>CM036910.1:1856093-2467883 GCA_020800305.1 Porphyrio hochstetteri | reverse complement strand
TAATACTATTATGTTAAAGGTATAAAAGGTGCTATAATATCATTTGGAACAATATGAATATCATCAAAAAAATCAATTTTACACTAGGCTGGCTAGGACATTTAACAAAATTCTGATGTACCACAACTCAGAGTACCATAAAATTGAAGCAAAATTAAATGTCTCAGTGCTTCAAGTAACAAAGAAGCAGGTTCAGAGTGATATTTGTCAGAAAAGGTAATTAGCAGCAGAATGTGAAATGCATCTTTATGCATTTCTACTACTGGGATTCATTTACCATCTAAAACAAGTATTTCCAACTTTAATGGTGCGAACAAGTAAGTAGCAGGAAATTTTTGTTCAAATAAAGATTTTTCTTCTTTGCTTGGCTGAAATCAGAAAAACTAGAAGAGATAAAGTATTTCTTGACACATGTAAACTTAATCATTTCAAATCTGCTCAGGTTTCAAATAAAAAAACCCAAACAGTATTTCAGTGGATCCTGAGGAAAGGTCCTGCCGAGTCAGCTGTTTTGTTTGGGGTCCAAGTAGGTATTTTTGATTTTTGCATGAAGTTGGGCTCAATGAGTTCCTGAAATTCAATTAAGCTTTAACTTTCAAAGTGTTTCTAATAATTTTGTGCACATAAACAGTAAAACTGTGTAAAATAGAAAAAAGTAATTTTTTTTATTACTATTACTTCAGCTAGATGCATTTTTAAATTAAACCTCCAGCTCAAAGAAAATTTGCAAACTAAAAAAATCAGCTAACAGTAGTTGGAGCTGTAAAACACAACACTGGCTTAAGTAATTATTAAAATGGAGCACTGCACAAGAGCATCTTCTCTATTGTTGCAGAATAAACGCTCATCCTCATAATACCTTCAGAGATCATACAAAGGATGGGAATAAAGTGGCTAAACCCAGTAAATCTAGGTAGTGACATTTGTATGGTTGGATGTATTCTGACAACAGATAAGCACACCACTTCCTCCCAGTCACCTGCCCATTTTCAGGACTCTGCCATTAACCATGCAGAAAGTCACTGCTGTAACTACAAAAGCTAGACAAATATAGCCAGTGATGGAATGGCTTTTAATTTCAGCTAAATACTTTCTGAGCAGTGTTATTTCCCATGTGATTACCCAGTCTCCACTAGAGATTACTCACTGGCAATAAGTGGAAACATGAGACTAGATAAACTCAGTTTTATTTATTTTTTTAATCTAACATCCTCAGGCAGACATTCAGCTTTTCCATTACTGCTGTCAATCTAGGTATCTGGGGGAGCTATAGATATTCTCCAATGAAAATGTTTATTAAATATCTGAACATAAAAAAGAGCAACACATGTCACATCTGTCTAGCAGTATATTACTAATATAATGCTTTGACATAACAGATTGAAGCACAAGTACTACATTAAATCAAGTCTGCATCCCTGTTGTATATTATCAGCAGAAAGAGTTCTAGCTGTCTCAATAAGAACAGCTTATTTATTCTTATAAACAAAATGAATGTTTATTATTAGACAAGAGGTTTTGTTTGTGCTTAACAGTATAAACAAGTTTACCTATGAAAAGCAATGATGTTCTTGAAGGGTACATAATTTCCATTTAGCCACCAGCTTTGTATCCATTACACTTCAACCTAACTGACATAAAGCTGCTCTTTGATATTCATGATAATTGTGAGCTACTGAAATGATAGACTATTACACTAAATTTGCTCTATTAGAAGTTACCCATTAAAAACATTAGGACCAGTTTATAGCATCCATACTTAAGACAAAGAAATCTCAAGATAATATGAGCAACCATAAAAATACACACAATGATATAACAACCAAGAAAGAGTATAGCAAATAAAGGGACACATACGGTTTTTCACATCCAGTCCTATACTTGCTGAACATTATATACTGAAACAAAATCTGAATGGAGGCCTGTGACTAGCGGTGTTCCTCAGGGCTCGGTGTTGGGTCCAGTCCTGTTTAATATCTTCATCAATTACCTTGATGAGGGAATAGCATCCACCCTCAGCAAGTGCCCATGATCCAAAGCTGGGAGGGGTGGCTGACACGCAGGAACACTGCACTGCCATCCAGCGAGGCCTGGACAGGCTGGAGAGCTGGGCAGGGAGAAACCAGATGAGGTTTAATAAAAGCAAGTGTAAAGTCTTGCACCTGGGGAGGAATAACCATCTGCATCAGTACAGGCTGGGGGATGACCTGCTGGAGAAGAGCTCTGTGGAGAAGGACCTGGGGGTCCTGGTTGATGACAGGTTGGCTATGAGCCAGCAGTGTGCCCTGGTGGCTAAGAGGGCCAATGGGATCCTGGGATGCATCAGGAAGAGTGTGGCCAGCAGGTCGAAGGAGTTAATCCTCCCCCTCTGCTCTGCCCTGGTCAGGCCCCACCTGGAGTATTGTGTCCAGTTCTGGGCTCCCTGGTATAAAAGAGACAGGGATCTCCTGGAGAGAGTCCAGACAAGGGCTATGAAGATGATTAAGGGCCTGGAACAGCTCCCGTATGAGGAAAGGCTGAGTGAGCTGGGGCTGTTCAGCCTGGAGAAAAGAAGACTGAGGCGGGACCTAATTAATGCTTATAAATATCTTAAGTATGGGATGCAGGGGGAATTGGCCAACCCCTTTTCAGTCGTCTGTGGAGACAGGACAAGGGGCAATGGCTGCAAATTGGAGCACAGGAAGTTCCACACCAACACACGGAAGAACTTTTGCCCAGTGAGGGTGACAGAGCCCTGGGACAGGCTGCCCAGGGAGGTGGTGGAGTCTCCTTCTCTGGAGATATTCAAGACTCGTCTGGACGCCTATCTGTGCAATATGAGCTGGGGAGCTGCTTTGGCAGGGGGGTTGGACCCGATGATCTCTCGAGGTCCCTTCCAACCCCTACGGTTCTGTGATTCTGTGATACTGTGATTTTGTGTTCCTATTTTAGGTAACAATCCTCTTTCCAAGCACATCCCTTGGTTGGTGCCAACCACTAAGTAAACAGGCACTTGTATAACTGGGCAAGATCACAGTTTGCAAAAGCATTAAAAACTTACGTTACAACCATAAAAACACATAGGAAATTGAACATTTGAGTTAAATTTGGCATAATTTTCCATTTCATCCTTTCTGCTCCCAGCCAGAAAATATTCTGGGAAATGTGTTTAAACAGCACACAGTGAAGCCTACGTGCATATTTGACCTGACCCGTGAACGTGCAGAAACCCATGCTGCACACAGAGGTGAGAGCTAAATCCTCTTCTACATCTGAAAAACACAAAATACATTCAGCTGTTCTAAAAATATACAGATTTTAAATGGGCATTAGTCAAGGCACCATTCCATTCTATTTTGACCCCTCCTCACTAAGATTTAGTTGTTTCACATCAGGTTGCTGCCAGTATGAGGTGTATGTAAGATTTGTTCAGGAAGAACCTTTTTTAGAGGAGGATACTTATTGAGTAAAAAGCCCTGGCATGAATCCTCAGAGTTATTTGAATGACAATGTCACTGAAGTCAGAATTATCACCTTCCATCATACAGATGTCACACAAGAGGAAAGGATGAAGCTTACTAGTTTACTTCTACCTTGGAGTTTTATTATGACAGGCATGATTATGACAAGAAAGTTGCTTGGATGATTAAGCAGTAAGCTGTTCTAAGGAACCGTATTGCTTTGTTTCTAAGGCTTGCTGGGTATGCAATGCTATTGGTCACAAAGGGTAGGAAAAAACAACTTCCTTTTGGGAGCTTCAAAAGGAAGTGCACAGAGTAAAACTAACACCAGTTAGCGGCCCAAAATCCTATCAGGGAGAATGACGTTGCATTGCAGAAGGCATGCAGAAATACTGTCACAACAGACACCTGAAAATAGTATTGAGCAAAGAGAGAACAGGAATCAAAGTAATTCTGAATAATGGATCAAGATGAAAGATTTCACTTTGGGAATCTGGGCACCTGATGGAACTTCTATGACTCCCAGGGGTGCAAAACTAGAAACCCACAGCTCAACAGCAGACATTGTACAGGGACCACTGAATGATAAGCGTAGATGTAACACCAACACAACTGAGGAGTTATTAGGTGTACTAATCACTTGAAATACAGGTCTCTTCAAAATGACACGCTCAGCAATATCTGAAGTAAAGCATATAAAAGAACAAAAGAAAATTGAATCTTTTCAGACATTCCAAGCATTAGATCACACACTGGAACCTTAAATTCAGACATTGATCTATTTCCTGAAAATATTGTGACATTTCAATTGAGAAAATAATAATAATTTATCATTTAGTACCTGTTTTAACTCATTCTGAAACAGCCCGATTCTGTTACTGGGCAAGAAAAAAACTCAGCTCCTGGGAAGAAGATTAGCTTTTTTATTTAGATCAGTGGGGAAAAGAAATATTTCCAGAGCATAACATCCAATTGCTTCACAAAGTCACCTGGCGACAAACTGCAGACTCCAACCACTGAAGTACAGCTCAGCTACAATGACTATTTTCCATAACCATCTTCATAACATAGTAGCTAATTAAGAACAAATTATGTTGTCGAGTGTTATAAAATGGATAAAGACAAGTACATGTAGTAACTGCTTTAGGGTCTTTTTTTTTTTCTTTTAAAAACAACTCCGAACTATACTGCATAAAACATTTTCCAAAAAACCTTGCAAGGTAGTTTTAATGAATCTTTCATGGTTCACTAAACCATTGTATTAGGTCATCCTCCTGTTGAGACAATACTCGAATTTCATTATATTAATTCAGAAAGGAATAAGGTACCTGTGTTATTGGATTTCTTATAATTAGTTAAAAAGCAATTTGTTGAAGTTTCCTTTGCTTATGCTCATTGGGTTTGAAAAAGATAAAGAAGGGGTTGTGACAAGTAACGTTGTATTGTAAGTAGACCAAGATGTGTCACACCATAGTGATTCCCTGGCATCCTATAGCCAGGATGTGCTTTAAGTTTCCACGTAAGACAGCCTCTTTATTACATCCTTCTCCAGCCTGTCATCTCTACTTCTCAAAACAGCAGACCTGAGAACAAGCTTTAGCAGCTGATTTCTCTGAAGAAAAAACACCAGGTAGTTCCTATAGCCAATGCATAATTAATAAAAAGTAAATCAGTTGCTTTGTATATAGGATAAAGTAAAAGCCTGGTCAAAAGAACCAGCCACAGCACAACATTCTACTTCCAACAGATATTAATTTTGTGAGCTGCAGGAGTTTGAAATTAACATCTGAGTGCTAAAAAGACCTATTGCCATCATCTCAGCATGGAGAGAAAGACTGAAAGCTACTTTCAGAATAATGGTTACAGTCTCAGGCCTACTCTGGGCATGGATGCTATTTTTCTCATAATGTTTCAGAAAAAAATGTAGAATGAATAGTACCACATGTCTACGCAGCTGGAACATCTACTACTACTGCAGTAGTCAGCAAAACTTTGTAATCTTAGATGACCATATTAATCTAACCATAATTGACAGACATGGGTGTAATGACAAGATTTTATCATTTTCACTGGGACTCGAGCTCCTCAGGATTTAAGTACTAAATTGTGTTAAAAGAGCATGAGATTTCTCAAGCATTCACTGAGAAAAATATTCTCACATTTTATTTTCTCTAACTTTTTTATCATAAAAGCCCAAAGGCAGCCTGCACAAGTTGATATCAAAGGAATCTCTTGAAGGTAACTAAATACACAAGAACTCAGAAAGTCCCTCCTCTGAGAATAGCTGGATTCTGTAAATTCATTAAGATATATCAAACATGCTTAAACTGCTCCCGTGTAGAAATCTGCTTGCGAGCATTGCTAGAAACCAGCTCACCGAACCCAGGAGAAATTTATTAAGTTCTTGTTTCACATGAGGTACAATCTTCACAAATGCAACTCCTTATAGGTGATAAAGCAGCATGTCAATAGCACATAAAATGCCATTTTGCAGATATTCAGCTTTATACTAAACACTCTGCAGGCACTTAAAAGTGTTTGACTGAAGCCAAAATTGTATTATCCAAAGTAAACAACAGACTGAACATGCAATTGGTGGGTGCTGAAACCCACTCAGATCTTAAAGCCTCTCCTAGCCTTCCTGCACTAGAGATGTTTCTCAAGACTCAAGATGATTCCAGCACAACTTCCTAAAGACTTCATTCCGTCCTAGTAAATGTCAGCATTTTTCATTCCCTCTGAAGTATGTTTTCCAGAAAATAATTCCTGGTCAAGAACTCCAAAAAAAGTAAATTCAAAAGAGTTTGCATAGACACTTTATCCAAAAATAATTGGTTTGCTAAGGAATTCATAAGCCTGTAGCATCTAACTACAAGCCCCTTTCAGATATGATCAGTAAATCTGTATTCATAACTTTTAAAAGTTAAGAAAGTTTGTTATGTACTGAATAAAACCTTTTAAAAAAATGAAAGAATAAAACCATCTTACAGGAAGGGTAGATGACTTGTTTCTTGGCTTTGTTTCTTTGGCTTTGAGGAGCACTGTCTTTTTACTCTAGTTCCATGAGATATTTGGGGAATACAGTTGTACACATACTGAAACACAGAGATACAGAGAGCACTGCCATCTCTGCGCCCTGAATTTCTGCATTTGATCCACACTCTCATAAACACTTTTGAAGAAAAGATTTTCTTATGTTGAATACTTTTCAGTACTAAATCATAAAAGTCACTGCTCTATTTTGGTATTAAATAAAAATTCTGCAACTAACCTGGTTTTATATCTGAAAGAAATGGGGAACAAAAATGGGAAAGGCTGAAAAGTTGCACACAGAAGCATTTGCTGTATGCAAATGAAGTCACACAAAGGTTTTCAGAAAGTCTGAATGTAGAAAGCAAGTAGTTATAGCTGGCAGTAGTTTTGATTCTCTCACTTTTCCTTATACTGACATCACATCAATCTTCAGAGAGCCATAGCTTCTCTCCACATAACCATTCTAAAAAGAGTAATTTGCACAGTTTCACACTATTTTTTTCTGTAAAGTAGTATCAGTTACCTGATATTACACATTCATTTAAATTATTAATGCAAAAAACCAAAACCTATTCCACTTCATTGATTTCAGACCTGATGTAAGTGACCAAGTGTGGAGGATTTTTGATCTGGTTCAAATATTCACCACAGGTAACCACTCCCACTCCACCCTCCCCCAAAAATTCTCAAAAAACTGTCTAAATTTGAACACATTAGAAATAATTTTAAGTGAAACTTTCCCATTCAATTTCAGATTTATAAGCCTTGAGCATGATTCAACATACATTGAAAAACATGTTTTCTTTCTTGAGAAATTCTAGAAACCGAGCTCCTTTGAATCAGTCTTGGTCCATACACTCACTGAGCAAATATCCTCCTGTAGCTTGCAGAAGCTGCATTTTATATTCATCTAAATGAAACCATCTACCCTGGGCTGAATCCCTGAAAAGCTGTACATACAAGCTCAGCAGCTGCCCACTTCCCATGCAACCAAACCTGATATACTTAGTGTTTCTTTAAATTAAATGTATGCCCAACTCTTTAAAGGAGGACTTCAAATTGTTTTTTTCTAGCACTGCTTTTAAGAAAACACCCCAAACCAACCCAAAGCGAAAAACCCAACCACACCTATGACAGTTAAGGTCCATTTCTGAAGCAAATAAAATTGCTTTGTTTTATTAATAATCACTGCAGCAAGGTACTGTTCAAATGAAGCAGAAACCAAAGTTATTTCCGCTTTCAGAACGGATTTGATCATGAATGTGGATAATTATTGGTATATCTATATCTAATTTTACATAGAAAATTATCCATTCATGCAATTCAACATTTCATCTTAAAATGTGTCAGAAATCATGCTATAGGCTGGTTACTTTGCTAAGTTGAAGTGTTGGTCTGCCGTATAGATTTTGCACAAACAATTACAAATCACAACTCTGGTGGACAACAGCCTCTGAGAGACTACTAGTTTTCTCCACATGTAGTTCATTCACCCCTAAGGCCAAACACTGCATTGTAACTAGGCTGAATGACTGGCACAGGCATTGCTTTATATATATAGTTTACAAATATTTATAGTGTGTGCATCTCTGCTTAACCTCATCACACATGCACATCACATTCCCAGGCTGCTAAAATTAAATGGGATTTTCACAAATTTGCTCAAAATTCAACATTTGCTCAGTGATCTACCTTCATCAGCAAAAGCAATAATTTTAACTGTTCCCTGCCAGTATAGTTCAGCATATTCCTGCTAGTTATTCAAAACACATAGAACCCTGCCATTCACCCAATTAACAGTGATGAGAACTTTTCAGCAAGCAAGTTTTAAGATTTCTTCCTAAAAATCCCATTTGAAGATAAGCTTCACTTCTTGTTCCTAAATCTTGTACAGTATTGCAGTAACTGCTTAGGAATATAGAGGCAGCCCACCAAGCAAGTTAAATTCACTTTCCACAAACACTATCCCTGCGTTTGCAGTTTGAAATGCTATAAAAACTAGTTCTTGTATACAGAAAAGATGCAAATAATTTGGATGATGCTTCTTGTAAACAGGCACTTATACTAAAAAAATGAAAGTAGTAAAAAAAAAAAAAAAAGAAAAAATCCAGAAAATAATCAGCAAGAGGCAGCTTCCCAATGAGAAACCTAGTGGTACTATCTGAACTAGAAGTTGACCAGACAAAAACACTGGTCTGGAAATCCTGGAAAAGACCCTCTTGTTAATGGAGAAAATAATCAGAATCTATATCTTGCTTAAGTTCTACTCTAGGTGAAACCCTCAAGCTAAAATCCAAAAGTTCTGGAAATAAGCAGAAACAGACTAACTCAGATGAAAAAGAAAAATCAGTCAAGTAAATCCTATAGTTTAAGCATAGTAATTCTTAAACATAGTGTATCAGTTTATTATCCACAAATGAAAGCCATTTAAGCTTGTTTTAACAGCACCTCAAAGCAAGAAAAACTTAAAAAAATTATTTTTCATAATAGACAATACTTATTAGCAATAACCTCCTGCTTTCTCCTATTCATGTCCTCAAAAAAGTAACAGAAAGCAAAACAAAGCAATGCAACGTATGTTCAGCCTCAAATTGTTATTTGTTGTTTTCAGAAAAGGCTATGTAACAGCTTTATTGAAGGTTCTTTTAAAAAATCTATTTATCTTTTATTAATAAATTAATAAACTCATGTAATGATTTTTAAAATGAGGAAAAATACTTTGAGCTCATGTGCAAAGACATAACACCCCAGAGAACATTAAATGAAAAGGAAAATGAATTACGGTAGTTTTGAAAGTCTTAACAAAAATCATGCAAAAAGTTAGAATGAAGAAAAAAAAACCCTGAAGTTTGTTGGGTTTGTTTTAAACAGAATCTTAATATTTAGAACACGTAAACCAATGCCATCACCATAAGAAAGAGTCAATCCCTTATAAAAGGATCCAAACAGCCTTAGCAGAAGTGGCAAGATTTTGGTTTGAAATTATCAATCCATACGTACTAACACAACTGCAGTACATTATATGAATCTTATATTCCATAATATTTTACATGCTTATGAAGTTACAGTGGTTCAGGACCTTGTAATCCCGTTTGCCAATATTAAGCAACATGACAAAATTATTCAACCTGATTTCTATGGATGGGCAAGTGCAAAGCAGCTTGAAGCTCTCTGCAAATCTCAGTATTTCAAGCACTGATAGTTTGCAAGATGATGACAGTCTTCCCTGTGTAAGAAACTAAAGAGACTACTTCAAATTGGTGTAAATGCCTAATAAAATAATTAGTTGAAGTAAATGAAAATATACACAGTTCCCTGTATTTGAGCCTGGCTGAGATGCAGTTAATTTTCCCCACAGCAGCTCTCAGTGCTGTGCTGTGCACTGGTAGCCAGCAAGGCGTTGGTAAGACACCCGGGTGGGTTTTAGCTACTGCTTAGCAGTGCTGGCACAGTTTACAAAATTCCACTCACACTACACCTACCGAAACCCTGCTTCCTTGGAAGTGGCTGGATGTGGCCTGCTGACAGGAAGTAGAGAATGAATCTTTTGGTTTTTCTTTGATTCCACACACGGCCTTTTTCTTTGTTAAACTGCCTTTATCCTGATGCACAAGAGGTTTTTTTCCATCTTCTATTTTTCCCCCTCCCTGTCCCACAGAGGAGGAGAGAGAGCAGTGTGGTGGGCATCTAGTATAAAGCCAAAGGCACCCTACACATTATACAAGCTCTTGCATTATATAACATACAACTGTCTGAAACACCTGGCATTTTCACAATTAAATGCTATTTCAGCCTCTTTGGGTGAATGAGGGCATTTTCATCCTTTCACCGTTACAGCCCAGGTCTACAATATGCAGGAGAATTCCAGATGGGCAATGCTAGCAATCTTCTTAACCATCCAAAAAACCAACAGGTAAGAAATGAGATATCGTGACATTGCTGTTCTTAATCCCCTCCAATTCATGCAAGTTTTGCATGCTTAAAAAAATACAAAACTACATTTTTAATGACATCATTCAACTTCATAACTGACTGTCATTAACACCATTACTATGTACATTGATACATGACATAACCCAGCCTTCCAGAGCAGTAATTCCTCATGTATTTTTTACTCCATTTCCTTTATAATTCTAACACCTTGAAAAGAGCTTAATTCTACAGTTCTTTTAAGTGAGGTGCTCCTCAGTGACAAGAAGCAACACTGAGTTACACAGCTAAGTATTTGTTGATTGCCCAGTACTTACAGCTTTTTTCCACCTTATTGATGATTATATTTTTAACACACAATATTTTAATTCCTTAAAAACTGAAGTTCAGTTCACAGAAATATAACTAACAGGTAAAAAGCTGGGTCAAATTCACTAAGGGTTTGACAATTACTTCAGGAGAACCAGAATTCGACCTAGGTTGAATTTCAGTTTTCTCAGCTTTTAAAAGGTAAGAAATTTGTGTAGTCACACATCTGTTTAGGGATTCTTACTACAGACCTTGCAGGCCTTTGTAACCATAGAGGAGTGGCCTTATATCAAACAATCTAATCCTGCTGAAACAGAAAAGCATTCTGGCATTTCATCAATAGAACTGTGATTTGGCCCCTGGAGTAGAACAGAAAGACAAGAGCATGAGTGTACAGCATTAACTGCAAAGAAAAGAAAACCACAAATCCAATCCAAACCTTACTATTTCCTTGGTAAGATCACGGGCACTGAGAGCAAAAGAAGAACATGTTATACACCAGAGATGTTCCTAGAGATGGGTCATATGCCCACTGCAACAGGCTCCAATTTATATTTGAAGGCATACTACTTACACCATTTTCATTAGACTGATACCACCTGCCATCCAACTTCAAATGCAAGAGAGCAGGCAATTAGGGTAAACAAAGTGTATAGGCAAAAATTTAAGTTTTCCACATCTGCTTTTAGCTTATTTCCAGATATCTTCCAAAGCAATAGGGAACAGCACCAATTAAAGGCATGCTTGTGTCAACAGAGCACGGATGGACTATTCTATTTGGCAGATACAGTCCACTAACACAGTGTGAGGTTTCGCAACATCACATTTAAAATTCAACCCACAGATGCTCTTTCACCAGAGCTTCATACAGCTTTGGAAATGAAACTTCTCTGTGGTATCAGTTTCTTAGTTTTCCAACTGAGTGACCAAAAAGCCATTAGTACAGCACCACTAAATAAATTGAGATGTAGCACAAATCACCTTGACTGAAAAAGCTTACAAACTTAACCATCAGAAACCAAACAAAAAGCTTGTGGTTTTTTTCAGATCAGTTTGTGGTAGTCACTCTTGAAACTACTCATAGGAAATATCTACTTTATGCTCCAAGGTACAGATCTACTTGATAGCAACATGATAATGCAGCTTCATAGAATGAATCACAAAAATCCAATGGAACATACTTCGGAGGGGACTTGCACTTTAGTGCAAAGCTGTTTGCTTTTACTATAAGCCTCTTCAATCTTTACCCTCCACCTTTTCCTCCAGCTTTCTATCAACAACCATGATGTATCACCATACTATTGAAATCAAATCATCACATGCTACATATATAATTAAAGATGAGAGAAATCTGTATTTACAGTTCCTAAGAACAAGAGTAATTAAAACCAGAAAAAGCCATTCTCTTAGCAAGCGTTTACAGCCTGCCATGTTTCTTGCTAGTAGTGAACATAAAGAGGAAATAACAACTAGCTTCCTGGCCTATGCTATGAGATTGCTTGCTATAAATCACTTTAATGATGCTCCATTCAATGGAATAGATCAATCCTTAAGTCACCAACACACCAGCAAATATTGCTTATTCATCAACATTGCAAAAAGCTAAAGCAACTCTATAGGAGAGAATACTAGGACTTAACAGGAGGTTAAATTTCAAAATCTGACCTTCAAACTAATGCAAACTGATTTTAAAGTGAGGTTACTATTTTAATGCTAAGAGTATAAAACTGAAGAATTAATTTAATTTCTTGTCAGTTGAACATTGCTAATGTAAGTTATAGATAACTGTATCAGGTCATTCTTGTCTAAATTAAATGCCAGCTATCATTATGACATTACTGAAGGCTTGTAAGAATTCTGTTGTCAAAGGCCATGAATTTTAAATTAAACTATGGGTATTCAGTCAGTGTCCTAACCAATGATGAGGCAAATATGTCTTAAAGTGAGAATGGTTGGACTTGATGATCTCCAAAGGTCTTTTCCAACCTTGTGATTCTGTGAGAATAGAAATTTATACCACCAAAACTTTCAGGTAAAATTCAAAGATGTTGGAATGTGCAAAGCACTTTACCACATTTTTGCCCACAAAGCTCTTGCTTTCTGATTCATTTCTGGCCACCACTAGTTAGATTGAAGCTTGCTGCAAGTATTTACCCTTTCTGAGATCCAACAGCTTTTTCAGCCTGATTTAAAATCCTCTTGAGTGGGAAAAAAAAAATAATCTTCTGTAAAATTCAGTGAGACCTTCTAGGATCTCTAAGCGTTTGGCAGCTACAAGCAGTAGGATTGAGAGATCATGATGATCAGCATATGATTTGGCAATCAAACAACTTTTTAAAAACAGATAAAAACTTTTATCAGTATGTCAGTCTGATCTGAGAAAACTCTCTGTACAATGGGAGTAGCAACTATAAAACTACCAACAATATCTAAGATATGGAAAAGAAGAAAAAACATTAACATGTGGTTATGTATGTGAAAATACATATGCCTGCATCAAAACCAGATATTCATATATATATATACAAAAGCCTAGAAAGGACTTATCAAAACTCTCACTGAGGGTTGCCAGGCAATATATTCCTTTCAGCCATGCTAGTACTTAGGCATTCTGGCTAACACCCATTACTCTTACAGTTTATCCTATCACAGATGTGAAAATGGCATAGAGATTTATTTTTTAGCAAAGTCACAGTTATCCTCTTTGTTGACAGAATTACTCCACAGCAGATAATATTCTATGTTTATTTATTGTATGTTCATTTAAACTTGTGTCAATAATAGTGTCTATACTGTGGATATATCCATCATGCTGTTAGAGCAAGAAACTTCCTTTCTGAACACTCTCAGTAGAATGGGCATCAGCTATTAGTAGTAAGAAATTACATTACAATTTAGTCACAGTTCATTTCACCTCTTAACTAGAATGATTGAAGAATTAGTTAAGTCTGCACTTTTCCAACTTGACCATGTAATTTTTATCTCCTGGACTGGCCACTGACAGCTTTTCAAGACTTAGTTAAGCAGTCATCAACTTGTTTAAATTAGACCACTGAACATCATAACTAAATACTATCAGGAATTCAACACAAGTCATTTTGCCACAAGACAGGAATGTTTCTTACTATCTCCTTTTACATGTTTTTAGCATGTAAGCTGTTCTTCTGACAGACCTGAGCCTGCTTCCATCATGAATAAAACAGAGCAAATTCCTTCAACTGCAAAGTGTTCCCAGCTTTCCTTCTTGCTTTTGGGCAAAGTGGAAATTGGTAAAGCACAAGTATTGTTCCTAATGATGCAGAGACACCGTACGCAACCATACATTGTGTGTACATATTATTCCTATGAACAGCTCCACCCCAGTGAAATCCTAGCATTCAAGACCCAGCTCAACAGTACTTTTTTTATGGATCATACAAGATTTGTTTGAGGATATATGTATCACTGATATATGTAGCACAGCAGGAGAAGCTGTCAGACCTCCAATGCATCCATCAGTTAGGTATTTTCATACCTTCATAAGGCTGATCTGGAAAATGGATATAAGCCACTAATATTCACAGATTGTTCAGAAATGTTTTTCATGGAGTTCTTTGCATGATTTTTTTATTTCTACTGAAGGACATGTGCAGTCTGGGATTGATACTGTACAGAGCAGTGATAATTTCACCACTGAACTGACATTTAAAGAGTACAATAGCTTTTGCAATGTGACTTTTTTATGTTCTTCCTCTGATTTGTTATAATATATGACCAACCTATCCAAATAAAATATAGAAAAGTTTTTTAAAGATGTCATTTCTCCACAAGAGTTGATACCATCAGGTATTCCTGATTCCATTTCAGGAATTGCTTCAATAAATAGAATCATTTATCTGCTATTTTCTAGAACCTCAGACAACAACCAAGTTTATATCATACACTGATTTTTTTCAAGTCAATAGGACTACTCCAGTGACAGAATTGTGCAGTATTCTCAATGTGGTCCTATTTAGTCCCTTCAAGTTCCCATTCAAATATATTTCAATCCATTAAAAACTATTTTAAATGCAGCAACTATAACATACACATTGATAAAAATTTGCAACAAAAACTTTAAGCAGTCTATAGTGATCCATGCACATACGCAGTATTTTTCTCTGTTTAACTGTGCAATTTAATCTTCATGCAAGTTTTATGTTTATTCAGGACATCATTGTGTGTAAACATACTCAAAATTTGGCCCCATAGCAAATAAATCTAAGTGATATAAAGAAAATAGATTCATTGAAATAGTAGAAGGAAATAGTCTTCAAAAGTTTCTTCAGAAATTCCTAGTACAGTTGTTACCACTAAGTGTGAAATCAACAGCTGTTTTTAAGGAACTACATAATGTTTTTGTCATGAATGTAACAGGCATACAAAGACAAGAATAAAGGGGGAAATAATGGAAATACCTTAAAATCTATGTTGATGATGTTTGACAGGGGAAGCTAGTGCCTAAACTAACAGAAAATCCCCACACAAACTGCAGCAAAAATCTGAGAAACAGAATGAACACTTTATATATAAAAGCATACCATTAGGCAATGGCTTAATTTAATCTAGACAGAACTTGATAGTACTATTTATTAATAAGCTTTAGTAGTTCTACTACTCAACCTGTCTTTAAGTGCTAATGTGTGGGGCATAAGCAATGCCTTATTCAACTCATGAACACTATTGTCAACACGAAGGGCTGTGACAAGCCTTTAGAAAGTGGCCAGCAGTGTGTTCGGATATGCAGACATTGCTGGGTTAATAGCAGACTAAGGCTCAGACCAAGTCTAAACCACAAAGTTCATAGAACTTCCATCATCAGACCATCAGCTAAGCCCTAAGCAATCTATCATTTCTTAATTTATGCATAGGTTCACAGGAAAAGAAACCCCCCACAGACATTTCATTTTAAATGGAGACATACATAAGTATATGGAAAAAACGATATGCAGACCCACACACACAATCAGTCATATCGACGTTGGTCTCTATACTATTGACGTGCAATTTTAGAACACATCCAAGTTATGCTCGAAATGAGCACAACAGGGGGCACAAAAATCCTGCCAAATTTGACAGCCCTAGACTATTAAGACTGAACTATTTTCCAACCTAAGATTATCTACTGTATGAAAATAAAGAGCAAGATTCGTCCTACCCAAAAGAAAAAGTGTTTTCACTGAGTTTCCACAAAACCGCAAACGCTGAAAGAACATTTATTTCCTCAGACGTGAAACAGCTCCCTACCTTGAACAATCTGTTCAGTGCATTGCTTTTCAGATCGGTATATGTTAATATTTTGTGACAGACTACTAAACAACATAGAGGAGCCAGTGAGTCAGCAATACGGGACTGTTATTGCCTCTGACACCTGACTGCAGCAGAGGCATTATTTACAGTCTCATGAAGAGTAACTAACCCAACACTTTCTACTGACTGCAGCTGACATTCATCTGTGCCAGGTAAGATACATCATTTTGCTACAACTGAGAGAGATAATGCTGGCACCATATCAGAAATAATATTAGCAGTAGTATGACACCAAATTGGTACAGTTAGAGGAACATAGATGGTAAGATACTTACCAGATGCATTAGAGAACTTGCTATGTAAGAAGTACTAACTGAGGCTACAAAATCCAGGAGTTTTGTCAACAAGGATTGGTTTCACCCAGCTATCTTGCTATCTGATTGTATGCCTTCTGAGGCATTTCACCTGTCAGACAGGAGTACAGTCATGAGACCATATAACAGAAGAGTACAAATGCCTTCAGCAAAGAATTCATTGCATTTGTACAAATTGATATTTTTTTCTCCCAAGGATTTAATATGAAAAGTTATCCTGTATTTCAGCCACCAAAACAAAAAGCTAAAATGTATTCTAAGTACATTTAGGAATGTATTCTAAATATTTAAGTCTGCCACATGAAGAAAGGCAATGCATTCTTACAATCTTGTGGCTCTTTGGTCATCTTATCAGTTAATTCCCATAACAGTACAAGCCCTTTAGAATTACACTAGCAGACTCCTGGGCTACCACACATGCGGGACGACCGATCTAGAACATGATGCACAAGTGTGACATCATGCAAGCATTACTACACTGCTCCTTGGACCACCATATGACTGGAAAGAGCACAGTCCTAAGTGATTCCTTTGTCTCTATACCTCTTCTTCTAGCACCTCAGCTACCTCATTTCAGCCTATTGCCTGGGGTATGCTCTGTACTGTTATCCTAGACAACTGAGAGCCAACACATTTCACAGAACTAGAGTATGCCTCTGCAATATTTTTTAATGGACTTCAGGGGCAAACGGTTAGCAACTTTATTAACATGTTACATTCTGCTGCCCCCGGCTACCAAGCTGTTTTATTCAGGCATTATACAGGCTGCATAAAATTTGAAACCAATATATTTTCTAATACCATTAAAGTAAACACGCCCAGCAAGAAAATCCCAGGATTCCCATGATACACATAAAAGTCAGACTGTTTCCAATACTCTCCACAGATACCTCCTGTTACAGAGAAGGAAGAAGCACCAAAGTGCTGATGGGATTGGAATATGCACCACCAGGGGACACAGTTGTGTTCAGAGAAGTTCATTCCCACAAGATGAGCACAGTAGGACATCTGGATGCAGCATCCAAGTACCACTACTGTCATTTTAACCATTTGACCAGAGTCACGTTAGATGACATGTCTGACATACTGAAGCCATAGATAATCAAAATAGAGAACACTTCTCATAGCACTGTAATTCTCTCTAATGCCTGACCAACACGGCTCGTGATGCAATGGTTATCAAGCAGGAAAGATTGTTAACTTACATTTCTCTTCATTGAAGAAAATTGATTACGTGTTCATTCATTTAGAAATCTCTGAGCAATTCTAAAGCATGCAAACTACTGTCTCGTCTTTGTAGGAGCATCTGGCTTTCACTACCACTGACACCCACTGTGAAAAGCCATCTTTGTACTATGATAGCAAGCAACATCATAGGCTCCAAGCAACAGGCACTGCAGAGTTGGAGCAATATGCTTAGACAATCAAAAACATCAAAGAGAGTTTAAGTTAAAAGGGTGTCAGTGACAGTGAAATGATGATAGCTAACTGTTAAGTAAGGAATTGTTCCATAAGCATTTAGAATCCTATAATGGCTCACAGGGGGAATTAACAGAACAAGAGAATAAAGATATCAAGTTACAGGTCTCTGATTTACTGGACTTCTCTGTAGGGTTCATAAGGAAATTGTTTAGTGCATAAGATCACCAAGCAGCTTAAGTTAAGATAAAAGGAAAACCTGACAGAACATTTCCTTTTCAAAGGCAGACAGCTGTATGTGGCAAGTGAAGCATGAGTCTGAGTATAATACTGTAATCATATTAACTGCTGGATGCAGAAAACCTTTTTGTAGGAACAGCTTTCATGTTTTCCCCTCTATGTTCTTACTTTGGATCCTTACAATTTGTCACTATCAATAAAGTGTAATTAATCAGATATGCAATAGGAATAAAGTCAAGGCTTGAAAAGCCATTGAGAAGTCTGAACACTTAGAGAAGGTCCCGATGAAAGACCACATGCTATGTATTCAGCACATGTGCTTACAAGATGCACATAAATACAAGCTAATAAATTATCAAATAAGATTACAATAATTTGAGTCTAGTATTAAAAAGCTTCTTTTGTCACATGAAATGGATCTGCACATCAGTATTTTTACTCCAATATCCTTTCATCATTTAAGCTTAAAACCAAATAAAGATTAGAAAGAAAACAGATAACATTTAGAGAGCATATGAGAGTGTGTAATTAAAGGGAAATCTCTGCAGACAGCAAACAGACTGTGCTTTGTCACAGTAGCTAAAAGTTACCTATACCCAAACTAAAGTCCCCAATACATTTTTAAGAAATCCAGGAGATTTTCACTAAAATTTCAAACCTGTTATCAGAAATACAAAATTAATTTCTGACACTGAACTATTTCTGTCAACCTCAGTGTAAGAAACTGAAGCCAACAGCAGCAGCTAGCACAGTACCTGAGAATACCTGTCCCAGCTGACAATCGTATGCAGCCACAACCAAACATTTTATTGACCCAAATCACCAGAGACCCTGAAAGTTTAGTTCCATTGCCTATGTAGGGAACAAAAGCCAATCTGTTATATTTTGCTCTGATAAGAGTTGTGTATGAGAAGTTATTGCACTCTGGAAAAAAAATAAAGTTCTCTCCCACAAAAGACATTTGACATTCTTTAAGACCGAAATTGAGCAATAGCTGAATTAAACTGATGTGCATTCAGTATGTTAATATCCACATTATTTTTCATTTCATCAGCACACACTTTTTCACTCCCGTCTTCCAGTACTTAGAAGTAAACAAAGAACCGGTATATCTTTCTCTCACCAACATTTTCATCTGAGCTGTAAAAGAAAAGCTGTCACTGTAACAGAAACTACCAAGACGCATGCTGACACACTGGGGTTGTTTAAAAAATATTTGATGTGACAACCAAAACTATGACACACATCATAATGAAAATACCATCTAACTGACACAGGAGACAAATCTATCTGGAGATACAGATGTTTTCTTCAAACTTTTAAGCAGGATTCATGGACCAAGTCTATATAAAAAAAAAAAATCTCTTCTACATATTTGGAAACTATTACTTAATATCCTTATGTTACAGCTTTTTTAATGTCTTCCAATGTTCTCAGTTACAAAACCACTTCTCTGATTGAATGACAACCAGTTAGTACATCATGATTTGGCCTTTTTAGACTGTTTAGTTTTTATCTCAAACAACCATATTTTATTTTAATGCTCCATAATTCTGAATATTAACAACTCTAATCTTTTTAATGAGTCATCATGTTATTTGTAAGTTAATTCTGTGTTTTTCCAGTTCTTTATGACATTTTCCTGTAGGCTACAGAATAGTGAATGTTCCACCACCAGATAAGTAGAGCAGTAATTGAATATTAGTCTATATGCTTGTGGGCACAGTACTTAGGGATGTGAAAGAAATACTTGATCTATTAGGAAGAAAATCAAAAACGTTTTGTCGTGTATGAGCTAATAAAAAACCCGCAAAAACAAATCAAGTTAAACCCCCAAAACTTACACTGCTTAATGAAGCCAAAAGATGGGTTGGGGTTTTTTTTTTTAGTGCAGTTATTTCAACTGTGTTTCACTCATTTCCAATACAGCCCTACCTGTGTATAGTCTCCAGATTTCCAAACCCGTGCAATAAGAGCACAGTTACAGACTTCACTTAAGGATAGTTGTGGGAAAAAAACCCCAACCCTATCAAGTCCTAAATTTAGTCCTCACTCCTTTAATAAGGTACATTTAGGCAAACCTGGTACTCAAGTGAAACCTCTGACAGTTAACAAAGCTCTTCAAACTTATTTTGTGGCATGGTTTTTTAAGTACTAATTTCACAATCTGGAAGAATGGTGCCAAATTTTCAATATACTAATGCATTTAGTAATAACCTAAATATTCCTCTCCCCTTTCAAAACATTGGTAACTAATTAATGCTCACAGTTAGGAATCAGCCAGCAGGGAAATGAACATAGCTAAACGCAATATTTCAAATTAACAGGCTATCTCTATAAAACTATTCTTTCAACAGAACTACTGTTCTATTACCAGAGGGATCTTAGGTTCATTATATTCTCATAATGCTCACAAATATGTCAATTAATCTGCATAATCACAAATGGCAAGAATTAATTTCAAACAGATGCATCAAGTTGCTTATTCATTCTTGATTTGAGCTACCATTTTCATTTCAGATATTTACATTACAAACTGTTTCAAATACATTGTGAAACACGTCTTTTTCCTCATAACACAAAAGTAGTTCCTTAAAGAGGTACCAAATGTGACTACTGAAGTCAATTATGTACCTCTCACAAGTCCCAAAGCACACAAAAATTGGAATTTTTTCCAATCACTTCCACAGATTTTAAATCAATGTCCCACCATTTTTTTTCTTTTAAATCTGCAAGCAACCGAGTCTTAAAAGCCTCTAAACTTGAAGATATAGGCCTTCAGAAAAGTCCTCTTCTGAAATTCCCAAGATATTTCCCTACCTAACCAGTGCATCTGCTTCACAGACAGGAAAAGATGAGGTTTTCTGGGAAGGTGATTTTGTTTTTCCCATCCTGATTTCAGTTTAAGCAAGCCCAAGTCAGGCACAGCTGCAGGGAACTGTGAAAACCTAGGCAAATCTTGAGGTCCTTATGAGAGCTGCAAAATACTTTCTCCCCAAACTCTTTTATTCCCCAACTTCCTCCTCAAACCAAGGGCAAATAGCAGGAGTACAGCTGCTTTAACTACAAGCTTCTCCTCCCTAGCCTCTCTTCCTCGCCTTTACAAGTACATATGATTATGTATGTATTATATATTAAAATATGGATTCACATTTTTATGGGTTTTGAAGCACAGACACTCAGCTGTCAGGTGCTTTGGTACACACCCTCAAGAACCATGTATGTAGACAGGGCTTGGAACATAACATTTAAGGGGGAAGTCAGCATACAAGAGCAGTATTTTGACTCTATCCAAATGAAACAGCTATTTCTGCCATTACATGGTGAAATGCTTATCGTGAAGAACTAAGAAGCCATCAGTAAATAAGAGTGCAGAGACAGAAAATGCAATCTAAGCAATTTGCCAGCTGAAGCCTGGACAGAGTGCTAAAGGCAGGCAGATAGAACAATTTGTGTATCCCCATTAATCTGAAGACCAAACCATACACTGCCAAAGTGCCATGCTGTAAGTGTGAGGAAAAGGCAAATACTAAATTGGGAAAATGATCAAACCAAATCACTTTTTTGCCTGACATGTTCCCATTGTTCTAAAGACTCCAGACAAATAACTTAGGTCTTCCCACTGTTTATACTTTACTTCCTGTGCTGAGAAAAGCCCCTGGAGTTTTATGTAATCTTTTCTAGAGAGGAACTGAAAAAGCTCATTTTATTGGTGATGTTTCTGTGATATGAACAATTACTGAGAGTTAAGCAAGATCTTATAATAAAAATATTTCTTCTATGTAATCTACTTGCCCGGTTATTTCAGTGTCAGTTTGCAATGAGAAGATGATAAAAGGAAACATGCTACACAAACAATGAACTAAGAGGAGGAGAGAAAAAGAGAGAGGTGAAAAGTGAACACGTATTTCACTGTAAAGGATTAATCAGGGATTATTTTTCTTTTCCCTCCCCCTCCATTTTAGTTCATGATTTATGAAAAATACAGTCAAGTAAATATTAGGTGCTGTGTCTGCATGAGAGGGATACATTAATCCCTCAATTAAACCTTACCATCACATACAAATAGTTTAATTGATGCAACAACAATAAAGTTTCTGGAGTGTATTCCATTACAGACTTTTCTTCAGTAGTTTATCAACTTATTTTACATTTAAAGCTAGGGAAAATAATTAATCTAGAGACAGTCAAAAGGATCAGAATGATTCTTCACCTCCTGCATCAACACAAAGCAGAATTATTCGCTAAACAGACAGCAGTGAAAACCCAGGTGTTTCTTTCAACACAGTATCAGTAGTAAACGACACAGTCACCCACCCTGATCACAAAGGCTATTTCCACAGTATATCATTCAACTCCTTTTCTTATGAATTTTTCTAATAAAATTAGGTAAGTTGGAGCATGAACAGAGTGGAAAGGCATACATTCGCCTTCTGGTCCTAATCTTCCTCTGTTTAGCATATAACAAGTTCAGTTCCAAATTTCAAGGGATTGCTTTAGCTGTTGCCTCCACCTCAGTCTTACATTTCTTCCTTGTGTTTTTTCTTCACTCTAAACATAGCTATGCATTTGTGCACATGCTTGCTTTTTTTTTTTACCTTCGAGCCAGAGTATACATTTTATACTGTTTTCTTGAATATTAAGCCTAATTCTACTATTGTACGTATTTAGGACTATTGTTATTTTGCTAGAGACTGTTCCATGTCAGGGAAACAATGGATTATACACATAGAGTGCTCTAATTGAACAATGATTCACCAACGTGACATGTCTTAAGAAAGATTATGCATTTTACATATGCAAATCCACATGTCTTCCTTGCCCTTCTTCTCCAGCCTTCACAGGGGCACAGATATGTAGCTGTAGCAAGTGAACATGTGGAACTGGCAAAGGTTTGTTTCAAACCTCACAAAAAGGTTGCAGAAAATCCTTCCATTAAATGCAAAACACACTAAAGTCAGAAAGGAGATGACACTTCCACTAAAATAATTATTCTAATTAGGCAAAAAAAAAAGCATACATTATCCACCATATTCTTTGTACACTTTACAAAGAGACCTTCCTAGTTGTCAGTCATGCTATAACATACCTCCAACACAGCACTCCAGAGACATTACAGAACATAAATTGGTTAATAATTTATCAGCTGCTGTTGATAGGAGGCACTTCAACCCACTGAGTCTTTTCATTACTGTTGAGAAGCTTTAATCTGTTTTCAAACTGGAATAACTGTATGGCAAAGTCTTCATTTGCCATTACTGATCTGATTAGCTAATGATGATTACCTCTCTTCAAGACTGTCTGAAACCTAATCTCAACAAGCACCTGCAATTTAACTGAATTATCACATGTACAAACAGACCAATTAGGAGATGGCTATTTGGTTAGTTTTGGTTGTGATAAGAAACAGCTCTTGCCTACAGTGAGCTCAGGAAATGCACTCCTTCGATTAATGAGCTGGCAGGGGACCGAAAAGCTTCTGGAATACCCTCCTTAAGCTTTTCTCTCAGCAGAGGAATGCACTAGGGAATAACCACAGGGCATCATCCACCAACATTAATAAGTACAACAGCCTAAAAATGCATACAGATTATAGTTGCTATAAACAATAAATATGAATTTCCTACAAGCTCCTTCTGAGATCCTCAAATCTCTCTTCCCTGCAAGCTACAAAACGCCTTTTCAAATTAGCTGCCCAAATGATATATGCGACTTGCTCATCTTTCAACTCAGCCTGCAACTGCCCAATTCTGACTTCTTTCCAGCTGTCAAAGCTGTTGATCTTTCCCTGTATTTATATGTTGCTGTTTATGAGCATTATCATTTTCCTTGTCAAAGTTAAACTTGTTCATATCTACATGTAAATAGCCATGCTACTTCTGGTGCTTAATTCAGAGTTTTGAAAGTGTAACTTTTCCTTGATTCAACCCTCCAGTAAAAAGCTTTTACTAACTAGTAAAAGCATTGAATTGCATCTGCAGTTACCCAAGTTAAAAACAACACAAAATTCGGTTTCACAGGTAGTTGTCATCCAATGCCAAACCCTAAAATCCACTTCTCATGGAGTCAAGCACAAAATTTCTATTTTAGTTAGTTCTGATGATTACAAAATTCAACTCTTGAATAGTCTAAACTCACTCAAAAAAAGGGAGGCTAGAGCACCAGCTAAATAATTAATTATAAATTATTTTTTTGGAACATTACATAATGAAGATGAATTAGTAGAAGAGGTTTTATTTTTTACTTGAAAGTGTAAAACATCTCCTCTCAAAAGTTTTGGTGTTTTCTTTTAAATGTAGTTCTAGTATCTTTAAATATTGTAATCAAGTAAAATGAAATAAGGACATACCTATTCAGGGATGCACAACACATTAACTGCTGGATGCCACTTAAATCAATGGAAGCCCAGCCTCCACCGACACACAGCACTGATTGGAAAAACCCTGGCCTGCATGGTAAATTACACTGTGTTTTCTAGCATATATAGCTATAAACACTGTATATACCTGTAAACACTAATGAAAGTTTTACTACATCTGTTTCAACTCCAGGTTTAGGGAGCATCTTTCAGATGTATTTCAGCCTGCATCAAGCACTCAATGTTACCATACTAATCATGATGTTTATTCACATCAGTGTCAACAGGAGCAGCTGAAGTCCCCTTCCTGGAAGAGGTACTAATAGCACAAAATCTTTATGCACGAAGTTGAAAACGAGCTTGTTTCATCTCTAACTTCTTGTAAAAATGCTCCCAAATCAAGTGCCTTGACCTCGGAGACTAAGCACTGAGGACTGAAGCCATCACTGCTGACTGTATGACCTCAGATCCATGGTACAGTATTCTCATAACTCATATAGGATATAAATTAATCAAAGTTTTCTTAAAATTTTTCAACTAGTATGATTTCTGTTCTACTCAGACTTTACAGTCCCCTGGATTCTCTGCTAAGAAGTGTATACCTTATTCTTCACATACATACACTCAGTTACAACATTATTCTGATGTTACAGTTGATAAAGGAACAGCAGCTCTTTGCTTGTGTTCACTATGGTTCAGGTCAGCTTGAACCTTCCTATACAGAGACACTAACATCCTGCATGAGCTTTAAAATGAGCTGAAGGGAAAGTTAGATGCCCAAAGTCTTTCATTTCAGACCCAATGGCCAAAAAATCCAGCTGCTTTTGCATTTTATACCTTTCACAAAGTAATTGTAATCACAACACAGATTTCAGTCACCTGGAACTTTTGGGAATTAAACGATCCCCCAAAATTCATGTTAAAAAGGCCAATACATTTTGAGCATGGTGGCTCTTAAGTGCAGCATCAAGGAAGGAGCATAGGACTTATGGAACAAAATCCAGCTGGAGGCCAGTCACGAGTGGCATCCCCCAGGGCTCAGTCCTGGGTCCAGTCTTGTTCAACATCTTTATCAATGATCTGGAGGAAGGGATTGAATGCTCCCTCAGTAAGTTTGCAGGTGACACTAAACTAGGAGGAAGTGTTGATCTGCCTGAGAGTAGGGAGGCTCTTCAGAGGGATCTGAACAGACTGGACCCATGGGCTGAGACCAATGGGATGAAGTTTAACAAGGCCAAATGTAGAGTGCTGCACATGGGACATAACAACCCCATGCAGCGCTACAGGCTTGGGGGAACTGGCTGAAGAGCTGTCAGGCAGAGAAGGACCTGGGGGTGTTGGTTGACTGCAGACTGAATATGAGTCAGCAGTGTGCTCAGGCGGCCAAGAAGGCCAATGGCATCTTGGCTTGTATCAAAAACAGTGTGGCCAGTAGGTCAAGGGAGGTGATTGTGCCCCTGTACTTGGCATTGGTGAGGCCACACCTCGAGTGCTGGGTCCAGTTCTGGGCTCCTCACCACAAGAAGGACATTGAGGTCCTGGAGTGAGTCCAGAGAAGGGCAACCAGGCTGGGGAAGGGGCTGGAGGGCAAATCCTATGAGGAGTGGCTGAGGGCGCTGGGGCTGTTTAGCTTAGAGAAGAAGAGGCTGAGGGGAGACCTTATCACCACCTACAACTACCTGAAGGAAGGTTATAGAGAGATAGGTGATGGTCTCTTCAGTCAGGTGACAGGTAATAGGACAAGGGGGAATGGCATGAAGCTGTGCCAGGGCAGGTTTAGATTGGATGTTAGGAAAAAATTTTTTACTGAAAGAGTTGTCAGGGGCTGGAACAGGCTGCCCAGGGAGGGGGTCGAGTCACCTTCCCTGGATGTGTTCAAAAAAAGGGTAGATGTGGTACTTAGGGATATGGTTTAGTTTAGTATGTGAATGGTTGGACTTGATGATCTTAAAGGTCTTTTCCAACTTTATTATTCTGTGATACTGTGACTTCCAGAATGCTCACCTTGAACTTGATGGTAATTGCTTCTGTAAAAATAATTTTCACACAGAACAGGTCGAACCTTAACTTAGCATTCTTATGGCACAAAAGGGGGGTTACTGTACATACTCTACCTGGTCTGCAAGTTACTATGAACACACTGTAAGAAAGAAGCATTCAAGTGTCTTACCCTAGGTATATTTAAGTGTAGATTTTTTTTTCAGCTTTTTACAAATAAAAATTCATGATTTTTTTTATTGAAGACGATGGTTTTTAAACACGTCTTAAAACACTAAATAAATGGCTTATTACTAGAGTACAAAACTTCTCAGAACTCTGGTAGCAGCGCCTCAATTAACTGCCATTCTAGTCATGATGCAAGTAACCTAGTCACTTAAAATCTGCCTTGACCTTACACTTCATGAATAATAAGCATAGCACTATGTTCAAAGTAGAATTTTACAGAGTCATTTCAAAATCCATGCTTTTAATCTGCGTGTTCCTCTGCCCTAATATTATGCACAAACTGAGACAAAACTGTTTAAGTAAACAAACCGCAAGAAATTAGACCTCTGATCCCATCTGTGGAAGTTAAGATCATCATTAGGTGATGGTTATATAAACATTATTATAAGCTTTTTCTTTGGTCAGATTCAAACTTTCATCTCCAAAGTCTCATATAAATAACTTATTATAGCACAAATACAAAATCTAAGAAAACATAGTGCTGATAACATTTTTTTAATGGAAAAACAGACTTTTAAGAATTAATTTAATAAACCAACCTTTGGTTTGAGAAAGGATAAACCTAGAGTGTCGTTTCCAATATTCCAGCTGCTACTTTCTCTCTACACCATGCCTGCCTTGGCCCTAATAGGAATATGATTTAAATTCAAGTCAATGTAAGAATATATATTCATAAACCTAAGACAGGATCTGGTCTCTGGTTCTTTGTTCTCATATGAAGCATTACAAGAAACAAACATCATATTTACACTTTTTTAAAAACTAAAGTTTTTTAAAACCCATGGGAAATAGTATCTGGTTAGCCTTACGTACTTTCATTATCAGCAATTTCTAAGGAGAAGAGTGTTGCCTAAGACCCTTGACTCCTAAGCCTCTCGGGAATAAAATGTATCAGGAAGTATTTTGGCAGTTAGGAAGAGGCTCTTCACTATGAGAGTGGTTGGGCACTGAAACAGGCTCCTCAGGATGGTCATAGCACTGACCTTAACTGAGTTAAAAAAAACATCTGGACAATGCACTCAGTCACATGCTGTGACTTGATTGTCCTGAGTAGAGCTAGGAGTTGGACTTGATAATCCTCTTACAGGTCCCTTCCAACTCAGGAGATTCTGTGAAATTATTTTGCTGCCTGTGATCTTTGGTTTTAATTGAGGAAACAGACATGCCAAGTCATTTCCAAAGTACAGTGGTTTTTTTTAACCAGACATGGAAAGTGTTTACTACCAAAGATGAACTGTACATTTGTGTTAGCTAGATCAAAGGGGAAGCAAAACAAAAAAATGAATAACAGTCCAAAGTAAAAAACCGACTAATGCTCAGCATTTTAATTTTTTGAAAATGCATGACTAGCCTTCTGATCACCAGCTTTGCTCTTTACTACGAGCAGTAATATGCAAATTGAGTTGAAAGTGGAGACATCCACTTAAGAGCAGTGCTCCTTCCTAAGAGAGCTACAGATGCATCTTACCAACTGTATCACTAAACCACAGTGCGATTTGACTTGCAAACAATCTAAGTGAAAGAACTTCCACTACTACATGGCAAGGGCCAAAATAGAACCAATACTAGAGGAGCTATTTACATCCCTTGGTTTATTCCCTTCCTTCTGGTGTACAATCTTTCCTACCTTCTTCATTAAAACAATCACTGTATTGCCAAGCTTTCCTCAATCCATTTTCAGTTCCCACCTCAGACACGAACAACCCATTCTTTTCAGTAACTTGCACTGGCCAACTCAAGTTCTCTAGCAGAGAGAGCTACTTCCTCTCCCTACCTTAAGTGGGAAGATAGTGTATTTGACTATGCAGAGCACTTATGGAACTGACGACTTTCACAAAGTGATTACTAGCAGCTCAC
This sequence comes from Porphyrio hochstetteri, assembly GCA_020800305.1. Classification (NCBI taxonomy): domain Eukaryota; kingdom Metazoa; phylum Chordata; class Aves; order Gruiformes; family Rallidae; genus Porphyrio; species Porphyrio hochstetteri. Next base: position 2,439,429 of record CM036910.1, on the reverse strand, counting down.
CAAAAATAAAAGATTGCAAGACATCAGAATTTGTGCCTCTATTTCCCAGCCTCCTAACTTCTCATTACAAGTGGTTTGCTTATCAGTTGCATTTTACAAATGATCACTCAATAGAGGATAAAAGTGTTTTTCTTTATGCTTTTCTATAAATAACAACTTAAATTAAAATTTTTAAGTTACCTGCCATGCATTAAAGACAGTATTCTCTACATTAACTAAAGTGTCTATGGTAACTTCTTTGCATTCAAGAAAACATTTTAGGACAAAGGTTCAACTTTGTCCAGTATTTTAAGAACTGACATTTTTCACTATACATTAGAGTTACTGCTCAGCTTTGCTGCTAAATCAATACTCCTGCCTATTAAAACTATTTTGCTACTATCAATCCTCAACTTCTGCTTCTCCAACTGTTAGAATTTAGTACATCTGAAGTGTGATTTTTGAAAACACAAGTCAGTATGGATGTGTTTAAACAATTTGAAAATGTTCAAGAAGTTGCCAGAGTTCACACTCCTTAAATGTCACCTACAGCCTTTTAATTAAAATTCCTTTCCAGAGGGTTTGAACAAACACTGTTGTACAATGGCATCTACCCCTACTTGCTAAAAGTAGTGGATGAATTTCAACCTTTGTTTGAAGCTGGCAATAAATTTATACAACAATCTCTATTGCCTAAATAGCGAAGGCAAAGCATGTAAAGATCACAAAATAACGTAATTCAAACTAAGGGTTCGAATTGCAAAGGGTTGCTATCAGCACCATTAATTCACTGTGTAGCCAAGGGAGCCATCTGGGGTCTAATTGTTTATCTTCACTAGTAATCCCATCGCTGAGGTTGAGTACACCTTAGGCAGTTTAGAGACAGCAAACTAGGAGTGGTTGATAGATGACGTAGTTATGCTGCCTTTCAAGGCAACCTTTAGAGGCTGGAAAAAGGGGCAGGGAGGTATCTCATGAACACCCAAGTATGGAGATACAGAAGTACTGTACCTGAGAATACACATTGGCATCTGTTTCTCCAGACCTGGGCCTTGGAGATATTCCAAACCCAACCAGACGCAATGCTGAGCAACCTGCTTCGTTTGACCTGCTCCAAGCAGGGTGGTTGGACTGAAAGTTCTCTAGAAGTGCCTTTTAATCACAAATGCTCTGATTATACAGTCATCTTCATGCTTTTGCACAAAAACCCTGGGCAAGTCTACATTTTTTCATTATAGTCCATCTGGATATAAAACAGTCTGACAAGAATCAGAATGCATCTAATGCCAAAGACAGACAATTACCCAAGAAAGATATGAATCACTTCTTCATAATAGAAAATTACTCATTTTGTGTTGTTGGATTTAGTACTCTGTTCCCAGTTTAAGCTGTTTCTTGCAATTTACCTTTTTTCCTACACAATTCTAATCACAGGTGACCTCTTCTATATAGATTACATACCAAGACTCAATCATTTTAACCATTCTGAAAGGCTAGGATGCCCTGGTGTAATTTTTTCTGAATATAAGTTGCAGGAAGAGCGATAGCTGACCTAACTTCTAAAAAAATTCTTTCAAGTCAGACTCCTAACACATTAAATGTGCATATAAGTGAGAGACTAATGAGATTAGGCAATGGAATTTCCATAAGAATAGCATTTTCTGACCAAATTCCACACACAGATTTAGGTTGCAACCTGAATTTACATGCTATGTCAATATTACAGTGAATTAATGGCTTGAACCACATGAGTATTTTCAATGTTTTCTATGGTATGTTTCCAAAATCAGACCTGGAAATCAGCAGTGACTTGGCACAACTGCAAGCTTAAACTGACTGCCTCTGTCCCACCCCTGTATTTCTCGATCTTATTTCCCTTCCCAATACTGCTCCTTTCTGGTTCAAAATAAGGGGGATTATCCCATGGGTGAGGCACACAAGGATGGGATTGGTGATCATTTGAACATATTTGCATAGCTGTAACAGTTATTCTCAATTTGAAGTGTTTGAAACCAATATGGGTGGAAAAAGCAATTTATGACATAAAAAAAAAATCCAAACAAGCCTTTGTGTTTTGGCTTTGACTTGACCATATGCTTTCCCTTTCCTTATTTCCACTACACTGTGTGTGTGTGAATCATTCAATTCAGGCAACCTCTGTGTCTGACAATAAATACACAACTACTCAAGGCTCTGTTTCCCTGGAGAAAGCAGTTTGATGCAATTTGTCAAAAGGTAGATGAGTGCTTTAATGGACAATTTACTCCAAATGACTGCAGCTATTGCAGAATAAGTACCTGAGCCAAGGATTAAAATTGGTTTTTCCCAGGTGAATTTGATTCTTAATGATTAATGAAAAAATATAACCTTTGCTACTTCCCTTTTTCATTCAAAAGCAATAAAAGTAATTAAAAACTCCTTTGCACTTCTGTGGCTTGCTACATCTGATATTCAACTGAGGCATAGCTTTTTGGGGACATGTCAATACATGTGGTTAAAGTACACATACAATTTCAGAAGTCTGAGAAGTGAAAGCAGACACATCTCACTTCAGGCATAGCTTCCAAAAAAAAAAAAAAAAAAAAAGGACCCTGAAAATTCTGTGTGAAATTGTGAAATTGCTCAGGATTTGTAAAAGCAACCAAAACAAACAAAACCCACAACAAAACAACTGTGGAGACCCTAATTTTGTCCTGGCTCTTACACAGTCATTGCACATAGCATAGCATCACATATATGCTATACAGTACAGTTGGAGCATACAAAACACCAAAATATTAACTGCACAGGATGAATAGATATACTAAATTAAGCAATCTCAGATCATTAGTTTAAGACCTTTCCTTGTCTCTATATTTTTAATTTCGTGAAATGTTGAGAATTAAAATATCACTAATAATTGAAGAGCAAAAGGAGGTAGGTTAGAACAGAGGGATTCCATTATGCTACAAGGTGTATTTTGTTGTTCAGTTTAACAAAGAAAGCAAATATGGGTAAACACCACACCCAAAGGCATAGCAACTGCTGTATTTGAAAATTATTCAACAGCTATATTTGAAAAGTATTCCACATATACATCATGCGATCCCATCCTCCAACTCCCCAATTGTAATCATCTATTTAAATGTTTATTCATATTAACTTACAAATACAGTAAAGAATCCACAGGACTCAGTCTCTTAAAAGGTTCCAATTATAATTTTCACTACTATAGAGTCATTTGATGCATGTACAGAATTATTTGGCATGGAACTAATTTGCCCTTTTATCCACAAATGGATTTCCAGATGTTCCCAATAGTGCTTTGCAGTCATCAGAATGCACATGACAGTACAGCTAAACTTACACAAGCTGTGAGACTAGCATGTCCTTTTTCTTGACTGTCACCACTTTCCTACCAAACATGAGAACTTCCAGTGTGCTTATCACTTTGTTTGAAGGAAGGCTTTTTCTTTATGTTTATTACCAGATTCCTACCATCTCTCTCTTAAAACTCCAAAAATTATACACCTGCATGTGCACAGCATGAAAATAATTTTTCAAATGCATTAACAAGACCAGCATGTTATAAATCTATATATAAAGCATAAAGATGTAATTTGGCTCGAGGCATAAAGGAAATCATTGCCCAAGTTAGCGCAACCTCTGAAGCTCAGTACCCTGGCCATCTGTTCAAAGCACTGGATTCAACTCCTACAACTCATGATGGCCATGTGCTTCGAAGTGGCCAATTAACCATGTTGTTTAAGTAGAAAGTGACCTTCAATGTGTAATTAAATGCTAAAAACCAAAAAAGACCTACTAAATAATGTCCTGTAAAGAGGACTTGGGTAACTTAACCATGCAGAATTTTATTGGCATCCATGGAAGCAGACTTGTCCAGCTGCATCTACCACCAGTAGCATCACAAATAGATTAAATTTACACCAGACAGTTTTATATAAATCCAAACTTGTTGGTCTAAAAGCATCTCTACACATATTTACAAAAACCCATATACCCTAAGCGCAGTATACCTGGTGACAAAAGGCAACAAATTATAAGCACTCCTTGAGAATTCACTTGCAATTATAGAAAGACATATTTGTTCTAGTATTTTGTACATTAGTTTCCAGGCTAACATCTCTAATGTTACAGAAAAGGTATAATTCATTTAAGAGTTCAGCATCTATTTCAAAATATTAATACTTTTGATCCATTGGTAAAACGCTAGAAAACATTCACCTGAAAGTTAAAGAACTGATCTTTCACAATCTTGCAGGAGTTCTAGAATTTGAAAGCATTTACAAGATAGAATAATCTTATTATCCAATAAAAAGTTACATGTCAGGATTCAGCAAAATTCAGAATTTCCTCCAGAATTCCTGTGTTTGGATTTGTCATGTTGAATCATTATAGAAGACTAAATTGAACCAATTGTATTTATTGCCAACTCTGATGAGAAAGTGATGAATATTTGTGTGCAGCCACCTTGAAGTAAAGTTCTTGGTAAGATAAGCATATACTGTAGGGTTCTATCGCATCCTGCAAGAGCAGTACATACTCAAGAGGTCAGTGTTACAGACACTCTTTGTAACACACCTGAATTGTCTCATAATGTAACCAGGGTGAAGACTCAAGATTATCCCTGCAAACATATAACTATTTCTTTGTTGCAGTACTTTTCCCCATTTTCACAGTTTCCTAGCTATTCACTTTTTAGCCCTACTTGCCAAGGAAACTTCACTGACTTTATCGTATCTGTTCACCTGTACTGTGTATTGAAAGGCAATTCAAAATTTACCAGACAGATGTTTTAGGGATATTAAATCCTTCTTTTCTTGTGCAGATATTTGCCAAGGGCCTTACAAGCTTTCCCGCCATGAGAAAACCCACTCTGAGTTCTTTCACAGCTTCAAGGAGGAGATTTAAGATACGTCAGAACTCAGATTCCTTCCTTACTCTTTGAAGGTTCAGTTGTCCCTTGGAGTTTATTCATTTCCTCTTTCCATCATTAGAGCTACAAGAAAAAACAATGCAGCTTTCCTGGTGCAGCAGGAAATTAGACAAAAAACAAAAGAATCTCATCAGACACCATGATCCCATGAGATTTCTGAAAGGCCTGTAGATGGAGTCAGCCTATTAATCTCTTGATACACTTCAAATAAGCACCCCAACTTGTATATACATACGGAATGCATTTATTTTAAAATCTATCAAATCATCATGTCACTAGAAGTTCTCACCCAGTAAAATCCCAAGAGGACAGAATATTTTCCACCAAAAGAAAACAGAAGTAAAACAGCTTCTAAGGAAACACAGCAGTCATAAATATCCACACTCTTTAAAAAAGAGCTAAGACTATATCACTATGAGCACCCCTTTTTAATACGTGGAAAAAATACAATGATTTCTTATGGTTCCTAAACAGAAAAATCTGACTGGATCATTTAACCCCCATAATTTGACCTGCATGATGCAGCACCTTTTACTTCTAACGTATTGGGGTTTCTTTTTTCTGAAGCTTAAAAGCAGCAATATTAGAAAAAACACCACTTATTCACCTCAACACATGCATTCAAATTGAGTAAAAATTTATAACAATTAACTGAATTATGTTCAAAGATTCACAGAGATCTGATGCTTCAACTCTGACAGTAGATACGTATACATATTTACTAACACATTCAATCCCCACAGTTGTTTTACAAGTATTTTTTATACCAAATTGGAACACCAAGCTTGTTACCCTTGCATCCCCTCAACTGTCAAATTTAAAATTTGCCTTCATCACTTTTACAGTTGAACTATATACCTATTTGCCCCAGTATCACTCAACAGAACCTTTGAATAGCTAGTTGGTAAATCCAAAAATCAGTTTAAGATATAATGTGGACTAAGTGAACAGCTATTCACAGTTGATAAATACAGTTGATCAATGATAGTGTAGGAAGAACAGTGGTTTTCTTGTACTTCCAATAGTAAATCACTAACTAAATTTTTGGAAGCTTATCTGGCAGAACAAATGACTACAAATTAAATCAAAACCATATGGCAGAGGCTAAAGGGTAGAGCGCAACATCAATTTTATTACACAGAGCCATATGCTGCACTTACTGTCCATGATGACTTTCTATTTCGTCACAGATGATGACTATAAATTAGCACTCTAGAGGTGAGAGTTCTGTTAAATTCTATAATCAAATTATCTTAAACATTGTAATATAGTATTTTCCTTTATCAGGTATTGGGATGCTGCATTACCTCTTAAGGATCCCTTTAGTACTATTAAGGACAGCAACTGTTGAAAATGCCAGTTATTCAAGTAGCAGTTAGGCAATACTTCAAGCAAAACAAACCATGTAAAGATTAGGGCTCCTCAGAGTTCTCTGCCTAGGTTTTACAGTACTTATTCCACAATAGTGTCTCAAGTAAAATTCAGTATTTATCAGTTCAGCTGGAGTCTATGCTTTTTTCCAACAGATTTTCACTAGTCACAAAAAACAACAACAAAACTTTAAGAACAGCATTCCTGACTACATAATGAAATTTGCTGTTGCAAATTGGCCCAAGGGAAGCTCAATTAATATTATATTAAAAGCAGCTGATGTACATCATCTTGGCTGTTCTTGTCCTTTGTGGTATACCTGAATAATATCGCAAACACTCCCATTACCATTATCCTTCAAACAATAAAGGAAAACAAAAAGATACAGTATTTCAGAAAGGCTTTTACAGGGAAATTGGATAGCTGAAGAGACAGATACCTTCACAACTTCAAAATAATTGTTTGCTTGGAAATCCAAAAGTCCTGGATTCACTCAGAACCTCCTCCCCTTGCCTGTCCCTTATGCACAAGACTTGCAAGTTTTGGAAGTGTTCATATTGTTGCAGCCAAAATGACATCAAGAGCAAGGAAGTTCTCAAGAATTGTAACCACATAAAGCAAATGAACTTCCATCAATGACCACAGATTTTGTTCCGTGTGTGTACTTGCCTTAAAGCCCACTCACACTCAGGTAACTGAAGAACCAGTAGCAACCACATGGGTTGAAATATTGACTTTGAGGTTGAGCCTGAAGAGGAAGCCAGGAATGCTGCCACTTCTTAAGCTGCAACAGAGGGGTTGTTTATTTGAATTTTAAGTGCTATAATTTGCGAAGTTGTCTCAACTTAAAAAGTTGTCCAAATTAAACACTGCAACCACAGACAAAGATTTATGTCATTAACCTATTTGCAATATTGTAATGATCAGACTTAGGATAACTTCCCTAAGAAATACTTTGTGGCACAAACCAGGTGGCTACAGCTTATAGAAAACATTGAAATTAGCTTTACAGCAGCTTTTCTAGGACACAAGCTATACAACTTTAGTTACAGCAACAAGCAGCACAAATTGACTGAGAAACTGGAGTACAGCTTCACAACTCTACAGAACTACTCTACAGAACTACAGAGTTACTGACAACTGAACTAGGTAATTGACAGCTAGATCAAATATGTCCATACAGGTATGCCAGAACATGTTACTACAAAGTTTCAACTGGGACTACAATTTTCACTACAGTCTACCTTAATTCCAAGAATTATAAATTTTATGATAAAGAGCAGAAAACTAGATTATAAATCTTATCATAAGAAGATATGGCTGATTTAAAAGTTTGTAACGCTTGCATTCCTTCAACAGCCCTGCAAAAAAAAACCCCTCTAACAATTTGGTTATACTATAATTAGGTAAAAGTAACAATATCAATAGATTACAACAGTTACAGCTCCACTGACACCTAGAACAGCACTAACGTTACACCAGTCAAGTTCAAGGAGAGCTACCAGAGCAGACTTCGGACAAACAAATGGAAGAGAGCAATGAAGCCACAGGAAAACAGAATGATTATGCCTAACTGGGATTTTTGCTTCAGAAGGGGTAGAAATAAAAGAAGCCTCAGGACAACCATAGTAGGGAAAAAAAAGATGATAACTGGACAATGTAAATTAGAGGTATTCAAAGAGAAGGCAAGCATACCAAAGACAAATCGAAGCAGGTTCACTCCCACACAGCTCTTGTGAATCAGACGTTACTGAGAGGAATGCAATGAATAGGCTTGCACAACACAAGGAATAAATGTGAACACTAGTGAATCTAACAGGAAAACAATTATTAATAACAGCTTCAGTGTTGTCCTTTTATATATCTAATCTTGGAAGAAGCTAAACAAAGCACATTGTTTGTTTGGTGGGTGCCTTTTGGTTTGTTGTGTGGTTTGGTTTTTTTCTTTACTCAACAGGCAACAGACCTCACTAGAAGTGGTAAGTGAATTGGAAAAGGGCATGTGGCTTATTTAGTCATGCTATAGAAAGCTTGGAGTATTAGAAGCATGTTTACATGTTAGACTTATTAGGCAGAAAAAAAAGAAAAATATATCTAGAGCATTACGTTCTAGTATCTACTCATTCATGCTTAGTTTCAAATTCAGTCTTTAACAGTGCTTTACAAGTCATCTAAATCAAATTAATTTATATTAACAGGATTTTTGACTATTCCTGAACTCATCCAAGAAGGATTTTTTGGAATGCTGCAGACTGATAAAACTTAACTATAGCAGGCTTGGATTGAGCAATACATGAAAAGGAAGGAGAGAAAGGAAAACTAGTTTTCACCAGCCCACCAGAGTTAGCTAAGAAGCAGCTCAGTATACGTAGACATATATTTATTTTCCTTTATCTGTTGTCCTATCAGAATCTTACCATTTAGGAAATTGCCCAGAGTCCTTGACATGATTTAAGTCCACTGCACACATTTGTATTATTTTAAGCATGATCTGGTGTGTTTACATTATGGCAAGTATTTTTAAGCATTGCTAATTTCCCCAGGCATAAAGGTGCTTTCAGGGCACCTCACCATAAGATGTTGAATGAATATCCCCACTGTGGTTCTGGAAAGCTTCTCAGAGCAAATGCTTTGACAGCTTTTACATATTTGTATTCAGTTACAGTATTTCAGAATTTCTCCCAACAGCCCCCAAGCAGTCACCGGATTGGTGTTTCTCACCCAAACCTGTTCTACCCACTACCTAACCATCCCTTTACTGTTCACAACGAGAACTACATAACAGAAGATGAAGAAAATGCAGTGGAGCATTCAATCCTTACACAGGCAGTTTGCTTTGCAAATGGCAAATATGAGAAAGGAAGAAGTAGTTCTAGATTCAAAGTCCATTTAATTAAGAAGCCAAACCTCTCTCTAAACACAGGATGTGTTTACATTTTCAAGGGAAAAATATGAACCTATGCATGCCTCATGTCACATTTTATTGATGTATTATTTGTAATTCTGCTTTTATCAAAAGGCTTCAATACTGAAGAGATTCGTTTTGTGTAAAAATATAGATTCCAGTTCCCCACACACTTCACTGCTGGTAAGAGAGAAGGAAGAGTACAAGTACAGCAAAAGAAAAGGGAAACCAGAAATGCATCCACACCCAACTGCAACATATCAATTTCCTTTACATAACAGGAAATAGAATGGCGCAGCTCAGCACCAAGATCTGTCGTTTTTATTTAATCATTTTAGAAGTATCCTGAATAGGAACAGGAGTTTTAAAAATTAGCATTCATCTGGTATAAGACCTGCATCAAGGGCTATCACATTTGTGTCACTGCAATTAGAGAAATAAGTATACCTTATCCTGCTTCTGCATATATATTCTAAAAGCATGAGTAGCTCATGCAGATTATGTGACTGTACCTGTTACTATTAACACTTACAGGGCACAACTCATTTGGCTTTGTTTTCCAGAGTGTCTCCCAGAGGGTATTTCTGATGAGGACCTCTGTAGTTCTGCACCCTGCCTAAAAAGGAAATTTCACTGAATGCTCTCATTCATGGACTTCAAATCATCTGCTGTGGCAGAAAGTGTACATAGTCAGCTTGGAAGCAGTCTAAGCAAAAAAACGAGAACATCAATTCTCCTTGCTTTCTTAGGAGACAAGCAAGATGAATATCCATGAAGTGAAAAAAAAATCTGATTGCTTAGATGATGATCAGAACATGGTCCTATACTGAGCAATTCACGTCAAGTCCTGCTCATTTTTTAGTTGTTGTGGTTGGGTTTTTTTCCCAAATGGAGAAGTGAATTATTTCCTCTAGCATTTCTAGTAAACTCTTACACTACTCTCATGTATTTCATGTTTTCTTAAGAGCTCTCATCTCTGTTCTCATGGCTTTAATCCATACAAAATAAACTTAACCTGTTAATTCACTATGTCTGAAAAATTCAGAGGATTCAAACTAGTCAAAGATTTGGTAATTATTCCAACAGGCAATAACCTTCAATTTTGGTTTCCCTTTTGTGCTTGACGTATACATAGGCTCAAGAGGTCCAAAATACATCCTTGCTTAATAGCAATTGGCAGAAAGTATTTAGAACTTGCTATTTTGGCACTGTGTTGCTTAGGCACTTTGCTCCCAAATGTAAGTATACATATTTACAGCAAGTTTCCTGATAGAACTGTTGGTGATACTGCCAAAAATATTTCTTATTGGTTTCATATCAAATATTCTTTACACCTGTTGAACAAAAATTTGCAAAACAATAATCAAGACTCAGCACCACAGCTGAAGTTAAATCCCCAATGTACCTATATAATCTAAATTATGTATTTGATCTTCTCCTACAACCTGCTGTCCATCCCTAGTTGTGGTTAGTACTAAGTTGTTCATTGTCCAATGTACCTTTTACACTTACAGAAACACAACTATTACCTTTCCAGCTTAACAAAATACGACTGTGCATATACTTACTAATTTCAAACCTAAAATTCCAGTCATGTCATTTCACTATCAGCAAATTAATTCCAAACAGCCACATACAAACATTTTTCAAGGTAACTTTTAAGAACCTAAAATGACTAGGTATCTTTAACTACAGAGTTCATGTCTCATTTCCTGTCAACACAACGAGAGCTCTCCTCGATGTGCCAAGTCACAAATTACAGAAATGAAAACAGGTTCAACTTCCTTATGCTTTTAGTTAGGAATAATGATTTATTTCACATGGAACACAACCATACAAGTACCACTACTCCACTGATACACTACAAATCTATGTCTTAAGTCTACGAAGTAACTTAAATCCCTTTTCAAGTAACATCATGCTCAGAAACCTTTACCACCACATTGGAGTCATAGATTCTATGGTCAGTATTTAACTGTAACAGATTGATATATTTTTTCTGTACTTGTATTTTGTACTAAGTTCTGATAACTCTTAAGCATGTCGTGGATGAGACTCAGTGACCCAATTAAAAGAAAAGTAATATTTAATTTAAAAGGTTTAATACAGAAAACAAAGGTGTGACAGACATAACCTAGTTTTGTCTACTACAATAAATCCTTGATTCTATTGCAACTCACACTATCATCTGAAACAACTTGCAGCTAATGCAAGTCATGTATTCATGTTCATAAAAATTAAACATCGGTAATCCTTGCTTGTTAAATATCTTCAGCTACTTCTCTTCAACACCTACTGATTTAATTACATTAGGCAAACTAAATTGTTTTAAATACAGCCTAGGTCTCCTAACAAAACAGAACACGGGATTTCACACACACACACACCCCACCCACCCCCCCTTCTCCAAATATGCTTCTGCTTGCTGCCAAGAAGTTTTTCCAAGATCTTCCAGACTATCCTGCTAGCTAGCTGCAAAGCACAAAAGCACAAAATCACCTCTTTGAACAACATAACAAACACTTGTCTTAGTTTTTTAACACAATTAGGTCAGATCTTACCATTATCCCAACCCATCGAGCCTACGTTGGGCACCAGAAAGGACTGTGGTTGTTCAGCCCCAACCAGTGGCTGAGCACCACACACTGCTCGATCACTCCTGAAGGACAGATAGAGCCTCTGTGGGTTGGGATAAAGACAGTTTACTGACAAAAGCACTGTGAAAGTAGGATAATAACAGCCACTTAAACTCACACCCAGTGATAACACAGAGTGCCTTAACGATCCGACTATTACAGAGCACTGCACAATGCAAGGACCGACCAGATGCCCCAGCTACACTTGGACTATGCTGGAGACACCCAGCCGGTACCCCTCCCCGACCAGCCCCTTTTATAGGGAAGTGGTATGGAAAACAGCCCGGGCTAACTCAGCTCACCTGTGCTGGCTGCTTGGGGAGTTGACACTGGTCTGGACAGAACCAGAACAATAGCCCAACACTCCAGCATGTTTTATTGTAAACCACCAAGACAGTAGTTGTAACCAGTCATTGACTCAAGTCTTCTAAACCTTCCTGATGGGTATAATGCCCAATTGCTGCAATTCTCCTTAGGCTGCAACTTTACAACAGCCGAAAGGTCACTTGACAATGGTTTTCATTGTTAAGACCCTATAATGCTCCTACCAGAAAAAGTGTCATAGGTTTAGGGTTCAGTTTTGTCCCAAGTACATTTTTAAAAAAATTAATTCTACAAAAAGCTGTCAAAACTCAAATATCCAAAAGCATGGGTTTTGTAGCACATTCTGCGGTGTAACCCTCTTGCTCCACATTTAATATCACCACTGCAACTTCTATTTTATTGGTTTCACAGCCCTGCAACTGGTGAAAGGGACAAGTTTTTCTGCTTGCAAAACAGATACTTTTGCAGCCCTTCAACATCTTCTGAGGAATTTCCTCAGGTTTCACTTTGTTCCCATTAGGTAACAGTTGAGGGCATCTTCATAATGAATGTTCAGGTTAACCAAATAAAATGTATTACATCATTTGGTTATAATGTAATATAGTTCCTCAATTGTGATAGCACACTGATTGCACTGTTACCAATTCACAAGGCACAGACTAGAATTTCCCACTAAATTTTTTTCAAAGCCACACTACCAACCAGAAAAAAATAAACTCCAGCAGCACACGAAAACCAAACTGGAATTCAAATCGCCCGTTTTACTACAAGATGCTCAGTTTACTAAGACCTGTATATCTGACATGATGAAAATCCATTTAGCATATTAAAAATATCAGTGTATGTTCTCATGACTAGAAAATATTCCAGCAGAGTACTCCAGCATAAGGATTGCACAGCATAGGTTATCACTGTGCTTTCCATCTGGAGACACACTGTTCATTTGTCCCTAATTTTGCCATGTTTTTGGAGCATGGGGTGAAGGTTTCCAGTACAAATGCATTTTACTGATGTACTTTTTGAAGAGCAAAAACTGTGTAAACATATACATTTAAGCTAAATGGTATGGTTATTTTATTGGTGTGACAAAAAGACTACCTAATTCCAAAAGCCTTTAAAGAAACTGAGGATAGGAAACAAATTGAGAGAGTGAAAATACTCAGAAAGGTAGAAAATGGTCAACCATGAGGTCATGAAAGTTCTTTAGTTTTGCCAGTGCAAGATGCAGTCTAAAACACTGCCCATTTTAGTTACAGTAAGTAGGAACAAAAAATTTTATTCTTGATAGGTAACAAAAAGAAAAACAGCTCTGCCTTTAATAGATTTTCACTGATAATTACTTTGTATTAGGTCATCACAATCATTTTTGTCTTCTATCCTGTAGCATTACTTCAATGGATAGGACACAGGAACTACTATGTACTCAGCAACATTATTCCATGCTCAATGCTATCAATGAATACCTAAGAAAGTATAGAAAACATTCTAGGAATGACTTAATTTTTTCTAAGTTTTTGATAGCTGATGAAGTAATTAACTTTAACACTTCACAAAAGCATTGTTAAAGCTCTTTATAAAAGCTCAACTGGCAGATTACATGCAGTATCTTGGGCAATTAGACTCTTATTTGTCTTAATAAATATAAAACCTTCTCTAATGTGGCCCACAGAGCAATTTTCTTGACAATTATCTTCCTGCAAGAAGCCAAAACAAAGATACCTGGACCCTGATACATACCTGTTTCATGCAACTAAATGCAGTATGATTTGTGTGAAAACAGATATAATACACATAAATTTAAAGCAAATACAACCTAGCTGCATAGAACTAATAATGGACAAAAAAGCCAAGATCCAACTTAATGAAACATTGGAAGCTCCCTGTTAACAACATAACCAGCAAATGGATGGCAAACATTAACAGTCTTACCTCACAGAGGAGCAGAATGGTGGAACATATGCATACATATTAGGGGACGTCTTACTATAAATAACAGCCACTAACAAGAAATATCTAGTTTCTAATGGATCAGGAAAACAGCTTCAACAGGTGCTGTATGCGGTTTCATTGCATACTGGATACTCTGCACCACAGACGCGGCTTAGGTACAAACCATCTACCTCAAGAACAAATGTCTGAGGTTCTAGAGAAATTCTGTATATGTGTTGACTATGCATGGGTTTGAGATATGTTTATTGACTCTCAATACTTTTTAATTTCAAGTTTATTTCACTGCACTGAAGAGGGATTGATGTCATTTAGAGACTATAAACTCCAGGTCAGGGAGCAGACACTGCAAGTATATTAGATATTTTTTATGAAGGTGAAATTTAAGAAAACAAACACTTAATTATAAAAAAATAAACTTGCATTGTACTCATCTCTTGTGGCTTTGATTCAACTCAATATTAGAAAATTATGGGTTTTTTTAATGAAGTCCTTAAACTTTAGAAAACCATTTTACTAGACATAGACAGAGCACTGTCCAGAACTTCCCTACATGATCTGTGTTTCAGAGTGGAAGAAGTTGAAATTGTGTGTATACGTGTGCCCCTACACCATCAGGACTCAATGTGCATTGCAAAGCAGCTCGCTTTCTGTGACTGAGCACAGCTTAGTATTTCACTGTTGAAAAAACAAAAAAGCCAAAACACTAGTACAAAAGCACTCTGAGGCTAGGCAACCAGGTGCCCTCTAGACAAAAAAGGAGCCTGAAAACCCCTAATGCAGCAGGTGCACAAGTCAGCAGCATGATAGGAACAAAAAATGCGCAAAGCATGTGAAGGACACATACTGAGCTCAGGAGACAAATCTGTGGCTATTAGAGAAGTTAACTACAGTTAAGCCATTCCTTTCCTTGCTTCCTACACAGACGATGACATTTGAGGACTACTAACAATTTTTGAACAATACAGCATGCTTTCAAATGGATTTTCAGCATTAAGGAATAGAAAGATTACAAAGGAGCAGAAACACAGTTCAATTTACTACTGGAATTGGAAAATTATGGTGAACAGAAGGTAAGAAGCTTTCTAACAAAATAGAAACTGCTACAATACCTAACAGTACTTTAAAGTATATCATTTCTATTGCCAGTGTCACTGGGCACATCACATAAAACATCAGAGAGCTGTTCAAAGCAATGGTCTTATCAAGGTGAAGTATTTGCCCTGCCAATCTAAGACCTTTTTCAAAAGCAACATATAAAGGATAGTGTTTCCCTTTTCCACCCACCCCCCTTCTCTAAGTCATAACAGTTTACCATTTTTACTTTACTTTTCCAAGTTTTCCTAATTGACAGGAGCTGTTTTTAAAGGAACAGCTCATGTTTAGCTGAAGCAATCTCCTGGCATTAATGTGATACGTGGTAAAACCCTAACTGATTTTGGTGACATCAAAGGGATAAAGTTACAAGCTCTGCTAGTACAGCCTTATTATTTGCATATCTTCACATAAATTTTAGTTTTGGAGGTTTTTTTGTGTGAGTTTATGACACTGCTACAGACAGTGCCATGCCGACTCCCTAGTACCATTGCAAGTGCGTCCAAGAATCACTATAAGTAGAAAAGGGAACTACATTAGGCCATATCTCCTCCTTTAGTATTACTACATTAAATTTAATTATTTCATCTTAATCTTATTAACACATAAAGGTTATTTACAAAGCCTATTCCTTTAGAAGGCTATTTATACAAGCCATGAAACTCACATTCAGGACTGGTCTGATCCTGACCAAACAATTAGTCATTTCAGAAGTGAAATCAGCATTCATTTTAAGTGCCACTTACACTGGGAGAAGGCATGGAAATTCATATTTCTGGCATCTTCAAAATACTGTCAAACCTGCAAAGTCATCTGCAATCGATGTAGGCAGGAAGACCAAGAAGCTCAAACTTGTTAGTTACCGTAATTCTTCACTGTGGACCTGAAGTAGATAGTGTGCTGATTTCTAAGTATAGTACTAAGTATTGTTGGTGTCTGCAATTGCACGTCTCAGTCACATTTATAAACAACTCCAAAATACAACTTTCAAAGATAAAACGCAAAATTCAATACACCACTTATGCAATACAGTAATTCTATATACTTAAATTTTAACCTTTACCAGTAAGGTACCTTATTTCCTTTATGCAGGCCTGGTTTTTATACCCTTTTTCCTCTGCTGACCACCCTGCAATCGCTTTTGCATTCACCTTATAGGCAGCATCTAGGCTTCCTCTATACTCAGGAATTCCCTGCCCAAACACATGGAACTTTTGCTTCGTCTAAGTGGCAGGCTCCTTGAGTCTCACCTGGGCCCAAACAAGCAGAGCTCTAACAACTTTGTTTAACAGGCATTTCGCCTGCACTATGACTTACAAGGTAGTTAATCAGGCATGGTCCCTGATTCCTAAATAAGTGCCTTACTTCTGCAGGGAACATTGTGAGGAGCTATAAGGGTTGAATGTGATGGCTTTCCCTGAGAATCCCTCAGTGCCAACTGGAGTTCAATCAGAAGCCAATTCCATCCAGTCTCACTTGCAAGGTCCCATCTGGTCGCCAAAGTGTCAGCAGTCGCAATCATGAAGAACTTATCTACACAAGGCAGACAAGCAGGCACTTCTTTATTCCAGCGCTGGGGAACATCAGGGATAGCTCCGCCAAAGACTCCTTCACCCACAGGTACAAAGTACAACATATTTATACAATTTGTTTAGCAAAGTTATGTTTTAAAATTGCATAGGATGCTCACTTCTTAATTTGACCTTTGCAATGATTGGCTTTCTATTGCTTCACTTGATCTATATTATTCTATAAAAATCATTGGTTAACAATGCTGATTGTTTTAAATACAAAGAGAGGAGGGAAATGATTAGCATATTTATTTACTAGAAGTCATTATCATATTCAAATGTCCCTAATACATCTGTACCTCTGTTGAGTGGGGGTCCTCTGGTAGTCGTCGATAGTCCTCCTCGCTGTGTCTGCTGATTGAACCCCATCCTCGCGCATGCTCGTTTCATCTTTGGCTGATCTTCCAAAACCACAACTAGTTTCTTCTGGTATCTATTGTCCTGACTCAAGGTCCACAACCAGAACTCATTGTTTTAATTCAGAGTCCGCAACAATTCCCATAGTGATCTCAAGGCACACACCATTCTAGTGACTTATTCCTAAGGGCCTTAACGTGCTTTATATTCCCCTATAACTTTTCCCTTAAAATCAAAATCATATTCTAAACTAAAATCAAAATAACCTAGTATTTAGTAAGGTGATTATACCAGTATCATTTATCATTTGTGATTCTCAGAGCCTAATTGTTCCAACCAGAGATTAAAAGGGTTAAACACATCCGATAACATAAGCCTGCCAGAAATTAACATTAGTGCAGAAAAGTTTTCACCCCCTAGAACTTTCCCATGGCTCCCAGTGCACTTCAGGTAAGACTCTGCCCCATGACCTAGCATCCAGCTTTCCCAAAAGGCACCAAGTAAGCAGTGCTACACAGCAATTGCTATATTTTGTTGTTACGTTTCACCTACAACCAAACATACAACATATAATGCATGAAGCTGAAGGTAGTATGGGAGTTGAGTTTAAAAATGAAAAGGTAATAAGAAATGTAGAGAGCACAACTGTACTGAACCAACCATGAAAATAACTTTACAAAACTTACACTACACAGCATACCCAGGCTGTTTTTCTACTGTAACCTAATTTCAGTAATAATTATCACAAGGAGTTATATGACTTTTTGACATAAGTTAACAGTATTTCCTGTATCTTTACTTAAAATATGTGGTCCAACCCCTAGGAGATTGATTTTGGAAGGTGCTCTGCTCATGTTGTACTGACATGTTACATAAGATTTGACATTTTTTATTGCCCCAAATAGCAATTCCCTGAACTCTTCCCATTTCTTTGCCCTTCATTTCTGATTTCTTAAGGCATGCATTAGGATTTTCTCCTCCAGGGAGGGAAATCTTCAGGTGAAACAATTAACTTCATGGCAAGAGGAAGAAGCAGAGCTCCTACAGCATAATCCAAGCATATACCAAAACACTTTGAGTCTTTATGGCACCAAGCAATATCAGCCATATAGCACTACTGATCTTCTACAACTGCCAAGTGCAGCACAGCCATATTCATGTAGCACTCTACCCCTGACTATCCCTCCTGAGATTGTTTAACATGATTATGACACTTGTAAAACTATTCTGAGAGGCATTAATGGAGACAGCTCAATCTTTGTGAAGCACCTTCTTGCATCATAGAAGAGATTAAGGAATAAAATTAAATTCTTCAGTAGTGCGTTCCAACAATTGAAGTTCTTGAGTTTTAATATACCTGGAGTTTTAGCTATCATCTCTTGTCTTTTTATAACAGACACCATCATTATTTAGACACTTAGACACAACAAGCACACAAGGTACATCAAGGCACATATGGTGGATGCATTGATCCTTTGAAAGGTACCAGACAAGTATTTCTTCTTTCTACTCAATTTGACATCCAAACCCACAATGAAAACAGATATTTTGCTTTGACTTCACCAAATCTTTGTTTCCCCTACACCCATTTACTCTATAAAAGAAGCAATCCCATCTTGCTCATACATGAGTATCATCTAAGGAACATGGCTCATTTTCATTCTAATCTGTTGCTAAAGATTTAAGTGCTAAAGAGAAACTGCGAACCACAAGTAATTAATGAAGGTGTCATACTAGCATAAGATTACTGCCAATGATTATTCTTAACCCAGCAACACCAAAGTGCATGCTGAAGCAAAAGCAGTGAGCCCTGAACCAGCAAGTCCTTTACTACAAAGGTTTCATTACAGTTTTCATCATTTTTTACAAACAGGTGAGGACATTTGCATGAGACCTCGAAGTTCAGTGCTGTTGGATATTTGTCAGTGCTGTACTAAAGTGAAAGGGTTAAGTGGCATAAATATTCCCTTTAAGGGAGCAAGCAAGGAACAGTCAAATTACAAGAAAATAATGAAATCAGTACTTTACTTTTAATACCCATTCCCAAGTTTCAAGTCATCCTGCTCCTGACTCAAATCCTCTGTTCCCACCCCTTTCTAACAGGCACACACCTTAGAAGCATACATTTGTATGAAGTCTCAGAACATCCAAGAAGAAACAAGAAATGTCTGTTCATGTTTTGAGTGCAGGCTTGAAAGCATGACTGATCATACAATGAAACAGAGGTCAGTAGATCAGATGCATTTCAGGATTTTTTTTCAGTTTAACTTTCAATAGAAGCATCTGGCAAGAAAGAGCACTTAGAGACTTCAAAATTACCTGATCAAGTCTCAACCTTTTTCAAGTAGTAATACATGATCATCCTTAAAATCGGAACCATATCAAGATATATAAAAAAATTAAGGAAAGACTCATCTGCCTTACAGAGAACTTTCCCTAAATTGTACAAAATTTTGCCAGCCAAAATAGTTAGCAGACACAGAGAATGTGTGTATAGATACCAGTATCTGCACATAGACACAAAGAATATATTTTGAAGTTTTCAATAAAGGTTGATCTATGACAGAAAACCAGGACCATCTCAGACTTTTAAACAAGATTCACCTGCTTTTGAGTCAGTGAGGGTTTCTCTACAGTAACAGTTTAGACAAAATGTACATTAAATTAATCTGACTTCCTTTGAAGCCAAAATAGAAAATAAGCTTCAAGAATGCGCCTAACTGCAAATACTCCATGAATTCACAGGATGCAACAAGAGCTTACCTGGACTTTCAAACAAACCAGAGAAATAGTGACATTCATTTTGCCCTTTGTCTTAAAGGAATGTTACCCAATGTTTCGCACAACATTAAATCCTCCAACAGAGTTTGCAGAAGTTTTGAGGGTGTTTGCTTACTTTTAACCTATGCATACTGAATCTGGGAACTAGTGAGGAGATAAAGCCTGTGGGAGGTTTAAATTTTGGGTTTTCCTCTGTAAATAACTGGTCTCAAACTAACAAAACCTCTAACAATATTATTGAGCAAAGAGATCATGACCTAATATTAATCACTGCAGCACAGATATTAGTAATGAGCAGCTTTACATGCTCACTGCAATAAAACTGAGATGCATACAGATGTATTTTATACTCAAAGTTTATCTTCCCATCAGGAGAGGCCTGAAAAATCAGTATACTAACTACCAGACAGATTACACAATACCAGTAGCTTGCTCCAGTCCTCCCTGAAAGATCTACATGCTGCCAAGATGCCAACCTGAACCTTGTTCAGAGGAGGCTGATTTTTATTATGACAACACTAGGAAGAAGTGGCTAGCTTACAAGTCGTCTCCCAAGGGCATTCTTATTTCTTGCCAAGGACACACCGAGAGGATAGTTTCATGTTGATTCCATATATATTCAAAGTAAAGGCATACAAGGCAGGCCCTATGCACAATTCACACTACTGTGTCAGTGCATAATTGTTCGTGAGCGAAGCATTGCAGCCACAATGAAGTGTGCTGACATGCCCAGAGTACTGGGGTGTTTTAACCTACACTACAAAAAAGTAATGCAGCTGAACCCCCAAGTTCCTGCAGTTACCTGCAAGTAATTACTTAAGGGCTGTACACCTCTTTGTCAAACTAATTTACCCACAGGATCAAGCATTAACCATCCATCATCTCACTTCATTGGTTACTTTCCTCATTAACTAGGGAAACCAAAGCAACCAGAGAGAAACATTTTGATAGCTTCCTAAGGACATTGCAAATAGCACCTAACCTCTGAGAGTCCTAGACAAGAAAGGGTTTTTTATACTCTGCTTTGTAATTTGTTTTCATGTAGGGAAAAATCTATAACTTCATATTGAACTGTAATCTGATTTCTGGATGTATCCTCCATTCCTGGGATGTGGGGGTCCAGGTGAAAACACTGATCCATAGTCTGTGGCCAGTGCAGCTCTGGAGCAGCTCCACACATCCACTCCTATTGCTTCAAAGAGATTATTGCTACAGAAAAGCAACTCAACCACTACTGACTAACCACGCTGTTCAGATATTTTCAGCATCCGTCCACAACAAACTGCTCTGCCATTTGAATCTTCCCATGGTGTTTTGACGGTTCACCTACTTTACAACTTGCCACACTGAAATGGTGAATGATTCAAGAAGGATCCAATGAATTAACAAGATTCAGGATGATTTGTAAAAGGTAATTCCAAAAAGAGCCAACTCAAATATCTACTCATGCATTTAATACTATTTTAATCCCTCTTGAGAAACAAACCTGGTTTTTTGGTTGGTTTTCAGTGGGGGTTTTTTTTGTTTGTTTTTAAAAAAATCTTAAAGAAAATATCTTAATGCAACTCAACAAGTGATTTCAGCTATCAGGGTATGCAGTCAGGTCCCACTTCATCAACAATGGGACAAACTCAAGTGCAGATTTTTATAGACATTTGCAGATCTTGACTGTTCCCTCATTAATTCCTTGCATTGTGGCAAGAGGACAACACTGAGGTAGCAACAGCAGTTCTGAAAGCCCTTAGGAGTGGCTGATAAACTCTAAGGCCTCAGCAAACCTGAGCCCAAGCACTTTCTAAATATCTGCAGTAAACTCATCTAAAGAAAACTATTAACACACAAAAAATATCCTCTAACACCAATTAACACTCACCCATGGCCAAGCATACAGCTGTGACAAGAATTGAGGAATCAAATGAAAAAAACTTTTACCTTCTTTCTCTCTTCTGCTGAGGAAACTAGAAAAAAAGCATTTAAATTGCTGTAATGTACCAAAAGGCACTGAACACACACAAAATCCTGTTTTACTACCGTAATATCCTCATGCTGCAAGGAGGAGATCAATTGGAAAAAGCAAGCTCTTTGACCTAGTATGGATTTGAAGTTAGAGGAAGATCATTCACTCTGAGACTGAACTGACATGATAACGAGCTCACACCTTTGTTTTTTCACAGACCCAGTACATAGTTGTTCCCACTATTGCAAAACATTTTCTCCATCAATTTCTTCCTCCATTGAAGTAACAGTCCTTTTGTTCAGGCTGCACTGCCACTTTCTACACATTAGGCACTTTCAAAATAACTTTGAATATGTAAGCAGTCAAAGTTTTTAGAAACTGGAGCTCGGACGAAAACCTTAGTTAAACAAATTTGTTTAAACCCAGTGGGCTCTGAAAATTCTTTGCCTTGGCTTGCCTCAGCTCCATCTGCACGCAGGTCTCTACAGACTCACGTACGGATTTAAACTTGACATTATGTAATGCATCTTGGGAAAATTCCTGCACAGCAAATTGAATTTTAAAAAATGGGCATTGCATTCAATAAGGAACTAATGCATTATATTTACTTGAATCACAGTGCAATAACATTAAGGATAATAAACTCATTTAGAATTTATATTTTCGCTTACATTTGAATACATATTTTGAATTTACATGCTACAGTGTTGGGTATTTTTTCCTTCTAATTTCTAGGTTTTATGCATAAACTAACAACTCCAGTATATTTGGTGGGGGGAAACCAAGAAAAACCTCCATATGCCCACAGCCTGTGTCTTGTTAAAATTTAGTAGAGTTCATGGCTTTCATTGAAAATAATAAAATCAGTCCTGGTTATAAATGAGTGCATGTGACTTGTACTTAGCATTTAGTTCAATCCAGTTGCTTGCCACTTTAATTCAGCCCTTGCTCCCACTTTCCAATATGCAAATATTTCTCATCTCAGCCCCTATGGCCAATCCAGAGTTTGAAGATAATCAAACAGAACAGTGTGCAATTTAAGGTCCTGACAACAAGTACAGAAATGTTGTTTTATGCTTGAGGGAAATATGCACAGACCATCTGCTGCCTTTGTGATTCCCCTGATGCCTGTCAAAGTGAATATGTATGAGAAGGCAGGGAATGGAAACAGAGGTATTATCATGTAGTTTGGTACGAAAACCTGAGAAAACCCAGCATCTCTGCTAGACATCGTTCTGATAATCAGATCCGTGTCAAGTATTGTAAGCTCACCTACTGGTACACGGTCCCATGAGGAACCACCCCACTGTGTGTTTTTTATTGCTGTAGTATCATTATGCATCACATGCAGAGTGATGTACTCTAATATGATCAAATAGCATCGAATCATAGACAACGATAGAAATTAATTAAAAATACAGTAACTGGAAATATAGCAAGTTCAATTTTGGGTTTGATTTTAATGATTTTAGAAGATCTATATAAGGATGAGTTTAATCTGGTTTATAACCTTTTGTCTTGCCCCTTTACTTTCACTCTCTCAAGGAAAGAAAACAACGCTGCATAAAGAATCCAAGAACTGTGTTATCCAATTGCCTCAGAGATCTCCCATGTTTTATCTGAGAGGAACAGATATGTGAAAGTTAAATCTAAGTATAAAAGTAGAAAATAAATTCCTTCAGGATTATGTATCACATGAAAGATAAATAAAATAGATTCCTTTAAAACATCCACACTTTTCAACACATTGTATTGCTCCTTCTACATAAACATGGCTGAGCCCATCTTTACTGATGCCTAAACTTTCCATTTATATAGAAGACACCAATACTCCCCTGAACACACATGCTATGACAAAGTCTTTTAAACTTTTGCCTAGTATTATTTGGTTTGGGGATTTTTAACCAGTAATCCAATGTCAGCTTAAGCAGGTTTTATCTACACAGCCTGCCATGTTTAGCTCACACCATCCCAAAGATAAACAGCACACATTTTGGAGTCATAAACCATTTCCATTGCTCATATTTTCCTCCTTCTGTCCAAAGCAATGACAGATATATTCAAAGGAAGGGCATAAATTTTCATTTTACCTCTGCTTTTAGTTGGACAACATCTTTTTCCAAGGTATTTTCTCAGAAAATAAAAATAATTTTCTATTAATACTTTCTCTCATACATGACAGAAAGGTGATATGGATGAAACAGGAAAAATACATTCTGCTCCTTGTCTAGTTCAGAAAGCACTATTTTCGTGTCTTATCAGAGAGCACACCTTTGCACAAAGCCATTTGTGAAGCTCAAATAACTATTTCAGACATCTAAACCAAAATCATTAAATATACTACTTTATCAATTAAATCAACAAGATACATCTGGCACAGAGTACTTTGTAAAGTCATCCATTTCCTGTCTGCTGCCAAATCAATCAATACTTTTTCCTTCAAAATAAAGCCATCCCTCTTAACCTCAGCCTAATTGTTTTGCCTCCCTCTGCCCTATTCTTTTACATGCCATTTTTCTCTTCCTTTAGTATGTAGTCATGATGATTGCCAATAGATTTTACAAAATCTGGTTTTAAGTAAAGAGCTGAAGTGAATGTAAACATTTCTCACCAATATATTTAGTTGCCTCTTTCAGGAAGACCACTTGTTTGGGCTCTACTTCAAGTAACCTCCTACACATCTATGGAGAATGACATATTCCTCTTTCCCCCACACAGAGACTTCTGTATGCTACAGATAAGAAATTAAGAGGTCCGAGCAAGACATGTCCCTGCAGTCCTAACTCAGTCCCCTTCAAGTAAAAATATTATTATTGCTGTTGAAGTACTTTTGACATTGTGTCCTGACTTCCAAGGAACTTCACTGCTGAAGAAAAACATTATTTTTCTATTAGTACAATGTAACATAACAGTGTGAATTTACAGTTTAAACACCATCCTATGCTCCTTGACTAGTTTGTGACTTGGAAGCATCCTATATTCTGTGTGCAGGCTGCAATCCCAACACTTTTTTTTTGATATACACTTTGTGACAGCCACTGTAACAGTGAAATCCAGCATTTGACATTTTCTCCCATTTTTAAAAAGCTATTCTAAGCAATTGTTTGAAACACTTTTTTTCCCCCCAGAGACTGACACATAATCTATTCTTGCAAGGTTTTTTCATAAGAACTTTTGAACCAATGTTAATCTGCTCCTTACATTTGCAAGAGCAATGCATCATCACAGCTCTGACTTGAGTTCACTGTACAAGACTGGTTTTGCATCAGAAGTTTAGCATAGATGACATGTTAACAGAAATAACTCTTTACTTGCATGCTTTTTAAACAGTGATGCTTGGGGTTTTTCCTTTTTTGTTTCCTAACCAAATCATGCAACTTTTATGAGGAAGTTACTGTAGCCTGCAAAGCCAACCCTGAGGAAAATGTGAGATAAGGGACATACAATTAAACTTTAGGTAGCTGCTTTAAAAATGTTAAAACCACTTATTAAGAAGCATTGACAGGAAACAAAAAAATAAGCTTATAGTAAAACATGGTTGCTTAATTTTGTTTCATTACAAAAAGGAAAAACTCTTTGTTTCCCTGTTGGCTAAAGATTTGTTCAACTGTGCATCCTAATATGCAAAACAAACCTGAAGTACTGAAATTCAAATTCTTTCAGGCTAGTCCTTCACCCTGAAGATACCTTCTTGGAATAGGATTCTAAAATAAAATTTCTCAGCTCTTGTTGACAAATCTTATTTCTTTACAATACCATTAAGCTCAATGATGAAGCCCAACGTGTGAAATAGAATGTATTACCACATCTAGAAAATTATTTTCCATCTATTCAAAGCACTGATAGTAAATCTTGTAAAAGTTCAGATGGAAATACTGTTTCCTACTGGACATTTAAGGCACATAGGGCAGTTTTATCTGAGAGAAGTCTCCACAGGCTTGGAAACTATAGCAGGTTTAAATACATTCCTTCAAAGGAGAAATCCTCAATTCGACAAACATGATTTGGAGAAAACATTAAGCACCCAGTATATAGTCTGCTTTAACAGGTAAGCACAGGAACTTGAAAAGACTTGGGATAATGTTGGAAATGTAAGAGAAGCCCCTGTAACTTTAAATTGCTCCCTTTTTAAGGAAAATAGTGGAACTACAGATCACCACCATTACAAGAGAAATGTCTTGTTTGGGCTTTGAATTCTAAAAATGCAAATCAAAGGACAAATATCAGCATCCCCAAAGTGGTATCTGCTTCTAAATCTGAAGACAAAAAGAAATAAAAAGTCAAGAAGGAAATTCTGAACTGACAGTGAAAGCAAGAGACTATGAACAGTGGACAAAGTAAAAACTCAGTTTCATCTTCTCAGCACTTCTGAACTACTCCTACATCATCCTCTGATTCCAAAGCAGGCATGGAAGACAGCTACAGAGATTGTGCTAGTACAATATGATCCAAAACTTTAGTCAGTCTTCTTTTAAGCAGTAAGCACATGCAAATTTCAGTAATACCTGTAATACAGTGTCAGGAAAGCAATCTCAGAACAGACACCCTCAAGTCCCCACCTGCTCCCAGCTCATTTCATGTCCCTGTAGGAAGCCATCACTTTTCTGGTTTCACAATTACTGTCCATCTTTTACTGTCTGTTCCTAGTTAGCCTTCACTGCTAAACATTTCTTGTTTGGTTTATGGTACTTATTCCACCCACTCCTTTTACTACCACACTATCAAGCTTGTACACTTGCTTGCTGCTTTTTCTCCCTCGTGTTTGGTATGCATGAGGATCCTTTTGAATTACATGTGGTGACAGGAGGCTTCGTTGTGTGACATTTCAGCACCTCCAGAAAACCCACTTGTCACTAGGTAAAGAGTAGCTAACTTACTCTGACAAAAACCTTGAATGAATTCAGCAGAGTTATATTATGATCTCTCAAAATGTGGTGGATTTATTTTTCCACCTTGTCTTTCTCCAAACAGTGATCTCTGCTGATCAAGAATTGAAGCTTCTTCTCCAGTCAGAATAAATTGAGACTACTACAGGCCCTCACATAATCATTTCAATTGATTATTTCTTTAAATAAAAGTAAAGTTTTCCACACCAATGTACACTATCAGAGAGAAGCAATAAAAATTTATCATGCATGTACAACAGCATCAAATTCATAGGCAGTTTCAGGCAGAGCCTTACGACACACAAACCTAATCCTCTATCCTGCCATGTAATTGACACTATACAGAGGTCACTAGCTCTAACAATGCCATGAAATTTGAATCCAGCTCAGATGGCCTTTCCCCATAGTCTAAAAGAAAAGTTTGTGCAGTAACTGAGCAAAGTCTATGTGCCAAGACAATGACAAGTCCTATCTCATCACTTTCCCTGTTATAGAAAGAAGAGACTATCTCAAATTTCCATTTACTTATAACCTGGCTTGCCATGTGTCCAATCCATCTTTCAAAAAAAGCAGGAATTGTAAATAAATTTAGAACTGACAATTACCTACAAACAAGGTCTACCAATTATTATAAACCTGTTCCTCATTTTATTGCATGTTTTTCTAAATTCATTTTCATACGTGGAACAAGACATCCTTTCCATTGCTGAGGACAGGACTAATTTCAGTGGAACGGTGACAAGGGGATTGCTCTGAATAATAATGGTTATTTCCAGAGCCACATGTAGGACAACTTGCTACAGAAATAGAAGCTTATTTTGTAATGTTGTTATAAGCCACTGTCTAAAGTGCAAAATTTAGAAATACAGTTTAGCATCTGCACAATTCTTCATTGTAGTTTTGTGCCATTTTATAGCAGCCAAGGCTCTAGAAGAGAGGACTGCCCAATCTGTGGGACACTGAGGAATCCTGCAGTGTATAATGCCTTTCCATAGTCTAAGCTTTATTTATGCACTGTATTATAGAGCTCATGTTTACTTAAAAAGTCTTTTCAGCAAAGTTGGAAAAGTAGATTTTCTGAAAAGACCTAAGGAGAAAAGAGAGGAATCCATTCTTCTGTGAAGAGCCTTTCATCTAAAAGAAAGACAAAATATCTCAGGCCATGGAGGGACCAACTTCTTCTGAAAGACATTTCAGCTGGCTGCCTCAGGCACAACAACATGCAATGGAAGAAAACCTGAAGTCCTCAGGAGTCAGGCAGCAAGTAGCTACACTTTCCATCATTTAATAAAACCCGAAGGAAAGTTACTTTACAGCTTGTATAACACAAGGGGGAAAAAAAAAATCCCTCAAGCTATCCTAAGTAACAGAAGCAGGGTACCAATAGGACACCTTGCCCAGAAAAGAGAAAGGAACAAGTATTCTAGAATTTCAGTTGCTCTCTCACGAAGTACAGCAAAACACCATAGAACACATGGCCTACTCTTTCAAATTAATTTTCTTATAAAGTCTGAACTGCTGTGGGGCCATATTCTATATTTGCAAGTTTTTACCTCGTATCTAATGATCCAAGTCTTCCTCACTTGAAATGATTTGCCCTGCTGACATGTATAGGATTACAGACCACAGTCAAAGTAACTAGATATGGCTGCATACAACAGGCCAAAAACTTTGGGATTTCTAGTTATTTCTAGTCTGCTTAGCCTGATAAAAACATATTATAGCATTGGTCAAAAAACTTTACAGAATAGCTGACTTGGAAATAATTTGTTTTGATATTTTTTTCTTAGTTAGAGTTTCCTGGTAATTTCACTTCGCAAGGCACCTGCGAGACCCTGTTTGCAACTATGACCACAGAAATATCATCCTTATCCTACTGTCTGGATACTAATCCAAGTCACTGCTTGTGTAACTCAGAGCTTGAGGTCACATCCATATTCAAGATGAGGACAAGCTTCAGAAAAATCCAATTCTGTCTAGAATTTTGCCCAGTGCTACCCCACTGGATTTGGCTTCCTATTCTGATTTTGCATATGTGCCCCACAGACCTAATCTTACCAAAAAGTCCTGTTGACTTTGGGTTTCTTGCAAACCATACACATCCAGCCTGTGGGACTAAGAGGGCACTTCAGACTCTCAGAACAGAAGCACTTACTTCAATTACAATAATTTCAAAGCATCTGACAACTCCAGAAGAAAACAATCATTTGTCTTAGATGAGTATTTAGTAACAACTTGTCTGTCTCAGAATTAGATGTGATTTTTCCCTTTCATTCTCAACAGGTACACCTTTAGTATTACCAAAAGATCTGCAAGCCATTGAAGCTTTTGTTAGTGAGAAGGTTATGTACATTTAAATGTAGTACCTGTATCGAAGATCTTTTTGTCACAGGTTTACAAGACCTTACAAGAAACCTGTGTATCATGGCCCATTTTGTGTGCAACAGCTTCCAATTTAAGAGGAAACCAAGACACTGCTGGCTTCTTCACAGCATGTTTAGTTTTTAAGCAGAGACACTCCTCTTAGCTCTTGATTTTCCCCTTTGGACTCTAACTTTTGTTTTCATTTATGAAGAGGAGACAGTATTTATGCAAATCAAAGGCTTGAAGGAGTCTTTTAATCACCAATCCTTCTGTTCATAGAACAGGTACTAAGAGAGCAATACATCCCTCCAATATATTACCAAGGTATCATGTTGCTCTATTTTTCAATTAATATTTCTCCAGTTTTGCCTCAAGTAACACAGGGAAGAGAGTATTCCTATCAAGTTAAGCTTTATCACCAAGTAAAATTGTCCTATTCCTTCCAATAATGAACTCTGGATCCCTGATGAGTAACTTACATTTAACTGGCAACATTCTGGGCTACTTACATTAACTTCAATGGTCTGAACAGCTTGAACCTCAACAAAATGCGCAGTAAATGACTGAGCTAATTTAACCTCATTAATCCTCAAACCAATAGAATAATTTGATGTCCACACAGCAGCTTGTGCACAACCTCCAACAAAAACATGCACCCATAGGAAATCAACACCAAAACCATGCTGCAGCCCTATTGCCAGTGTTATCACTGTTGGGAAAACAGGTCCATAATTACTGAGACCTATCACCAGCTGTATTATGTGAGTCACATGCTTTATCTGGTCTTGTTAAACATCAAAATGTTGTTTCCAAACTAGATTTATCCTGAAATCTCCCCACTGCAGCAATTTTAAAGAAAAAGCTCTACTTTATCAGTAAGCCATACAGCCCTGCTTTCAACACTAAGAGAAGCATTAACAGTCAAGGAAAAGAGAAAACTAGTATTAGTACTTTTATCCAGGGAACTAGTTGCATTTGTTTTCATAATAGCCATTCATTACAAGAGCATTTGAATCACCTAGTTTTGAATATAGTTGGAAAACTACTTGGTTCTAAAGAACATCAAAGTCCCCCAAATTCACGATGAATACATAACTTGAGACAAAAAATTAAAAATCTTTTTACATGGCATTTCTTCTTAAAATTACTACTGAAAGCCAGGGCCTCTATTTCATTAAGTACACATTCCAAACAATAACATGAGATTATAATAGCAGAAGCACATAACAAAAAGTGCTGTTGAAATGGTAATAGCAGCATGAGAACAGTTCTCAGAAGAGAAAAAATAAGTCCAAAGGAGAACATTTCTAACCATACAAATGCTCATTTCATTACCACATATAAGAACTTAACTTTCAAGGAAGCTTGGTCTTTCTACAGTTTTAGGTCCTGTGACTTCTGATCATATTTGGGCTCCCAGCTGCTTAAGTTACTTCTAAAATGTGACTGTGGATTTAAAAAAATCATCATAGAAACATATAATTGCATTGGTTGGAAGGGACCCTTTAGATCATTGAGTCCCCCTTCAGATCCTAAAAGCCAAGCCTGTTTCCTTTCAGCAGCATTCCAGACATACCTCAGTACCTGCACCTTTACCCATTTACATGACATCGCACAGAAACATATTGAAAGTTAGATGGGGTAGCCAAGTTACAAGAATTGACTTTTACCTCAGCTTACTACAATTAAGTAACTGCTTTTTCAAGTATATAATTATTTCTTTTACAGCCACACTGCAGCACACATAAAAACACAGAGGAAGTATGGCACACAGAAACAAAACCGGCCACATTAACAGCTTAACTTGGCACAAGTTAACTTTATGGCACAAGTACTCCATCAGCAACAGAACAAGAACAGAGCACATCATATCCTACCATAGTCACCAGATTATTAAGCATTACATCATCATAAATAGTCCTCAGGGCAATTATAAGTGTAAGGCTAAACCAACTTATTTTTATTAAAGTCCCATCCAAAACCCTGTTTAAATTAAGACAAATACTTACATGAGGATGTACTTAACTAGACACTCACATTCACTGTAAAGAGAAAAATTTTTTTATTTTCTCATGAAGGAGGCTCTACTTTAGAAAATGTTTAGCAAATAAATAATTCTGAAACCAAAATACCAAACTTGCTATGGCGTAAAAAAATTAACGAGCAAAGCTTTTACTAGTATGGTTTTAGACTCCTTCCTCAAAATTCAGTTTAAATGTATTCTCTGTAAAAGGTAAATAACAAAGACTGAATTATATAATTGTGTTTGACGTGTTTCGGTAGTCTACCTTTTTCCTGTCATACTAGTGTATTTATAGAACGTTCCATTAAAACTCTCTAGTCCACTTTTTCTAAATATCTAAACGAGAACAACGTAAGAGAAATAAAAGCCCCCAATAGAGTATATCCACTGTTCTTTCTTATTTCTCCATATAATATTTAATGGCTAAGAACATTATCTTTCCTTGTAATGCACTGACATGGCAGGTTAGGTGTTCTGAAGGTAACGTGGATAATTCAGTATGTCTTCTGCAAGCACACAAGAAAAACTTTCTCCAGAACATGTCAGAAAAATGGAAGAATCTATTTGAGATCTAAATGGAAGAGGAACAATTCTTGCTTAGCCAGGCTAATGTCTAGCTAAGTCTTCTTGTGGCAAGTAATCATAAATGTTTCTTCTACACAAATTCTACTGCAACATCATTTTCTTGCAAATTAAAGAAGTGATTTCTATTACAAATATGTGTCCCTGACTGAGCAGACAAGAAATTATTACATTTTAATTACCACAGAAAAAAGTCCATTTTACTAGAAAGATGATTTAATATGAAAATAATTTGCAAAGTAGCTTTACTCGGGAGTGATAAAATCACCCACATATATTGTGCATGGGAAATTCCTGGAGAGACAAGTTGTCCCTGAGAGAAATTAAATAGCACAATTTACATTTACAACCGCAATGCATGCTTGCTTTTAAACTTCCCACAAGCAGCTAGCCATATAAAGTTAGTGGCTGATTTCTCTCACACCCACCTCTGACGTTTCATCATACTCCCTGCATTACATTCACTGCCTTTCCCAAATTTTTATTTCCTTCACCTCTGTCTTCTACATATAATTATAACTTATTTGGAGGATTCGCTTTTGTTTTTTCATCGCTGGTTTGTTTTTAAGCAATGCTGTAGAGCTTTGTGGTGGTATTCAGGAAAGACTGGTTTTCACCCTCTTTTTATATTAGAACCCAAATCTTTTAATCCCCTTGGCCTGTTTGTCCGTTAGCTGTCAACAACAAGGTGCTAAATACAATAATTTTATTTCAATAGCTTTATGGGGGAGCAGTTAAATAAATTCCTGCAAGAAAAATAGCTTACAAAAAAAAAAATGGGTCTTCACTGGAGTAGTCACCACAGGAAGGCAGGAGTGACAACCATACATTGGATTAGAATATCTAGACATTCAAATCAAAACAAAGCAGGTAGACAGTTGTACAAGTTACAGCCACTTAAGTTTTTCAGCTGCAAACCAATAAATATTTATATGCAAAAGTTACAATATGGTGGAAGTCACATCACTTACTAAAGCAAAATGACCACGGAAATAAAGTGGTGTACTCTTGAGATCCAGGATCAAACAGCACAGATAACACATTAACTAAAGCACAATTTTTCATTGCCATTAAAATCATGCTGCCTGAGAAAACTCAGATTTCAAAGTACTAGACCTTTAAACACATAAAAAGGAGAGTAAAGCAGAGTGGCTGGAAGAATACCAACAATTTCAAGGGTAAAGGAGGTCAAGGGAAGGAAACTACCTAGTCAATGAAAAGATTCCCTCATACAGTTAAAGTATAATGAAATTGCTGACCTAATCAGACACCTGCAGAACAGAAACAAGCATCCACATCAGGGTATTGTTCCCTTGCATGTACAGCCATATAAATACCATGCTTCCATTAAAGAAACCATAACCTACTGAAAAAACACATTCCTCAAATTGTTGTCCTGAAGGTCAAAGACTTCAGAAGAAAAGTGTGAATTTAGGGATAAGAGATCTTTTCTAAACCCATTTCACAAATATTTGTTGATTCAACCAACAAAGCGCATCTTGTTCCAAGTGGTAGGACACTAAAGCACAGACTCTGAGATAGTGAGCAACTTCTGTAGTGGAATTTGCAGTTTACTTTGAAGGGGCTAATTTATAACCACACATTTCTACCAGACCTAAGAACCTCTGGTAACAATCAGGAGACTTGCATGCTCCAGTAAAAACTGTTCACCTTCCATTAAGCATTAAGTGATAGACACATACTCTATTTCATGAAGTCTATCCTGCCTCTCTTCTATTTCTACTAATAAACACTTTCTAAATGGTATCACAGATCTAAGTTAAGCTTAACACAGTACTTAAACATTTATGATAAATTTTAACTAGTGACAATGCCAACCACCATCTTTTCAAGATAAGACACTAAATTTACCATCACAAATTTTCTACTTAACTCCTAATTAAACTGAATTAAATCTCAAGTTTCAAATCTTATTACCTAATTTTAGAAATCAAAGTCATGCCATTAAGTGGGGTAAATGAAGAGTGGCCCTGGAAAAGAGACACCATTATGCTTGTTGGAGGGAAGCCATGGAAACAAGCAAAAAAGGAGTAAAGCATGAGATGGAATGTGTGGAGTCTTGTAGAGATGTAAATTTGTGTGTTGTTTAGCAGGGAGGTGGCATGGTGTTCTCTGTAATGTTAAGAAGGTGTAGACAGAAAGATGTCTGCAGAGTGGGAGTCCTCCAGGATGGGACAACCTTTTGTATAAGAAAGTTGTGGCTCTTGTGTTAATTAAAGGTACTGAAACCTGACTCCAAGCTGCTCCATCAACCAATCTAGAAGGTATAAAAGTTTGCTTACGTGTTATTAAAGTTGTCTGTTGTCCTCGATTCACGACAGTTGGAGTCCTTACCTTTCAATATGTCTCTCTATGAAGTGTCTGTTCAGGTGTGATCAACATTGTGTCTAAGTTGTCCAACAGAGCTTCAAAATAAATTAATTACATGAGGGTTCATTGTTATATATTCCATGTCTGAGGTTTTAAGGAGGCTGAATTGTTTAATATTTTCAGTTTCCACTCATTGATATCAGTTAATAATAAACAAACTTTTTCACAAATACTATAAGCATAAGGAAAGCACACACATCTTCTTCCAAGATCTCATTGTGGTTTACAACATTCTGGTGCTTTTGAAATGCGTAGGAACACAACCATTTATCACAATCATTAATTCTTTTTAGCAGGAGTCATAGAAGTGTTTGGTATCATTTCCTATTACACTTCCAACCACTCTGCCAAGCTTTCCCAGACTTCAACTTACTGTGCCAAATTTGTGAAGTCCTGTTGAGTTAGCTCCTCAGAGGTAAAACTAGTATCTAAATTCTTAGGTTTGGGATTCCCACCCTTCCTTCCCCCTCATGAAGAGAAATGGACTCATTCTGCTTCATTTGTACCATTTTGCCAGTCAGCATCCAGGCAGCTTAATCATTAAAGCTGCTGTTCATTTCCAATAATCACACATATTACTGGAAGGTCTGTCAGACACACATGGCAATTAAAATATTTTACGTATCATATAAAGGCAAGAAAGGAAATGTGCTGCTGTACTGTCTATACTTCTGTATCACAATATGTATGACAATTGACATAACTGGGGGAATTTAGTAGTTAGATGTCACTGCTGGATACTCAGTATATTTTATATAGCTTCCTTATTGAGATGTTAAGATTCTCATGTAAATGCAGAATAGCAGTAAACTTTACAAGAAACTGTGCCACAGCTTTACGACCAAAGTAATTTTTGTAATCCAAATAAACACCAGTTTCAGGTTTGAAAAATCCAAAGCATTTACAAGAAAGCTAAGTAAGTTTCACTGCACATGAGCAGCTCCACAACACACTTTACCCTCCATGAAAAGGTTTACACCTTTATGCTTTTAGATGTATTTATTTGTAATTGGTATCGGCAAAAAGGACACTCACCCCGGGAGTGTAATAAGCAGCAATTTATTCAGAGAGAAAGAAACAGCGGCGCCGGGCGGGCAGGGACCTAAGTCACACCACACCGCACCGAGGAGAGGTGGGCTACAGATATTTATACTCAGTGACAAACAAAGTCATTTCATCATCTTCTGATCCAATCATTAACTAGGGTTTTTGTTTCAGTCCGCTGATGCGTCTTGTGGTTAGTTTCGGAGGGCCTCCCTCCTGCCATTGTGATCAGGTGTTATGCTCCAGGTGTTTCTATGCACTAAGATCTACAGGTCTCATAATTATGTTTGTTTCAGACCAATACAAGCATAAAGTTTCTTACGAAAAAATCTCTTAGGTTAATGCAAGCATGGAGATACTAAGATCTAAAGATCTGCAAGTACAATCACATTTGTTTAAGCTTATGTGAGCGTAAAGGTTCTCAAGGAGACCCTTTCGAGATTAATGAAACAAATTTTACAATGACCATGTTTGTGAGTTTCCCAGGAGAAGAATCAGCAAACGTTGGTGACAGTAATCAAGAACATTTTGCCTCTGCCTAGTTCTGTTGATGGACATCCATATGAGACTATCCCCACTTGCTTTGAGCTCTAGCTTTGTTCTTGGCATTATCTGAGGAACGAGCATTTATTTTGCTTTTGCAGAGGGTTTCGATCCATCACTCATCACACAGTGTAAAAATAGTGATTTATAGAAACACCTGAGGCAGTCAAGAAAATCAAAGGACTTGAAAGCAAGTAAGGGGCAAGACCAATAACGCTCTAAGTAGTTTCTCAATTGTTTCCCCCGACCAGTGACATGTCACCTTGTTTCCTCAATGCTAGACACCTCCTGTATGTATTTCTGTAGTGATGGTCACTGTACCAGTAAGAATTAATATACATTTGAGTATCATTAATATACTGATCTGTAAACAACTAAGGCATATATTGATCCACTATCTGGCTCAAGAATAATAGACTGTAGATTAGCAAAAGCACTTCGTTACTAAAGCTTTGTTTAGTAACTGGTGTACACACAAACATAAATGAAAGTGGGTTACATTTATTTAACTGTAATTCTTCAAAGGTGAAGAAAGAGCCTCTTTGTTTATTTTAAAACAGAATCAAGTGCTACCCTAGGATCATAGTAAGTTGCCAGAGGGAGTACAGAAACAGTACCTCACACACCAAGGATAAAGTTACGGCCAAGACACTAGCAGAAATAGTTTAACAGGTTCTGCTACAGAACGCTCATTTGCAGAAATTTTGAGCGCAGAATGATACACAACTTGGTTTTGAACCTCATTACTGCTAGTTGCTAGGTGACATATTAATACTTACTGTTCAGAAGTATGGAAAGCCAGCAGTAACAGGAATCTTACCATTACAGGGCTATACACTCCATTTTAGTACAACCAACACCCCCATCAGAACATTTCTGCCTACAGATGCACTCTTCGAAGCAACAACCAATTCCCCAAATTCTCTGAGGTTCATTTGTAACTTACACCTGAGTGTCACCAGTTTCTACCATAGCCCTTCCTAAGTGCTTCTGGCACATCCCAGGAAACCCGGAGGGAAGCAAAGTAAGTTTTCTGAAGCGTCTGAATCCATTTTGATGGGAACTATCTGTTTATGCAGAAACCTAAATATTTTTTCTGAGCAGGCAATGGGATGAATGCTACTAACCGTATGCATGGTTTGGTGTAACCTGCATAGATTTATAGCACAGCCTCCCACAAATGCCTTAGGCACCTGGCTTTAAAGACTTTTACATTAAATGCAATTGAAATGTTTCTCTCCTTTAATCACTCCAGTCTTTCAAGAGATAAATTACATGGACCGTTTTCTTAGTGTTCACAAAAACCATTTTACCTCGAAAAGGTCACTAATTGAAGTTATATCGCTCTCAGCACCCCCATCGTAAGAGCTTGTTTTCCTCAACAGGGAATAGAGAACCCTTATCAAGAAAGCAGACTGCACAGCCAGAGAAGAGACTGTCCCAGCTACACCATGGACAGTTTAAGGACTAGAGACCTAGCCTATTGATATGAAAACTCATCTGACTGGTGAATATCTAGAAGAGGAGCTCTGTCAGTGAAGACATATTTTCCCACGTGAAGTTGAAAGGACTGAGTTTTTTTTCATTCTTTATCACTCATACATGGAACTCCAGGCAGTTTTTACATAACTCTTCTCTTAGCTAGACAAGGGAGTTTTTTAAACGAAGGAAAATATATAATAATAGAATCATTGAGGCTGGAAAAGATCTCTAACATCATCTAGTACAACCATAAATATAGTAGTGGAAGGGAGAAAACACCCCATTACAGACCCCTAAAAACTATCCCTGACCTCTACAAGAGGCACTGTGGACAACATTCACTAGATCAGTCTTCTTGTAACCTTGTATTCAGGGGAGCCAGGCAGGGACATGATACTTGATCCGTTGCCATGAGAGATTTAGCTCATCTCTTCAAACAGACAGCAAACTCTGTCTGAGGGATAGAGGTGTTCAGAATTTATTAAAAAACTACAAGTTTCACAATAAGTACTACCAGTACCTATACTTTCATAGGGACAATTTAAAAATATATATATATATTTGCACCAAGTTTCAAAGACTAACCATAATCTTTTGCTCTAGACAAACTGCCTACAGTATCAAGACTCATCTCGAAATAGTTGAGTGAAATCTTTTGAATGAGGCACATAAAAGGCTTGACCTCAACGTCCCATTTCACAAGACAGTTGTGAACATCAAATACTCACCAAAACACAGGTTGTTTGGCCATACTGTGCTTAGTGCATGAAATCCAGTAGTTCAGTTGCACTTTAATAAAGTCAGACCTTTTCATTCTGAAATCTTAAGGCATGTTGGACGTAGATGAATTTCAAAACTCCTGAAGACCAAGAACCCTCTCTAACCCTTGGTCACTTATAATAAAGGAATTACAAAAAGCACTTACAGTTAAGTACAAAACTTCAATGCAATGTTCCTTAGTAAGCATATCATTATCTCTCCTGTCTCAATGAGAGCAATAAATTTCAAGTGCTTTAGTCAGTATGTTTCCTATGAAACTTGGAAGGGTGGAGAAAAAAGTTATTCCATGCTCTAAAGACATTTTAAGTCATTACTGCAACAAAAGAGCCTTAGTGTCAATACAGTCATTAATGAAGCTGTCAGTTTCCTTCAATAATGGATTTTGAATAGTGAAAGGATTCAAAAAGGGAAAAACTACTATAATTAGTTCTAGGGGAAGATTAGGGAGCAGCGGGAAGCAGACGGTTTGTGCACGCATGTTCTGACATCTGCAGGTTCTGAAATTGGGTAAGTTTGAAATAGTCAGCAAGCAGGACTGGGAGGATTATTACCTAGAAGTTCTCTCAGGGCCCTGACCTTGTAGTTAGAGCAGAGTCATTACATTCAACTAGTTAAATACCAGATAACCAGAACATAGTACTGTGGAGGAATGGCTCCGTGAGAATGGCCACATATTTCCCACTCTCTATCCCTGCGAACAAAACAGCCAGAATGAAATATCACTTTAAAGGAATGTGGAGCTAGCAGCAAAGTCAGATAATGGGTTAAGGAGTATGGACTGTGAATAGAAGCTCCTAATTCTGAAACATTCCTCTGAGACAAGAGAAGATATAGGCCTTGCACAGGTGTCCACCCTATCGCCTTCACTGTTTTCACTTTTCCCCCCCTGTGGTTCCCAGCCATGCTTTGTTAAGCTTGCTAGAGAGTATATAATCACGCTGCTCTGTAGAATAAAGGAACTGACTGCTTTTAGCCATATTGGTGTGCGGTCTGATTCCCAGTGCCGTCCTGCTCTTTCGAAGCCCCTGGACCTAAAAGTTTCCCAAGATCTGGATTAGGACGCGGGGAACACTCGACATAGTAAGAGCACATGGCAAAGTTGGTAACAGGCAGAAATTCATTTTCTAATGGCAATTAATTTCTCTTAACCAGAATAACTTAATAACTGAAGCAAAGAATTATTTTGTCATTATTGACCCTTCTTTGGTTGGAAGAAACCAAACCTACCTGCAACCTGATTAGACTTTAAAAGTAAATCAGGAACTTAAAAAAACATCTTATTACAGCTTCTGAAATGTCACTCTGCCGAATATTTGTCTAGTAATTAAATTGATAAATGTTAAATCCACTGCCATTATTTTAGAACAGGAAATGCTTAGACTTACCAAATTGTTAACACATGTATATTTATAGCATTCACAGTAATGGCAATCACTTTTTCACATTTATTATAAAAAACTAAATGGATAGAAGTAGGCAAGTCATAATATTTTTGACAGGATCTGGCTATTAAACCTACTGCTGTAGCCAACAGTGTCTTACAGATTTCATGAGATTCATATTTAAAAAGCTGACATGTTGTCAGTATGTTGGACACATCAGGAAACATTGTGTTTTACTGACTTACTGGTGTAACCATCCCAAAACAAACTATCTTTACCCACATTTTTTGTTTAGTGATTCTATTACAACTACTGCATTTGGTTGAGTAACCTGCTGCCATAAAGTGTAGGGCTTAAATGGTTGGGGTTTTCCTCCCTACACACATAAAAAGTATACATCAGCACATCCGTGAGCAGAGTGTGGTTGGTTACAGAAAATGTGACACCTGTACCTAACAATACAGCTACTGAAAATTTTACTTTATTACTGAAATTAATCTTCCGTTGGGAAGAGTGTTATTTGAAACAACACTGAGGATCATTGCAGCAGAAAACAAGAATGGATTAAAAGGAGAGGGGGTATGTTAGCATAACTGAACAGTTCTTCCTCATTACTAATTCCTACATTGAATTATTTCTTGTACAGCATCAAAAATAACAAAATCTGAATGCACTCTAGTTGAGGACCAATGCAGAACAGTACTTCCTAAAAACCATTCAGACAAGAGTTTAAACATCGAAAAATAGCACATACGTTTTGGAGTGCAAACACTTTTTACCAAACTCAAAAGAAATATTTTGCCTTCCCATTATGTCTTGCATCATCTCAAATACAAAAAAAATAAGAGCAAAACACTATTTGACCGAATAACTGCCACAGCTCTCCCTTTCTCCTGCAAAACACCTGCATGGCTTGTGTCCCTCCAGACTATTCCAGAGCTGTAAATGTGTGGCATTTTGTAGAGGATTTATTGACTTCTCAGCTGTCTGTTCCATTAGCTGTGACATAATTTATCCTGGGAAGATTTTCACCTCACGGATTTTCTTTCTGAGGATGTTCTCATAAATCTGCTTTGTAGCTGAAGCTATTGTAGTTAGTGGTTACACCCATGATCAAAAGGAAAAGCAGGGCAGGATTACATTTTACTGTCCAGTTTAAAGGTTGTCTTCTCTACTTCCATACAAAAATTAGATTTTTTTTTTCCACAAACATCAATAAGAAACTGTCCTAACACGGACAGCCAAACATGAGATTACTCTCTAACTCTGCCTTTTAGACAAGGTAATTTACGCTTTTCACCTCTGAGATTATGCAAGGCACTGCAATTTCTATTAATGGGGGAGTAAGAGACAGTTTGTTTTAAACTATGGGTAAAAAAACCCTACCAGGATAGATCACTAAGTACACCCTCTCTCATAGCAATGAGTTCCTGCCTCATGCCTCACACTGCACTGAAACAACATTGCTTCAATTGTTTTGTTGGTTAAAAATGTCTATTCTTTCAGTTTGAAGCAGGCATGTTCCTATAATCTCCAGTAGAACAGCTGTCTGAAATAGGTAGTCCTACACATTAATTATTTTAAAGGCTGCATTGGTTTAGCATCAGAACAAGTCATGCTTGATATACTGCACTTGTATTACCTTTAAAGCATCTTTTTACTACTGGAAACCTATTGGCTCTGTATCCAGCAATTCTTAGAATCAGGTTTTTGCTGAGAGTTACATAATGAAAGATAGTTGGGTCATATAACATTTTAAATCAAAACAGCCTGAGTATTGCATAATGAGTAGTCCCAGCTGACTGTTCACAATAAGCTCTAGGTTGCAAGATATTCATAGAATCTTAGTCAATGACTTCATGGTAATAAATGAATTCAAGGCAAAAAAATACAAACATATCCTTGAATAAGCCTAACCAGAAGGACCCATTCATTAGTGATTATTTATCCAATTTTTCTCTAATGACTTCATGATTTTCATACCATTAGAGGAAATACAGTCCCGTTTACTGTGTATTTCTTGGGCCAGCTTCTGAGTTTGTTATGCAGTTTATTCCGAGTTCAGCAGAGGTATTGATTTTACACCATCTGATTGTTCTTTATTCTTTAATAAAACACTTGTTCCATACCTTACATGGTGATTTTTTTACACTTTTGCTGTCTAAGAGTAACCTACAACGAACACAAAGCTTTAGTATTTTTAGCTTTAGGGCTTTCAACTTATTTGCAAGTCAAACTTCAGTCTCCAAGAAAAAAAGAAGGGCATTAGTACCTGGGCCTTTCAATCTTGATAACAGCAAGAGAACTGTGAAGGACAAAGTAAAACAAAAGAGAAAAGAACTAAGATTGCTACTATCAACTGAATGGAAACTGCCATCTTCATTTATTTCAGTGGCAGAAACCCAACATCTTTTCAGTTTCACTCCTTGGAGTAAAATGTGCTGGAAGGTTGCTGGAAGCAGTGCTGGTTGAAGCATCCATTCAAGTAGCATCACTTCAAATGCCATTTTCCTGCCTCTTGTTTCAAGTCTGAAGCAATGGTTTGCTCTTCAGCCAATTTAAGAAGCACATTTGCTAAGGAAGATCAGAGCATCCAAGCAAAAAGAAAAATTGTCACTAGCCACTTGAAACCCAACCAAATATATTTTTTCAAATAGCCTCTCTACTGGAAATGGTACTTTTACGCATGTCTGCCAAAATTTTTTATTCCTATTTCAAAGTGCTTCCTACTGTTACATTAGTTTCATAAGACTTCTGTGATTTCTTTCAATGCACATGGCTTCTCAGTCCTGTACGTCATCTATGCAACTAAACAGGGCTTGATTTATATCCAGGGAAATGCTTCAGTTCTAATTTAAACTAGCAGTTCAAGTAACTGTACTTTATATAAACATAGTTAAATTACTACATCAACCTAAAAACTACCTAATTGCAGAATATGGTTTCTTTGTCAAAGTAATTTTAGTTGGATAAACCCCAATTTCCACTCAATAGTTGCATTCATCCCAAAAAAGCACTGTATATGCAATTAGTACATAAGGAAAGGACATGTGAAATCCATTAATCCATTGCTCTGAGGTGATGCTTATGTTCCTGTGACAACCAAACCACCATCTATGTTTGGGTGTAGCCATCAAGCCCCATCAAAACTACTAACCTTCCACTTAACTATATGTTTTTACAGAGATATTACTGTGTGCATGTATCCAGTCAATCCAATGTTAAGCAAACATTCAGAGGAAGCTTGGCCATTACAGACCAGATCTTTCCAAAAAGATTAATGACGTGAACTGATTTTGAAAACTACATTGAAGCTTCTGTATACCAATCCAAGCAGTGTCTTTTGCAATCAGAATTATTATACAGGGGTTTCATAATCCTGTCTGTCTTGCAGAAAAGAAACATTCCAATAGAGAAGGTAACAGACTGTACAACATTACTGTGTAAAACACAAAGACGCCAATACAGAATATCACCCAGAATAATTTACTAAACGAACACGTTTAATAAATTCCAGCTACATTAGTAAGACACCAAAAATACCTGCAAGTATTCAAAAACCTGGCAGTTTTCCAAAACTGGTAAAAATAGCTAGTAGTTGTAATATGGTTTTATGTAGACTCCGATAAATATTTTCTTCAAGCAAATCTGATACTGTTAACAAGAAAGCTATTTTTCATCTCAGACAAGCCACTCTCACCATCATGTATTTCCCAAGGAAAGATTTTTTTTTTCTTGCTTGGCTTTCTGGCTTTTCCCTTTTCTCTAGCCACACTCTCTTCATAGATTCAAGGACTCATTTGGATTGCAGAAGCATTTAAATAACCTGCCTGGTATCATTGCCCTGTCAAGTATTGCCTATAGAGACATGGTGATCCTACGACCAAGCTTAGTGGTCTAATCCATTAAGGCAAGTCTAGAGTTCTTCCTAATACAAGCTGCATTCACATTTAAAACACCAGCAATTTCAGCCAATGTAGTTATCTGGGATATACCACATTGATTCTGATTAAAGAGGACAATTCATCATTACGTAGTTCACTTGGGAAAACAATACAGCATTAAGCAACAGAGGAACTGCAAGCCATTTAGTGTCTCCATAGCTCTTTTTATGGGCCACAGTGAGCCATGACCCTAAGTATAATCATGTCTTTCAGAGAAAAAGCATTTATTTTACACAAGTACTAATACAGCCTCCAGAAATTTAGGATGATCTCACAGATATTGTATGAAACTCTTCATACAGGAGGGGGAGAATCTAGAGGCAGCATCACTTCATATTTCAACTGGTAGTGGCAGCTACACAGTCGCTATTTCACCTACCCTTTAATAGAACTGCTGCAACAACATACCGGCCTTGAGTCCTTTTACACTGTGGAACAAAATGGTAATACTGGAAAGAGTTAAAACAATCATTGACACATGAACAAGAGTAAAAAGTCATGTGCAGAAAATCCAGTACAACATAAGCCTCTCATGGAGGCAGCAAACAACAGCAGTCGAGACTGTATGTGCTCATGATGGGAAGGAAAGGCTACTAGCAGAGAAGATAGTTATTAAAGTCATGGGTGATGAGTTCGCCACTGCTCCAAAGTTCTCTGTTCTTTTTTCAAAGCTTATATTAAAATTCATGTTCTTACAAAATTTAGATGAGATCGTGATCCTCAAATGACATACTTTATATGAAAAGGATGTTGTTACGCTGTGATAATCCCCACAGAGTGCCTGAGAGGCACATTCACTTTGCTAGTATCTGGGTTATTTCTTCAGCAACTCTGCCAGCAGGATGCCTAGCACAAATGTAGTTATCTGAATTGCACAGCGGATATGCTCCACGACAAGTTCTGACAGTACAGGCAGCCCAGCAAAACTTCTGTAATGCAGGCTCAGCCTAGATTTCCTAGCTAGCAAGTCTTCTTGTCTTGTAGACAAGAAAGAATAGAA
The DNA here is from genome assembly GCA_020800305.1 of Porphyrio hochstetteri. Lineage (NCBI taxonomy): Eukaryota > Metazoa > Chordata > Aves > Gruiformes > Rallidae > Porphyrio > Porphyrio hochstetteri. The sequence goes on along the minus strand of CM036910.1, from coordinate 2,395,149 downwards.
CAAGTTTTACAAGTGAGAGAAAAGGTACAGAATTAAATTTTCTCTTCTCCCCACCTGTAACTCCTAAGTTGTAGTTGTAGAGTGCTTAAAATGAAATGCAAGAGCTTCTGATGTGAACTGCAGACAATACCTTCCACAGAACCTACACCTTTACTCTCTCATTAAAATTCTGATATTCTAACAAATCTGAAATAAGGGTCTCATTCCTCTTTAGGGAAGCTAGCCTCTGTTTTTCTTCATTTGTAGTAGATGCACAGACCCCTTCACGCTCCCTCACTACATGCAGACATACACAAAATATTAGCAGCACAGCAAGAAGCCCTGACTGCCCGCCCCCTTTACCTCCTTCCCTATATCATATCTCAGTTTAGAGTTCATTATATAAACAACCAATTGAAAATAAATGAGAATTTTTTTGGGTAATTTTGATCAGACTGTTTTTAAGGAAAAAACAGAAAAGAACCAACACCTGACTTTAAGATGCCCTATTCTCTTCAATATATCAACTCATTTGCCCCCAAATGCAGGAATGCAACTGCTAATGCTCTCCCAAGTCACTCATGCATATCACAAGGATTACAGCACAAGGTTTAATATCCTCAGTCCTATTGGTTAATATTCTGAAGTGCCTCTTCATGCCATAAAGCATTTTTTAAGTTAATGATTGCATAGGTCACAAAATGCAGAACCTACTCAACTCAGAGGTCAATAGATGCTTTTGTAGCCACATTTTTGCCAAATCACATTGTACATATCCATTTTGTTCAGCCCGCCATGAACTGACAGCCACCCCTCTCAATCTGTCATTATAAGAAAATGAACCATGCTGCTGTAAAATGACCTTCAATTTACTATTACAGGCAGAATGAGCACGCACAGGCAAGATGTGATGATTTTTTTAAGCAAGGGAGGTTGTTTTATTCTTAATGTCTAGTTTATATTAAGCAATCCTGTATTCATTGGATAACAAAAAATAATATTTTTAAATGCAATATAATGAAATACTATTGTAGGGATGAACCTCAACTAGGTTCAGTGTCTATGACTTAAAGAGCCACCTTTACATCAATGACAGCTGTTCTCTTACCACATCAGACAAGGATTCTAAAGGAATTTCACCCTCCCACTGTATTTTTACTAGCAACATCCATTTCACTATTGAAGAACTGAGCCATTTACTGTATGTTTCTGTCTTTGCTTTATGAGATATTATCCAACTGCAGGTGCTCAGGAGAAATGGCTTTATCTTCCTTAAATTACCTCTATTTAAAAGGTTACTAGTGACACACAACAGATTGGTACACATAAAACAGATTTTGTATCAGATTATTAGCTCACTGTCAGGACCATAGGAGGCCATTTATCCAGGCAGCTTGTCACTTTGCTTGATTTTCTGTTTGAAGTAGCACAAAGAGGTAGCACTGTGAGCGACATCTAGGCCAGAGCCTGTAGTAATTTTCCAGTGCCTGTCAGCCTCAAAACAAAGATTCACTAAAGCGTTTTCTTTTACAGAGTACCAAAGGAAATTTAGTGGGATTAGGAGAGAGAGCAAAACTGTGGGAAGGTTATTGCCACTGTAGTTCTTGCATACATTACATAAACAAGGCTGACATCTTCTGGCAAACTGCAGTTTCAGTTCTTTGGTGTTGCTGATTAGGTTTTGGGCTAAAACAAAGCTACTCCTGAGAGCTATGTGCCAGTAATTCAGTACTGAGATGCTGATTACTATGAATATCTACCAATGAAACAAAAGCAATAGCTGTTGGAGGGCCATGACTAATATAGTCACAACTATTTGAAGTTCAAGTCATCAAGGGCATCAGGTGAAATCTATCACCTTCTGCATGTCTGCTCCTCAGCTCCTAACAATCACTTTTATAAGAGCCCTAAAATACATGGTCTACAAATTTATTTCATAAAACAGGAATGAGGACTAGCTTAATGGCAAGATGACCAGCACAAAAATCCACCTTTATTCCTACACAAATTCTTCTTAAATGATGAAGTTGTTTCTCGCATTCATATTGCAGCATTGTGGGCTCTGAGAAATGCATTCCTTGGCTTATTAAACAGGACATCCACACAGAAAGATCAGCAGACAATTAGTGTACTCATCAGCTAAAGAATCACAGAACAGTTGAGATGGCAAGGAAGCTCTGGAGATTGCCTTGTGCACACCCCTGCTCAGACTTGACCACCAAAAAGCAGACAGTAGTCACATGCATAGAAGTGGCTAACTTGACAGTCAATCAACATTAACATCCTAATCCTGTCAAGACTGGAGATTACTTCCTGTTCTGTACGCACAGATTTTTTTTCAAATATTTAGTTACTCTCTGTGCAGCTTAGACATTGGAAGTTTCCATTGATAATTCTGTCACCCTGAAGTTCCAGAAGTATTAATAAAGTATTTTAAACCTCTTTACAGAACATTAGTGTCAGTATTTAAATCAAAAACTTCATTAAATACTAATAGTTTTCCCAAAGACACTTGTTGCCAGCACAATATAATAAAGGGCCTCCAAAACAAAGTATTCTTTAAGCTGGAATACATGTATTTGTCAACCAGAATTAATTTACAATTCTAGTTTCACTGAAATATTCTAGAAACAGAAAACATTAGCCACAAGAATAAGATTAGACTAAGACAGCATGACATAGCGTTCTACCAAGTTGGATAGAGCAGCATTTTCTTAAAAGCACCCTTTCCAATACTAAGAAAAACTCATTACATGTACTTAATTCAGATTGCAATAGCAGTTGAATTTCAATTATATTAGGTAACAACAATCTAAGGGCATGTATTAATCAAATTCAACGACAAAGAAAATTCACAGCTTGGGGAGAAAGCATTCTTGAACATGATTTGTTCAAAAACCATTTCTGTTGCTGATGACAAAATGTTGGTCTAGAGTAAACTGCACAACAACAAAGCAAATCCTGTTTTACGTGAATAATTGCGTCATGTACTTCTGGCAAAAACTTCACCAGTAAAATTATTACAAATTCTGTGATGTAAATAATAGTGGAAAAATGCAGGGCAAAGCATGCTAGTGAAATCTTTCTGAACTGTATTACTATATTAAACATATGTTCAGAGTTTTATTGCCAACAGCATCAATGCAAACGGATCACAGAGGGTTTTTTCTTCTTTGACACAGAGCAATGAAGTTATTTAACAAAAAATGGAGTTTACAAGCAAAAAAAGTCTCAGAATAAAGTGTGACAGTAAAAGCATCTTACCCAAAAGGCTGTTCACACACCTCACAGAGGTGAGTTGTATACTTAAGATGATCGCTACCACTATTTTTTAAAATATATTGTAATAGGGACAAAGATACACAGTCATATGTAGTACCTTGTTTTACACAGCTTTGTCATTACAATTCATGGAATTCCTTTTCAATAACAACCTGGTCTAAACACTGGTGGGTATAGGAGCAGAACTCCCTACTGGATCAAGGTATAAGGTGCCTGAAGTAATGAAGCAGCATTCCCTGAATATTCACTTTCATCATCAGATACTTCATTCTTTCTTACAGCATATCAAGACATAAAATAAAGCATCTGAGAATATTAAGAAAAATATACAGCTCTTCCCTTCTGTGCCCACACATTCCCTTTCTGACACAAGAATCATTATTGCTTTTATGGGAGTCAAGTAATATGAATAACTGTCCCAAATTGTTAGGTTACTGTCTGATTGAATATGGCAGCATGATCTCTCAAGGCTAACTTGACACAGTTTAATAATGCAATCTTTTTGAAACTATGCTATTTAAACTATAACCTTAATCAACAGAAGTTGTCAACCCATTATCTTTCTCCACGGTAAAACTCAATTTACATTCAAGCAGTAAAACCTTATGTGCCTTCAAAATAATTCTTTCAGATTTCAGAGTCAGAAATGTGCCAGAATGAGTGTCTTTCATTAGCTGGAGGCTTTAGTCAAAAAAGGAATATTCCCAACACATAAATAATGTGAAATTTTGAAAGACTAACAGTAGTGCAAGTATGCAAACGTGCTTAAGAATTAGAAGTCTGTACAAGTTTTTAAAGAATAAGCAACTTCAGATAAAAATTTAAACAGCTAACCAAACCCAGTTAGCAAGAGATACACAACACAATGAACCAAAACATTAGACAGTTCAAAACAGCCAACTCATACCTTTCAATAACTTAGCAGCATCATATGGGCCAGATAAAATAGGAAAGGACTCCACTTAGACTTGATTTCTAACTAATTGTCTTTAAAGCCAGCTATATTAGAGTAAAAATTTACAGCAAAGGCTGCACATTAAGCACAAGCAGGGAGATTTGCCAAACAAAAATGTCACCGACATCCAGAAAAGTTATTTATACCATCTAGTTTGGTTCCTGCTAGTACAGACTATTCACTTGTTCCCTTTTAGAAGTGCTTGGAAACTGATAGTGGTTCAATCAACATCATGGTATTCACGTTCCTATTGCAAAATGGAGCTGCCATTATCCCAGAGAGCTTACTTGATTTTGATTATGTTCTGTAAAGTCTTCCATAACCAGAAGCACAAAGGAATATTTCCTTATTGTCAAAGGCATTCCTTATTTTATGACTTTATTTAACATCTCTTAGCATTCTAAATTATCCCCGTGCAACCCTTTAGAGATCTCTAGCCACAAAACCACTAACAGAGAATTAATTTTTAATGCATTAAAAATAACCAACACCGTTCGTTCATCATGTTTGTTTTGGGATGGGAAGTTGCACCCCACTTTAGTCACTAAGGAACCCTAAAAGCATTTTTTATTGCATATCAACCAGGTCATAACTTCCCTCTCCAAAACCAAAAGACATCAAGACACCTCAGGGGGCCGAGTCAGTTTTTTTTTGGCACTTAGAAAACTGGAAGCATTATCAATTAGGCAAAAGCTGAATCTTCCAGGACTACTTTTTAATTCTGTGTAGCTTCATTCTTGTAGTCCTATTTCACCATTTTATTTTCTACGAACAGTATAAGCATTTAATAGGAGCATTTCCAAAAGCAGCTTAATTCAGAACTACATGAGAAAGATTGTGAATTGGATGCAGAGCGTTAGATGATGAATGATTCTCAGATAATCCAACTCAGTAGTGACCTTCAGTTGTTACTATTACAAAGGCTAAGAAAATAAGCTGATGATCTCATTTTACTCTTTAACAAAAAGATATCAATTTCAGAAATCCACAGACACATTTAGAATTATCACTTGTTGTCAGTCATGACAAGTAGTTCATGGATTATGTGATGCTTCAGTCCACTCCACGATGTTCTGTAGACTCTTTAAAAAGGTGTACTTCCCTACCTTAAAGGCAGTCTTTACCAACCCTACATTGGGATCTCAGTCAAAAGCAGCTGAACACTCGTTAATGCCCTGCTGCTTCAGTTCTAACTCTAGGAGCAATGAATACTGCCTATACTCATTTATCCTTTAACCAGATAACCTAAACTTGTAAGCAGTCAGACTTTTGTAACTCATTAGTGCCATCTGTATAAATAGCTCACAAGTCTGCTGCTAATGATTAGAGGGAAATACTATTTTACTTCAAAGATGCCTCACATCATGATCCACATTTCTGGATTGTATCTAAAAGCTAATTATTCATTTGGTGCTCTAAGCAATTAGGTTACATTACTGGAAATGCTATTCAACATGGAGCAAATTAATTTCTTTGTACTAACTTTTTCACATCCTTGACAAGAAATTTTTGTTAATTTTTGTAAAAGCACATGGAGCTGCTGGTTTGGGGAAGTTTTGTTACTCCTGCATGATTAATAGCAATCTTTAAACAGTCATATCTAAATAGGTATGACAAAACAAAATAGAATTCGAGCAGTTATTTTAACTAGTGACTTGTTATGCTACTGTTTTTACCATCAGCTATGCCTTCCTTTGAAATGAGGCCTAATTCCAGTAAACAGAGGGGGAAGAGTTGTTCACACTTAATTTCCTTAATATTAATAGTTCTTACTACTCAAGTCAAACAACAATTTCAGTTATTTTCCTTTTCCCATCACTCTTGATATCTAGTAGTCCCCCTAAACAACCACACTCAGTCCAGTTGAAAGGCTCTTCAATTCACTGCCTCTTGCAGATAAGGACATTTTGCATTGCTCCTAGCTCCTGGATACATTTATATGTTCCAAATACTCCCAAATATTACATACTTTGTACAGCACATCTGCTCACTGCCAAGTTCCAGGTCCAACATTTTTAGATAAAGTAAATTTAAGTTTATTTAGTACTGGGAGTTTTCCTAGTTGAGGCACATCCCTGTATGCACATTCCCAAACTCTGTTAAGAGCAGTGGAATTCACTGCATTTCAAAACACTGAAAAACTAAATCCTGAAATGCTGTCTTACATCTCTGCTAACCAGACAGTTTCTGTGTTTGGCTTTTTTCTTTCACTATAAAGATAGCGGGTAGGACTGGGACTTTCCTGAACCTAGAAAATATCTCCAGTTCTTCTGCACCTACAGACTGTGCCATCACAAATCACAGTTCAAATGCTCAGTCATTTCACTAAACACAGGATTGACACCAGTGAAACCTTTTTTAAAAAGTATTTGCTTATGCAAGTTTGTGTAAGGGGGAGTCAGAACTTGTGTCCATTTCTTCAACATGTGATGTTCAATGAAAGAAAGTTCAGACATTAACTTTTAAACACCCTTTCACCCTTCACTTAATATGGAGTTAAAAGCATTTGTATTCTTACATTTTTAAGTTACCAAGGACGACCAATATTTAGGTCTTGGGCAAGAACAATAATAGACATGAGCAAAAAGTACTCCCACAAACTCTTTTGACAAGCCCAGTTCAGACTACTACTGAAACCGGACAAGAGGATATGCTTGCACTTGAGTCAACACAACAGTTCCAGCCAATTAGAGCTGAGTTTGTCACTCCACAAACATACCAGCATTGAACATTATCTGCCTCATTAGATACACACTGCAGTCTGCCATTCTCACTAACACTGTCCTGAAGGAGGCAAGGGGCTGGAATCGACAAAATCTTCAAACACCAGAATTAAACTCTGTTAAATACAATTTACAACCATTTGCTCAGAGGCAAGTAAAAAAAATAGCAACAAACCCAAGAAACTCAAGCATATCATGTTACTTACCATAGCTTCCCTGCAATAGCTGTTCTTAAAGTCCGTTTTTGGATTCATGCATAATTAATATCCCCATCAGCTCACTTCACCTCTTGTAAATATAGGTAGGAGAATGCACTCTTAAAGTTGCCACAGAAGCTGTGCAATTGTGTGTACCTTTATACACACGTCTTCTAGTAAGGAAAGCAATAACTCCTTTTTCTGGCAGGAACCCAAGCTATTAATATCACTTGTATACTATATATACATATTATGCAATTTATATTTATGCACATGTGTCAAAACAACCTGAAGAAAAATAAAGAGGAAGGGAAGGCAAAGGAAAGAGGCGTATAATCTTTGTATCATTTTCAAAGTGTGATAGGAAATGTTCAGACCACATAGCTCCTTGCCCAAAATGGATTGAAAACTTTCTGTAACTGCTCTAAAATACATGCCTGTAGGCCATGAAGCACATCTACAGCATGTGTACTGCCTGCCAGTTTACCTTGTCTTCTTCACTTATACAGCAATGGAACTGAAAATTATTAGTGTAATAACAAGTCAGAAGATTGATCAACCTACAACCAGCTCATGCCATTTTTTAGAGCTTTAGATTCTAAACTGCTTGTTCTAATTCAGTTTTATCTTCTCCACACTTTACCATATGTTAGGTAGCTGTTTTGTCCTCTTAGTGTCATCTTGGCCCTTCTTCCAAAACAATCTGAACATGATTCCTGCCCCACATGAACCTGATTTAAGCAGTGTTGCTAGTCAGTAACTTTAAATAGCTTGCAAATTTATCTTTATTTATCCTGTACTTGCTCTAAATAAAACAAAACTCATAGTATTACACCTTTCCAATAGCAGGAGATTCATATAATTTTCATTACATTTCAAGCAACAACCCAGAACTGCAGCTCCCACTTTGCCCATCTTCCCCCTTCGCTCTAAGCAAGGGCTGCCTCTGCTGCTATAGCCTACTTCTACACCCTAGAGGGAAGGTTACAGGACAGCTAAACAGCATCTGGACTAAGCTAGAACATGAGACAAAAAACAAAGCTTGAGTCCATGCATCAGAAAACCTAGCATTCATGCCAACCACTTATTGTAATCTAGAACAGCTGCATATCCACAACATCCACCCACTACCATCTGCAACTTTAGATGCATGCAGTCGCTGGTTTAATTACTTTTTTCAGGAAGATTTCAGAAAACTGATGTACACTTTCTCCAGCAATCACTTGAAAATCAGTAGCATGTGTTCTCAGTCACAGGCTACAAATATCATGTGTTTGTGTACATATATTATCCCCATCAGCATTGTGCTCCGAAGGCTGCTGCAGAAAACTGTAGTTCAGCATCAAGATCATTATATATTTGGAAAAATCTGTTTGCATCTGTGAGAACCCTTGGTTAGCAAAACCAAAAAATGCTTAAAGTGACAAGACTACCTAACAGGGTTTTTTTATGCTGTAATCTAATACATGTTTCCCAGAGGCCAGCATAAGATATGCTCTAACCAACTTGGAACTGTAGTAAAGAAAAAACACTGGAAATAGATTAAGCAACAATCTCTTGCCTTGGAATTTCCATACAAGTGTTCCTGCTCACATCATGCAGAGGAGTATGTTAATTATAGACCTCTGGAAAAAGGAACCCAATAAAATGCCTACTACCTCTCCTTACCATCATTAGGTTTCTTATGTTTTGTGGCTGTTTTAACTGTGGCATAAGAAGTTGGCTTCCTTAACTTACAAGCTAAGCAGCAAGCAAATTTTGCATATGTTGTTTATAGCTGGCAATAGTGGCTGTTCAATTTGCCCTCTTCATATCTGCTTCCTTCTTCAGCATTTTCTTTCACACAGGAAAAAAATTATCTCAGTATTCTTCAGAAAAAAGAGACGGAATCACAACACTTAATGGAAAGAAGTTTGAATAACTTAAGCTGTTATTTGCATGCTTTTTAAATGTTAGTTTATATCATTCAGTATATCCATCACCCCACCTTTTCCGTAGGCCAGGGGAAAACAGTGTGTTTATCCCTCCACATTTGAAGCCCAGTTCCTTTGAAGGTAGAGGATTTCTGTGCTCTCTGCAAACATCTTCAGGAGGAACAGGCTCTGAAGCACTATGAGAAAACAGACTATTAAATGCATAGCACACATTGTTTTGCCTTTACATTTTGTAGTCAAGATTACCATTCTTCTCTCTAATGACAAATACAAAGCATGCCTTCAATTTATATAAGTATATACAACCGACAAGTGCTAGGTTCAGTTCCACAAAGGCACTGACCATTTTATCTCAACGGAAAATAAAAACCTAAGACGTCACAAGCATTGCCTTCTCTCCTGGATACAGACAGCATTACCAAATTCGGCACCCAGTTGCACTTAGATATCAAGGTGGAACAATTCTGATAGTGTAACAAAGAAAATAACTAGTGCAGAGGCTTTTTTTCAAAGGGTACTTCTTCACTGGTTCATAAAAGGTCTGTCAATTTCCTTAGCTTATACCATCTGAGAAGCTATCCTCAGGCACCTTGACTTTCTCCCAAGAGTACAGCAGCATGTTAATCTCAAGTGAAAAATCTACAGACCTGATGTCTTTGCTACCAAATTCTGTAACATTTACTGACCTAATTAAGCAAAAATAACAGAAACCCACCAAACACAAGCACAGTTTCAAGAAAAAATTATGTGAAGATCTCTACTCTTTATATTGAAATAACAACATTGAGTCAGAATTAAAAACATGACAAAGATCTTGCACTACCATACTGGCTTACACATTTTGTTAATGATGGTCTTGCTGTTTTCTAAAGGAGGAGAAGTTTGGGGAACTTGGAAATATTCCTTCAAATCAGCAAGTGGTGTTGGCCAACTCATTAACAGTTTCCTGCTACAGTGCAAGCCAGGACTAACCTAACCAGTTAGCTTTAGAAATCACTACAAACTAGGACCTTGCATCTGGCTCCTCTTACAGACACTTCCCCAAAGGGTCTTGGTTCACAGTTCCTAGCTTTCCTGACTACAAGAACCTCTCAGATGCCAAGTCATGCCCCCTGTGATGCCCATATAAGCAAACAGAACAAGTGGCATCCTTCAAACCTGCTGGACATGCTTAACAACTTCTCCAACCTTCCATGTGTCATCTCAGCACTCCATTACTGCGGTTTGAACACAGGTTTTTGATCACGGAATAATACAACCTTTAAAAAATAAAAGAAGGAAAAAAGATTCCAAGATATATTTCAAGAGTTAAGATTTCTTATGGAGTAGTACTAAACTATGTAATTCATAAAATACAAAAGACTTTCATAATCATAGATAAGAAAGTTCTCTTCTTAGTGCCTGTGGCTTAAGACTCCTGTAAAACATTTACCAGTTTAGTGACCGAAGCTTCTCTGAAAAGGAAAACAAATATGGGCGGGAGATAATATCTGTAGCACCCTGTGCCACATTTTATTTCTGAAGACAAAAGTAATGGGGAATTTCGAATAGGTATTAATCAGAATTAAGCCTGTAATGACATGCAAGGGTAAAGAGTCATATTTCTCAAATGCCAACACTTGAGTAACTAATTCTGAGTTAAAAACTGAAATCAGGGACGCAGGACAAGAAGATGATTTGATAACTGTAGCTATGCTGCCTCTAATTTTGAGAAAAAAATGAAATACACATTCGGACAGAACGATGCGGGTTCAATGTTATTCAATATTATTCAATGTCGCTCAACAACTCCGGCCTTGAGTCGGCTGGTGTTTACTCTGTCAGGCCTGCAGAGAGCTTCCAGCTGCTTCTTGTAGATGCCACCCCTGCAGCGCACTCAGAACCCAGGCAGGCACAAACGCAACACTTCGTTGCACTGGGTGCTTTCAAATGATTCCACAAAAGAACATCTGTTTCGCCAAGACAGTAGGCAAGCAGGAGTTCAGAGACCACAATTGCTGGACAGGAAGGAACAGAAAGCATGGCTAAAAATAATGGTGCAGTTCATGCACTGGGGTACATACGTACTGGCGTTTGCACTCCCAGCCAAGCCAAAACAAGCTGCATTAATTATTTAAAACAGCTCTGAACTTAAATACACACTACTTGAAATTACAAAGTTCACATGCACATAATTCAGAAAGCTTCAGAACACAATTAACTGAAGATAAAGGGAAGGAAGAGAGTCCATACAGTCAACTCAAGATTGGTTTTCCCTATACTTAAAACAAGGGAACAGTCACCAATCAGAAAAATTTCAAGAGCTCTTCTAAGAGCTGTCACATTTAACCCAAAGGTGGGGGTCAAAGTACTCCCTTCAGTGCCCCACCCCCCATACAGTGGCAGCTGTTAGTAATCCCAACCTGTATCAGGATTGGACAGCACAGCAAAACGGAATACAAATGCCAGGTTAGGCTCACAATCACAATGTTATAACATCAGAGAACAATATTAAACAGCACAGCCAAGTGAGTAACCGGAGACCACTCCTCGGTGTGGCAAGCACAGCAGAGAACGTATACAGCACATACGAGATGAGTAATAGAGCCTTGTGATGTCATCATCTGACAACTCAAAGAGCCAAGCATCCTTTCTTCTGTAATCAGCTGCACATGTAGGAAAGTGCATATGCTTTCTTCACTTCTAGTCTTTACAGTACAAGTCTACAAGTCTTCTCACCAAAAATCAACTTGTTTTTCTTCTTCCCTTGACAATTCCCTGCAAAAGAAAAAGTAGCATCATTCAGGTCAACTTTTCAATGGGAATTGCATTGACAGGAAAAGGCTACCTCAGCCTTAAAAATGCAACAGCTCAACCTTAATTCTATGCTAATCCTTCATGAGGAGAAGCACATTTCGGATACAAAATGGCAACAGTAACAGCACAAAATCTTTAATCTCTCTCCCAGACTAAAAACCATTTTGTACCTAATATGTGGAACTCCAGGTTTTATGTAAATTCAAATCCCATTTTTAACATATCATTTGACATGAAGTCTCTACAACCTTCAAAGTGTGGAACAAGTTATCACATATTCTTTTCATCAGGAAGTAAAGAGAAGTTTGTATAATACCATTCCACCCAGGAACCGTGCTTATCTACGTTTGTCACAAGTGACCCTCTAAACAGGCTGCCATGGTCATCAACAGCTGAGCTGCAAAGTGAAACTTACTCCCAGAAGCTGAACTCTATGCTGCATGCAATTCCACCTATTGATGAGAAAAAAGGCCGAAACAAAACAAAAAAAAAATCCATAGATATTGTTCTGAAGCAGACACAACAATAATTTCTTTGGTTCTAGATTCACAAGATATTTTTACTGGGAAAACAGTTTCTATACAGCCTTGAACTGAGGCTTTCACCAATGCAAGTGTGAGAAACAGTTACTGTAGGTGAATGTTCATCCTTGAGCTGTATTAGGCACTAAAGCAAACCATAAGATATCAGGAGCATCTCTAATCTCACTATCTTCCCTCCACCAATCACCCCACCCAGTTCCCAAATTTCAGACTCATTCAGGAAATAGTATCTAGAGGCAAGCGGAGAAGATGCTTGGTATCTGTTTATCAAGGAAGGGACCCTTTTACATCTTCACACAATGGTCTAAGTTTTACTGGCCCTGAGTTTCCATATGTTGCTTAAAATTTCTGACACTGGACTGACATTGCAACGGAGAATTCTTGAAAGCCAGGGACAGTTTGTCCTTATGAGCAGAGAGAAACATCAAAAGCTGTTGTTTAGCACCATGACAAATTAAAGGTCTCAAAGATCTAACAACAGAATAGGTTATGCTAAATTAAAAAATATAGTTTATCTACAACCCAGGGGTTGGAAATTATTCATTAAAATAAGATATCCTCAGCCCTTGATACTGTTTTGGCTTTCTTCCCTTTTGATCTTGATATGAAACAATTTATAACATCAGAATGGTGTTCTATTTCAGAACTTTTTTATAATTGTAATGCTAGCATTCATAATAATTACAATCTGCTTTTCAAACGATCTTTGAGAGAAAAGCATATTCAAATTATAATAATAAACCCACTGGAGGATTCTTGTTGCACTGGTATATCAAAGAATTTAGGATGCATTGAGGATTTATTGTCATGTGAAACATTGGAGTGTTAATGATATTAATCTGAAATTGGGTGTTCTTACTTTGATTACATGCTATACATCAGTTTGACAGTCTTAATACTTTTTGGTTAGACTGATAAATGAGATCAATTTCAACTTTGATTACTCTGTATGCCCACTAATTCATTTAGAAAAAAATTCTTATAAATTTTAAATTATCAACTATAGACATGTAAGCACAGTAGAGCTATTTTGCAACATGCATATTACGAAATGGATTAAGAAGTGTGTATAACTTCCCTTCACAACATGCAAACATTAAGGAAGTTTTTTCTCAGCTACTGCTCCCCCTTCTAAAAAACTTTTCAGTTCCAAGTGATCAAGACATTCCATATCTCCACAAGCTTAGTGATTTAGGTAGCAGTAGTATTCCTATGCTTAGAGCCAGGCATATGTAAACTGCATACGTCCTGTCAACAGAGCATGCAGGACTTGCAAGTCCATGATTAATCTGGCACACGCCCCTAAGCATCTTCTTCAGCACAGATGTGAAGAGATCTGTACATTGTTGCTCTGCACTGTCACTCCACATTGTCTCTTACCAAATGACACACTATAAAACAATATTAAAAACTCTTCCACTCACATGGCTAACTGAAGTCAGCAGCATGCTGTGTCATTTACACCTTGATGACCCTCACAACTGAATTTTTTATCAGGAGTTTCATCTCATACTTTTTACCACTGAATACAAACATTAAGAATCATGTCTGTTTTCCAAGCTGAAGAGTCCTCGCTATTCTTAATTTATCCTTACTAAAACCCCCAGCAAAGCAACTTATTATAAATGGTTAAGTAAAAGGAAAACACACTTTTCCTAAGAGCTATATGCAAATAAAAACACTTAATCCACTGTAATTACTTCATGCATACCAAACCTTGTAAAGCAGGCATGAAAACATTTGTGCTTAGGCTCAAATTACTTGTACTGAGAAACACAACCCTTACTTGTATTTCAATGCAAGTTAGTAAGTCTTTCAACAGATTCCTCAGTACTTTTGTGTTCGAATATACATTTAAATAACTATCCACATCTACATAGATCAGACACAGCAATAAGCTAAAGCCTCCATCTCTGAAGGAGACATTAACATATAGCATACAAGATAGTGCACAGAACAAAGTGATAACTAAAAATAGGCATTAGTTCCTCTTTTAGTCAAAAGCAGACTACAATCCCTCTAAGAAATCAGCATGAGCTACACAGGTTCCTTTGTCCTATGCAAGACACTGTCACTGTAAGACCACAAGTATTATTTATGTCCCCACCACATGTTTCCACACATCATGCCATGTAATTTGTAACAAAGAAAAGCAACTATCAGCTGACTTCAAAGAAGACCTCCTGATTTACAAGGTTAATAAATTTACCATCTCAGCATCTAGGCAGGTTAGCAATCTCTCATGCATTTTCCTTTCACTAATGTAATAGAGTAACTTGCTGACAGAAGTCTTATTTTTTAACTCTTTCATAGGACTGTTAAATATGACTTCTACATAACCCAACTGAAAAACACAGTATGAAGCGAGGCATTCTGCCTCTAAATAAACTATGACAGGGAGAAGAGAAAAACGTCTCAAAGCAACACTCCCATAAATGATTCCATTTGTGCCATCAACCTTTGAAATGCCTCTTCAGAGGACTACTGTCATGAAAGGAGATTAGGCAGGCAATTCCATATTCAACATCAAATCTTTAGGTAAACAAAGGCGGATCCAAAATTTCAGATTAATAGATTTTATCAAGTTAAATTCTAACTCAAAGCGACAATTTTTCTAAATCACTGTTACTGAGGGCACCATGTTCTAGGAGTTTTTATATTCCCAAAAAAAAACCTGTAGCTAGTGCAGATCCTGTCTACAAAGGCCACACTCTGGTGTTATTTGAACATAACTAATGCTTGCATGCACCCACAACAGCACAGGAGCTATTCTTGATTTCTACCAAGACTAGGTACACACCTTTCTTTCAGACTGACCACAGTATTTTTACCTGAAAAAGCAGGGAGCTGCAGCAACCAGACAGGCAGGAATACAAGTCAAAACACCATCTCTGAGAAGCTACCTGAAAGTTCTTATTACTTTTATTACAATATTTCAGATCAAGGCATTTTTGTACAAGATGCTGTTCACAGTACTCCATATGTAAAATTCTATTGAAATGGCTGCATGCAGAATTTGAATATATAGTAAACCTGTCAAAAATTAGACATTTGACTACTGAAAAAAACAAAAATGCTTATCTTCTAATATTTAGAAATATTTGTCATAGACCAGCCTGTCTCTGCTCCACAAACCAAGAAATAAAAGCTTTGAGTATAGCAGTGTCTCAGAATACAACTGCTTATCTCTGCAGCATAACAAGTTTCCTTTCAAAATTTATTTCATGTCTATTATCTCTGATATCAGCCATTAAATGCAACTTATAGTAATCAAAATAAGCTGCCTAAATTGCCATTAATGTAGCTATAACATTGGTTTAAAGAAAACAGCTCTGAAGAATGTCGCACACTCAATTCCTGTTTTGGTGATATCAGCAGATCCTTTTTGCCAGTATGCATTAGCAGTAAAGTACTTCTGTACACAACATACCTCTGGGTATAGAAACTTCCAGTCTAGCTGTACTGCTAAGAACTTGCAAGAATTTCAGGGACCCAGGACCTTGTGCAGCAGCATGTGAAATCCAACACTGAGTCCACCAGAAAGCCAGCAACTTGAAGCGGACTCTACCTAACACGCCAGGCTTGCACAGGCTTAGCAACTCAACTTTGTACCACATCAAGTACAATTCCTCAACTTCTGGCTCAGACCTGAGCTCAAGCCAGCCACCCGGAAGCACCATGGGCAGAGGAGCCTGAAAATCAGGAAACACTTCAGCTATCTACCAACACTTCCTACATCACTAAAAGATCCAAGCACCAAAAACAACTCAAAAATGGGTCTCACCTAAGAAATAGTGTTTCCATGCTAAGTTTCTCAGATGTAGACCTTTTGTTATAATTACAATTCCTTAGGTTTCTACCCCAGTAGCTACTTAATTAGAACTAAACAAAGATGAACATAGAACACCTGAGGACACTAGTCAGAGCATCACTATATATATCACTATATATGTCGTGACAGATTCCATAAAGCATTTCAACAAACATGTACATTTTAGCCATGTGTGTATCCACAAATTCCATTTCCATTTTTCTATTACTGAAATCCTTATGCTAACAGAATAAAATAGTAATTGCAGCATTATCTTGTGCTAGCACCGAACTTTTTAACTTTTGGAATGGGATTTTAGTGCCATCTTCAGGAGTGCCAAACAAACCTTATTATCCTTGTAAAGAACAATGTGTTACAGGCAAAAGAGTCATTACTGAAGATGGAGACCAGCAAGTATCCTCCACCAGATGTACAATAAAAGCAGAACTAACTCTGCCTTCCTCTCCTCAATCACTAGACCTGGGTGAAGCACTTCTGACATAAAAACAAGCTCAAACTTCATAGAATTACACTGAAGACTTGAATTCAAATATTTGTTGTTTCACACTTTTCAAGTCAATTATAAAGACACTATTGTTCCTCATACACTCAAAATGCACCAATGTCAGGCACCTCAGAGGAAAGACCATGAGCTCCAGTACAGTATTTATTTCTTAAGTCAGGGCAAGAACTAGTACAGTTGAGGCACCTTTTTCCCAAGACAGTAAACTCAACTTACACAAACAATAGCATCCTCATCTGTAGAAATTTCTAACAAATTCAATCCAGAAGTTTAATTTTTTGTGTGCTGCTGCTGCTTGTGGAAACACCTCCCCTCTCTTCACACCACGGTCATGTTCCAGGTACAACATATGGACTCCATCAAAATCAGTGAATATTGTAGTAATAGACATCCATTTGTATCTTCCCCACTAAATCCATCTCTGAATCTTGCTGTCTTTGAAATGACTGATAAACTCTCACTCTTTACAAAATTTAGCCATTCTCTTATTTTCTGCCCCTCATTCCTCATATCAAGAGACCTTTTTCAAAGATGAAATATACTTAAAGGATTCATATATAAATGGCAACCATATGGCTTTCCAGGAACTTGACTTGCAACTTGTTAACCCTTGCAATCCCTCCGTAAATGAAAGCCCAATTTGACTGTACAAGGTACACAACTTTTTTGACCATTTACTTTGAACATGGGAGAACTCTGACACCTTATGGCTGTTCCGGTATTACTTACAGTATGTCCTGAATAAGCACAGCCCCAGTGACTGCAGAAGCACTACGACCAGTCTAAATGCTATTTGGATTCCTGTAAATTAACTTCCATGCTCACGCACTTTGCCCCAAGTCCACTGATGATCAAAAAAAACTACCTCAGTGTCCTTCAGGTGAAGATGGAAGCCGTGATCCTTTCTGTACTCCTTCTTGATTCACTTATGAGTGTCTTCATTCCTTCTCTCACACACTAGATTCACTGGCAGCAATGACTAACAGTGCCTCATATTAGGTAACACCTGACTCATCACAGCCATTCCAAATCAAGCCAGCAAGTGCATCAAGAGTACATGTAAACTAACCACATCTCTGCACAAGGCACAAGAAGCATCTCTCACTAGTATGTTAAATAATCATTACACATACTCAGCTTATTCTTAAGGCAATTGCTAGCACATGACCAGTAGCTCCAGACTTATCAGCTTAGATTTACCCAATTTTCACCACAGAACTGAAACAGTACTTCAGCCTCTAGTCACAACTCCTGTGTCCTTTTCCATATCAACTTTTGCCTGATCTCGGTGTTCACTGTGCAGGAGACTGCTCTGGAGCAAAACAGCTGAAACTCCTCTGAAAACTCTGCAGATTTGTTCTCCCCCTCAATTAAAGTTATCCGAGGAAAGGGAAAGTAATGAGCAACAGGTTAGTGTGACACATGGTTCCTTGTCAAAGCAGAGTCACATAGCTACACTGCTCCTCCCTGGCATACACTCAGTCTTGCTTTCAGAAATGTTTCATTAGATCTATATATAAGTCAACACAAGATATTGCATTTCCCCTAACAAAATGTGAAAAGTCTTTTTTATGATAAAGGCCAACATGGTAACCTTACAGCTTTCCAGAACACTGTATCATCCCAATTCCTCTGATTTCATGGGGACAAAGGACTAAAAGCAGACTGTTTATAAAAACTATTACCTGTTTTGCAGATCATAAACAAGGGTGCACTGAGAAAGTAGAAGTCTAAGGAAAAGCTAAAAGTTTTGATGATATCACAAGGTCCAGTTAGTTTAAGAGGGTGTTTTGGGTTCTAATACTTACCTAGAAGGCATGGTAAGGTAAGGGGGCATGCCAGACAGAATTTAGGTAAAACAAATACTGTCACCCAAATTTAAAGGCAGGGGGAATAATGCAGCATTATGTAACAAAGGCACTGTGGATTTACAGGAGCCCATACTGAAGAATGGACAGTACAAATCAAACCCCAAGAGACACAAACACCTGTTCAAGCCCTGCACACAAAGTAGGTAACTCTGGGTGCTAGGAAACTTAACTGAGAGTATGAAATCAGCATAATCACTAACTGTAGGTCACAAACAGCAGAGCGCTCCCACATATTCTCCCTTGAACAAGCTCCAGCAATTGTATAGTTGAGAAATAGCTGTTTATAAACCAACCTAATTCTATTATTTATCTAGCCAGACATTTTCATTCCAATAGTTTCAGGAATAACTTCTTCCTGCAGCAACCTAGCTTCAGACTTTACTACATAGGTAACAAATCATCATAAAGCTTCCCAATTCAGAGTGTCAGTGAAGAAAACTAGAGCTCATTTTATGTCAGGCATAATATTTTGGGAAAAAAATACTTATATAAGCATACTTAAAGCCAGTGCATTTAGACTTTGCATTTCTACTATGAGGCAATAAACAGAAACAGACAATTGCAAACAATGACAGATGCAATAATAAACACCTGTGTTTACACAGATGATCTATCTTAACTATTTGTTGCTTGAAACTCTTGAAGTGAGTCTATTGCATGGTTCAGAAATGAAGCTAAACTAACAAGGCTACTGATTACCATGCACCCTTGACTGGAACACACTCTTGACCACAGCCACGCTTATCAATATCCAGTGCCATCTTTCTATAGGATTTAACTCTACATGAAAGAACAACTCTACTTTATTTCCACCTACAAGAAAGCTAAAAATAATTTGAGAAAAAAATGTTATTGAAGAACTTGAAATGTCATTTATAAAGCTCAACATACCATGAAATCAATTTATTTCTACAATGCTATTTTTGATAGAGACATTCTTTGGTTATCTATTATTGCAATAAAAATAATATCTGTCTAACATTGAAGGTTATTCTAACACGTAAAATTCATTGAAATGGTTGAACACTTTGGCATAATGCAGAAACAAAATGAGATGTTCTTTTAAGTCCTGCCTCCAATTTCTTAGAATTCTGCTGTGGTTGAAGTGAAAAAGGCCATGTTCTTTTCAAATAATTGGATTTAAGAACAGGCTGGCAGAAAGAGAGACACCTTCTCATACCTCACAGGCCTCTAATTCTGTCCTCTCCCTCACCCTCTTGTGTAAATGAATGCCTCTAACCAGCTGTGTAATTCTACACATAAAGTGTTAGTCCAAAATAATTAGCAAACTACCTAAGTCCAAATCACGTGATTTATCTTGAAAAATCATGATTAGTATCTTAGTCTTGCATTGTTTTTGAACACAAGCTGCTTCAGCTAATTTCCCTCCAAGTACCCAGTGGAGGAGCCTTCCCTGAGAAGCATTCACCACATACTGATACTACAGCCTTTCTCTCCTGGCTACACAATGTCTCAATCTAACTAGGAATCCAGTCTTGATACCCAGCAATCCTGGTGCATAGCCTGCCCTAAAAGAAAATAAAGCGTCCCTCTTCCATTCCACATAAGAAATCAAATGCTAGCAAAAAAGGAACGTAGCGCTGCAAAAGGGCGCACTTACATGTTAGCCCTCAGAGCTTCACTGCTGTATTACCCCCTGATGATCTGCACTCACTCACACAAGGCTGACATCAGATTACCGATGAAACATTAAGCATAAAAGGCCACAGAAAAAAGGACACACCTTACACACTCCAGGACACAGAAAAAAGGACACACCTTACACACTCAAGGACACAGAAAGAAAGAATTAGCAGTCACAAATTCTTGTGTGGTTAGTGGATAGAAGTAACTCACCCCGTGCTGAAAAGCCATCTTTGCCAGGCTTCAGCTTTCCCACCAAAATTGCTGTACCTGGAATGTTCCCTCAGGCAGCCTCAGAACCACTAGAGAAACACTCATTCTGAGTATAGATTTTTATAATCAATGGTGCTAGTAACTTGCTACTTTGTCATACTACCCTCTTGTTCCAAGATTGTATTAATAGGTTCTTAACAGCTGTTTGCTTTATTTTCTTTCCCTCTATTTCCTGAGGGGGATAGGACCTAAGACACAGGCATCCATTTCAGGAGAAACATCTGACCTTACTTGCAAAAGCAGCCAGCATAAAAGGACACAGAAAAAAGGACCCACCTTACACACTCAAGGACACAGAAAAAAAGAATTAGCAGTCACAAATTCTCGTGTGGTTAGGGGATATAAGTATCTCACCCCGTGCTGAAAAGCCATCTTTGCCAGGCTTCAGCTTTCCCGACAAAACTCCCATGCCTGGAATGTTCCTCAGGCAGCCTCAGAACCACTAGAGAAACACTCAGTTCTGAGTATAGACTTTTATAATCAATGGTGGTAGTAACTTGCTACTTTGTCATACCATCCTCTTGTTTCAAGGTAGTAATAATAAGCTCTTAACAGCTGTTTGCTCTGTTCTATTTCGCTCTTTTTCCTGAGGGGGACAGGACCTAAGACACAGGCATCCATTTCAGGAAAAACCTCTGACCTTACTAGCAAAAGCAGCCAGCATAAAAGGACACAGAAAAAAGGACCCACCTTACACACTCAAGGACACAGAAATAAGGACACACCTTTCACACTCAAGGACACAGAAAAAAAGAATTAGCAGTCACAAATTCTCTTGTGGTTAGGGGATAGAAGTAAGTCACCCCGTGCTGAAAAGCCATTTTCTCCAGGCTTCAGCTTTCCCACCAGAACTGCCATGCATGGTATTCTCCTCAGGCAGTCTCAGCTGCAGTAGAGCTACACTCTTTTTTGACGCTCTTGGTGTTAAGTCTAAACACAAATAAATATCCACAGTCCTTTATTCTATGTCCAGGTGGAGGCCTGTCACAAGCGTTGTCCCCCAGGGGTCTGTCTTGGGACCGGTTCTCTTTAACATCTTTATCAATGACATGGATGATGGAATTGAGTGCACCCTCAGCAAGTTTGGGGATGACACCAAGCTGAGTGGTGTGGTCAACACCCTATAAGGAAAGGAAGCCATCCAGAGGGATCTTGACAGGCTGGAGAGTTGGGCCCGGGTGAACCTAATGAGGTTCAACACTGCCAAGTGTCAGGTGTTGCACTTGGGCCAGAAGAATCCCAGACATAGATACAGACTGGGAGAAGAGCTTCTTGAGAGTAGCCCTGCTGAGAAGGACTTGGGGATTCTGGTGGATGAGAAACTTAACATGAGCCAGCAGTGTGCTCTTGCAGCTCGCAAGGCTAATGGTATCCTGGGCTCCATTAGAAGAGGGGTGGCCAGCAGGGACAGGGAGGTGATTGTCCCTCTCTACTCTGCCCTCGTGAGGCCCCAGCTGGAGTCCTGTGTCCAGATCTGGGGCCCCCAATACAAGAAGGATGTGGAACTGTTGGAGAGGGTTCAGAGGAGGGCCACGAAGATGATTAGAGGGCTGGAGCACCTGCCCTATGAAGAGAGGCTGAGGGAGCTGGGTTTGTTCAGTCTGGAGAAGAGAAGGCTGCGGGGGGACCTCATTGCAGCCTTCCAGTACATGAAGGGAGCTTATAAGCAGGAGGGGATTCAACTTTTTCAAAGGATAGACAATGACAGGATTAAAACTAAAGGAAGGAAGGTTTAGATTAGATATTAGGGGGAAGTTTTTTACAGAAAGAGTGGTGAGGGGCTGGAACAGGCTGCCCAGAGAGGTGGTGGATGCCCCGTCCCTGGAAGTGTTCAAGGCCAGGTTGGATGGGGCCCTGGGCAACCTAGTGTAGATCCAGGCCTGAGGTTGGTGGCCCTGCCTGTGACAGGGGGGTTGGAGCTCTGTGATCCTTGGGGTCCCTTCCAACTCATACCATTCTATGATTCTATGATTCTCAAGTATATTTAAGAGCTATTACCTAGTCAATAATCTCAAAGAAGAGCACCACAGTGTATTAACATACAGCACTCTTTTTCTGACACCTCTATACACTTCTTAGCATGGCATCCCCTCGGGCTTCCCCATGAGAAAAAAAGCTATATGCATAAACCAGCATGCAGAAAGACACAACATCTACCCATCCTTAAACTTCTAACAGAAATCACAAACCATCAACAATTCCTCCATGTCCCTGCCTTTCCCTCAGGATATGGATTGATGGCTAACATTATCCTGGTGGCTCTCAGCATTAGCCAGAATGCTTCCAGCTGACCTAATTAAATTAGGTATTCATCTTATAGAACCCTCTACTAGAAATTCATGTTGTTTGATGCTAAAACATTTGTATTGTTTGGGTCAAGCTCTGTTTAACATGCTTTGAAGCTATCACTGAGTTTTGTGAAAGTTCGTCAGAAAGGTAGAGATCTAAAATTTTGTTTGCGTGTAAATGTTGTGAAAAATAGGCATTTTCAACATTGAGAGAACTAAATAAGTGCTTTTGCTGGGGGGTAGATTAGTCATATGTGAAGTATAATAGGTGAGCATGAATAACAACTGTCCAGCTGGCTTTTGAGGGAGAAAAAAAGGGTGTGTAACCTGTTATTTGTGTTCTGATTCTAACACGTACTGTAGTAGTGTTTTGTGTGTAGTTTTTTTTAAATTAATACTTAAATCTTTAGCTTTGCAGAAATACATAGTTCAGTTTTTATTTCAGTGGAAATAACAGTACAGTATATATCAATCTCTGCTTAGCAAATTTTTGGTTGTGGAGGATGCATGCATAACCTGATCAAGCAAAATACCTGATAAAGTATAATGGGCTACCCCACTACACTACCTACCCCCAAAAATCTTAAAGTATATTACTTTTCATTCATATAATTATTTATAAAAGTATTTATGTTAGCAAGCACTAAAATTCTCATTTTTAAGGTACAGCAAAGAAACTGGAAAATAAATTAATTATATTAAGTTTTATATTTCTGTTTTCACTTAGGATATTTTAAAATGAAATGTTGTAGATAGTGCTGATTTGTATTTACTTGTAATTTTGGTCTCAGCTAGTTCTAAATGTAATTGTGGATGCAAACTAGAACCAAGTTGCATAAATTCTTAAAAACAAAACACTGTTCTTCAGGCTTATATGGATAAGTCTTTTAAGTATGCATTTCATAAAGCAGTACTTTCCTAATAAAGATTGATTAGCCTACTCAACACTGAAAGTTCTGGATATGATTGGTTCCTACAATATGTTTTAAAGACACACTTTTTCCTCTGCCCAGTATTTAGTAAATACTTATTTAATATAAATTTTCAGGCATTCAAGTGTCAGTCTGGTGGATATCATTGGCAATAACATTTTCTGCTCTTCGCATTCATCTGAAGAACCAGTCACGTGTGTAGGGATCCACAGCCTCTGCTAAAAAGGAAACTGCACCAAAATTTATGCTAGTTCTATATATGTTAGTACAGAATTAGGCCTCAGTGAGTGTTAAGTTTGGGGTATTTTTTGTTTGATTTTCAGAATTGGTTTAATCATTTCTTAGCTGAACAAGTGATCAAAACATCAAATACATGTGACCTAAGGCCATGAACTACTTAAATGAATGGCTGAATGTGTGGAGGAATGGCTCCGTGAGAACGGCCACATATTTCTCCACATGAACATACTCAGACCATGAAGCAGGCTTTTATAGTGTATATTAAATGAAGTATTGATGATCATCTTAATTTCCACCTTTTTTTTATCTTTTCAGGAGGCAATAAAGTCAGAATAATTTTTCCATTAAGTTGAAAGATACTAATGAATTTTGCTGCTAATGTTATCACAGGAGAGGAAAAAATTATGGCTTGACACGGGGTAATAACAATGCCATTAGTGGAAGTTTGATGTAATGCAGCAAGTTGTCTGAAACGTTTAAAGAAGGTAGCTTCATTTCTAGATGGAAAACTTCCTGGGTTCCACGTATTGTGTGCTGCTGTGTATTTTCTGATGGATCAAGAAGCCAATGGCTAGTACAAATCTTGCCCAATGCTATTACATATGTGTATTAATCAATTAGCCTCTTAGACTTTCCATCGCCTTGTTCATCTTTGTGATTCTGATCTTAAAAACCAAATTTTGAAATATCTCCTGTATTAGGCAGACACCATAGAACCAAAATATCCCATTCTTTTTGAGCATACAAGGAGTGATGTGTAACAAATGGCTGCACAGTTACTTAGCCAGGCACTTTGAGAATTGAGATATTGTATTGAACTGTCTGTATCTTTTGTGCTGCATATCTGCAGGTGCCTAAAGTCTCATAGAAACTACTTGCTGTTTGCTTACAGGACAGCCTGTTTTCTTACAGAACCTTTCTTGTTATTAAACTCTTTTTTGGATGCTGTTTGTGTCAGAAACTATTAACCTTGGTGAGGACCAGGAGAATCTTCGCCTCCTGTACAAAGCATGCAAATATATTGTAGCAAGACTTAGCCACCCTAAAATGAGAAAGGAAATTTGTGTTATAGTGGCTGAAATGGATGGATCTTAAAATCTGTTTTCAGCAACTAATATTTTGATATGGGAACATTTACCAGAAATTGAAAATTGGGAAATCTGGGTAACATATGTCCCTCTATACATTCCACTTTTTTCCAAAGCACAACCAACTGAGTATCAAAGTTTTGTGTTTCTTTCTGTTGCAGAAACCCTTCCATGTGTGGGAAGGAAAGAGCAATGAAACCCCATCTCACGAAACCAAAGGAAAAATGACATTTCTGGAATGATGCAAGCCATAGCATGAGAAAGCAGCAGTGCACGTCAAGGCTGAGAAATGCAATGAGATTTATGTACCAGACGGTGATCCTACTGAGGCATTTAGAGTCAGTTTGGGATTGTTTCACCCTTTCTGTAGAAAGATTTGTGTTCTTCGTGGAACCAAAACCCAGCCTTGGTTCTTTGCAAGAAAATAAAGAGGATAAATGGAAAGCCTATCTTCCCTCAGGCAGATTGCCGTTGTTTCACACACTCTGTACTCATAGAGCATATGAAATAAAGCATACTCTGCACACAGAAAGCCTACTTATTTACAAAGGTATGGCTTATTCTGCCCCTGGGCAGAACGTACCTAACAGTCAAACACCTGAGCTCTGCAGTGTCAAATTCTCTCACATTAATCCCCAGCGAGCGTGTGTCAGTAGAATCAGAGTCCAGCATGGTGGTTTTTAGGGGCAGTCTTTAGAGAAAGATGAATTTGTCAGGAGGAACTTGGGGGGAACTGTGGCGAGCAGCAGAGAGCAACACGCAATTCGAGACGAATTTTAGGTGAAGCCATTTATTAGGTGAAATCACACAGATTATAGACCTTTATTACTGCAAACGTGGCAAGCTAAAAAACTAACTGGTTACACACACTGTTCACACCGTATTGATTGGTCAGTAATTATAATGAGTTCTGATAAACATATCTTA
This sequence comes from Porphyrio hochstetteri, assembly GCA_020800305.1. Taxonomy (NCBI): domain Eukaryota; kingdom Metazoa; phylum Chordata; class Aves; order Gruiformes; family Rallidae; genus Porphyrio; species Porphyrio hochstetteri. The sequence goes on along the minus strand of CM036910.1, from coordinate 2,369,144 downwards.
TAGCTAAATATCGTTAGTTTACCTTTGATGCCTAAAAGTATCCACACACCTGCTGGTTTGATCCTCTTGTTATGGTTGGTTCCTAACATGTTCCGTTACTCCCAAATACCTTCCCATACCTGCTTCTTGGTTTAGAGCAGCCTATACCCTTATCAACAAGGCCGCTGTGTTTTGAGAATGTGATTATTAAGATCCTCAGAGCATGAGTGACTTTTCCTCTCTCATGGAAACAGAAGAATATTGTCAGGGCCTAAATCCTGGGAGAAGAGAGCTAGGCTGCTAGCAGGCCTGCTGTCTTCCCTGACAGGGAACACAGATGACCATGCAAGTGGCTGACTTGATGTTGAAGAGCCTGGGAGAGTGCTTTTCTCCCTAATGTTTGATCGTCTAGCCTGTAGGTTCTCTAGGATGCTGTGTTGTAACTGATCCCAAGGAAATCCTTGCTGTTAATAAGCAGTGTGTCCTGTGGCCTCATAGAGCAGTTCCATTCCCTCCACTGGCAGAGAGATTGCAGAAAAAAATACAACTTGATAGATGCATGAATGCACCATCACCTTACTCATCCCCGCAAGCCCCATAAAATACACTTCCCATATGGGCCAACAGTGATTCCACAGCACACTTGGCTGCTCTGTGAAGACAAACAGCTATACAGTGGGTGCTGTTTGTTGCCCTATGTCCCACTGCTCACAAATGCATGAGCAGGCTGATCATCGCCAGCTGCTTTTCCAGGAAGGCTTCACCTTCCAACCCTACACGGGCTGTGCGGTGGCCCTGATAAGGCTGCCTGTCTCCCTAGGGCTGACCCTTGTTCCACCTCTGCAGGTAACATGAACACGTACCTAACTCATTCTGCACCCGTGATTAAACCAGGTGGTAATTAAAACTTTTTGCTGCCTTCTGGATTCGTTCCTTGAAGCCTTGGAGTTGGCAGGGGTAAGAGCAGGCTGCCTCAGAGCCGCAGGTGTTTAGCTAGGTCCAGGCTCTTCGAGGCAGCAAGTTCTACAGCCCGCTCGCTGGCAAGTCGCCTCTGCAGGTGGCGGTGAGCCGGACTCCATCCAGCCACCGCGGATGAGAGGGAGCCCTGCCGGACCACCAAAAGGCGGCTCTCCCGGTGCCGGACAGGGATTCAATCGGGGAAGGGCCTCGGGGCCGCCATTCCTCCCGTCTCAGACACCTTCCGGCTGAGGAGGCGCGACCGGCGCGGAAAGCGGGGGCACATACCGCAAACGCGGACACGCTCCGCTCAGAGCGCGCCAGCCTCCGCTCCGTAAAACACCCCGCCAGAAGGTGGGGCGCCTCGGGTGACGTCAGGCGGAGCGCCCTGACGTCACTCCTTCGCGCGCTGCCCGCCGGAAGATAATTGGGCCCTCGCGCCCTGCCCAGCTACTGACGCGCAGCCCCGCCCCCTTCCCATCGTGCCCCGCGGCCGGCGGTATCGCGAACCGCATCCGCTGCGCCTTCCCGGCGGCGGCGCTGCTGTTCCGGTCCTCTCCGCGGCCCTGCGAGCCCCCGAGCGAGAGCCGAGGCTGCTCCGCCCTTCCCGCCATGCCCCCCAAGAAGCAGCAGCAGCCGGCGGGGGGCAGCAAGAAGGCGGACCAGAAGAAGAAGGAGAAGATCATCGAGGTGAGGCCAACAGGGCCGCGCCGGGCCCAGGGGGCCGCGGCCGACGCCGGGCAGGCCGCTCTCCCGCCACGGCCGTGTCCCTGTCCCCGCTGGGGCCTGCCGCTTCCTTTCGGAGGCGGACAGCTCTCTCCCTCCGCCCTTCTCCGCCGCCTTCGTGGCCGCGGAGACGCGGAGGCTGTTGCTGTGTGCAGCCGGCATCCCCGAAAGCTCGCTGTCGTGGCCCTCGGGCATCCAGGCCCCTGCGCCGCCGCCTCAGCTCTTGCGGCCGAGAAAGCGACAGTAAAGCCGAGAACCTGCTGTGAGCGGAGGCTAATGCGCACGGACGCCTGATCGGGTCCGCAGCCCGGCCCAGGAGCCCCGTTCCGGGAGACATTGGTTCCCTTTGTGGCCCCGGTGCTGCTTAGATCTGTCAAATCGCAGACCGTCGCCCTTGGAGTTGTGCTGGTGGCTGCTTCTTGCTCTGGGGTTTGGGTTTTCAGGCTGGATGTTTTCTGGGCAGAGCTGTCTCTGGACTGAAGGTGATCTGACAGGAGTACCCTTTTTTGTTGTTGTTGTTCTGTTCCACTTTCCCTTCTCTGTGTGTTCCATGTGTTTCTGTATTTTATAAGTCCAACTCTGATTTCTCACTTGTGTGCTGGTTTGTTTTGGGGTTTTTTTTGGTGTCATTTGATCTGTGTGGCCAAGGAGGCAGAACACTGGAATAATAGTACATGTTTCTTAGCTGTTGAATGCAAAATAATTTGACAGTAATATTTCATACTCTATTTAAACGTCCCATGCTCACTTAAGTGGTAAAAACAGATTTTAAAAAAATCCCAAACCTGCTCGAGCTATGTGTGTTAGCAGTTGGTGTTTGTTATTAGGGTAGTCACGCAAATCTTCACCACTGTACAAAAAAAGCCATGGTGAGAGTACAAAGAGCAAGCAGTTAAAACTGCTTGCCAGACAGTTAGTAGCTGTTTAGCTGTTTTAAGCAGACTATCCATGTAATGTAAGTGTTCTTTTAAATCTAGCAGTGCAGAATATTGTTTTTGTGTTTTTTAGAAGCGTTAGGTTAGGCAGGTTGTTCTCTCTGTTGGCCCTGGAGTTTCTGATGTTCTTGCTGAGTCCAGCTACGTGGGGAAACTCTGCTTTCAATTGCAAAATAAAATTTTGGCTGGAAGGGGAAAAATTTGCATTGATTATTAGCAATAATATATTACATAAATCAAATACACATAACTTATATATTACGTATGGCATTTGCCACACAAAGCAAGTGTGCGAATGATTGATTTTCTTTCCCAGCTAGTTTTACAAATTGCAGACTTTCCAAATTAGAATAAAGTAACAGAGGACTTGTTGCTGCTGGCAGGGGATATGTTGTAAATGAAAACAGGGCAACCCTGGAAATTTGCAAGTGTTTGATTATTTTACAATTTGTCTTTGGATTATTAGTTTTTCTAAAAGTGTGACTGAACTGAGGCCTCAGATCAAAGGCATGGACCGATCCGAATGTAGGTATTTCAGCTATGCAGAATAATTTCTGTTTCAGATACTTGTGTAAAAGTGAGCTGTGCTTTTTTTAATGACACTTACCATGGGTTTGGTATAGAAACCTGCTTGTAACAATGAAACTGGAGACAGAGAGGAAGAGTTGGCTTGGGCAGTATAAACACCTGTCCAGACTTGATCGGGGAAAGTGTTCCATTTACTACAGTTAAAAGATAAAAAGCTTAAAATACTTGAAAGTTAAAAGCAATATAATTAAAAAGAAGTGATATGTTCTATGTTGCAGTATGCATCTGATAACATAAATGCCTAATACTTGTGTATGAAAACTTGAAGGTTAAAGTTATTTCAGGTACATAGGAAAAAAAGCAGTGCCTGTGGCTATACAGGCTTTGTGCTTTCCTCGGATGTTGTTTGGGTAATCACCAGAATCACCTCACCTTTTTGTCTTGATAGGCCTGAAGACTGTGTGTCATACTAATACTTGGACACAAATAGGTCTGGTGAAGTGCTTGTGAAAAGCACATTTTAAAGATGATATGAGACATTTAAATGATGATATGAGATATTTGTCCATCCTATTTCTTGGATTGGTTCTGTTGCTGAAGGCAGTAGTCTGTGTTTAGCTGAAAGCCTGAGAGGAATGGCAAGTCTGGCTTCTTTTTTTTTTTTTTTTTTTAGCTTATTTTTCTCTTCCCTCCTCCCTGCCCCGTAACAAACTTTTTCCAGCTGTTGTGCAGTTTCAGTAAATTTTGCTGTATTTTTCTCTTGATTTAGGACAAAACATTTGGCCTAAAGAATAAAAAAGGTGCAAAACAACAGAAATTTATCAAGGCTGTGACTCACCAGGTTAAATTTGGTCAGCAAAATCCACGTCAGGTAAGCATTCCATCTGTAATGTTCTCTCACTGCATAGTGAAAGCATCTTTCACTGTACATACAGATCATCTTGTAGTACTCAAGTAGAATAAAGTTGAGGTGTTGTTTAATATATTGTGACTAGCACAGGTTTAACTCAGTAGTCCTCTTGCAAAGCTTGTGTACTGCAGAATTATGTACTGAAAACCTCCACTAATAAGGCTGTGTGTTTCTTTACACAGTATTATGGTAGTAACATGATTGAGTTGAAGGTATAGCTGAAAGAAAATAGTACAAACTGGCTATCAGCAGAGTGGAGTTATATTTATATTCTCTTTTTTCCTCTTTAATTCTCATCTATTTTAGGAAATAGTGAACCATTAAAAGTAAGAGCAGTTATTACTGATATTAAAATGGAAATTGGGGTAAGATTGAAAAAAAAAAAAAAAAGTACAAGGCCATATGTGCTTCTTGTTCTATGTATGGAAGTATTTATTATGATATATCCATGTTGTATGTATGGAAATTTCCCATCTATTTGGCAAACTGGTCAATGCAGCTGAGATTTTGAGTCACTGTCTGCTACTCTGTTCTTTTATATGATGAAAAAAGAAGTGACGTGGCTGAGAAAATGGATTATGCTGAATCAGAGCAAATTTCATTAAAATATTTTTATAATTTAAGTGAGTCAGGTCTCTTATTCCTCTGGTGCTAGGGAAGCTAGTTGCTAAGTACTTATGCAGCTTGTTATTCCATGAATAAATCGGTAGAATACTACATTTGCAGCAGCTGAATTCATAATGTTTTAACTTAAATTCCTTGCATAACATGAGGATGAACTAACAAATGTCAAGTACCATTTTAAAGGTCAAGTTGATATTTAGGTGATTATATCTAATGTTTTTTTCAGTGTAAAGAGCTGCTTGATGTTGGTGTTACTCAGACAGTTCCTCTGAAATTTCTGTGTGCAGTCCCTGAATCTCATCCCCCTATCTCATTTAATGAGATACCAGTATATAAATTAGCCAACCTAAAATGGAATCATAGAATCATAGAATGTGTTAGGTTGGAAGGGGCCTATAAAGGTCATCTAGTCCAGCCCCCCTGCAGTGAGCAGGGTCATCCTCATTAGATCAGGTTGCTCAGAGCCTCATCAAGCCTGACCTTGAATATCTCCAAGGATGGAGCCTCCACTATCTCTCTGGACAACCTGTTCTAGTGATCTAGCAGCCTCGTATTGGAAAATTTTTTTCATAATACCCAACCTAAATCTCCCCTTTTTGAGTTTAAAACTGTTACCCCTCATCTTACTACTACATGCCCTCGTGATACTTTGTTTCTCAAATACTATTGGCTGATGGATGTCAGAAGCTAATTTATAGACCTGATTATACATTTCTAACCCTGTAGAACTGTTTTCATTTAGGGTTCTACCTGAGAAAAAGAAGGTTTTATTCAATTATTGTTGTGTCTGGAGATCATAGAATTGTGGAATCCTAGAATGCTTTTTGGTTGGAGGGGACATCAAAGATCACCTATTTCCAACCTGCCCACCATCGGCAGGGACACCTTCCGCGTACATATGGGAATGCTGTTAAAGTGTTTTGGTTAAAAAGAGAGAAAAAAAGTGAGATTCGTCTTCATTGGGCCTGCATGCTCTATAAAATGGGATTTGTGGACTTGTGGAATGAGTGTTCTGTATGTGGACCAAATTAATCAATTCTCTTTAAAAACATATGTGGCATTATCTTGGCAAATTCGCCCTAAGAATGAAGTGTGGGGTTTTTTAAGTTTATTTAATACTACACTGTATTTTACCAGTGAAGTACTGCACATATTTGTATAGTGGTGTGAGTAGCTTCTCTTAAGGATAAGAATCAAATCAGCTAATAACATTTCTCTCATTTCCTCATTCATCTGTCTACATCCTTGTCTACCACCCCAGTATACATAGAGGCCTTTTCTGGCTTGTCCAGGAGAGGGTAAGGCAGTCACAAGTTTGGTTCTTTCTAGACACAAACCTGTCTTAGGTGAGCTTGTTGTTCAGACCTTGGTCCCTAGTACCTATAAAATAAACATTCTTGTCTTACAAACCACTGGTTATCAGTGAATTTATCTAACTGAGAACCAACAAGTGTTTGGAAAAGCAGTTCCTGACTTGTAAAGACACATTTCGTGGAGGTGCTACGGGGATGCATGAAGACAAAAAAGTGAAGCAGCATGTAGGGGACTCAAGATAGATAGGTTTTTTGCATGGATCTGTAAGTAGTTGCGTTGAATAGTCACATTGCTGACGTATCACAAAAGATCTTTTCCTCTCGTTCCTCTCAGTATCTTTCACCTGATTTCCTAGCCTGTAAAGGCAGAGGAGAGGTGACTGTGTCATCTCAGGGTGCCTACCAGCATCTTGCATCGGTGACACATCGAGTTTGCAATGTGCTCGGTTGTAAAGGTCAGTACCACTAGATGGCACTGGCCGCTCGTGCCAGGACAAGGACTCGGAGAAACTCAGCAATCGCAGCCAGGTTCTTTCCCTCTTGCGAACTCATCTAAAATGATTTGCTAGTTTAATTTACAGCTCCTGTAAAGTGAGTAATGCCATTCTGATTATGTATTAATAACTTCAAATTTGGGGTCATTTTAGGCTGCTCAAACAGAAAGTGAGAAGAAACTAAAAAAAGAAGATAAGAAAAAAGAATTACAAGAATTAAATGAACTCTTCAAGCCTGTGGTTGCTGCACAGAAAATTAGCAAAGGTATGAGCAACTGAATTCTCTTAATTTATGTTCTCATGTTTATATATTCAGGTAAAATGACCTTTTAAAAATGCCAGTTCATTTTTTAATCAAGTAAATATATTAGTTTCCTTCTCTATTGAGTGTACAAAATAGTTTGTCAGTAACGAGTTTACTTTATTTAGGAAGTCATCTGGGCTTACTAGGTCATTAAAATATCAAAAGCTACGTTGATCTTCACAGGGCAGCTATAGATACTTTGTTGTATGCAGGTTCATTAATTAGATGCTTCTGGATCAGTAACATGATTATTTTCTTGTGTGTGATAATACTTGTTTAAAGCAACCTATCTCCCCAGGGAAATGTGGGCATCCAGATATTCTGAGGAACGTAATGTAACAACTGGCCTTCACAGAAACCTTGTATTAAAGTCATCGTGTCGAAAATTTCCCATAACTTCTGCTGCACCTCACAGTTAACAGTAGGCCTTGGTTTTGCAAATGTGGTCTTACTTGAACTCTGTTACTGAACAAGACAGTTTTGTGAGGAAATGAAAGCTTGAGTGTTGGTTTGGAAACTTCTAAGAAACTACAGTTGGTTTCCATGGGGCTAGGGAGGGAAAATAATCATACTTTCAGGAATGAACTAAACGGTATCAACTCTTCTGCTTTATTAATTTCTGGAACTCATTTAATTGTGTGATAACTTTTGACTAAACACACATGACTTCCGCATGTCTCTGAACAGTTATCACATGTGCTTTATCGTTTCACTTAGCAGTGACAAAAGCCAGTTTGCTGCTTATGATCTGCAGTGATCAGCTTTCTCCAAATAAAGGATCTCTTGACCTGAAGTTATTTTGGAAAACTAATGTTGTAGGAGACATTGTTCTCAGAACTTTTAATAGCCAGCTTTTCCTCCGCTTTTGTCTTTTGTTTGAAGATAGTATTAAAATACAAAAATTTTCTTTACTCAGGTGCTGATCCCAAATCTGTAGTTTGTGCTTTCTTCAAGCAAGGACAGTGCACTAAAGGAGACAAGTGCAAGTTTTCTCATGATTTGTCTTTGGAAAGGAAGTGTGAAAAACGAAGTGTCTACATTGATGCAAGAGATGAAGACCTTGAAAAAGGTACAGCACTCATAGAAAATTACTACCAAGCTACTCTGAGCGTGAAAGCAGATTTTTAAGGTTAAGAGTGATTATGTGTTGTTAGAATTCCATAAAGCCTGGTCAGTTACCAAGACAATTCATAACCTTAGCTTCAAAACCATGAACAGAAGTGAAACTTCCTTAAAAAAGGGTGCTCACAAGTAATCTTTAGGCCTTGTTTAAAAAAAGTATGTCCTAGTGATACTGGATGGTGGGTTTTTAATTCCACATGGCATACTATGCCGTACAAGTAGTAAGTTGGTCTTTCTGTAGTGGTGCGTTTCTTCTGTGTTCTCAAATGCAAAAGGAGGGATTGTAATGAGCAACCATAGCTGCTTTCCAGAGCTACAGTTTTTTTCCTGTTACTTTATTTCCTTTCCCCAGGTCGAAGTGCTCGATTTTAATTTTATTTAGCAGGGCTTAGAGATATTTATAGTCAAACCAGTTCCTTTTCTTTTTCCATAATTTGTCGTGTCTTGGTCTTGATTTGAATTTAGGCTATGTGGTGCTAAATGAATGAGATAGGATCCCACAGATTCACTGCTGTTGTTACCATTGGAGATCTTGCACCTTCTTTTAAGTTTAACACAGAAGATTTCATATTATCTGGTTTGATCCTGAAGCTGTATTATCTGTACTTCTGGAAGTTAATCTCCCACATTATCTTATACTCAGTCCTCTTCCTTTCCTTTTCCATGGCCTGCGCTCAGTAGCGGAATGTTGGAACAACGCTTCTTTCTGGTCCATAACCGAAACACGCTATATGGATGTCAAAATGTAAACTTCCAAGTCTTCTGGACAGTGTAGGGCAGCTTGGAAATGCTGGTTGAAACCCCAGAGTTTATTTTCCATTCTATAAACTAGCAAAAACATTGAAAGTGCTTATTAAAACTGTTCTTAGGGAGAAAAGCAACTTGACAGCATTGTTTAGTATTTGGAATTTTTGTGAAACCATCTGTTGTCTTTTTCCAGATACAATGGATAACTGGGATGAGAAGAAGCTGGAAGAAGTAGTGAACAAGAAGCACGGTGAGGCGGAAAAGAAAAAACCCAAAACTCAAATAGTATGTTGTCTTTATTTTTTTTTATTTGAGCTCTAGTAGGGAACACTAACAGCTGACTGGTATTAGATATGGGTATTGTTATCTAAAGGTTTGGAGTGGAATATTATAACAGTATTCTGAGTATGCAGTTGGGCTGATAGGATTTGTAAACGATGTATTTAAAAAATCTAAACACCTCAAAGCTCTGTCAGTCATCATAAGGCTTTTTCTGAAGTAAAATGTAAATACATAGTAGATGAAGTGCTTTCAGAGTAGAAATGCAAAAGGAATGGGTAATATATTTAATGCATCCTACTTGGGTTAGAAGATTGAAGTGCTGTCATTAGCTAGGTCTGTCATCTCATTCCAGCAACTACCATCTGTGTTGGCTTATTTATGAACTGGGTGACACACAAGCATCTAAGTTGATGTTTTCTCATGTAAGCTGAAGCCTACGAAGTGTCATTTTCAGTTCCTGACTGCTAACATCAAGATTATTCTTTAGTTTGTGCACTAAATGGTATAATACCTTTACCTCTTTTTCATTCTTCAGCACAATTTCACCGTGATTTCAATATAAAAGAATTAAATATTCTATTGGTACTGCCTACACTTGTAAAAGTTCAACTTTTAAATGGCCCAATGTCAAGTATGACTCGCTTGTGTAGAAGTCCAGAGTAGCATCTTTGCCTCAGTATCATGAGGTGCCAAGTTTAACATCTGAGGCAAATCCTAATTTACTTTTTTTGATCAAAACTACTCTGATGTTGGTGAGCAGGAGGAGCAAGGCTGTCAGCACGCTCTTAGGCTTACAACTGGGTTTACAGTAGTATGCAGTCGCCAGTCTTCTGCATCACCCTGTCTTTTAAAATTGGGATTATATAAAGGGGAAGAGCAGTTGGCTATGTGAGTTCTATATAAGTTGCACTTCTTTTGTCTTTTCACATGTTTCTTCTGTAGTAGCTGTAGAAGTAGGGGAAATTGCTGGGGATGAAAGAATGCCTTGCTAACAGCTGTTGTTTCATTACAGGTCTGCAAATATTTCCTCGATGCTATTGAAAACAACAAGTATGGATGGTTTTGGGTCTGTCCAGGTGGAGGTGACAACTGCATGTATCGCCATGCTCTCCCTCCTGGTTTTGTATTAAAAAAAGACAAAAAGAAGGAGGAAAAGCAAGACGAAATTTCTTTAGAAGATCTAATAGAAAAAGAGGTAAAGTTGTCAGACAGGTACCTTTTGGTGGTATTTGTTTTTGTGGCTTTGAAGAGACAGTTGTAAACAACTTCCTAATTAATAATAAAAAAAACCCAAGATGCTTTTGGAACTGTATGAACTAGGGCAAAGGATGCATAGTATTTGATTCTTCCCGTTTAGAAATGTTTACCTAGTGAATAGATGAAACCATCACTGCATATTTAGTGCAGGTGTCAGTATCGCTTTTTAGAAAGCTTCTGTTTCTTATTGCTCCATAATCTATTCCTACTGCTTCTCGTGGCCTTTCTCATCCCCCAGCTCACTGCCTCCATAGTCCTTGCAACCCCAAGAGAATGGGGCTTTCTGAGGGCTAACATTACCTTGCTGCTCTACTTCGGGCTGTTGCTGTGGCCTGGCAGAGCCAATTTGAGGAGAACCCAAGCTATTAGTATTGGTTTCTTTGCTCCTTTCCTTTTCATATTAACTGTCATGTTTATTTATCTTGCTAACTGGAAAACTGAGTCAAACTTTAGGTTGATGGCACATGTTTAACAGCAGTGAGACTGAAGAAAGAAATGTTTTCAACTAGTTTATGAAAAGGAGTAATTAAATCTCAAATTTGTTAGAGCCTGTAGAAAACATTTCTAGCACTAATAAGTCTCTTTACTTGACAGCGTGCTGCCTTAGGACCAAATGTTACCAAAATTACTCTAGAGTGTTTTATTGCATGGAAGAGAAGAAAAAGACAAGAAAAAATTGATAAGGCCGAGCAAGACATGGAGAGGAGGAAAGCAGATTTCAAAGCTGGCAAAGCACTGGTGGTATGTTCTGCACTCCAGTTCTTACTGTAAGAAGAAGATAACTAAGTTTTCTAATGTAGCTGGTCTGGAATTGCTTTGGTTTTGTTTGGTTTTCTTTTGGTTTTATTTTACAGCAGTATCAGTTACCTCGAGTGATAAATTAATATTTCTTTTTATGTGAGTAGATTAGTGGACGTGAAGTATTTGAGTTCCGTCCGGAGTTGGTTGATGCAGATGACGAAGAAGCAGATGACACCCGTTATATTCAAGGAACGGGAGAAGATGATGAGGTGAGGAGCAGTATTAAGTTGAGTAGTATTTCCAGTTACACTTCAGTTTGAAAACTTGTAATTTGAGATCTCTTAGAGTGCAAATAATAGGCTTGGTTCTTAATTTAATACCACTGCAGAGTGTGTCTTGTCAAAATTTTGGTGTAAAAAGGAGGGTTAAAAATGCTTTTATAGGAATCGTGCAGAAATTAGAATTTCTGTGAAGAAGTAATTCATGCAGAGTGTCTTGGTTTGTTTTTCAGATGGAAGACCCTGTGTGTATAAATGATGTTGATTTGAACCTGTATGTCCCGAAGGCTGTAGATGAGACTGGCATTACTGTGGCTAGTCCTGAGCGATTCAGCACATACAGTTCCATAGAAAAGGATGGTAAGTTTGTTATCGAGGTGACACTGATACAGCATTGAATTGTTAAGAGCTCCCCAAAAGGTAGATAGAAGTCAATTATTGATCTGCTGAAAAAAGTGTTTGTTTAAAGAAGGTGGGGAGTAAAATTGCCACTATCAATGATACATGTAGTTACCAAAGAAAAAGCTTTCAGTAAATGCTGCACACTTTGTTTTCTCAAATTCTTGGTTAAATAAAAGGTAGCAATTATGACCACTTCAAGTAGATCCTTAAGACTTTTTGTAGCTTCCCTTTCACTAAATCTGGAAATAAAAAAAGGAAAGAATAAATAATCAACGAAAATCCGATATTTTCTTTGTATTTTCTGGCTAGCTTAAGTTAGCTTGTAATTAAAGCCAAGTCTTGATCTTGGTGCACTGAATGGTGGTGTGGTATGCATACCTTGGATATTGAAGTCCCTGATATTTAAGTGCTAGACACTGAGTAGGAGCTGATTATGAAGTTTAACCTAGTTATGATGATAGGAGCTTGAGGAGCTGGAAGTTTATTTTTTCAACCTGTTTTGATAATTGATGATCCAAACATGCTTATTCATCAGGTACATGCATTTTAAACCATATAAGTCTACATAAATTTCAAGTAAAGTAAGGTTTAAACCCTGTTTAGTGGGATTGTTAATCAGTGATTAAGAAATTTGTGGTGCTGAAATATCTTAAGAATGATTTTTATTTTCAGATAATAAATTAAGTGAAGCTTCTGGTGGTGATATAAACAGCAGCGAGCAAAATGATGTAGAGGAAGATAATGATGGAGAAGGGGAGTTGGAAAATGGAGTAATTGATGCAGTTCCAGTAGATGAAAATCTGTTTACCGGAGAGGACTTGGATGAACTAGAAGAAGAACTAAACACTCTTGATTTAGAAGAATGAATTTAAAAGCTCGAGTGAGGATTAAAATCCATGTGACAAAATGAAAACTGACTAAATTTTTTTCTCCTTTTTGAATAGAGTTCTTAAACAGAATGTTTATGGTTACCCAGCTGATTCTGATGGGCACAACATACACCAGGGATATTTTCCTTCAGTCTCATCTACTCCAACCTTGACTATGCTCACAGTAAAATATTCAGAGTAGTTCAGAATTACCTGGCAGCTGACTTTGTAGAACATGAGGTTGTAACTTTCAACTAAAAGTAGGAAGTGTAACTGCTTTGCCAGTATGCACATGTGAGTGGGCAATTTGGTACCAGGTACAGTATAAGATTCCAAGTATACCTTCTTCACCAGAACCGCTTTATTAGTGATTGTGTTGATTTGAAAACTGCCTAGAAGTGGGCTTAGGCAGTATTCTTTAATGGAGCTAAGGCAATTATGCTTCAAGTGGTGATTAGCTTTGTTTGATCAGCTGGATACTGAAGATTGTGAACTGATGCATCATACAGTACAACACGGTGCCCTCTGTTTAAAATGTTTTAAACTTCCCCACCACCTTTTGCCAAGAAAACTGTAAATAAAAACTATGAACTTTAAAATACCTGTGTTGATTTTTCTCTGTTAACATGTCATCCAGGCTGTTAGTAGCAGTGACAAACATTTTTCTCTCCGGTCCTGATACAGACGTGATGATGTTGACTTCAGTTAATTAGTCCTAACTGCAATTATATACTTTTTCTACACTTTATGCAGTGTAAAATTCAGCAGTTGACGCTTGTTTAATTTCCCCCTAACTGTTCTTATCTCCTACCTGTCTGTTAATTGATTTATTACACGCTGCAGATGACTCGCAGCTATTTGAATCTCATTGTTTCCCCACTGTTTTGTGTGTTGGTGAAGACCTCAAGCTCTGCAGAGCAGGGATGTTACAGTCTAAAAAATGCCGATGGTGTTCTATAAATAGCACCAGGTTACACAGTAGTAAGTTGCCTCCAAGCAGAGTGGTGCTGTACCCTTTGCTGTGCTCCCAGAGGTGCTCTTACTGTCAGGCTGTGATGAAGTCAAGGTGCCCTTTGAAAACACGTTGGAACCCTGCCATAATGATGTCTCGATAGTGGTGCTTTTTCCAGTGGGCTGTAGGTGATGTCTACTTGCCGCACTCCTAATAGTGTCTGTGACAGCACTGCTGTGCTAATGATACCATTTGTATCAATTTTTCCAAAGCTTTTAAATTCCTACTTACAGACCTTTAAGTTTCATGGCGTTGTTGGTGAGCTTTCTCGAGCTGCTTTTGGGTGGTAATATGAGCTTTAATAGTTATTGATGACACTGCTAAATAGACTCTTGTACCTTGAATGCTATATCAATAGCATGACTTAAGCATTTTTTTTCCCTATTTGGGAGCTTTAGAATTTGTTTTCTTCTATAGGAACAAGAAACTGTTTGTGAGAGAGAGGACTCCTGAAATTGACTTCTAAATGTAAGTGTCTAAGGAAAAGCTGCAATATCAGAGATAAATATTTATTTATGGAGGCTTTTCTCCTGTGGCAGTAAATTAAGAGTGTTGACAGATTATTGTATTACACTGGCCAACAATAGGCTACCTGGGTTCCAGGACACTTAAGAATGCAATTCCTATTTGAATGTATGATGCATATTTTTTTTCAAAGTTGTATATTTTAAATGGGAATAAAAGTAATTTAATCCTTATCAAGAATGAAAATGGCTTTATATATTTTGTGTCTTGGAGGCTGGTATATTGTATACAACACTGACTTCTGTAACACCGGTCTGTTGCCTTCATCTAAATAGGTTACAACCTTGCCACAACTGTGTCAGTGCTGTTAATTCTTTGCATTTTACAGTGGAGGAGTGACAGGCAGAGAGAGCACGCGCTCGTTTGGATCTAAAGGACTTGGTTTTGGTGCACAACTCTTGGGCGTGTGTCATTTAGACTTTAAGACATTTCCTTTATATAGTATTTAAATATGTTGAATATCTACAAGTTAGTTGAAGAAAAACTTCCTTTCATAGGTAGTACGTAATGACAGATGAGACTGTGGTCAGGAAATAATTGTTTTCTATTTTTTTCACCCTTTCCTCTCAGCTTATTCTGGGACTTCTGACTGGACTTGTTCCAGCCTCTCAGCTGGATTGGTCTGTCTGGTTTCTTGCCATGAGAGCAGGGTGAGTGCTTTTAAAGAAGCCTTTGTTAGTGTACTTTTGTAGCTTGGGTTTAAGGATCGGTAGCAACATGCTGCTATTTGTTCTTCCTCTTTGAAGAAAGGATTGAATAGAACCTGTTAAAAGCTCTCCATCTCGTGAGTTCAAGAAGCCTAAATTTGCAGCAAATGGAGAGTTTCAGTCCACATGCTCAGTTAGAAATGAACGCTGAGGCCTTAGGGTAGATGAATTATTAATATTTTGGAAACAAGTGCTGGGATAGCACAGGCGCCACGTGAATGTGACTTACCCCTGAGCTGTTCCTATTGATTCAAGTTCCCTGAAACAAGGCTGATGCGAACTGAGTCGCTTACGGAAAGTGAGATATGATCTGAATCCCAAAACTGCAGTATCTTCACTCTGACTGTCCAGTTTGCTTGGGCTAAATATAGAGTATTTTGCTGCTATGAGAGCAGGAAGGCTCTCGGTCCAAGACACACCACTAGGTCGAGCTGAGGCCGTAAAGGATCGCAAACCCAGGGAGAAACACCACTGCCATAAAAGTTACTCTGATCCCTTGCAGTCTGCAGCGTTTGCATCATCTTGCTTTACTCAAAGGAATTCTATGTGAGAAGTGCAGTACTGCTATGGCTTTATCATTCCTCGAGGATGTCTGTTGGTGTGGCACTCTGCCTTCACAGCACCTTTGTTACTGGGCCCCTGTGTGGACAAAACCAATTTTAAAAACTGCTGCAGAACCCCCCTGCTTTTCTTTCCTGGTGGTGTCATTTATAACAAACACATCTTTTATGATAGGCATGGTTGATAAAGGCCTGGGAAAAAAATTGGAGACAAAGTAAATGTAAGCTGACCTTAAATATTACATCATCTGTTAGCTGTAATAGAAGTGTTGCCATTTCTTCAAGGCCAATGTTCCCCATGTGCTTTTTTATTAAGGAGAGGTTTTAGTATTGATAAACTTTGGAGGAAGCAGCGCTACTTTTCTTGGCAATTCAGTACTGTCTATGCTGTCTTAATTGAGCAGATAGATTGTACAGAGAGCACGTTACATGTACCAATTGATGGATCTTTTATGAATACTTACTTTCCTGCCATGTGTGGGATACCCAGTGTCAACGTATGTCACAGGCATTCTGAATGCTGATGTTGAAGTTATTTTGCAGTGTTTATGCCTCCCATCAAAAATCACCTTAGTACAATAAGCAACCCAGGCTGGCTTATTTTGTAAGCATATATACCTTTCAAATAACATGCTTGGAATTTTCATAAACAATGTTTGTTGTTGTTGCATTTGAGTAACAGTAGAGTGATTAAGTGACTACACAAAAAAATCTTACCAAGTTAGAGCTTTGTTTCCCTCACAGTGAATAATTACAGCCCTGCACTGAGAGTGCGAATACATCACACATGTTCACCTGAAGTATCTCAGCAGAAATACCCTCCCAAATAACATCAGTAAGAATAGGAAGGAAGTTGGAAATTGGGATCTGGGAAGGCCAGAGGAGCTGCCAAATTAACTGTAGCAGCAGCTGCACTGCATCAAACCAGGAGACCGTGTACCACACTTGCAAAACCTGATGTATGAGGACAAAACAGGCAGAAAAGGACAAGCCCATGTGCTTCTGAGGGGTGCTTGTTGTATGTAGCATCCAACAGTTTTTCATTTGGAAGTTTTTCTCTACTAGAAGTAGCCCTGATGCCTACCTTTTCCAAGTCTGTCCCTGTCTTTCTCCTAAATGTCTATACACCTCGAGTGTTCTTCTGAAACCCAGCAGTTCTACGGCTCTCCAACATCTTCTTGTCAGCATGACTCCTCCTAGCTTGCATTATTAGATCTCTAGGGAAAAATACTTGGAAGTGATACACCATGCCTGCCTTTGACTTGATGCCAAGTAGAGAAAGTGGAGCTATAATAAAATTAGTTAATGTATTTCAGTTACAAAAAACAATCTCTTGCAATTTAGTGCAAGAAACAGTTTTGTTACCAAATTAGAAACTTGTATCTATCATCAGGCGCTTGATCCCTTGCTACTCACCAGCTTTAGTCAGCAAAATCTTTCAGGAAGCCAATAGTCTTTGTTCCTAGCTGTGTACTGGTGGTATTTTATGTAGCTATGATGACATTAAGTGTTTTTACAGTGGTATCTGCAAAACACCTTTGTTTCTTTTGTGTTACTGTTAGAGGCTTAGAAGTGACCGTGGCTTAGCCACTTTTGGTCCTTTGGTTTCAATAGATACTCTGTCTTATAACAGAGAGTGGCTGTTGCTGATATTAGCAATAAGGCCAAGATGTTTTATTCATTTATGATGTTACATCCCTAATGTGTGACCACACTAGGCTCCTTCACAGCATGTTATTGACATGAAGGGTAAAAATAATCAAGGGATCAAAAGGAGTGTAAGTGCTGGTGTCTCAGAGCAGTGTCAGAACTGCTCCTCGTGTGAGGGGTCTATCAGCTTTACCCCACAGGCTGTTCAGTCTTTTTCTTGTTGGTACAAAACATCTGTAAATAGTGTCTCTGGTGTTTGTGTCCACACAGAAACACAAAGTTGCAGTCTGCAGAATGCTGTACACAAACGATGGCCTGTTCTTGGTCGGGGGAGGGGGGGAGTCAGGAAGAAGTGGAATGAGGATTTCTGTCTTGGGGAAGAGCTGTCAAATGTGCCCATCAGTCAAAGCACACCAGTGCCTGCCGTTTCTGTCACTAATAACTGTGGTCAGTGTCAACTGGCAGCAGCTTATTGAAAGATCAAAAAAAAGTTCTTTGACCAGCAGCCCCCAACTGGGAGC
This sequence comes from Porphyrio hochstetteri, assembly GCA_020800305.1. NCBI lineage: Eukaryota > Metazoa > Chordata > Aves > Gruiformes > Rallidae > Porphyrio > Porphyrio hochstetteri. The sequence goes on along the minus strand of CM036910.1, from coordinate 2,351,701 downwards.
ATATTGAACAACTCCTGGCAACTACAGGTGAGTGTTAAAAGCAAACAACCCCCACAACTTCAAACCCACACTGACAACTGGCCCCAGCCAAACGCCCAGTTAGAACAGCGAGAGACCTGACTCTATTGATCCGTTGTCTTTAGCTTTATTCCTTGGCTTAAATACTCTTTAGTCTAGCGAAGAGGTGGTCACCAGTGTAATACTTTACAGATAATGATGTGCTTCGGTTTATTCTTACTGCCAGACAAGAGAGTATTCCTTGGATTCAAAGTATAATGGCTTGGAAACTTGAGAGAGAGTGAGTTTAGATTCTTGGTTTGTTTTGGGAGACAGGGGATTGATTGATTTATTTGCTTTATGGGGAGGGAAGTGAAACTTTGACATGTCAGAGATGTCTTATGGAAACATTTCCTCTGAAGCCAAGAGGCTCGAGCTTATGGCTGAGCTGGCTTATGAAGGCCCGGGATCCTTGGGCTCAAACGTGTGAGCCACTGTTTGAGAGAGGAGGGGAGGGAAATACCTCTTCTCCGTGTCAGTGTGTCTCACTGCCATCTTGTAGCGCTTTTGTATTTGAGCGCAAAGGACTATTCGCAGAAATGGGTCTGGCTGGTTTGATGATTTCTGCAGTATTAATACATGGGGAAAGGGATCATAAGATCAGATAGAGGAGCTTGGCTCTGCCTTACCCCGCTGCCTTTCAAGCTCACTCGCTCTGCATGTGACTTCCTTTGCTGTATAATTCTTCCTCGCATTTAAAGTCTGAACTCATTACTAAGCATAGAGCAGACTGAAGAATTTTTTTCTTAGTGCAAACCAGGGAATTCTTCATAGGTTTTTAGCCTAGGTTTGTTCCAGGTGCTTTAGGAAGAAGGTAGAAGTGTTACTGGAGCACTAGAGGACATGATGCTTCAAAGCAAGACATGGCATTATGATTTTGGAACAGTAAATCAAAAAAGCAAGATGACTGTTGTCTGAGGCTAAGCTTTATCAGATTACTTTGAAAATGCACAATTTTAAAAAAATAGAAAAAAATCAGTGAAAAACTCTCAAAAGCCAGGGAATTAAGTTGTGCGCAAACTGTCGTGCTTTTACCAGGTAGGTTTGGGTTCTGCACCAATGAGGGGAATGGCAATACCTCTGTAAGGGGGAACAGTGATCTCCAGTGTTTTTGTGTAACCATGCACAGGCAAGAATGTAAGGGAACTAGGAAGTATCTCCTCTCCTGGAAATTCTCCATAAATGGAAATCCACTTGAGAGTGACCCTTGTCTTCTGTGGCTAGAGATCCTGGAGGCAGCAAAGCATTCTGTTTCTCTTTGCTCCTAGAAGAATACTGTTTTACAAGTAACTGTGCGGGGTGCAGTCCCTTCAGCTTTCTAAATAAAAACAGGGTGTGTGTTTTCTAGTAATGGGCTCTGTAGGCGTTTGCTGTAGCGGCTGGCCTCATCAGAAGGGCTGCTACTTCAAACTGTCTGGAGCAATGGCAGACAAAGAAAGAGAAAGGGCATTAGGAAAGAAATTTAGATGCAACTAAGATGACAGACAAATTATGTTTTCCTCACTTCTGGGGAACTGTGCAAAAGCCGTGTGTCCTAGAGGGTCTTTGGGAGAGTTAAATTCATGGCATGCAGGGAGTGGTTTACCTTCTCTGGCAAGGAAGAAAAAGGTGGAGGAGAAGGTGATTAAGAGAGAGTAGGGATGATTATTTACTCAAGCCTAAGATTAGCGCTCTTGTATTAACGGTGCCTGGTGTGCATCTCCTGGTCCCACAGGATAAAACCTGCAGGGTGGGTAAGGAAGAAGTGACACTTGAATTTAAGGACAGAATCAGCTGTAAAGGAGCAACCACTGCAGTAACAGCTGCTAGTGTAGGGAGCTGGAGCTTCTTCATCTAGTGGGCTGACATTGTGCAGCGTCCATGCAGCTGTTCCAGCAGTGATACAGAAACGCCTTCTGTGCACAGTGCACAGCCCCACATGAGGTGACAGAGCCAAGAGAGCCCGTGACTTCAGTGTTCCCTCTCATCTGTGCTTTTTTCCTATTTTAAAAGCAGAAAGCTACCTCCATTACATCCCTCCCTGCCTGTCTCCTTGGCCATGGTTAGCAGAGGGCACAGCACTGATTGTGGAGGTGGGTCTGGTGCTTCTCCTGCTTTCCCCTCTGGGCTGCTGTGTTCCCACACACCACTCCATAATGGAATGGGGCTGTCTTTGTCTTTGGGGCACTGGTACTTCTCATACATGCATGTATATTATAAAAACACTTTTATTTACATTGTGTAAAGAATATCCTTTTCTCTTTTATTACATTATTTCCTGTCCATCCTTTTCTCAAGAGTAAAAACACTGTTTCAAAACATCTTCTAGAAATATAGGTCTTTAGAGGTGTTAGGGAGTGACAGCAGGTTACATCTGCATGTTACATGTGCAGAAGCGCTCTGCGAAGCAGACTGACACACACACACATGTGGTTTTATAATAGCTAATTTTGGCAGACTAAAGAAATATGAATCCTTTTGTGAATCAAGTAGGGCTGTCCCTGAACTTGATGCTGTGTATAAAAAAAAAAATTAAAAAAAAGCCTGGTGAGTAAGTAGCATTTTGTAAACTGCAAAAAGGGATGGTGGATAGACAGTGACTAATACTGAAGTAATACACCTATCAGTCCTGAACCAATAGGAAAACTAATGCTGGTACGACTCACGTCCTTTTGACTTGGAAGACTTCAAACTATCCTGAGGGTTGTTCACCAGCCACCAGTTGATGCTAAAAAGTCATATGCTCTTTGTCCTAAAAAAAACCACTGCCCTCTAGCCTGTGGCTAAGCACGGCTTTTGCATAACAGCCCACTGAGGTTTTGCTGATCCGGTAGATTGTTGGTAGAAGCAACATGCAAATCAAGCTTACAACACAGCTGTGGTCATTTCCTCCCATTTCTCACCCAATAGTGCTACCTTAGTTCTCAGATTTTATTTTTTTTCCAGGAAAAGGAATGTTAAACAAAAGGCATCGGCTGCCCAAAACAAAAGAATGTTTGAAGTCCATATTTTTTGGACTAGTTAGGCTTGCTTTCTGCTGCCTTGTTAGAAATTGAGTTATTTTTTAAGAGATCTGTCGTGGGCAGCTAGCCTGCTTGGCAGGTCCAAGTGTCTGGATGGCACAAGAGCAAAATACGTAACCAAACTCTCATGTTAATGAAGGCTTTTCTGGTAGACTACTGTTAGTATTGATGAACAAATCAGTGGTAATTCCGTCTTTGCTCTGGAGAGTAATACTACTGATACTGTAAAGCATGGGATCAGCTCAGAGCCCGAGGCTTATCACTCAGAGGATGCCTTGTTCAACCTTCTCAGCAGGACCACGGTGGCTGGCGCCTTCACCGTTTCTACCAAATCACAGGGCTCTGTCCATTTCTTGCTGATGAGTGTGATGTCATGAAGAAGAATCGTAATATTCTGACATAGTCTCTGTGTCAGGCTGGAGGCTCAGGAATAGCAAAAGAAAAAAGAGTACCTTTCCATCAAAAGTGCCTTGCAGCTTTCAAGGTTTTATTCAGCTGTGGTGATAAGTAGGTGTATGAATAAAAACTTAAAAGACTAACAACTTGTAACAGGAAATGAGTTTTACCTACTGAATAATGGAAAGCAGTTTAGACTCCAAAGAATTCCAAAATAATTAAATCAATTATAAATACAGATTAAAATTGTGGTATCTCCTTAAAAGGAACCTCAGTCCTTTTGCCTGCTTCTTAGTGGTTAATTTTGACCACTGAAGGCCTTAGTCAGTAGCGTGTAAATTGATAACCAGAGATAACAGGAGAGAAAATATAGAAATATTTAATTAATTTGTTTACATTCTGCAGTATGATCTCAGAAGCTGTTATCTATTTGTGAGTCATGCTGAGAAATAAACAAGTTGGTGAAAAAAACCTCCAACCACATCTTCACTGAAAGGGTGTGTCCTACTCCAGGTGCCCAGCAAGGTCTGGTTTAGGCTTTCATTCCTCTGTCCGTGGCTGTGGGACATGGAGCTCAACGCAGGCAGTGGAATCAAACATTTGCTCTCTTCTGCAGCAGAAAATGTTTCCCTCCCTTTGCAGTAAGCTTGGCTTTGATTAGAAGTACGATCCCAAGCCTCTATGCTTCTGCCTTTTCCCACGTAGGGGCTGTGGGGGGGGGATAATTCCATACAGGGAGATGTGGCTGTGCTCTCAGGCTGTCTAGACTGATTGACTCGGATTCCGTTCCGAATGACGACCAGACGCCACTGCTTCCGCTTCCAGCTGGTGACTAAACTTGGTGGGAGCGGAGCAGGGCGCTCGCTGCTGAGTCAGCAAAGTAACAGCCGCCTTTACCTTTCCCAACCCTAAGGATGGGAGAGAGCAGATATACACAAAACAGCACTTGAAAAAGCAATTATCTACTTGAGGAGAGGAAATGGTTTGAAAAAAGATTTCCCTGGGATGAGTAACCACTGCTCTATGCAGAGTCTGAGTTACTCCCCTGCCTGTTTTTTACACTTCGCTGAAGACAAGCGGTAGCACCGCGCACCCAACCCTCAGCCATCCCCATTTTATCATTTGGTAAAACAATGCCAGTACCTTAACAATAACTTATCCTTGGCTGCTTGTGTGATGTTGTGAAGTTCTACAATCAAGTAGCAAAATAAATCCTCCTTTCCCCTAACCTACCGATTTACAGATAAAGTACACAAACCCCCTTTTTTCTTTCGGTAGTTTATTGCCCCATTTGCTAGAATTTAGGAACTTATTAACCTATACACAGCTTTGCTTTGATTGGGTCTGTGGTATAACAGCCGTGAGAGTACTCAGCAAATGACAAGAAAAGTTAACCTCGGGGTTTTTTTGCCAATGAAGAGGCAGCGAAATTAGGAGAATTAGCAACAAGTACCAAGCCTGGGTATAGGAACTCTCTTCTTATTCTTGACAGAACAAGGATTTTCGAGTTCCCTAAGGAATTAAGGAATTATTATCAAGACGTAGCAAGAAGTGGTGCTGCAACACAGGATTATCTGGTTCTTCTTTCTGGCTCTGCTATAGATTTACTTGAACACAATAATTATCTTCTGTGTACCACTGTTTGTCAAGCTGTGATGTACTTGACTGCAGCCGGGGAAGTTGTGAACATCAGTGGCAATGTTTGGAGGGGGGGTCTTCCTTTGTCGACCAGGAGATTACTGAGAAACCTACATTTAAAATATACTTTCTGTGAAGTATAAATATGGAAAGTATGTATTTTTTACTGCTTAGAGTGGAGCAACAGTGCCGCAGGGTACTGCAAGTAACGAGGCTAAGGGTGTGCTCCTAGACTGGAGGAAACAGGTCAGACCTAAAGCATTTTTGAAAAGGAAAACTCTTTAATCACAATCTGTTCAATGACAAAGATGTATTGTGAAATCCTCTCTCGCTTTTTATCCTTGTCTTCTTGTTCCACTCCTATCAGTAGGCTTTTCAAATGAACTTATGAAAAAGCCTGTAACTGTAGGTAAGAAGCAAGCAGTAGGCTTGTCAAGGATCCATGGGGCACAATGCCGCTTACATATTTCACATCCAGCTTTTAAAAGGTCACTGTTACTCAGCCCCTTTCTTTCTGCCTGTTGTATTTTCTCTTGACTTCAAGATTGGTGACTTTAGCCTGCATGTTAACCTAAAATCTGGCTGTATTAAGATACAGCAATATTGACATTTAGTGAGAGATCAACACGATCACCCAGTACCAATGCTCAGTTTTTCCCCTTGTGATCCTTTTTACATTACACCTTTCCTGTAAGCCTGCCTATCGAGGTGTCAGTGCACGTCAGCTGGCTGGGTATTGCTAAAAAAACCCAACCCCCAAAAAAAGCCACCAACCAGAAAACCAACGCCAGTGACTAAATTTGCACTCCAAAGGGAAACAGGAAACAGAAACTCATTCTGAGAGGTGATTCAGCAGTTGGTGATAAGAAAGCACTTTTTTTTTTTTTTCCTGTGAAAGGTCCTTGAGTTCTTTGAAGGAATAATTCATTAAAAGGAGAAGATGACACTGTAAAATGCACCTAGTTCAAAGTTTTAACATACTACTTTGTCTACACTGAATTAAACCAATTGCATCAAAACTTCAGGAATACTTGATGATTATTAAATCACGTCTCCTCAGTAGATTAACTAGCAGTTCTTTTACAAACGTTCTGCTTCTGGTGTAGTAAGTTGCCTACCACTGTTCCTGATTATTTTAATTGTTTTCTGCCATGATGATTGCTCTTAGTTGAAAACATTCTCTGTAAGCAGCTTCTAATTTTGCTTACTCTGAATCTTGTCTGCTTTACCCGATGCACCTGACATTTTGAGAACAGAGACTGCACAAGCCCACTTACAAACAGTTAAACAGATTTCCAAGTACAGCAATCTCTCATAGAATTGTAACTGCAGAATTTTACCCGGGCTTCCTATACCCAATTCAAAAGTCTGGGGGGAGCTAGACAAGCATTTAGAAAGATGTTCTAACTGATGTTATTTCTATTCTTTAAATTAAACAAGCCCTTTGGTAAGATTTTGAACTTCTTGTTGCTGCTGTTGTGCTTGATATTCATCAGTTCTGTTTAAGAGGCCACAGCATAATCTCTCCACAACAGGATGTGTTTTCTGAGGCTTTTTCTTGCATAGCTTTGTGGGTTTTTATATGCTTAAAAAAATTTATTTCAGAATTCCCTTAACTCTGAGTCTGTCCTTTCATAAGTATGTATGGAATAACTTTAATTTGCTTCAAATATCATTATTTCTGCCTTTTTTAAATCATGCTCAAGTGAGATAAGCAAAGCTTCAAGTTTAGACTTTCAGTGGCAATTGTGTGAAACTGATTATATGGCAACAGTACTGGGTTTATGAATTACTGTCTTGAATTAATAGGAGCTAATTCCCTTTATATCAGTGTCTCCTGCATGTTTTCTTTCTCCCAAAATAGCGCCATACCAAGTACCAAGCAGATGTTGAAACCTGCTGTAGGCTGATGTAGACAAAGCTCCAAGGGATTTGGTTGCAGCCTACAACCACATGAGCTACCAGAGTAGCAGTGCTGAACTCTTACTAGTGACAGACGATAGAAGGGGCACAATCTGCAACTGATGCTTCTTCCCCAGGGGGGTGGCGCAGTGGTATAACAGGAGGTGGGATCCCAGTCGGGGAGGATTTACAAGGCCCCATTCTCCCATCCTGCACCTGCTGCTTGGCATCCCTACCGCAGGGCTCAGCTGGGATCTTGGGACTTTAAACCACTTCATTTAATATCCTATTTGCCTGAAAACGGTGTTTGTTTTCCCCCATGGGCAGGTCCACGCTGGTGCCTCACTCTTGGCTTGCGTTACCGGCTTTCCTGAAGCCGGCTGTCTCCAAGCCTTCAACGAAGGGCTTGTCTGAGGATGCCTTACAAGTCTTTCTCGGCACGAACAAGTACGGACGTGCTTTTGGCCTCTTCTTTCTACCGCTTCTCAACAGCACTTGACCGCTTCAAGGCTTGGGGTCCAGCACAAGCTGCCCAAGTCCCAGGTGCCTTAAAGCAACAGGCGAGCGCCGGGCAAGTACTTCCCTCTCCCCCGCCGCAATTTAATCAGCGCGGAAGCCTCAGTTCCTCTGCGGGAGGGGGGCAGGCGGGCGCTCCCCGTCCGTCCAGCTGCGCTCCACCGCTTCCCGGGCGGCCCTCGCGTGGGCGGGCCTGCCCGCGCCCGGCGGAAGGGAGCGGGGCGGCGGCCCCGGCCCGGTGCGGGAGCAGGGCCCGCCTCCGGCAGGCACCACATGATGCCGCTTCTCCTTCCTGCCGCCCCTGTCCCGAGGAGAAAGGGGAACTGGGCGCCGGGCGGGAGGAAGTGATTCCGCTCCCCGCCCCGCCGCCCCTCCTGGCAGTACAGCGCGGGGCCGGGCGCCTCCCCGGGTAGAGCTGCGCGGCTGTGCGCGCTCCGCGGAGGCAGCGCGGAGTTGGGCCATGGCGCGGCTGTGGTTGCTGGTGCTGCTGGGCGGCGCGCTGGCCCCGGGTAGTGCCTTCAACCTGGACGTGGAACACCCGGCCGTCTACTCGGGCCCCGAGGGCAGCTACTTCGGCTTCGCTGTGGACTTCTTCGCTCCCGACCCGTCTTCGTAAGTGCCCCGCCGTGCCCCGCGGAGCCGGTCCCGGCCCGGGCGGCCGGCGTCCGCCCGGGGCTGCCGCTCCTCGGGGCGCAGGGGCCGTTCTGATCGCCCCTGCTGAGCTTTGCTTTTCTGCGCTCCGCTCGCGTCGCGTTGGTGGCGGGGCAGCGCCCGGGACTTGTCCTGGCGTGGTGCGAGAGCACGGCCATGTAGGCAGGGAGAAACCCTCCGTGTCGGTAGCCGAGCCGCTGCCGCTAGTTCCCGGTGCGGGCTTGGGGGAGAGGCGCTCTCGAAGAAGAGCGGTTAATGGATAGGAGTCCTTTGCTCTGGCCGGCGTGCCTGGATGGTGAGCGCTGTTACGGAGCCGAGCGGTGCCGTGCCCGCCGCCCGGCCCGCACGAAGCGGGACCCCGCGCTCTCCGGTGCGCACAGCCGCGCGTACCGTGGCTCTGGAGCCGCACCGGGCACGCAAACCGGGCTGCTTCTCCTCGTCTTTCTAGGAAGGCTCTGGCTCCTGAGACCATTTTACCGGGAAGCAAAGCCTCGTTTCGTGCGGTCTGTAGGCTACTTAACGCGGCATAAACTTTGCACTGCTGGATTTTCGGAATAGCCTTATCAGTTTGTGGTTCGTGCAGATAACGTTGATGATATGTATGGTGTAGGAAGACGAAGGTACGGTGTTTTTGCTCCATTGTGTCCTGCTCATGAGGTTTTGTCCTGTGAAACGTCCCCAGTTCTCTCTTGGCTGCTTGTTGCAGAGACGCCGGGTTGGAGAGGTGCAGTATCGTCCGGCTCTCAAAGCTGCCGAGGAATCTATAGAGAAGAACAAGTTCCACGGAACTGCCTTCTCCATCTGCTTCCTCAATATGTTCTTGTTTCATGTTAAACTGAAATTGGGCAACGCACAGTAGCTATTGTATTTAAGGTGTATTTAAGATAGGTGGCTTCAAAGTAATGGGGGTGTTGCCATAATGAATTAAGTATGTATTTCGCAAGTGTAGGCTACATCAACATCTAGCTTTTGCCATTCCCCCCCCACCCCCTCTTTTGCTGCTTTAAGAAAGGACTGTAAAGCCGGAGAAGCTGCTGGCATTTGTCATTCTGAGGGGATTTTCCTTCTTGCTCTTGGTTTTTAGCTCATAAAACTTTATAAACAAATTCTAGCCATTAAGCAAGTGGTTTTGCAGTAGGTTAGCTACGCTTGTTTGTGTTACTTTATTGCTTACAAATACTAGAAGTCATCTTGTCTTAACTTGCCTGTGTTGCAACATCTTTGTGTGCTATCTTAATCCTGTAAGTCTCAGTACTAAAAGAAGAAAGGTTCTATTTGTGTTCCTCACTTCATTTTGAAGTCAGCGTGTGTGGCTGCAGAGTTATCTGGAGGCTGGTAAATGCCTGTAGTAAACTTTCTTTTTTGCTTTCTGATAAGGAATTATGTGACCCAGCTCTGGTTGAAATCATGATTTGGAACCTTTCCATTATTTTATAATAACCACTGACCTCGAAGTGTATGGCTGTAGAATGAAACAGTGTCGGCTCTTTATTTAAAACAAACCCAAACCCAACGAACCAAAAACACCCACCCCAAACAACTTCCAATGCTAGCACTTTTCAGCCAGCATGGGGGACTCTGTCATTATTTTTAAGGGAATTTTCTCCTTAATTTTTAGCTGTGACTGCAAGTTAGTGTCTGCTAAGCTGAAGCCTAGTCCTGCACTTTATCTTTAAGCTCATAATTGAAGCTGAGTAGCTGCACAACTTTTACATGAGCAGGCTCTAAAGGCGTTTAATTTTGAGTTTATGCCTGTGAAGACTGATCTTTTTACCTCCTAAAATAGCCAGAAATACTTGGGGCCGTGTCCTCCAGACGTACAGGCACTTCACCATCACGCAAGGAGGACTGACAGAAGCACAAGGCAGACTGGAATGCCTGCAGATTCCCTTAAGCTGTTGGAGGGAAAGGGAAGGTGGTGCTGAACAGCCAGCTGGTGGATGTCCGCATCTAAGTGTGAGGTAGAATGCCGGGTGGACTGTGTTACAGCATGGTTAGCGAAAGGTGTTCATTACAATGAGTTCTCTTATAGGGTTTCTATTGAGTGTCATGTGTGTCCCTTAGTTCCTACACCTTTGTTGTCACTTGGGTGAGTTTTTATCACCTGCTCTTCATGTGAGTACTGGCAATTAATGAGGTTTAGTGGATCTAAAGCTATTTGGAGTGACTAGCCTTGCAACAAAGGAGTGTTATTAGTCCCTGAACACAGAGGCTGCTGTTTCACAGTCTGCTTTGACCTGCAGGATTCCTAAATAAAGCATATTAGAGACCTGTTGCAGTTGTGGTTTTGTGTCACAAGGTGACTGAAGGTAACTTTATGAAAGCTGGAAAGGGTTTCTCATAGACACATAGACATAGGGTGTCAGCATACTCCCAGTCTGGCCCACAGCATTGTGCTGGGGCAAGTGGTTGCCTCATGTAGGAGATGGGCAGTATCAAAGCATGGCTCATATATTTCCATGGAAATATATATTTCCCTCTATTTCCCCATTTCCCAAGGTACCTGGACTATAGACTTATTTGTATTTAGGTAATTTGTGTATTATCATAAGACCTTTTTGCTTTGGGAAAAGAGGTAACTAAACCTTTGTGGAATCCAGTAATGATTCATTTATTGGTGATCTTGTTAATAAACTTAATTACAAAGTTTGTCTTAAGGAAGAGTTAAAATCTATTATTAGAATGGGCATTACCTGTATTTTCAAAGAAATATTTAACTTGGGGGCTTCTCAGATGCTAATGATACAAGAGTAAAATGGGAGGCAAGCCATCACTTGTTCAGTGGATTCTAATTATAATAATGAATGTGCTTCTTGGCGTTATGGTGTTGACTTTTAAGCATTTGTTATGCACAGAAAGAATGCTGACTTGATTAAAGAATTTCAAGTTCTTAATTCTGCAATCTACAGAGTCTATGAATCGACAACCAAGGGAAGCAAATGGATTGCCACCTAGCCTAGCTTTTCTGTCAGGGTCTGCACCAGGAAATCGTTACAGTTCTGCAAACTCAAACATGTTGAGAACTTGTAGCCTATGTTGATCGTTATGTGAGTGGAGCTTTGATGAGGTGCTATGTTTTCATCCCTGGTGTTTACATACTAAGAAATACAAGTTTAGCTCTGTGCTAACCTGATGTCTGGAAGATGACTCTGAAAACCAGAATGAGTTTGCTAGGTCTGGATCTGGCTACCTATAGACATTCTCCCCAACCAGTCTTGCAACTTGTTCAGCTAACCCAATTTCAAAACTAAGTAACCATGATGCCTGATACCAGATGATAAAGACTTGCTCTTGCAAGCTGTATTCTCTCCTCAGCAGTCTAAAAGGAAACAGGAGAGAAGATGCTGATCGAAGGAAGCATTTAGTTTTATGCCTTTGTCTATACTTCAAACTGATTTCCTCAGGAAAGTGCTGATGAGTGAAGTGTGTCTCAGAGGTGCTGGAGTTCCTGGCAGATAATAACCTTGTTGGAAGGTGCCAACAACCTTGTTTGGTCTGGCTTTTTATTTCATTTGTTTCTTGCTTTGTAAGTTAGGAATTTTACCACCCACATATGCCTAATCTTGTAGCAGTTCCTGCTGAGAGTGCACTTAATATGGGTACAAGGAGAGAGTTACAGAAGCACAACGGGTCTTAATAAGAAAATGATTGCTGTGTAATGAATTTCACTGAAGATTCATTCATGAGCAAACCTGTGGTTGACAGTCACTTGGGGACTTGGAGGCTCTTTTCAAAAAGAGCATTTTGCAAGGCTGACTCGTCACTTGCTACCTTCTGAGCTCAGAAGGACTAGGGTTTTGTTTATATAGTGTTTCCATTTGGACTGACTTCCTTGAATTCCTCTTATGTACAAAATTAACCAGCTGGTGAATTACAGGAGTAAACTATTTCCTGTTCCCCTGCACACATACTCTGCTTTTCCTTTCAAAAAAGTGTATCAAAGGTGTTTATCTCATTTTAAATACAGTTTTAAGTAGGACATAATTTCCTCTTATATCTGGTAACTTACTTTTTTTTGGCCTGCTTTTGCTTGCAGAATGGAGGGACCCAAGACCTAAATCCTAATAGGAGTTTCTCAGAAACCTGAAGTAGTTCTAGTCAGATTTAGGTTTGAATGGACAAGGCTTTCACTTCACTAACTCCTGGATCTGATAAAGTAACTATATCTGCGTGTTGGGTTTTGAAACCTTTCTTTTATTTCTCTTTACTCCAGGATATCCCTTCTGGTGGGAGCTCCAAAAGCAAACACTACCCAGCACAACATTGTAGAAGGAGGCCAGGTGCTCAAATGTAATTGGAATTCCAACAGGAATTGCCAGCCGATTATCTTTGACTCCACAGGTAATGAACGGGTCATTTGCGATGAGGGGATGTCTCTCCTCCGTTGCTAGTTGGGAGAGTGAAGAAGGGATTCAGATTCATGTGCAATGGTTTTTGATGGTCAGTGTGAATGCAGCCATTTTTAGACTGGCAGCTAGCCAAGGCTTGGGTGTTTAGGTGTTTTGTTTGTTTGCAGGAATTCTCTTGTCCTTGGTATGTGCTGAAACCCTGACTGAGCATATGTTGTTATTGTTTTGTTTTAACCTGTTTATATTTTTCCTCTGTACTTTCCATCTACTGTAAAACATTTAGCAAGCTTATTCCTAATGAATTCCTTGGGGTCTACTGCCTGTTGAACATTGGCATGTGAGGAAATGTACTTTTTGCTATCAGCAAAGGCGAAATATTCAGAAGTTTAATCTGAATCGGGGGGGTATAAGCTTCAAACATACTTTTTAATTGTTTCCCTTGCATGTAGCTTCATAGTATTTGTGTCATTTATCACAGCAGCAGTCAGGGTGCTTCAGGTCACAGACAATTCTACTCATTCTGAAGTATATTAAAGCTGAGCAGCAACAATGCTGACAGGAAACATTTCACTCAGTCTTCATGCTCTGGTACACATAGTGATTTCCACAGGCTGTGGCAGGTCATATGAGAGCACGCTGTGTGTGCTTTTCTGCTGGAGCCCTTTAGCACTGAATGCTGTTTTCCACAACATGTTTCAGGCCAGTGGAAAAATCTTTCCATGTCATGGGAGTGGATTAGCAAGACCCATATGGTAGGGCAGAGGAAACACCTGTGGTCTTACGGTCTAGTTGGCTATAACTCATTCTTGTATCTGCTGGTATGGTGACTTGGCAGTCTAGAGGTTATTAGATTTATGCAGCCTTCGTGGATCGTGTATGATACAGTAGAGAAGCTGCTCTTACAATTCCATTGTCAAAGTTAACACAAGATGTTGGCATTAAGACTTTTGAAATCTCCATATAGGTATCTGAAAATTGCCGTGTTACCAGTTGCCTTGGGGGAGGGAAGTAGTACATAATGACTTGGGTTTTGCATGTACTATTATCAGTCTCTCCACTCTACAGGAACCTTTGTGGCAGAGTACTTAAAATCTTTAGTAATCTGCCAAGTGTAGCATTTTGTCTGCATCAGTGAAAGATAGCAAAAATGGTTTGCTCTTTTTCTTGTAGTTTGGGCTTATTGTTTATTAGAATACAAATGTGTATGTGTGTGTTTAAAGAATTTAAATTTCACAAATTAATAATCACTGCTAATAAAGTAGCCAGAAAACTTCTGGTAGGGAAAGATGAGCCACCCGAGTAGGTTCTGGATGCATCTTCCATTGAGAACAGCAGTTATCTGTTTATACACTAAACATTGCCATAAGCTTTTCCATGTGCCAGGCAGAATAAATAGATACAGAGGCCGCAGTGCTTTATGTGTCTGTGCTGAAAATATGTGCTACTGGGCAAACACAGTGTTTTCCTCACACTTTGCCTTGAAGAGATTAACGTGCCTGTTACTTAAAATTTAACAGTAAAAATAGCAGGTCATAATGGCTTAAGAGGATTTTTTTTTTTTTCAGGCACATTTTAACTTGTCCCAGCTTTGTGGCAATGAATTGGGAAATAATGCATTTGTCAATTATTCCCTGAGTGAAAAGGGGCATTGTATTTCTGCAGAATAAAATAATAAATGCACTGAGAGAAAATAAAACGTTCTTTTCTCTGCACGTAATACAATGGCTGATTCCCTATGCTACGCTGATAGTGTCTTACTGCCAGCACAGTGCAGAGCCCCACGCCTGCCTGCCCCTGCCTCGTCAGGTAACTGATTAGGGAAGATGTGGGACTCATTTGGCTGGAAATACGTAGCAGAAGATTTGGCTGCTGAGGTGCTTTTGCAAGAATTCGGGTTCATCCATCATTACTGCAGTGTTTGTGTAATATGATTCTGTAACCCTAGAGGTATTGCTTAGCCCTGCCGTACAAGGCAGATGTCTTATCCCTGTGCTTGCCCCCCTTTCCCCCTTAGATTATTTAGCTGGGTTTTTGTAATGGAAGAAGCAGCAGAAGTTCTGTATAAGTCATTAGATGCGTTTCCTTGGAGTTCTTTCCTAATTGTAGCTAGTCAGAAATCTGACCTGTGAAAATAATCAGAAGGCTTGTATTTGTGGCTTTTCTCTGTTACCTGATGATGCCAAGCTCCATATGTGGAGTTGCAAAATCGCAGTAGAAGGCATGCCCCTCTATTCCTCCTCTGCTTCTCTGTGGCAGGCAGTGCTGCTGGCAGATCCCAGATCTGACTGAGCTGCTGTCTTGCATGCAGTGACTGAGAGCAAGGAAGAGGCCGTGTTTGTGTGTGGTGAACACAGCAAGGGAACAGAGGAAAGATTGAGTCTCATTCTGATTGTGTGAGGTTGGGTTTGTCTGCTTGTCTCTTGGTTGTATCACGCATAATATGAGAATAAGGATTAATGAAGTCAAGGAGAAAGGTTTGGGTTTTTTTAACTCTGTCATTATTATTTTCTTCTTAAATGTTCCTTGGTTTTATTCAAGTTTGCCTCCAGCTTTATGGGTCTCTTTCTGCTTCCCTATCCATAGAAGGGCCACGCTGAGCTCAGCTGCATGGCAGTGACTGCATGGATTTAGGTTGTATTTTCTGATGCTTGCTTTTGGCCTAAATGTATTGGCATGGAAGTGTGGTTGCTTACAGGAGGCAAATGCAACGAGTCCAAAAGAGGAGGTAGGAGCTGCTTTATGTTAGTCTTTAGAGAAGTTGTTCAAGCCCTTCCCTTATACTAGCATTGTTTGTTACTTGCCCCCGCTCCTCTGGGAGGAAGGTGATAAGCTGATAGCTCCTGGAAGTACCACATTTACTATTTTGTTCATTCCTTCCTGTCCATGACAACTCACCCTTTCAGGAGGAAGCTGGGCGTCTCACAATGGGAGTCCATTCATGGAACTCGCATATCTCTGGTGCTAAAAATATATGCATTTCCCTCCTCCTTGGGCCCTCCCCACCAGCCTGTGACATAAAAAATCCTCATTAAAGTGTATGTTACAATTTTTGAACTGCCAGCCACAGGAATGTTCTTTTAGTGTTCCTCTACAGTGTATTTTCTCATTTAAAACAGCAATGTGTTTATGAAGGGGAAGGGGGATTTCCACTTGTCCTACATCTCCCAGCACAATGGTTACACTCATGTAAAAATATGCTGGGGAATATTTTGTATATATGTCTGTGCCTGTATTTCTCTGCCTATCATGCTAATTGTTTTTGACATTCTGGTATACATGGTGGCTTTGGAAGGCAAAATGTTTAGATCGCACATTAACACTTCCCAAATGTAAAAGATGCTTCGCTGTGGGGTTTCTGAGCATTTTAGCACTGACATCAGTTGGCTTTGATTTAGCATAGTTATGACTATGTGAAAATTGCTTAACAAACATTTGTGGTAAAAATGCCCTCAAATTCAGGGGTGCGTATAGCTGTGCTGCATGTGCTTGTGTGTGTATGGCCAGAAAGTTAGAGTACACTTTTAAAATACTTTTCAGGTACGATTATGCATGCGTTTCAGGCAGGTTTTTTTCTCACAGAAGCATGGTAAAGTTAAAGAAGTCAACCACCGGAGCGAGTTCATGGCATGCACGCTTTCACTGATCCTGTTGCAAAACTGAAATATGAAGCAGTGCTTGTGTTTGTTAACAGGTTATTCTGAAAGTCTAGATAGAAAAAGCTGATTTAAAAATCAGTGCTGTGTAAGTGCTGAACGTTTTTTTGTTTTTTTGGTTTTTTTTTCCTTATTCCTGCCTGCCTCATTAATCCAGTAGTTAAATGTGCAACTGTCACAAACCTGCAGTCTCTGGTCTCTTTATTCTTGTATATCCTGACCTGTTTGGTAGGATTGCCACAGCACTGCCACAGTTTCAATAACATTATGTAAAGCACTGGGGATTTCTTCCTCTTGTGTCTGCCTTAACTTTTGGAGTTTCAGAACGTGTGTTTCTTCAAGCCACGTCCTGGGGGAAATTTACATTCTCAAGGCTGTATATTTTTCAAAGTTGTCATCAGCATAAACAACATGAGAAAATCCTTTCCTTTGCAAGTTGTTTTACATGTCATGTTCGTATTATCAAAGTCTACAAGCTGTAGGTCAAGGTGGATGGATATTGGTCTTTATTCTTAACTCCACACTAGATAATTTTGTGACTGAACATTTAGGGTGGTGTGTTGATTATTTTTTTTTGTCTTAATCCATAGGAAAATGTTCTGAAACTTATGAAGAAGAAAGAATTTGGGAAAACAAATCATGAGAACTGCTCTTACAGCTTGCCAAGCCCTAGTACTACTCTTTCCAGACAACTGACTGGAGAGGTGGCTCCTCTCTGAGAAAGTGGTGTCTATGAACAGTTGGCTTCATCTGCCAGCTGCTTAGCAGCTTTTTCCAGGAAAAACATTTTTCTTGTGGGTAAACTGTAAAAGGAATGCACTTACTATAGCAGTCCATTCTCCTTCTGATCAGTTTTGAGATGGAGGTCCAGTTAAAGACAGATCTGTTCTCTTTCCTCTTGTCTCCTTCCATGGCCTTCAAGGACTAATACGGCAATGCTTGCATTGGTAGTGCCAGATATTACTGAAAGTATTTATCTTATCTTGATCAGGGAAAAGATTCTTGAGAAGTTAAAGGTTTTTCTGGGAGTTATGTTGTGTAGTTGTCCTTTTTTGTGTATAAAGAGGCAGATGAAAAGCTCGTTGAACCCGACAGCAAACCTAGTGAGCAGAAGGGTGGGCAAATGTGTATTTTGGGAGAATCAGTAAGTAATCTTTGTAGTTTCTTTATGTATTAACTTTGCATGCATGAAGTGGCAGTTAGCCAAGTGTATTCACCCTGCTACCTAGATAAATACCTCCAGTATTTGGCCATGGAATTTGAGAGCAAATTCACTGAGTTCTCATTCTGACAAACAAAAAATTCTTGAGGCCTATGTGAGCAGTTGGAGTTAATCAGACTGTGTACACATGTGAGCAATATGTAGCAAATTAATGTAAACCAAATGAGTTTCCTGTGTGCTTGTCTTCCAAAAGGAAACCATTTTAAAAATTATTTGCATTAGTTCAGCTCTCATCTTTGGCAGGTTGGCCATGAGCCAGCAGTGTGCACTGGTGGCTAGGAGGACCAATGGGATCCTGGGATGCATCAGGAAGAGTGTGGCCAGCAGGTCTAAGGAGGTGATCCTCCCCCTCTACTCTGCCCTGGTCAGGCCCCACCTGGAGTATTGTGTCCAGTTCTGGGCTCCCTGGTATAAAAAAGACAGGGATCTCCTGGAGAGAGTCCAGAGAAGGGCTACGGAGATGATTAAGGGCCTGGAACATCTCCCGTATGAGGAAAGGCTGAGTGAGCTGGGGCTGTTCAGCCTGGAGAAAAGAAGACTGAGGGGGGACCTAATTAATGTTTATAAATACCTTAAGTATGGGATGCAGGGGGAATTGGCCAGCCCCTTTTCAGTGTCTGTGGAGATAGGACAAGGGGCAATGGCTGTAAACTGGAGCACAGGAAGTTCTGCACCAACATGGGGAAGAACTTTTCCCCAGTGAGGGTGACAGAGCCCTGGGACAGGCTGCCCAGGGAGGTGGTGGAGTCTCCTTCTCTGGAGATATTCAAGACTTGTCTGGACGCCTATCTGTGCAATATGAGCTAGGGAGCCTGCTTTGGCAGGGGGGTTGAACCCGATGATCTCTCGAGGTCCGTTCCAACCCCTACGATTCTGTGATTCTGTGATCCTCACTCTTCATCAGTCAAGAATAGTGGCAAGTGGGTGGGTAGAAGTTGCATTTCTTCATGCTCCCGTAGCTTTTCATAAAACCTAACAAAACAGATTCGTGGAGATGGAGTTTGCCTTGCAGAAACCTGTATTGGAATCTGTAGCTGAGAAATGTACCTGCTCCAGTGCAGAATGCCTGGAAGTGCAGCTCTTCCTACCAGCATCAAAAAGCACAGTACTGAGACTGTTTCGAGAGCCGCTGCGTTTAGAATAATCTGGTGAAGCACAGGCAGCTCTACAGGCTGGTGGAAAGGAAAATATGCTCATAAAGCAGCTTTGAACTTCGATGCTAATGAATTGCAGGCGACTTGAGCAGATTCAGATTTTTAGCTTGCTCAGACAACATGTATATAGCTTTTTCCTCTGAGCCACACAGTGTAACAGATGGAGCGTCTGCAGAGTTGCCATTGTTTCTTAGGTAGAAGCCCTCCCTACTGCTTTCATTTTCTGTATCAGGTGTCAAGATTCCAGCAGCTGTTGAATGCTAAAATCTGAGAGCATCTTAAGTGTTTTGAGCTTCTCATGGTGGGCTTTTACTGCTTTGGGGAAAGAATGCAGGGTAGCCTCTGGCTACATAGCTTTTGTATCGCTTTGACAGTCGTACTGTCCCTCTCTCCCCTCCTTCCCATGGGCACAGAGTAATTTAAAGAAATGCTTTGTTTCTAAATATTTTTTGATGTCATTCTTTTAAGACTGGGATAAAGCAGCTTTTGAAAAGCAAAATACTTATAAAACTCCTGATTTCTCCTTATGTTTCCACATTCTTTCTTTTTCTATCCCCAAGTGGGTGATTCTAGACAATAGGAGCCTTTGTTTGGAAGCTTAAACCACCAGCTTGGCATGGCAGTTTCTATCTGTGACCTATTTAGTTTGAAGTGGGTATTTTAACTGCCTTGCACAGCTTTGTAAGATGTGTTGATGATGGGAAGTTATGACTGGAGTGGGTGCCATGACCTTGGGTTTGCCTTTTGGAGATGCTGATCCATTGTGCAAAGTAGTCAGTTGTAACTCCATCCTTTCCACTTAAGAAATAAGGAGAAGGATCACAGAATGGTAGGGGTGGGATGGGATGGGGCCTTTGGGGATCATCTGGTCCAACCCCCCTGCTAAAGCACGGTCACCTCCAGTGGGTTGCACAGGGTTGTTGTATCTAGGGTTTTGAATTTCTCCTAAAGGAGACCCCACAGCCTTTAGGGGCAGCGTGTTCTAGTGCTCTGTCACCCTCACAGTAAAGAAGGATAAGGAAGTGTGGGATAGGCTGGTATTTTGTGAAAATAGCATGCTTTAACAAAGTACTGTTTTATTTTTAGCTGATTGTTTTACTGGTGTTCAGGTGCAATCTGTATGAGGATTTCAATCTCAAAGGCTGTTGATTTAGTCAACAATAAAGCAATACAACTTGAGAACCATTCATTCATTTGTAGTATCTTGCTAAATCTATTGTTACCTCAGACCCATTGAAGCTTGCTTGTTACCCTTATCACATGTAAGTATGTGTTGGGCTCTGGGTACTGCTCTGAATGTAGAAGGAAGGCAGAGTGTATAAAACCCCTGTGTGTTGTTACAGCTGACAGTGGAAAAATGCTCATGCTTTTGTGGTTCAGTATTCATGCAGGAGCCTACCTTTGGTGCTCTGTGTGTAGCTAGATCTCAACTGTATGGCTAGTTGGGAAAAATAAGTATCTTTTATTAGGGAAAGCGAAAAGATGCTGTTGTTCCAGTACTATCCAGGGAAAGAAGGAGGATTCATACCTCAGAAGAGGGAAGGAGGATAGTGGGAAGTTCTCTATTCCCATCTCTTAACAAAAACACTGTGGCTAAACCAAGGTTGTTAAACCATCTGCTGCCTCACAGCCTGGGGAGTTTCAAGTAAAGATGGGCTTGTGCTCACTTGCTCTTGCCTCATTAACTTCAGTTGGAATTACTGAAATTCTGGATGGAAGATAGCTAGATTTATATCGTGTTAAGTTCTTGTGCTATGAAAATAGGGCACTTATATTTTTAAAGTCTGTCTTCTGGCTAGTTGTATAAAGCTTCCCTTTACCTATCAGGAGTAATTTTACCTCGAATTGGCGTAGTTACAAATAGGGTGACTTGAAAATTTTACAACTTCTGTATTCATAGCATGATGACCCTTTGTCAGTTCCCTGTCTCTTGACTCATAACTGTCTCAGTGAAGTCTGATGCTCAACATCAGGACCTAATGGCTTAGTTCAGTTTTCTCATTGCCATGCAAACAGGCGGGGGCTGCAAGTTGGGACACATCTGCTTGCTCAACTGCAGTCGTTGTGTAATTACACCATTGTTTCTGTAACTGATAACATTTACCTTGGAAAAAGAAGGTGCCGACTCTCCAAAGTTGATAGCCAAAAGAAATCCAGCACTGGAAGAATTTTTGATCTCATTATACTTGGAAGACTTAAATATCTTTTTCCTGTTTCTGCAACTTCTATTCAGCATCTCTCCACATCAGTTTCTATTTATTAAATGCAAATCCTGTGTAACACAGTAAACTGTGTTCTGCTGGTCTTGCAGCAACAATGCACCTAATGGCTTTTTTGAAGCAATTCTTTACTGCCTTGACAACCTTGTCCACCTCACCTGGGAAGTACTTTGTGAGACAAAGAGTGTTGATGTAGCATGTCATCCCTCTTTCCCTAATGAAAGGGTTATTTAAAATCATCATGTGAGTTCTAATACAGTGAGAAGGCCAAAAGGAAAAACCACAGCATAAGCTGCCTTTACAGATAGGAAATAATGCCCTGTGGTCAAATGACATAATCCTGGAATTAATGACCCATCACATACCAGTCCCTGTAGTGGCTGCATTTTAGAAGCTGTCTGACAAATAGCATCCTGAATAAATCTAGCGAGAACATTGTTTGTATTGCCTAGATACATTTGTTTAAATGCCTGTTTAAAATGGATGTCCTTAGTTTGAAGGCAGTTCTAAGGTATTCTCGAGAGTCTCAAACCATTTAGA
The DNA here is from genome assembly GCA_020800305.1 of Porphyrio hochstetteri. Lineage (NCBI taxonomy): Eukaryota > Metazoa > Chordata > Aves > Gruiformes > Rallidae > Porphyrio > Porphyrio hochstetteri. The sequence continues at coordinate 2,330,402 of CM036910.1, read as the reverse complement.
AACACAAGAAAACCAGTGGTGATGTTAAGAACCATTACAGTAGCAAGGCTGACGTTATTGCATCAAAACATTGGTCTGAATTTACCAATCCTTGTATGTTTGAATTCTCTGTTTGCTTCATTTAATGTAGGCACTGTTTTTAAAAGGGTATGGGGGAAAGCTTTTTTTTAGTAACTTAACTACCACTGGAAAGTTACACCATGATAAAATGGTAAGGAGAATTGGGCTTATTATACTGAAACACAGAAATGCTGGTCAGTTCTGGATCTTCCCATAGCAAATCTATGTCACGGTACTGCTAAAACATCTTATTTAAGCCTGTTTTGCTTCATTGAGGGCTCACATTTGTGGTGTTCATGTTTGTTTTCCCCAGTCAGGAACAGAAATCCAAATGGCTTCTCATTTAAAGCAAGGGGATTTTTGATGACTGGGTATTTTCCACATTTCCTCATAAAATTAGTTTCTGTTCTGGACCTGAAGGAAATGCTCATACTCTGTCTACCTACACAGTGTTTTCTTGGAGAATTGTGAATGAGAGTGGGTAAATAAAGTTTACTTTTCTTGAATGCAGAGTTACATCAGGTTTGGCTTCTGTTTCATGTTTGCAGTTTTCTATCAGAACAGTCCACGTATGTTTGTATTTCCTAATTGATCTACTTGGTGTCTTAACAGACATTCTGTGTTACAGCTAGTGTCAAGCTGAACGGCAGGACCCTTTCCCCAAACTCCCCTGTTAGTTTCAGAGAGCTTAACACTTTTAAGAGAAGCTTTGAATGCAGGATAAAAATTTATGTGAGGCATCTTAACCTTATAGCAGATGTTAGTTTGTTCTGTGCATCTACAGTGACTTTAGACAATTAGACCAAGATGTTTGTAAAACATTTTTGCAGTAGTAGCCTTACTATAAATAAATAACATGTACAACACTCTGATTTTAAACTTCAATGGGGAACTTGCATCCCAGACACTTATACAGTATCTAGCACAATAGGATTCTGCTTTACCCTACAAAACTGCTGTGTTATCTTTCATTCCAGTCATAGATATTTAGCATTGTGTAAGCATCCAACAGTAAAGATGGAAAACTTTAACTACGGTCACACTTTATGTTGTTTAAAGGTTTGTATGGCAAGTATGGCTGAGAGATTTCTTTGTAGTCAAGAGAAGCTGGAAAAGTAGAGGGTAGGAGCCAAATCTGTGTTTCTAGGCTGCGTAACCTTGGGTGTGGTTGCAAGCAGAATAACCTGATTTTAAATCCCTGATGGTATAAAAAGAATATAGTTCCCAGCCGTATGGCTGTGTCTTCTCCCCAGAACGTTAGCGCTACTTTCCCTGCCCATGCAGCCAGTTGGTTTGGTCCCTGATCCAGCTGAATATTTTTCCGGTAAGGTTCATACTTAGGTGGTTCATGTTGTGAATGTGCGACCAGAAGGGAGTAGTGCTGAGACAGAAACTGGCAGCAGGAGCAAGTGGGAATTGCTACCTGTTGTGGTGTCAGTTTCATCTGAAATTAACTGTCCTGTAAACTGTGTCTTTTGAGCAAAACAGCTGTGGGTGGGTTTTCATGAATTAAAGGCAAGGAAGGGAAAAGATGACAAAAATGGCTATTTTAGAAGTGTGCTAAAGACAATCTCCTATTTGGAAAACATCTGGATCTGTTTTTTTCTGCATGATAAGAAAGTGATGTGTAGGTTTCCAAACTACATTTCTGTCTGTGCAAGGCTTACAGTGTGAATGTCCAAGTGCACATAGATATGTGCAGACGTGCTTAATCATCAGCCTCCCATGTCTGTAGTGCCTGTGCAGTAAGGGACTAAGGGGGCATGACTAAAGGAAGTGGGGTTTTTTAATTGCCTTTGAAACCAGGGAGAAACCATGATAGTTCTGATTGTTATGCACTTGGCATGGATTTCCAAGTATTTCTTATCTCGGAGCAGAAGTAGTCCAGGTACTTGGTTGCTTTGGCTGACTGCAGATTAGAAGCAGTTTTGTTGTCCTTTTCAGGGGATTTTCCTGAGGGAATTAACACATACTCTGGAGCCCAGATGTTTTTTATAAGGTGTAAGACAAGGAAGTTTTGATTCAAGTGACCACAGGCCTCTGATTCATAGTGGGGTTGGGTTTGGGGATTTCCCCCAGCACTTTATGGAAGTGACATATGGCTGTTGACCTCACTGACTCCTGTAGACTTAGGCACTGTAAAGCTGTGACTTGGGTGACTTACTGAAATGATACCTTTGGTGAACTCACATCCATCTTCTCATTAGGTTAGGCTGGCAGAGTTTGTCTTGCTGTTCTAATGAAAGTACTTAAGAAATGTTAAATAACTTTTAGACTTAATATTCATGTTGCAGAAATATATTAAGGTGCTTGTACCAGTCTTCATCACTGGTTAACCGTGACACCAGTGCAAGGTATTCCGTTTAACTTGCTCTTCTGGACAGCAAATTCTCTTGCAAATTTTTTGTTACTGTATACCCTTTGACTTGTAACTTGTAAGCATGTTCGTTGCTGTGTGTTGTATGCTGCAGTGACATTCAGGATAGAGATGTTAACACTAGGTAGAGAAGTAGAGGAATTTTTGTCCTGATTCTAGTCAAAGGCATTGCTTGCATCATTTAATCAGGGCAATATTTCTTCTGGAAGCTTTAGTCCTAACTTGGGTTTGGCACTGATTCTTGAGCAGTGCTGTAATCTGACTTGAAAGTCAAATATCTGAAGTATGAGGTATTTACTGTGCTGCTGTCAAAGATGCTATGAACTTTGCACTCTTACAAGAAGTCAGTGTTGTGCAAACGTGTTGTGTGTAGAAATAGCTGTATTTGGCCCTAGATGTGAAAGAGAGGAATGATAACAAATCCTTTTTAAACCAAATTTCCTTGAAAGGGTGATGTCCTTCAGTGTTTCCTGCTTTTCTCTGTATGCATGAAAACAAATGACTTGGGGTTTTTATTCTTACTGTATAGTTTCCTGTGAAATTATGCTTCTTCATTTTCTTTGTAGGCAACAGAGATTTTGCTCCTGATGATCCACTGGAATTTAAGTCTCATCAGTGGTTTGGAGCCTCTGTGAGATCCAAAAATGATAAAATTCTGGTAGGTTTTTGATGCTGTTAAAATGCCTCAGTATGGGATGCTGTAGTAAAAAAAAAAAATCCTGAGAAGATCCAGATAACTTTGTATTTTAACAAAAGCCCACTAATCAGTCTAGCTTGTCTTTTTCAGAATTTATTTGCTAGCATTTTAATCTCTTTATAAAGCAAGGCTGTAGTGTTTTTGTCTGGCTTTGAGGAAAGTAGTAGAATTTATTGCCTTGAAGTCAGAATGCGTTTCAATTTTTTGATGAACTCCTTACAAGTATTTTTTTAAGAAATTACTATTTTAAAAATTCTTGTGATACATCACCCAGTTCTAAAATGACAAACTGGTGGTACTTCTGCCCTGCTGCTAAATGTTGGATTTTTAGTTACTGTTCTGTAGAAAACTGGAATACCATTGTGTATTGTGCTGTGACTCTGGGAGTTTGCAGAGAAGTTTTTCTCACTGTCATGTGTTCTTCCATAGGCCTGTGCCCCATTGTACCACTGGAGGACTGAAACAAAACAAGAGAGAGAGCCTGTAGGAACTTGTTACCTGCTTGCTGGATCTAAATCTGTGGAATATGCACCCTGCAGGTCTAGTAAGTGTAGAGGCACTTCATTCCTTCTTTTTTTGTTTGTTTGGAATTTCTCTGGTGGATGTTTGAAGCTGTTTTACAGGTGGTTTCCCTCTTCTATGTGTAGTAATTAGAAGAAAACATTAGCTAGATCCAGACATCTGAATTCTTTTCCAGTTAATGGTCAAGATGCAGACCTTGCTTTCTGTACTGTAGGCCAGAGGAAAATCTTAGATCCAAGTATCATCCGAGTTGGGGACTTCAGAAGCGATCAATCTTCAAGAAGTGTAGTAATCAGTTGAGCAAAATAATCTACCAAGTGCTTTTTTCCAAGACCAATGCTAGAGTTTTCTGAAGCTTAAATGTTGTTCAAGTAATCAAAAGACCAAGCTCACTTTAGAATACAGAGTTTTGCAAAAGTAGTTTCCAATTTCTGTGAATATGTATATATATAGTGACACATTGTTTAATTATATTCATTGTTGAACACTTAAAATTTTGTTTTCTGTCTGTATCGTGTATTTGAGTTTGTAGATTATTCTGATGCTTATAACCTTTTTTAAAAATACAGAAGTCTAAAAGTTGAATGTTCAGTCTAGGATTTTTTTTTTAATTTCCTGAAAATCATTGGTAAACAGTAGGAATGAAATCCAGTGTGGCCCAACGTAGAAGTAGTTAGATAAACATATGTTAAACTAAATCATGGTAGCTTAGTCACACTTCCAGATAAGGAGATCTCAAGATTTCCAGTCTGGAGCTGTATAATCATAATCTTAACTCAGCCATAACCATTCTTGCTGGGATGAGGCTTATGATGTAGATATTTTTTTCAGTCAGGTATGCTTTTTTCAGCCAATACTTGAAACAAATTACAGTTGTGTATGTATCCAATTTTTATTCCATACCAAAATAACTTATTCTCTGTTTTACAGATACTTTATCTCCTGAATAAAAACCACAAATATTTTTCCCCAAAGCTTTTGAATATTACTTAGAGGAATATGGAGTTACTTTTTACTTTGTGTTAGGCTAGAACATATGTTAATGTTACATGTATCTTTTGGCTAGCTATAAAATTTAGCAGCATTTGGCTGTGGTTTGTTGGTAAAGTGGAAACACTGATTTAGGGGAGAAAATTTTCCAAGGTTGAAGTTCAGGATTGCACAGTTACTTGGGAAGATGCGTTGGAAAGCATGCACAGAATCATCTAATCTAATACAGTTAACACTTTCTTTTTAAAATTTCTTTCCTGTCCATTCTTTTTTTGTAGCCACTATTGATGCAGATGGACAGGGCTTTTGTCAAGGTGGATTTAGTATTGACTTCACAAAGGTACGTGGTTCTTCCTCACTTCCTGCCACTGAGCAGCCAGTTGCAAGGTCACAACCACCCTGACATAAATATCATGCAAGCACAGCTATCATGAAGCTCAGTGTAAACTACTAATTCCTGAGGGGAAAAAGCCCACAAGTAAACACATCTTTGTAAATAAAAATAACTTCAAACCACTCTGGTATTACAAATCTATTTCTCCCTACATCTTGACAGCAGCTTCCAGCTCTTGTAGGAATTGTGTCTTGAACAAACAGTGCTTTTTCAGCCTCATGGCATAAACCTCTGCTGCAGCAAGTCCTCAAGTGAAACTGCAGTATTCAGGTTTTTTGAGACCCTTATTTTGAAGGGAGCAGTGCATAGCTGGAGTTCTTTCTTGAGGAAGAATAACTTGCTGCTAAAGGGAACTGGTAAACAACATCTTTGTGAGTTGCTTTTTGTAGTTCTCATCAGCTAGCAGAAGTGGACCTTTTACTTTTTGCTGCCCTTCTACTTTTAAGTTCTCTATGTTCTTCCTGCCCCTTACAGTTCTCTCTTCTTTTTTCCTTTTTTATTTCTTCACAATTACTTTTTAAATCCAAGCCCAGTATGTTAGAGCTAAATTGTTTAGCATAATCTGAACATGTTATGACCACGTGTACCCTATTTTTGATGTGACAATTCTTCGGGCTCTTCATGTCTTTGGTTTGGGTGATATCCCCTCACTCTTTGCCTGAGGATGCTCTTGGTTTTCCTTCAGGGGTAAGCGGGCTCAGTGCAGTATATGACCCGAAGTGGTTTGAGTATTTTGCATGCAGCCCTCAGGCTTACTGTGAAGACTCTAGCCCCAGTTAAAACCAATCTCGACCTCTTCTCCAAAACCATAGTGGGGTGGGCAAGCCTGGGTATTAGGTATTTCCAAATCTCTGACCTAGATGGGGATTTTTGAGTGGAGAGTATGGGAGTTTTTAAGATGAAAACCTGACTAAGTGGCTTAATTAGGTAGCAAAGCCTACTGCCCCATTTGGTACTTGTGGAGCCAATTCCCAGCACTGGGATAGCTAATGTGGTTAAAGTGTCATATAACATGGTTTGTGGATTGCAGTTGTACCAGGAATATGAAGTGGGGGAATTTCATCACAGCTTTTTTGAACTAAACTTTTCTAAAGATAAGCTACAAGAAGTGGCAGTGGCAGAAGATGAAAACAGTTTTGTGTACTGACCTAAAAAGTGTTACAATTGCTCTGCAGCAGTCTTAAAGTTTTCTCCTAATTGTATTTCTGTTGTCTTAGATTGATGTGGAATAAAGGGTCTCTTAAAATAAAAACAGAATTCTGGCAGGACTTACAAATGGTTAACTAAAGCAAGTCACAGAAGGCATATTGTTTCTTATCTTAGCATTTTATGTGATGTGTTTTTAATACATTAACTTTTGAAGAAATTATTTATTTGTAAGTGAAGCACAGTGATATACATGGTTGGGATTACTTCTGTAAACACAGGACATGTTCTCTTTTGAGCTGCTTAATGTGTTTTGTTTCTTAATTTATGTTTCTTTTCCTCCCTCCAAGGGAGACAGAGTGCTGCTTGGAGGACCTGGAAGTTTTTATTGGCAAGGTGAGAGATATAGCATTGAAGTCACAGAGAAGTTGAACTGTCTGATTTTTATTTTTGTCCTCATAGTTGTTTATATCCATGCTCCTCCAACCTCTGTCAAAGGCTTCATCAGTAAGAACATGAACAGAAACATTTTTTTTCTTCATACTTCAAGATATTTCTGGAAAAATCAAAGCAACCACAAATTAAAGCTGAAGTAATAATTGTATAAGCATCCTTTGTTTTTTAAATAACTTGGTTTTAAAGGCATTTTCCTAGGCATGTGGAAGTTTTCATCAGCAAGATAAGTTTCCTTTAAGATGCTTTGCTTGCTATTTCAAAATCTACATATATTTTTTTTTTCTCACACATGTATAAGGCATGTGTTCTCAGTGGGAAATGGATCCTTCCAAGAGAGCTATGGCTGTTTTTCTTTGATGGTGAAGATGTATTCTGTTTGTGCCTTGGTGTGCACATTTGACCTCTAACTGCATGGCTTTCACAGAACACCTCCTACTAATTTTGCTAATGTGGTATTCAGTGCATATTTGTTCAAATCGAGTCTCAGCTGCCAGACTCTGTTGCTGTTTTTTTAATGGAAATACCGATGTTTATTGAGAGACTTTGTGTATCACACCAGCCTGCATGTAGATGCAGCAGCATGGAAGGCTTGTTTCCAGTTCTGTGTTGTGAACTGGACAAAATGGGATGATAGAAGCTAAACTGAAGTTACACAAGCATTATCTATATTATTATGTATTAATTTTATTGCCCTTTGGTGAAAGGGAGAGCTCATCTGCCCAAAGATCTTTATTCTCTTCCTAGTGCTACCAAAAATATAATTCTCAACTTTGAATAGAAGACAATAGTACACTTGTAAGAATTAGGTTTTTCACCCTAAACTTTTACTGCTCATTCTGCGATGGTGGAGGAGCAGTTTTTCCTGTGCTTCCATGCACACTCATCAGCGTACGGCAGGAAGTGCCGTTCTGAAAAGATGTTGCTGTCCTTTAGCTTAAGCACAAAGAGCGTCATGAAGTCCCCACCTAGTGGCTAGGGAAGTGATGTCAGAGAACGCAGTAATACACTGTGCTCAGCTCATGAGCTGCTCTGCCGTGCCGAGCCCTCGTGTTGTGATGTACTGACAGGGCATGATGACTCAGTTCTGCAGGACTGTCAGCTTTATGCTTACCGTTGCCTAACCGAGAAGTCCCATTTAAGCCTTGGCTTATATGTAGGAGCGGCTTTGCTTTTCACTGAGAGCTCACCGTGCTTTCGATGAAATAGATGCATAAATCTTTGCTCAAGTAGGATCCAGATTTTCACAACTGTTGCTACTGCTGTTGGCTACTTTCTGGTCAGCACCGTGGACCAGCTGTTGCCTTAGAAATAAGTGTTTGGTAGATGTGCCGCTGTACTCAGCATTGGTAAGGCCACACTGTGTCCAGTTCTGGGCTCCTCACCACAAGAAGGACATGGAGGTCCTGGAGCGAGTCCAGAGAAGGGCAACCAGGCTGGGGAAGGGGCTGGAGGGCAAATCCTATGAGGAGCAGCTGAGGGAGCTGGGGCTGTTTAGCTTGGAGAAGAGGAGGCTGAGGGGAGACCTTATCACCACCTACAACTACGTGAAGGAAGGTTATAGAGAGATGGGTGATGGTCTCTTCAGCCAGGTGACAGGTGATAGGACAAGGGGGAATGGCATGAAGCTGTGCCAGGGCAGGTTTAGATTGGATGTTAGGAAAAAATTTTTAGTGAAACAGTTGTCAGGGCCTGGAACAGGCTGCCCAGGGAGGTGGTCGAGTCACCTTCCCTGGATGTGTTCAAAAAAAGGGTAGATGAGGTACTTAGGGATATGGTTTAGTTTAGGATGAGAATGGTTGGACTTGATGATCTTAAAGGTCTTTTCCAACCTTGTGATTCTGTGATGAGTTGGTTACTGAACGAGTGCACACTTTTTTCTGTGGTTTTAAGCTATTTTCTCTCTTTTTAGGCCAGCTTATTTCCGATCGAGTGACAGAGATTGTGGCTAAGTATGACTCCAAAGTCTACAGTACAAAGTATGACGACCAGTTAGCAACCAGAGCTGCCAGTGCTGCTTTTGATGACAGCTACTTGGGTGCGTAGTTTGAAAAGGAAGAAAACCTATCTGTGCTTGAAAAACTCTTTTGCCCTATTCATATCTAAGTCTAAATCACACCACTGCAATGTTTGAAAAATAACTGGAGAGCTGTGTACTTAAAAACTCAGTAAGTTATGTATGATAGAACCTTAGTTATCTTGCCATAGGCTTGGCTCCAAAAGCCACCTGATGACAAACAAATGAAAATATTTCCATCAGTTTTTGTGCTGCTTGATTCAGGCTGAAGATGGGAATGGCAGAGCACACTTTTACACAAGAAGTTAGTCATCTACTTTTTTTCCTAAAAGTAGCTGTTAGTAAATACTAAATAGTAAAGCAAAAAACCAAAAAGACAAACTCGTGTTTGGGAAGAAAAATAGTGAAGAGAGTTCCTTAGAGCAGTGGGAAATCATGATTTAACTTCATATATGCCTAACTGGGTTCAGAAAAAAGCAAGACTAGACCAGGACAGCGGTAATTTAGAAATATTAATCTTCTGATCTCAACTTCATAGATGCTGATGAATTACCGTTTACTCATGTAGCTGTTCATAGTCTAAGCTAGAGGTTGTGTTTATTCCATTGCATTTTCAGATGAAGCAGGAGGACTGTGCACAAAGACCTGTGATGAGTATAAAGATATGTCTCGTCAGGTTTTTCAAGTTATTTACTAATTTTGTCTGTCGATCAGGTTATTCGGTGGCTGTTGGAGACTTCAATGGTGATGGCATAGAAGGTAAGACTGTTGCTTCAGTATAAAAAAAAATCACGTTAATATGCTGGGCAGGTCTTTCAAATTGTACAGAACAAACAACATGATGAACAGGAAAACTTATAAAGCACTAGGAATCAGCTACATTGTTCAAGGCAAGTCATTGTGCTTTGGGACCTGAATGTGATCAGGGTGTTTTGCTTTATGTTTCAGACTTCGTATCAGGAGTCCCAAGAGCAGCAAGAACTCTAGGCATGGTAGGAAATTTGAAACATTAAAATTTACAGTAAGTAAGCAGAGATTACTGTTTTGGGAATGCTGTAATGTGTGTTTCTCCATGTACAGGTGTCTATTTACAATGGAAGGGACATGTCTTCCATCTACAACTTCACTGGAGAGCAGGTATGCAGCTTTAGTCAGTGTGTTGATGACTAAGAGGCTATTCTAGAAAGATGAAATCTTGAGGCAGTATTTAAAGGTACTAGAACATATACATTCTGTATGTTATTAGCTTATGTGCCAAATGAGAAAAATTTTGAGGTTTTTATGAATCTTAGAAATATCTTTTCTGTGAGTTCCTGTTCTGCAGTAACCACTTAGGAGAACAATCTTATTTAAATGAAGGAGATGGTGCCTATTTTAAGAATTGTGAGAAAGGACTAGATCATGGAAGGCGGACTGGGGAAGGAACTGGGTCAGTTTACTTTCTAACAGACTGAAGATGAGAGAGGAAAATGTAAGGGGACAAAAAAATTGTCATATATGCTATCTCCCTAACATCTTTTCTATAGAGCTTAGTATAAACTTGCTTTTGTGTGTATATCTCTACAACTTAGGAGATTGAATTTGTTTTCCAGATGGCTGCCTATTTTGGGTATTCAGTGGCTGCCACAGATATCAATGGGGACAAGTAAGTGCCCTTTTCTACCTGTTGCCACACAACTTGTTTCTGGAAAGAAGAGCAGCAGCTTTTATTAAGAAACCTTTCCTACAATGCATTATTTCTGTCTTTGTTTACTGGTTGAACACCCATCTGCACAATACAGTTTCTCACTAGCACTCAACATTTGTTTTAAAATTTGTAGTCCTGTTTTTGCATTGCTTTCCATAAATGCATGTGAATGTAATCACATGCTGTAAATGCATTAAGTTCTGGTATATTTATGCTTACTTTGGCAATAAATATTTGCCTTTGGTTGGAATTTAAAGATACGTGACTTTCATCTGAATATTGGCTTCAGTGCTGCGTTAGTCCTCCTAACGAATGCTTAAGAGAAACATTGAATTTTCTTGTTACTGAAGAATCTTGTCCTTCTTTGGTCCAGTTATACAGACTTGTTTATTGGAGCCCCTCTTTTTATGGATCGAGGTTCTGATGGGAAACTTCAAGAGGTTGGCCAAGTTTCCATTTGCCTTCAGCGAGCCTCTGGAGGGTTTCAGGTCACAAAACTGAACGGTTTTGAGATCTTTGCAAGATTCAGCAGTTCTATTGCACCTCTGGGAGATCTAGATCAGGATGGCTTCAATGGTAGGACATCATTTATTGACCAATAAGTTTTCAGTGCCTAGATGAAATGTGGACAACTCACTGGATGTGGATTCTGCACACAAATATTAGACATTCTAATCATGACAGTGTTGGACGCTAAGGTCTAGACTCCTTTCGATGCTTGTATGCTACTCCCAGGAATGCTAACAGGAGTTACATGTATGCATCGAGCAGAGACTATACCATTTAAACTACAGCATGGGTTGTTTTAGCTCTTACACTGATAGTTTGTTACTTTCTAATGATACCTGCAGTCAAAACTTTCAAATACCTCACTTTTCCCCTGTGACTTGTTAGGACATCTTGAATACAGTTTTCCTGTTTCCATTGCTTAAAGCTAATTTTCCTTGCCAGAAAGAAAATGATGACTGAAAAGAAGGCTTGGTTTCAGACAGATGGTTAAAAATGTTCTGATAGTTGTCCCTAAGGAAAGTCTAGATTTTTCTTTTATTTTTTTTTAAATTCCAAAAAGAAAGACTCTGGTGCAAATACCCCATAATAGCTACAGCCATCCGTACCAAGAGCTGGGTACCTTGAAGCAAGTATTTCCATGAGAAATCTGATACAGCTGAAGCTGTGGACTCCTAAATCTTTGCCAGGGCTGCTTGTTACTTTGACTTAGGAATGGAGAGCAATAAAACAGAGAGGGATCCCATAGTCTTGGGATGGAGGCTTCCGTGAATCCTAGGGAGAACATTTTGTTTTGCAAGTCATGCTCTAATCTTTCTGAAAGAGTGGTAGGAATTAGTTCCACAAAAAATACCCATTTTTGGTTTTTCCGTGATGCTTGAGGACTCAGTGATTTCTGAAAGATCAAAAATTATAATAGGCTAATATTTCAAATTTCCAGGTAGCACTAACATCTTTTTTATTGAAATCATAAAATCATAGTTTGATCTGGAAGGACTCTTTAGTTGGTAATAGCATCCAGAATTAGTGTGAAGCAGTTATCACAGCAGCTATTGACAGCAGACACGGAAAAGGCTACAGCTGATAGCTATAAAGTCTGATCACTTGATGAGATAATCCAAAAAATGTTTTGATTCCATTCTATTTTAATCTGAAATACACTGTAGGTGAGAAAATCATAGCAGAAGCTGCCTCTTTCTACTTTGCCATTATTTTGTCCCTTTTTAAAGTTGTTTTTCCTGCTGTGTTTCATTTTGGAAGTGCTAATTAAAATGCTTTCCATCACAGTACGGTGCAAGGCTGGAACTTGTGCTGTTTGCATAAAGTTTCTGGAGAGTAAAAAATACAAAATGGTGAACTTGGTGGGTCCTTGTTCTTTTCATGAAACTTTCTCAAATTTACAGAAAGAGGAGAGAATAATGTAATGACTCTGCATGGTGTTTTAAAAAATTTTTGTTTGGTCTTTGACTGTGAAAATGTTGAATTTACATCATATGTACATTTCTAAAGCTGTCCTACAGAGAGTCCAATTATTATTTTGTTTATTAATCACTGATAATGTGTAGTCCCACATATATTAAGCTTCAAGAGAGCATAATTGCATTAACTGAAAGTTCCCCCATAAAACATGCTGCCAAGCCATGATCAGGATAGATTGGAATTTGATATTTACCATTGCTTTAGGCTGATTTAGTAATTCCAGAATTATTAAAATGCCCCACCCTCTGGAAAAAACATGTGTGTTAAGGAACTGGGCAGATAGTCCTGCTTCGTTTTGTGATTTGGTGCCAATAGTGACTAAATCTGGGTGTTTAATACTTGCAAAAGCACTTCATTTCCCTCACAGCCAAATCATATGGATGTTACTGAAGTACAGAACTGCTCCTTTCCCTCCTTACCCCGTGCAAGTCAATGATAAATGTTCTTGTTAAACGTTTAGACTTGCCAGTAAATCCAGCAGACAATTAAAAAAAAAAAAAATCAGTGAGCATTTTAAATGCTGGTTCCATTTCCTCCCTACTGATACACCTTGAAGCTGTAGTACCCGAAATCGTTGATGGATGTGCGCACCAGTGTTCTAGTCTGCATCTGGAGATGCTGACGTGTGTTCTTTTGGTTTACAGATATTGCGGTGGCCGCACCATATGGTGGGGAGGACAAGAGAGGGCTTGTCTACATCTACAACGGGAGAGCATATGGTTTGAATGCAGTCCCATCTCAAATTCTTGAAGGGCAGTGGGCCGCTCGCACTATGCCGCCCAGTTTTGGGTACTCGCTCAAAGGAGCCACGGATGTGGACAGAAATGGATATCCAGGTGCTTTGCTCTAAATCTCCCTATAAATAACTTAATATTAGCCTCCCATCTGATTAACAGCATGTTAAAAAGGAAATTTTAATGTGGGCTATTTTTCCTGTCTCCCTAGACTTGATTGTTGGAGCGTTTGGTGTTGACACAGCTGTTTTGTATAGGTAAGTATCCCTCTGTGCTCTTACATAGGTGCAGGCACAATGAAAACTCAGAGGCATTTCTGAGTTAGAAAAGAGACCTTGATGAGGGAAGTCTGAAAGATTCTGCCACTCCACTTCCCAAACTGCTGGAGGTAAAAAAAGTTATACTGCTCTTTTCACTGAATAAATCCTATAGACTGCTATCTATTATTTATCTTTAATAATCAATAGCTAAGAGAAACTATAAATTGTCTTCAGTCCAGATAGTTAATCTTGGAGTTGTCCATTAGTTCTATGGTTTGTTGTGTTGTGAATCAAGAAGTTACAGTGAACAAGGTTTGTTAATTTGACGTGATCCATCAGGTCTAGTGGAGGGTGCCCCCATCCATGGCAGCGGGGTTGGAACTTGATGGCCTTTAAGGTCACTTCCAACCCAAACCATTCAATGATCCAAGGCTTTCTGAGTGGCAGTTTTCTAGAGCCTCACACATTCAGGGTGCTGCTAGCTGTTACACTGCAACCCTGATATTCTTAGCCAGTCCTGCTTGGGGAAAATACCTTATTTTCTAGGACTAGCTAGGACTTCCTTCTGGAACAGGGCACATTCTGACTCTCATGGCAGTAAAAGGGCACAGAAATGATTATCCATTATTCTTGTAGTCCCACTAAATGTTGTCTAAGCCTGTGTGCATATCTTTCACAATCTGATGGAGAGAGTATTTTCTAATGTGGTGTTGAATGCTGTTTGAAAGGATGTTTTCTTTGCAGGGCTAGACCGGTTATTAGAGTAAATGCTGCCCTGGAAGTTAATCCAACCATTCTAAACCCAGAAAACAAAGCCTGCTCGCTGTCAGATGTAAAGGTTTCTTGGTAAGTAGGGTATTTTTGTTATCCTTTGTGGGTGTTCTGCTTTCATAAGCTTTCAGCTTTGAAAGGATTCATGAGGTCTAGACAGATAATTAAGACGATCAAACAGACTTTTCTGAAAGAGCAGACAATACAAAATAAGAACCTTTGCCAACGGTGGGGGGAGCAATACTGTAGCCAGTGGAGATTAGGCCGACTCCTAAGTTACATCCTCCCAGCTGAGACTGCCAGTTGAGTAGAGTATGATCTTCTCAAGATGGCAACAGCTAACATAACTTTTGCAGTGCTTTTATCTGTTAACTAATTTTTTTGGTGAAAAATTAAGTGCCTATGGAATATACTTGGGAAGTGTCTGCTCTGCAGACTGTTTTCGGTTCTTGTTCCTGGACTATTGTCCAAACCCACTTCTCCTTTTCAGTGTTAACTTCCTTTTCACCTCAGCATGCCAGCCTCTAGCTTTAAGAGTATGTGAGCCACATTTGATTTCAGGAACGAACACTGTTTCACAGGTGACTCTTCCTACATGAATTCAGACTTCAAAGCCTTGCACTGCTGTTGACTTATAGCTTATAGTTTCTGTCCCATGGGTAAAAGATAGCTTTTGTGAGTGAGCTAGAGTCTCAAAAGAGAATGTCTTTTGAATTGATGAAAAAAGTAAATAATTTTGGAAGAAAATGAGAGAAATAGTGTGTGAACATAATTTTTTATTTTCCTCCGAAACAGCTTCAAAGTAAAGTTCTGCTTAAAAGCTGATGGCAAAGGAAAGCTCCCTAATTCACTAAGTAAGTTGTGCTTTTTTAAAAACTTGAGTGCAGACACCAGCAGTGGTTATGGTTCCTTTTCATTATTGAAACTATTGCCTGCCCTTTACAGTACAATCCCACCTGTTCAGTGACCATCTATGTGGCTTTCTTCAGCAGTTTTTTGGCTGAAGCTGTGTTGAAGTCAGTGGGATTTGAACATACATGGGACATGAAGCATATGTTTCACCACTTGGTGGAACTAGTTTTGCAAAGTCTTTTGTATTTTACAGAACTGAGACCAGCTCTTGTTGACAAAACTTTGAGAAGAATAATCAAGTATGTGCACTCTTAGGCCTGAAAACTATGGACCAACAAGAGACTTGGTGTATTTCTATTGAAATTATAAATTTCTGACTGATATCACTGATTTTGTCATCAAGTTCTCTGGATCAGAATCAAGAAAAGATTGTTTCAAACAGGTTTTGCAGTTGTGATTTTGTAGCAGGCTGCCTGTCACACTACTATCTGGTTTTGTCTACTCATTGTAACACCTTTTCCTGATTTTTTTTTTTTTTTTTTTTTGTATGGCATGTATAGAGGTGGTTTGATCTGGGAAGATTCATACACATAGCTGTTAACATATTTTAAATTTCATCATCCATATCAAATATGGAAAGTACTAAGTGATCTGGCTAAATAATTCTGTACAAAACTGCTTTAATATTTTAGAAATTACTACTGTTCTTCTAGTTAAATTAAAACTTAAATTAAAAATGTATCGGTGCTCTTCTGTTTCCAGTTTTTCAGGAAAAAGTCTAATTTAGGCTAATAATAGTACTTGTTTGTTATTATATTGAGAAATAATGTGCTAATAGATCGTATATTAAGAGAAGTGGAAGTTTTAAAAGTTCCAAGTATTAGCTTTCCATTGTGGCTGAGATAAGCTTTTAGCTCAGTTTCTGGTGAGAACCTGCTGGGTGTTTAATTGAACGAAATATCCATAACCTAAGTGCTTTTCACTGGACAGATTTCCAAGTGGAGCTGCTGTTGGATAAACTTAAGCAGAAAGGAGCTATACGGAGAGCTCTCTTTCTCCACAGCAGACAGCCTAGCCATTCGAAGAACATGACTATTACCAAGGGGGGCAAGATGAATTGTGAAGAGCTTGATGCCTTTTTGAGGGTAAGTAGCCGTTTACGTTTTGGTGTGCTTTCAGTTAAACACCTAACACAGGGAATGTTTAAAAAATAAATAAATAAAATGCTGGAGCAACTTCTTAGCCAGTGGATAGATTTAAAAATACTAAAACCATATGTCTCTCCTGGGTTATTGCAGCTGTCAGAGGATGACTAATGGATATTATAATGACTGGTGTCCTGGTCACTAAATGGATTGGAAAATCAATTCTGAACTTTGTTACAGACTTCCTGGACAAGTCATCTAGGCATAAAATTGGTTACAATTTCCAAGGAACATGGAAGTTAATAAGCAGAGGTGGTGTTTCTACTCTGGAGATAAAAGAATAAAGAAAAACATGGTCTGCAACTAAAATGCAAAGATCATCAAATAACAGAGGAGATGGAAAAGGCTGAAATATTGAGTTTGCTTTTTCTTACTCGTCCACCAGTGTGGACGACCGTATAACCCAGGACAAAAATCATTGGCTGAAGTAAGGAAGGATGTACAAGTGTAGCTAAGTGGAGTGAGACACAGCTCGGATTGATCTCTGAGTACTTATAAATCAAACATAAACAATACTCACTCCCTTCACAAAAACAAAAAACCCACGACCACCTAACAAAAGCTGCAACCAAAACGCAAATGACAAAAATGATTAAGATTTGCAGAGGATAGCTAATGACTTTGAGTGGCTTTGTGAGTGGGATGTGTATGGAAATAACTATCCCAGGTATCAGAGTTAGTAAAGCTTTATCACCTTTCTGCCTGATATTCTCATAATTGACACGACCTATATGAAATTTCCATAAATTGGATGAAAACCACTTGAAAGCTGTAAGTTACAGGTTTGTGTTCACAGAAGATACTTTCTACATATTAAGATCCTATAAGAGCTAAGTAAGATCTTACAGCAAGCTGTTCTAAATTCAGTAATTTTTATTGTTCTCAGAAATGAGAATAATGAAGCAAGCTTACATTGCTAAAATCTGTGGTTAGCATAATGGTTTCAGTACTCTGCAAGGCAGGGTCAATGTTTGATAACAGAGTGATTTGAAATTAACAATATGAAAGGCAATGACTGCAAAGTAGTAATAATCTTACAAAGGAAAAATCACAATTCAGGATCTTGGAAGCATGCTGAATTTTGTCTGACAGGAAAGAGTAGAACTGTATAGCCCTGTAGGGTCCCCTTGCTCTTCACAGAATCACAGAATGTTAGGAGTTGGATGGGACCTCAAAAGATCCTCTAGTCCAACCCCTCTGCCAGAGCAGGATCACCTAGAGGAAATCACTCAGGAGTTCACTCATAGTTCTATCACTTAATACTCCTGTATGCTTTAGTTTTCCACCTATAAATCAGGCACATTACTGTTGAAATTGTCCATCTTCAAAGTTTACACTGTAGGTTTTCTCATGAGAGAGTCTCTAATCTGAAAAGAGCTCAGTGTGGTGGCTAGCAGCCTCCCAGGTTAAACCTACAGAGACTTTTGAGGGATGTTTTTTGTGTTTCTCTTCTTCATGTGTTTTAACTGATATGAAAATGTTTGGTTTCCTCAGGATGAATCAGAGTTCAGAGACAAACTAACTCCCATTACTATTTTTATGGAATATCGTCTGGATTACAGAACAGCTGCAGATGCAACAGGATTGCACCCTATCCTCAACCAGTTCACTCCTGCTAATATGAGCAGACAGGTACATTTATTACGCAGTCTGTGATAAATTCACCCAGAACATGCTTTCAGCTTTCATCACTTATCTAATGATTGTGTTCATCTTAGTACTTCTGAAAAAATAAGATAACAAAATACACATCTAGGTTTTAGTCTGTGATTTATAGAAATATTTGTGGCTTTTGTATGGTTGTCTTCGCTTCTTTTCTTCACTCTGTCAAATTTCTTCTTGACATGTTATTCTTTAGTGCTGGGCTGACTTTCACACATACTAATAACTTCTGGAGAGAAGCAGTTAGAGTAGCATTGAAGGTGTTAATCTTGAAGGATTGGAGTGTTTCAGCCATGGCTCATATACATGAGGCAGCACAATATTATGTTTATCCATATAGTGC
Organism: Porphyrio hochstetteri; assembly: GCA_020800305.1. Lineage (NCBI taxonomy): Eukaryota > Metazoa > Chordata > Aves > Gruiformes > Rallidae > Porphyrio > Porphyrio hochstetteri. Next base: position 2,312,246 of record CM036910.1, on the reverse strand, counting down.
TCGTAAGGTAATAAACGTTTCTTTCTATTTCTGCCCTTTATACAAAATTTTGTAAATGTTTTAGAGAATAGTGGTGATGCAGTTCAAGATGTATAGGGTATTCAAAGTTTGGAAGGAGCTTTAAGATGTGTCAATGTCAGTCCTAGAATCACAGTGTGGCAGGATGAGGCACAGTGTGCTCCCCATATTAAAAAAAAAAAAAAATTTGTTATTTTTCTGAGACTAATGAGACTAAGATACATCAAGACCAACTCTTAAAATCTTCTTGTGTGGTGGTGAAACAGTGTTACTGGAAATGTATGTTAGAACAGATGGAGGAATTACTAAACCAATATCGATTTGATTTTTGCATAGGCACACATTCTGCTGGATTGTGGTGAAGATAACATCTGCAAACCCAAGCTGGAGGTTTCAGTGGAAAGGTAAATACTTTTAAAAAAGTACTACAGCAAAAAGTAACTTCCCTTCTTGAATTCTAACCTTGAAGAGCTTCTAATACTTTTTGCTGAAAGGGTGTGTTGAAATAAGTAAGGATTCACATGTATACAATCTAAACTCGTGCTTACTTGTTTTAAGGGAAGGCCATGTTCTCCTTTGTAACCTGCTGTCTTTAGCATGTCATGCAGTCAGAGCAAACACTGTTCCTCCTATCCCAGCACCTGCTATAAGCATGCAGTATTTCTTTGTGTATTTGCTAAGCTGGAAAGGCATACCAAGCCTAAAACAATGTTAGCTGTGGTTGTACCACTGTTCTGCTATTTAATCACGAAGATGTGAACAGGCATCACTTTATCCAGTGTAGGGGGAAGAAGGGCTGTGTCACCAGCATGAAAAAAAATTGTTGATAATGGTAATACCTTTTATTAAACCTGGAAAAATGAAACCAGTTTTAACTTGTACTTTGTTCATGAATTAGGTCTTTCTTGTGCTTTGTATGTCCAAAAGCCATTCTTAGTGTATTATCACTCCTCATACATGTAACTGCTTCTTTTTTTCATGCCTGTAGTACAGAGCTATAGCGTGTGCACGTACATAGGTAGTACAGTTTACTAGTGTGCTGAAGATGTTTCAGAAACATTTTATGTCAGTGCAGGTGAAGTTAGGTTTCTGTGTAGCTGGTGAGATGCGTTGTTTGGAAAGATGTTCCAGTTACAAAAAGAACTGGAACATTGACGATCTTGATGAGGGAATAACATCCACCCTCAGCAAGTACGCCGATGATACAAAGCTGGGAGGAGTGGCTGACACGCAGGAGCACTGCGCTGCCATCCAGAGAGACCTGGACAGGCTGGAGAGCTGGGCAGTGAGAAACCAGATGAAGTTCAACAAAAGCAAGTGTAAAGTCTTGCACCTGGGAAGGAACAACTGTTTGTATCAGTACAGGCTGGGGGATGACCTGCTGGAGAAGAGCTCTGTGGAGAAGGACCTGGGGGTCCTGGTTGATGACAGGTTGGCCATGAGCCAGCAGTGTGCCTCGGTGGCCAAGAGAGCCAATGGGATCCTGGGATGCATCAGGAGGAGTGTAGCCAGCAGGTCAAAGGAGGTGATCCTCCCTCTCTACTCTGCCCTGGTCAGGCCCCACCTGGAGTATTGTGTCCAGTTCTGGGCTCCTTGGTATAAAAAGGACAGGGATCTCCTGGAAAGAGTCCAAAGAAGGGCTACGAAGATGATTAAGGGCCTAGAGCATCTCCCCTATGAGGAAAGGCTGAGTAAGCTGGGACTGTTCAGCCTTGAGAAGAGAAGACTAAGGGGGGACCTAATCAAAGTTTATAATTATCTGAAGCAGGGGATGCAGGGGGAATCAGCCAGCCCCTTTTCAGTGGTCTGTGGGGATAGGACAAGGGGCAATGGCTGCAAGTTGGAGCATAGGAAGTTCCGCACCAACATGCGGAAGAACTTTTTCACAGTGAGGGTGACTGAGCACTGGAATAGGCTGCCCAGGGAGGTGGTGGAGTCTCCTTCACTGGAGATATTCAAGACCCGCCTGGACGCCTATCTGAGCAATATGAGCTAGGGAGCTGCTTTGGCAGGGGGGTTGGACCCGATGATCTCTCGAGGTCCCTTCCAACCCCTACAATTCTGTGATTCTGTGATCTTTCCAGAACTATAACTATAAAGAACTATTATAGGTGTCTTGGCTGTGTCCTGTAGTCAAGGCTTCTATCAAGTTTTGTTATCAGTATATGCTTATACCTCTGCTGCTAAGCAGGTGTGTAATTCAAAATGTACAGTGAGTTATCTGCTCATAATTCTTTGTTAAAGGTTTCAGTGGGTTTGTGCATTACTGCTAATTCTATTAAAAAGATTTTTACAAACCAGCAGGCAATACTTGCTCAACTTGGACATGGTTCTGTTCTAAATACAGCGTAGTGCTCTCCTGTTACTCCTGAGCGTAGGTATTGCCTCGAAACTTCTCTTTGCACAAGTGTTTCTTGTTCCTGTAAGTTCGGCCAGTTCAGTATGCTCCAGAAGCTGAATGTGGAGCTCATTCTTACAACTGTGTGTTGCAGTGATCAGAAGCAGATCTACATTGGTGATGATAATCCATTGACACTAATTGTCAATGCACAGAATCAAGGGGAAGGAGCCTATGAAGCAGAACTCTTTGTCATCGTTCCGCCCCAAGCAGATTTCATCGGTGTTGTTCGTAGCAATGAGGTAAAATTCCAACTACCTTCTCTGAGAAATGCTATTTCAGGTGCTGCTCTGGAAGTCTGTTGGGAGAGGGTCCATCAGTGGTGTTTTTATGCTTCAATCTTAAAACGCTGAAAAAAATCACTGGGCTCTTCTAATCCCAAAGCCTATAAACACCTGGTTGGCTGTTTCCAGGTTAAGACCCTGCTACCAGCAACAATGATGAATCATTTGTGTGATGGAGCTCGACACACAGAGTTTATCTGCTGCAAGTCTTCATTAAAACAGTGCCTTTTTTTACTTTAAATTTAAAGTTGTAAAGCACGTCATGTGCGAGGTAAAGAGCTGGGCAGCAGCAAGGCAAAAAGTGATGATGTTGGGTATTACTATTCTTTTTCACCTAGGTGTGTAGGAAGTCTTTAGTGCCAGTTATCGTGACTACGCAGTATATTAAAATTGATTTCCTGAATTTCTCTTGCTATGTTACAAAATGTCTCTATACCTTCTGTTTCTTGAAGATATGTAGGTATAGTCCAAATTTTGGTTTAGCCCATCATAGTTAGATAAAACCAATATACTTTCAGACTTTCTTCATCCTTGTTTTCATTCAGTATAATCTGTGACCAAACAATGCATGTGTAAAGTTGCAGAGCGCGAAGGGGAAAACTATTTTGCCCCTATGTCAAAGGATTCTAATTCGGATACTGTATCTGTCATGGATGTTGGACTGTTCCTTGGTTTGGTTCTCCAGTTTGCCTCTGCTATTCTAGAACCTTGTGATGTGACTTTATTCAAAATCTGATAGCTTCTAGAAGACCCTTATTTATAAATAAGCTAGTAAGGTTAGTGCTGTTCTGCCTTCCAGTCTTTATTTTCCTATGGAGAGTTTTAGCTGTTGCCCAGCTGCCAACTGGGCACAAAGGCTTCGAACAACCAGGTGGAGAAACTTGGTTGTAAAAAAATCACCAGTGCTACGCAGTATATAAGTATTGAGTGTCTCTTAGACCCTCAGAAAGAGCATCTGTCTTGTATCAAAAATATTCGTCTCAATGGAGATTTTCATACTGAGGTTTTATTTAATTTTAGTGCTTGACTGTTAAAACTGAGAAGTTAGATTATCACTTATGCAGCATACCTAGAACTCTTCTCCATACTTTCAGACGGGTGTCCAGATGTCAAGAATGGCATTCCTCAATATCTCTCTCTGATTTATTACAGGCTTTAGCAAGACTGTCATGTGCTTTTAAAACTGAGAATCAAACTCGCATGGTAGTTTGTGACCTGGGAAATCCCATGAAAGCAGGAACTAAGGTGAGGTTTGGCCTGGCAGCAGAAAAGGGATGCACTGGTATCTTAATCACAGTAGTGTTTGGGTAGGATGTTTACTCACAGGAATTTAAGATTAAATATAGATGATGTTTAGCTGCCCACATGTTTGGTTGAAACAAATTATGATGGAATGAAGTATTCAACAAAATTAAAAGTTGCGAGGAGCGTTCATGAGGGTTTTTTATGATGCAACTGAAAAGTAGTTCATTAAACAGTAAGAAATAACGAACCCTGGTCCCTCATAGGTTTGTCTTTAGATTTGTCTGATAGGTATTTTATTTTTTTAAGTATATAATAAAGAGTTAGCTCATAACATGTCTTTCTCTTAGTGGAAACCTGATAGTGCTTCTCACTCTTGCCTGGTTCTGTGAAGTTAGTGGGCCCTGGCAGATATTAAGGTGATTCAAGATAATAAATAAATCTTATTTTTCTGAGTAAATGAAGTGAAAATTGCAGCCATTATAAACACTTTGATGATTTTTCTTCCAAGGGACTCTTTGTATAAACGAATAAATGTGACTTCCGAAGCCTCTCAAAGTATATCAACCTGAAGCATACTTAGAGCAAACCTTGGGGAATGAGTTTTAAGACCAGTAAAGCATGCCATGTTCGTTACTGTTTGCAATGTCTAAGGGATATTCAGTTATGTGTAAAAAATAGCTGAGGCAATGTGGGGGTGAGCATGGTGTAAACCTTCCAATTCTGGGCTGTGGCAGTGATTCACTGGCTGAAATCTGCAGATTGATTTCTAGTCATGGTGAGCTGGATGCTTTTTATTTGCGAAGTCTCTGTGTTCTCTTCATGTCTGTGTGCTTTGAGCTTTTTTGTTGTAGTATAATAGCATTAAGAAGCTCTTATCAGATTTTTTGACTGTGCTTCCACTGAACCATGGTTATTTTGTTTTCTAAAGCTGTTAGCTGGCCTACGTTTCAGCGTGCACCAGCAGTCTGAAATGGATACCTCTGTGAAGTTTCACTTGCAAATCCGAAGGTATGGAAATCTGTGAGCATGCACCTCACCTGGCAGATAACATGTAAAGTAAATTGTCTGTGAACTGAGCAGTTAGTTTCACTCTGGACTAATTCTCTGGTCTTTGACTTCTAAAAATTAAACACCTGGATTGAATGAATTATGTGTTTAAAAATAGAGGATGAAATGTGAGAAAACAGTTTTCTGTTTGAATGCAATTTCTTCTGCTTACAGCTTGTAGATAGGCTGTTGCACAAGTGAAATACTAAAGAAATTATTACGACTTTATACCTACTGGAGATTATATTTAAGATTTGGAGGTGTGTTCAGTAGGAATCTCTTTACCCGATACAGTCTTACATTGCTTAGTGGACAGTACAAATATAGTTGCTTTTTTTTTTTCTCCCATGGTGGACAAAAAGTGGGGCTTCTTTATACAAGTGTTTAATTTTTTTGAGTGAATCAGTTATTCTCATCCACATAGGTGTTTTTCATCTACAAGTGTTAAATAGGTTTAGACCTGCCGTTCTGTCTTAATGATACAGCGACGTGCCGTACTGTTCAAAGAACTTGGCAGCATTAAAGATCTCTTTGATGTCACGTTGCTGTCTGTTCAATTTTTTCCCTCTCCTCCAGCAGCTGTTAAGCTGTCCCAATAGAGTGTGACTTTTCTTCTTTGCAGAAAGTAATCTTCTCTGGGGTGTCTCATCTTTCTTAGGCTAACCCCGCTCACTAATGAACTTACACCAGGAGAAAAAGGTTGGGTTGCTTAAGACATGCTGCTTCTCTGATGAGAAATTCCTGTAACGTTTTACATCTTTTACAGAAAAAATTTCTTTACATGACTTACGAAAGCAAAAACAGCAATGCAATTAAATGTGGTAATCACAGCTCAGGAGTCATGTAATGATGTTATGTACAATTATTTTAAGGGTTTTTTTTTTCTGCCAAGTACTTACTTTAAGAAGTTCACCTTTGTTTTCTCTGCAGTTCCAACCTGTATGACAATGTAAGTCCCATGTCATTCTATCAAGCTGATCTTGCCATTTTAGCAGCTGTTGAAATTAGAGGGTAAGCATAGATAGTGTTTTAATAAATTTTTCTCAAGTGAGCTTTGCATGTTTGCTTCTTTGTAACTCAATTAATGTTCTTTCCAGTCCGTATAAGTGTTTTTTGGGAAGCGTTAGGGAGTTTTTAATCATAAATAAGCAGAATACTAATACCGTGATGTTAATATTGTAGTGACTCCGTTACCTCCATTACTTCTGCTTACCAGAAATCTACATTTGACACCTAAAAGCCATACAATCATCTTGCTCTGCCAGTTAACTCAGACTCCTGACTTTTCAAAACTTCCACAGCATTTGTTATTGTGATCTAACTTTGTTACTGTCTGATAGGTAGGGGATGGCACAACTGAAACGTATTATTGTTAGTTTCACTGTTTTCAGTGCGTGCTGAATTCTAACTGTAGTAGTAAGTCTCTCCATTTATCTAAGTATTTCACACTTAGTGGCTTTTGGATGAGATGTACTTTAAATCTACTAATGCTTTAATAGATGTAGGATGAATCTGAAGGTTAGGATTGGGGAGAAAAAATGTTTCTAAATACAAGGCTCATCTTTTCATGTAGAGAAGAAACTGAGTATTTAAGATAGAAGCCACTCAACCACAGTTCTTTCTGCCTTTATATACCGAAGGTGAAAAACGGACGATGAAATACAATTGTGTGGGGTTTTTTTTTTGGAGATGTTCTTGAGAATTGCATTTATTGTTTCATACTTGACAATAATTACTTGTTTGTCCCACTGTTCAGCGTGTCGTCTCCTGATCACATATTCCTTCCTATTGCAAATTGGCAGCCAAAGGACAATCCAGAAACAGAAGATGATATTGGGCCTCTAGTTCAGCATATCTATGAGGTATGCAGTTACTACCAACTTCAGTTACACAGCGCTGTGATAAATGAAAAGACATTTTTTTGCTGTAGGCTCTCTCTTGAGTAAATCATAAATTCTCTTTTTTCTTTTTTGTTCTTGCATGGAAACAAAGATTTTTAATTTTTTTGAATATACTTTTTATGGTGGGTCAATAATTGGTGTCTGCAAAAAGGGTTGGAATACCTGTAATTATTTAAAAGGAGTGGCCAAACTAGAGAGGCTCATTTTTTACATAATTTCATGTGTTTATTTTTTAGCCCTTTGAAATCTAGATAAAACATAAATAAGTTGAGCTGAGAAAATGACTCATGGCTGTAAATTATTCAGTTTCCTCATTTGTACTCCAGCTGTTCTGAATCATTGTCAAGTCTTTTGTCCTGAAAAATGTTAATTATTTGAAATTTCATTAAAAGAACAATCACAGTTGTAATCTAGATAGTTTAATAAAACAAAGCTTGCTGAGAACACTGTATAAATAGGAATAATTGAAATTTTCCCTAGAACTTAAGAGACCACCTATCTGAAGAAAATTTTACAGATGTATGTGTCTGTGCTCAGAGTGTCTTGGCTGAGATACGTGTAGTAGCTGTGATTCCTAAAATACCCTACCAAAAATACCTTTTATTTTCCAAGGAAACTGAATTTCTTCAGGGCAGAGAGACTAATGCCATGTAGGTTTTCTTTGAAGTAACTTTTATCAAATTGTGTAAGTAATTGACCTTTGCCTGTTGGGGGACTGAAGTTTAGCTACCGTTTATAGATGAAGTTCTTGATGCTACTGGCATAAGTGCTAGGGGTAGTGGAAGTATAATTTATGGCTCAAATATAAAACAAAACTAGACTCACAAAGAAGGTGGCTCTTTTCTGTTTTCTGGTTGGGTTTTTTTACATCTATTAACTTTATTTTCATAACCAGCTAAGAAACAATGGTCCAAGTGCATTCAGCAAGGTGATGATGACTCTGCAGTGGCCTTACAAATATAAAAACTACACATTGTTGTATATTGTTCAGTATGAAATTGATGGTCCCATGAACTGCACTTCTGATATGGAAATCAATCCATTGAAAATTAAGGTAAGTTGGATGCTTTTGTTTTTGCTTGAGTGGAACGAAGTATGTTTGTGTTGGAAAAATACCCAGATCCCTCAGAATCTAACACTGAGTTTTCATCTGTTGCTGAGGAACAAGCCAGCACTGTTTGATAGTACCTGTCAATGTATATAGCAGGTGAAATAAAAAGTCAGCAAGAGATTGTCAGCGCAAAGGTGAATTTGTCATTTCTTCTTAGTTTGTTGCTGTGTCTCTTTTTCTTGAAGATTGTACTGTATGAGTTCAAAGTCCAAAGCAATGGGATTATATTGAATGTGGTTGTGAATAAAAACATTCCAGGTATTTCTGGGTTCTTTATGTAGCTTTCTGGGGGTTTTATTTCTTGGTACAAAAATGGCACTAATTTTTCTCTTACTAGCTTATTTAGGCCCTCATCCAAATGCTACAAAGGCCAACAGGGGTGTTCCAGTGGGGCTTAAAATGTTTGCCATTACTGTCAGCAGGACAAGGAGTTTTCGGAGCACAGAGCAGAAAAAACTCCTTTTTCCAAAGCTGGACTAGACAAAGAAACACCAAATCAAAACCAGCAAGTTGGAGAGCAGAGTGCTGAATTCTAAAACAATTTAGAATGACAAGTGAAAACCAGTTATTAGTTCTATAGAAGAATTTAAGCAAACATATGCATAAAAATACTAAGTGAAGGCAATCAATGTATAGAGCAAAAAAGCATACTTGGGTATCTTTGATAATCAAAGCAACTTGAGTGAACATATAAATGCAAATTCCCTGTGCTTTTGGTGCACCATTTGTAATAATGTAATTTTTACAACTCTTTTGTAAGTTTTCACATATAAATTTGTGGGAAGCAAGTAGGATGGCTCTACCTATGCCCATATGTAAATTTGCAGTTATACATTGGGAATTTCTAAGGGATTACTGAAATAATTAAATCTCCTGGCTACTTTTTCAGGCTCTCCCTTAAAGATTTTTTGCATGCACATGTGGTGGTACTTCAGGACAATACTAGTGCTGTTTTTTCAGAGTTGAAACCAAAATGTTGAAGAAAAATTTTTAATAAAAGATTGCAAAATTGAATTGTTTATTGCAGTCTAAGAGTGGGTTTTTTCTATAAATGAGTTCTGCATTGAATTGAAATACTCAAGGCTCTGTGTTAGATCGTATAAGAAATTTCCATCAGTGATGTGGAAAAGGTGTGAGTAAAACTTTAGTTACAGATGTGGGTAAAACCAGGTTCTGAGGAATAGCTAGGATAGGAAGAAGCCTGATCTGTTACAGATTTTCTTGACTTTGAAGTTTGAAAATATTTAAATGTAAGAATTACTTATTATTTGGGGTTCCCTGGTGTGTCCTAGATTTCTACTTCTAAAGAGGATAAGAATGAAACATTTAGCAGGGAAGATAATCACAATCATCGTATCAGTCGAAGGGATTTATCTGCCATTGAAGGAGACGTGCAGACTTTGGTAAGCTTGCGGTGTTGATATGTTGATTGTGTAATAATACATTTGAATAGTTTATGGTGCTTTGCCAGGAATAAAGGACAATAAAGTATGTATACGAGTCAAATAACTCCACTGATCAATTCTTTTCCAAGTGTTTTTGTATTTGGAGTATCCTTCCTATTCCTGTTTGCAGGGCTGTGGAACTGCTGATTGTTTGAAGATAGTCTGTCAAGTTGGCCACCTGGAAAGAGGGAAGAGTGCAATATTATATTTAAAATCACGTCTTTGGACCCAAACTTTCATGAATGTGAGTGACTGAATATTCTGTCTCTGCTTCTAAAATATAAAAAGTGATTTTTTTTTTTTGTATGCCTGTGCAATACTGATTTTTTCCTTTCCTACACAGAAAGAAAATCAGAATCACTCCTATTCTCTGAAATCGTCTGCTTCTTTCAGTGTTATAGAGTTCCCTTACAAGAACCTTTCCTTTGAAGATATCCACAATTCTACAGTAGTAAGTCATTTACATCCAACTTGAGCATAATTACCTCAAAATTAATACAAAAGGAATGCTTAAATTCTTATGGCTCTGTATAATTGTGATTTTTATCAACTATTTGATTCATATATTAATTTCACTGACACAGTGAGAGTAAAACAAAAATGTTTGTCCTAAACCTAGAATGAACAATACTTGTGGATTTAAACACTTCGCTGAAAAAGAAAAAAATTTAATGCCACTATTAAAGAAATAATTTACTTCAGATGTCTCTTCTATTGTAGTAGCACTTAGGGATTGAATAATGGACCTTTATTGTATTGAATGAAATACTAGGTCATTGTGGAACAAAAAGACCATCTGTGCTCTAGAGGGTTTCAAAGAGAAGGGAGACAGGCTGCGAATGGAAAGGAAGGTCTAGACCATTTATTAAAAAACTTTGGAGGGTACTATAGCATTAAATATCTTAAAGAGTTGAAAAGGATTGTGATTTTATTTTTTAAATGGTTTCTAATACCTATTAACTCGGTTTGCTCTACGACACCCTGTGAGCTCAATATTTTCGTTTCAAAGTAAAAAAGGAAAGGCCCTGAATTATTTTTCTCTAATTGCCTAATATTTCCAGGTTCCTATGGCTTTACTAAAAATCATCAAACATTGCAGAATGTGTGTTGCTGTGGTATCACTGATTAAAGGAAAAAAAAAAAACCACCAAACAACCCCAAACCCAAATCCTAATAGATTTAGGTCAGCGAAACCTTTATGTGTCACTATTGATTTATAGCTGTTTACTCACATTGCAGAGAAAAAGCAAATTATGCTGGATAAACATTATTCTAAACACTATAGAATAAAGATATAGATTCTTAAACTGCACAAATGAGCTTGGTATGTCAGTCCTGTTCAAAGTGTGATTTATTGTGTTTTTCTATTAGGTTACTACAAATATTACATGGGGCATTCAACCACAGCCTATGCCTGTGCCAGTGTGGGTTATAATTTTGGCTGTCCTAGCAGGATTATTGCTCTTGGCTGTTCTAGTGTTTGTTATGTACAGGGTAAGTACTTTATTTGGGTGTTTGTATTATTGTTTTTTCCCACTAATGATACATTGTTTCCAGTTGTTCCACAGTTTGCAGAAATACCTTGGTCCCCTGCATCAGCTAAGTTTTTGGATAACTAAAACTTTTCATCTTTGTTGGAGAATTAAATAAGATGTTTGAGGTTGTGCTGAATGACTTGGTTTAATTTTTGAGCTGATATTTTTGGCCTCCAAAGCCAATAATTTAAGGTAACAGGTAGTAAGGAAAAAATTGAAATAACTAGTCAGCTAAGGTATGATCAAGAAGGAAAGAGAAAGAATGTGCTTATCTTGAAAATCAGTGCAATTTCTTTATTCTCTGAATCACAGATGGGCTTTTTCAAACGTGTGAGACCACCTCAGGAAGAACAAGAAAGAGAACAACTGCAACCACATGAGAATGGGGAAGGAACATCAGAAGCTTAAGCAGAGCTTTATCTAAGACATTCTGGAATTTGAAAATGTCTACATCTTGGTTACAAATTCTGACTTCCCCCCCTTAAGGAAAAAACACTCGTGTCTGCAAGAGCTTCTGGTCTCAGAAGGTACCAGCACATAAAAGATCAGAGCAATATATGTAAATCTTCCTTTTTGTATTAATTGTGTTTGTGTGACTAATGCATCTGCACTGATCTGTGTGTGAAAAAAAATAACTATTATGTAGTGCTTTGATTTTGCTTATTGGGGTGTAGGAGACATCTTTTTTGATTCACGGACGGACTTCACATGAATTGCTGCACAGATTCTGTGTTTGCTTTTGAAGCCAACAGCTTCCACAGATACTTGCTGGATGACATGTTTTTATTTTTGTTGGAGTACACTACATTTCATTTCCTAGCTCTGAAGGCTAGTTGCCAAAAAAAACCCCAACCTAACACAGCTTGTTCTACAAAACTGGAGAATACTTTGACCCGTTAACTCTGCTAACGATTTTCCACCTGCTCAAAAAATATTAAAGTGATTATTCAGTGCAGTCATTCACATCTGATACCTCTCTTGCATGTCTCGTCTCCTTCCTGCTCAGTCATCTGTCGTGTGGTTTTTCCTCTAGGGGAAAAAAAACCAACCTTTCCTGTTCCTCGAGGTCCTAGGTCTCTTGGTATAGAGATTGAACCTATGGAAATCGAACTGAGTAGTAGAAAGCCGGGGATGATGTGCTTTCATTAGGTCCCACAGAAAAGATTCAGGGCAAGATCCAGACTCTGCTGTGTTTCCATGAAGCAGGATCCATGTGTTACACAATTTATGGCAGTGTGGATCCATTTAGGTACTGCCAGGGACAAGTTGCCCCTTGTGGCTGCCAGCAGACAAGTGTGTGAGAACCTATAGCCTTTATGTTCACAAGTCGATTCTCTACAAGGTTTGAAGAAAGATAAGTCTTCACATTACATGGGTTGAATTTCCATTCTGGCAAAACAATGGAGGGAATACTTGGTGACAGGTGACTTGATGCACTTAAGGAAGCTGTTTGTAATTTCTACGTTCTGTGGTTGACCATGTCGAAGTGCAGGGAGCAGTAATATAAGGACTGTTTGAACTACACGGTCTGCCAGCCAAATGTATATGTGATGTGAGTACTTTAGCTGCAAGCAGCCCTGCCTTGCCACCTGCCCTGAGAGAACAGTGAGCTTGTCAAATTAAGCAGAGTATAGCTGGCAGTGAGAAAGGTTTTGAAAAGAGAAGGTTGATTTGGCTTCTTGCATTTCTTGCATTCTTTCATTATGCCTTTCATTGCACAAAAGTCATTTTGTTGCATGTGACATTTCATTATGTTGAATACATTTCATTACTGGAGAAAACACTAAATATTGTTTCATTGATTTTTAAGCATACCAAAAGCTTAGTGGCTTAAAGCCACAGTTTTACAACATTCTTACTTTCTTTCCCTCTGCGTTTTGTGGTAAAATGAAGGTTCTTATATTTACAAAACAGTACAAGAACACTGTCTAGATGTGTTTGAGTAGACACGTAACTGCTAAGTAGAAGGTTGTTTGGCTTGCAAGCACATGTAGCTGTGTTGTACAGATTTTTAGAGTGTGGGTATATTTCAACCATTACAAAGATGCATTATATGAGACTTGGTTTATTTTTTGTTCCAAAAAGGAATGAATAACACCATCTTCATGTATGCAGCCACATACAGAAAGACTTACACTGTAATTAAACCAGTGAGATGCCTATGTAGACAAGCTCTTGAAAGGACAAGGACCTCTTGTTTGGATTTATATCCTGGGGGTTTTGTTCAAAGCTGCATCTCCCCTGTAAACACTGTGATACCTGTGGAACCTGGAATTACCTGAAAGAAGTGATTCAACTCTCATTTCTGCATCCTTACTGACATTTGAAGTCCATAAATGGCTTTAAGTCTACTTTTACTTGCTGAACCACAATGGCATTGGAGTAATAGCCCACAAAGTCTGTGGGGCCAGTATGTATAACAGATACCGGCTTGCATATTTATCCATTTATGTATTTTGGTTTTAGACTATCTGTTTAGATAGAACTAGCCTATGTGAGAGGGCAAGGACATGATACTGCTTTCTCTGAATTTTCAAGTTCCTCAGTGTTGCCATGGCTTTATCTTTGTCTATACCTCTAGTATGGTTACTAATAATTTAGTAAAGAATCAGGAGTCAGGCTTTGATCCTGGCCTCAAAATGTGACTTTTATACAACACAATTTCAGTTATTCACATAGGCTTACAGTTCACACACTTTGTCAGCTGCTTATCTATATGCAAAGGGATTGGTTTTATCCAGTCTTAATCTTAGTAGGTTAAGAGGTTTAAGAGACTGTCAGACAGATTATAGCTCTAATTCTTACATGTGTGCTTTCATTACATGTACACACCGTGTTGACTTGAAATTTATTAGACTACTTGCTTGTCTAGGCATTATAGAGAGATGAAAATTAAAAACAGCAAAAAACACCCCACGATCAAGATCCCTTGCTCTTACATGGAAGGGATACAGTAGCATTGTTAATGGTAGTGTTAACTGCATCCTGATGTTACTGTGGCAACTGGAAACTCTGGTTTTGCTGATTATTGGGATAAAAAAGGTACATTTTATTGGTACAGCTACTGTGGCTATGGCAAGGTTCTTCTGTGTATTGAAGTTACTTAAAGTAAGATGTAGTTAAGTGATCTTTATTTTCTTGCACTCTACTGGAGAATAAAAGGAAATAGTTGTTTCTCTCATGTGCGCTCATTTGGATAAAAAAAATCCTAGTAGCATATGTAAATGTAATATACAGGTCACTTAATAAACACCAGATTCAAGTTTTAAAGTAACATTTGTGTTTCAAGAAAGCTCTGTACAGGATGTTTTTTTTGAACATGGGTGTATAAGCATTCTATATCCCATACTAGATTGAGCAAGAAGCTTACAGACTATGTGTGTGTCAGAATAAATTTTGTAGGAATACACCAATGTCTGTAAATCACTATAGCAAATATTATACAATGATGCTAAAATTTTTTAAGGAATCTTTAAAAATATATTGAGGAATAAAATTAATGCCCTTTAGCCAAAACTAATGTGCCTAAGAAGCATACTGCAAGCATTAAAAAATACAAGTATGGTGACAGAGAATTAGTCCTCTGAGAACTATATTTTGGAAGCGTATTTTTAATGAATATAAATCCAACAGTTATGAATATTTAGACAGTGAAAAAAACTTCAAATGAGCTCTATCTTTTGTAATGAAATAAATTCTCCAAGTACTTCAGTTAGCAATTATTGCAGCATCTCATGATCAATATGAAGTGATTTATAGTACAAAATGCATATTATCTATTACTATATGTGACAGTATTTAGAAAAAAGTAAAGCAAGGAACCTAACTTAGTGTTACATTAATATCAAGAACCTACCAAATTATGGAGGTAGGTTTTGTTTAATTATAACTGTAAAGTCAACTATGGGTTAGGTTTATCAACATAAGTACATATCTCTGAGAAAACTTGGATATCAGTATTGCGCTTTTAACTTGTCCTAATTTTGTTTTTAATTTACACATTGATGTTTGATTCACATAAGGCTTATGGAAACTTTAAGGAAATTTATTATATGTACTTTTTATAAAAAATTTATTCCAGACAAATATTTTAAACATTTAGTAGTCTCTAAATTTGTGTCCATGCTTAAATAGTCTTTAAGGTAAACTCTCACAGGTACTTTGACAGTACTTCAGCTATAATCAGCATGTTCTTGGATATCTGAAGGATTGATGTTGCACTTAAGATATTTGCAACATTTGGCTTTGCTTTTGTTTACCCTGGCAGAGGCCCTGCGGTATTTTTGCCTACACCCTCATGAACAGTCATAAAGCAGTACTACACTGGTGACAATCTAGCCAGTTTTTGCCTTCAGTCTAGACTAATACCTTCCATGGCCTAATAAAGTAATAAAACCCCTCATGTTCATTGTTACTGGCTTGGAACGTGACCTTTTGTGTTCAATGCTGCAGGCTGTTTATGAGGAAATGAATAAATAGGCTTTTATAAAAGGAAAATGGAAATTAAAAAAAAAGGCGGTGACAGATCACTGATGAGCCTTAAAACAGAGATGATTGTTTTTTGTATAGTCTATGCCTGAGGTGGGAAGAACCCATTAGTTCCCTGTTGTCAGTGGCTACCTATCACAAACAATTCCCACAGCTTGGATCATGATTATTTGCTGAGCTCTAATAACACTCATTTACTTGAGTGGGATCTGAATTCTTTGCTACTGAATCTCTTTGACTATAATTCCCAAGTGCAATATAACATGATCAGATCTGGTTCACTGCCACGTTGTCTGTTTGCATAAGAAGGGATGTAGCATTTGTTGACTTCCGGTGATCAGTGTTTTTGTGGACATTAGCAAAAGTGGCATGTTTAAACTGAGGTGATAAATGAATGGTATAGAAAGTTTTTCATCACCCACATTGGGTGAAACAATGTATATTCTAAAGTGTATCCATTATTAACTCTTGAGGTACTGAGAAGTGGTACATCTTTACATCCACTGTGGAAAAATTGACTAGAGACTATGCAATAAGGGCTTTGACTCTGTAGTGCTACTACTGTTTCACGTGATTGCGATACTTAGTATTTTGGTCTGGTTGTTTTGGATTTTTTTTTTTCCAGCCTGTAGAATTTTTAGGTAGCACAGGAAACCTAACTTTTTATGAAATGACTTCTAAATATGCTGCACTAAGGTTGAATAACTTAACCCTTGGCTTTTGCAAAGTAAACGAAGATTTAATGTAGTATTTTTGTTATCAAAATTTTTTACAGGTTTAGGTGGCCCTTTCTAATCCATAAAGGAGCCCTGTATTTGCTATGATACAAATATATTGAAAATGTCATGTTTAATTTTGTTGTAATAGATTTGTCTGTTTGTTTGTTTTGCTTGTGCATGAAACCAGTAGAGCATTGTTTGCACAAGTAGGAAATTAACATTCTAATAGGAGTGCTGTATTTTGGGTTTGGTAGTCATGTAGTAAATACTTGTAACATAAATGGTGATATTTTTAGTAACTATGAAACCTAGGTTTCAAAGGTCTTTGGTACATTTGAGGGGAGAGCAATACAAATTTGAAGATACCTTATTTTATTAAATTATAACTCTTGCAAAAATGTGGGTATTGTGGCACAGTAATTTTGTACTGATATCAAATACATAGCTATTAAGCTATGGTTTTCAATTCTTTTTCATCCTAATATAAATTTTATTAGTTTGTATTTTTATATATGTATACATTTAAACATTATGATTGGATAAACTGAAAAATATAAGTATTGAATTGATTCTGATATTTAGAATTTTGGAATAAAATATCTATTAATTAACAGGAATTCTGTTGGGTTTTTTCTCTAGGTCTATTTTAAATCTGAAAACGTTGTATATATTTGTTAACCACAGTTATCTATTAAACATGAAAAGGTCACATTTACAACTTCTTACGTGCTTAGCTAAGTAGCACATACTAAGCTTGAGTCAAGCAAGAAAGAGGATCCAGTCACACATGATATCTTAGCACCAGAAAACTGATCGACAAAATTTGTCTGCCCCCCCCAATCAGATTTTTTAGCAACCATATCACTGTAGAAGAAAAAATGGTGAATTTTTGTCCTCTGTTTAAGAAAATTCAGAGAGGCATGTTTCCTTTTTATTGCATTGTTAGACTAATTTTATCTTATTACATTCTTTCTGATTAAAAACCATACTCATCACTGAACGGGGTGCCAGTAAATATTTTGTCACAAAGGCAGGTATGTTGATTTTACCTTGCTAGTATGCTTATATTGAAATGTATGTTGGTGCTTGGGAATACTTTGGAAAAACACTTGAGTTCCCTGGATTGCTAGTAGAGAATTTGTTAAAGAAAGTAAAGGATACCACAAAAGTGAAAACCTGATATTTTTGTTAAAATTACAGCTTCCATTGACCTCACAGTAGCCATCACTTACTAGCTACTACATGCACATCACCTAGTGGCTTGTGAAACATCCCAGCAGCAGCGAAGCCATGACTTTTAGCATTTGTTTAATACACACTGCAGCCAACACAAGGCTACATTTTGTTTAAATAAGGTGCCTCCAGTTAGTTACCAGCACAGTGATCACTACATCTGTTCAGCCATTTCTAATTAATGCATTATTGAGAAATTAGTGACAATAACTACCTCATTACAGCAACAAGGCCACAGCATAGTTTTTTTCCAATCTGGCAGCATAACCACCTTGAACAAAATGGTGGTCCATGTCTTGAGACTTGCAGCAATACTAGAGTTACACTGCTTTGCATTGTCTAGGTTTCTGACTCTGCGTACATGTATGATATCTTCTTCTATGCTTTTATCATTAGTGAGTTTGAATTAATTACCAATACAAATACTTTGTTCCATGTTAGTACATACTCATCTTTTAAATTGTCAAGTACTTTAAAGTACATAATGAAAAATTGAAAATACTTTCTTCTAAAAAAATATTTCTGTGAACATCCCATCAATGTTGTCTAATATGCATAAAGAATTAGGATTGCTGCTATCAGCAACCCATCTTCTCACAAGGTACTTCACAAGCAGTCTGTTTTACTGTGTATTCCTGGTAAACCTTCTAGAAGTTTGATGCTGAATCATTGCCTCTCGATGGGTATTCAGGAGGTGCTAGGACTAAGCTGGCAGGATACAAATGCACAATGCAGACCTTCCAAAAGTGAGAAAGCAAAATAAAGATGCAACATAGCACTTTACTAGTTGCTGCACTTCCACATGCTGACTGTGCATTAATGTTTTTCAGACAGCTTTGCAGACTATGTCTGCACTTACCTTTCTGTCATTTGTGTACATGTTCCTTAGTCCCTGACAAAGTATCATATGCTATATAACATCCCTGCAGTACTAGATGGCAAGGGTTGGTTAAAGAGTGTGAGCAACCTTTAGAGACTGTAGAAGGTACTGCTGAACATACTTCCTCACATAAATACTTAGATAGCTGAAGGAAATTACTATCAGCTTTCATATCTTCAAATAAAATTTAAGAAAACATAATCCTGATTGTGAGGTTTCTTCCTAAAATGGGTGTGTACTCTAATCGCTTCTCACTAATTTATCTAAATGTGCAAACAATTTCCACATGCATTATTGCCTTTTTA
The DNA here is from genome assembly GCA_020800305.1 of Porphyrio hochstetteri. Taxonomy (NCBI): domain Eukaryota; kingdom Metazoa; phylum Chordata; class Aves; order Gruiformes; family Rallidae; genus Porphyrio; species Porphyrio hochstetteri. The sequence continues at coordinate 2,293,637 of CM036910.1, read as the reverse complement.
GAGCCATCTTCAGTAAAACTTATGACATGTTTAACAGATCTGTTTTAGAACTTCAGGAATTAATAACTGTGCATATGTACATTAACATTAATTTAAGATGTTGCAGCAGCTAGCCTCAACTATTCCTCAAATCAGCTTAATCTGTATCTCTCTCGAAGCCTAAGTTGACCAACATTTGGAAAGGAACATGTGTGTGATCCATGCTTTCCCAATACCACATGTTCATTCATCAGACTAATGAATTAAGAAATGTAAATTGCTCAAAGTGTTGGCTAGCTTTCTGTAGATCCCCTTTCTTCCACCTGAGAACATGCAATGTTCCAGGGATTCCAAAATGAATGTAACCCTAACATAGCTGTGCAGCAGTAGCCACTTTTTCTTTGTAATACCCAGAGAAAAGGTTGAAATAGGGAAGCTGGGTGAGAAGATATTAATGAGACAAGTAGGCACCAAACGAATGTTTTCTGAACAAAAGAGAGGATCTTTCCTCCTTGTGCTCTGCTGGAGGAGAGCTCTCTGTTAAGGAAATTACTCTTTTAATTTAGGTGCTTCTTGCACTTTTGCTTACTTAAAAGAAAGGTCCTGTCAAATCAAATTTTCATGGCACCTTTGTTTTAACTGATGAAAACCAGGGAGACTACCATACTCAAAGTATTGTAAAGAAAAGTACTGAAGTGTACCTGCTGAAGAGGGTGTATGTTTCGTTACTCTGCAGGCAGCGATCATTCATAATGTATGAGTGGATGAAGTTGGGCCATTCTTCAGAGATCCCACAACGTGCCAACAAACTATCAGCAACTGCAGCAAGAACAAATTGTGTTTTCTACACCAATACCGAATCCATTTGAAGACACTGTTAATGACAGTGAATTAATTACATTGTACTGTATAGAATTTTATTAAATCATAAGGAAAAATATATTAGATGTTCTTTAGATTTTTTTAAGGGATCTGTTGAAAATACACACTGTGTCCTGGCAGTTCTTCCTTTCAGTATGGGAAAATTTCTACTTTGTAATTTGTAACTCTGTTTCCTTCATTCTTCTACTGCATTGAAGTAATTTTGATATCTGAAAACTACAGAATTTGGCCTAACATGTCATTACATCTAAACTAAGTTATTTAGGTACCCTTTTTTCAAAGGCGAATAAAGCGGGTCTTTTTATTTTTAAATTTATTCTCAATACTCAAATTGAAAATGTAGTACCCTCCTAGTTCTGAAAGGTCTGAACAGTGAATGAGGTGTTTGCCTCATTGAGGTCACACTACAGGCACACTCATTGGTGTGAAATTCACAGCAAGGCAGTCCTTAGGTGCCTTTACCTCTCAGCCCTGTGCCAAGGGCTGTGTGCTGTTGGGCCGGTTCGATTTGCTCACACGAGCTGTGTGGCCTTCGCTCGGGTGCAGCAGTCTTACCTGCTGTGGACAGCTTCAGTAATTTTTATGTCATCCCGCTCTAGGTTGTGTCTAGGCATGGACTCCAATATTACCTATGTTAATGTGCACCCTCAATTTAAAAAAACAAAGAGGTGAATAAACACTTAACTATGGCACAGTTACTCCCGTGTGTATAAGCAAAGGCTTAGGGAGATGCCGCTACAACAGTGGTGGAGGTTACCACGCTGACTGCCACTTACCAACGCCTGAGTGAAGGCCATTTTGCGCTGACCCAAGACAACCTTACACATCTGTCCTGTAGCGCAGGGCATGCCGCACAGGGGACGCTCAATACGCTTCAAGACTCTTCAGCAACAAGGGCTAAACCTGTTTTAGGTGCTGGCGGTTCGGCGAGCAAGGCATCCCCCTACCACGGCGTTAAGCTGCGGCCCCGGGCGCTTCCGCACCCTGCCAGGCGGCCAGCACACCTCAACCGCCAGACCTCAACGGCGGGGCTCCTCAGGAAAGCCGCTAGCCCACGGCCCCCCACCCTCCGAAGGGCCTCTAGGCCGGACCGCGAGCGGAGGGAACCCCCAGCCGGCGTGACTGCCTTTTGCTACGGAGAACTGTCCACCTGATCACCGTCCCGCTACCGGCCGTCCTGCCTGCGCCTCAGAGAGGCAGCGCCCCGCCCCTGTGGGCGGACCCGGCGCTCTGGCTCCGCCCCGTCACGTGCAGGGAGGCGGGCAGGGGCGGGCGTTCGTCTCCTAAGCCGGCGGCGGCAGGCGCCGGCCTCTTGCCCGCGTCTTCGCCCGCAATATGCCTCCGTTGCCCTCGGGCTGCTCGCCATGCCGGGGACTTGCGGGCGCCTCTCCTCCCTGCTCCTGGGGCTGGCGGCCGCGATACTGCTGCTGCTGATAGGGCGGTCGCCCCCAGCCGATGCCGCAGCCACGGCCACCCGCCCGCTGCAGCAGCGGGCGGCGCTGCCGGGGGGCGCCCCCGCCGCGGCGGTGGCCTCCTCAGGTACCGATCCTCTTCTCTTCTCCCGCCGTCGGGTGCATCTCTCCCCATTTCCCGCCTTCTCTGTGGAGATTTTTCCTTCTTATTCCCCGGGGCCGCGCCGTCAGGGTCTCCTCAACCCCTCCGTGTCCCTCGTCGTCGCTCCGCGTCCCTGTGCGGGCTCTGGCCATTGCGTTGTCGCTGCCATTCCGTGCAACCGAGGTGTTGGGCTGCCGTGCGGGGGGCGGGCGGCATTCCGGGAGCGAAAGCCCAGCCGCTGCCTTCCTAACGAAGCAGGTAGTGGGGCCGAGAAGGAGCAAGCGGGATCCATCTTTAATGTCGCAGGATCTGCGTGCAGCTGTTGCACCGCCTCGCTGGCGTGGTGGAAGATATCCCCCCGAAACCGCGTAGCTTGTTTCTGACCGAGCTCGGAGATGCTCCCGCCAAGTGCCAGGCAAATGGTCGCGGGGGGACCGTGGCTCTCCGGATTTCTGTTTGCTGGCAGCAGTCACCAGAGTCACCCTACGGGTGTTTGTATCTGTATGTCTTAGATATATACGTATGGGGTTGTGTTGGGTTTTTTATATATGTTTATACCTGTGTAAAAGTAAATAAAACCAGGCTGATACCGTGTTTCAGGTATTTTTAAGCTTGTCGAATGAGCGTGGGCCTCTGCTGAGTGAGGAAATGTGTCATGTATCCACCAGCTGAGAGAGTGTTTGTGTGTATGTGAGGGGGGAAAAAGTGCTTATTTCAGCATTAGGCCTTGCTGTTTGTTGCAGTCAGACGTGTGGTTACCCCTTTGTAGAACTGGGGAAAGTGATGAAGTGTTAATATATCATTTAGGTTTGGTTTCTTGTTTGTTTTTTTGTTTCTTTGGGGTTTTTTTTCCCCCTTTTAATGTGTATATTCTAAAGCTTTAGTGGCTTAAATTAATGAGGAACCCAGTATTTTTCTTGACATACTGCCTTTCACCAAAGAATTGGAAAATGGTTTCAAACATGAATTATTTAAGATCTTTTTGCACCAAGGCTCCATTTGAGCATATCACTAGACCATATGTTACGTTTTTTAACGTATATGGGTGTTTCTATTTCCAGTTGACTTCAGGAAGGTATAAAATGTGCCTTGTTTTTAGGCATATGGTTAATATTTTGCTGAATTGAAGCCAATTCGCAAAGTTGTCGAAGCATGTGTGTTAATTAGGAAATATAAGCAAAGGTCATGGATTATGGTCTTTACTTGCAACTTAAAGATGTAGAGCAAGAAACTAGTTTTGGTAGAACATGAACATGCTCTTAAATTTTTCTGATACGCTCTTAAAAGCCTTGATTTACTTCTTGGTTTCTTCCCTGTGTGGGTTTGTGTTTATTTTTTGTTACTTCTAAAGGTTTAAACTATAGGGCCCTTCGAGAAGGGTATTTGATAAACAGCTTTGTTCTTGTTTTTCATTTTAAGCTGATGTTTTTTCATCATTTTGTTTCTTAATAAGCTGTTAGAGGAATATGCCATTAATCAGCAGCAAACCCCACTTAAAAGGCATCGGCAACATTTCTAACTTGTGCAGCGAATGTTGTTTTGCTCATTAAAAATTGAGTGGGGGGAAAAAAAAAGGGTAGTTTTTGTAATTCAGTGATCCTCTTCGGTTTCAAGTATTGATTTCTTTTCAAGAAGCTCTATTACCTTATTGCCTTTATCCCTGGCCAAAATCTTTGGCACCAATTCGATGCTTCTGCTACTGGTTTGCTGTTGTTGCTGTTGCTGACCCACGTGCCTAGTTGCTGTTGCTTTTTATTTGCTTATTTTGCGTCATGGGCTCTGAAATATGAGAGTCCTGAAGGTGTCTTACAGTGTGCAGCTTTCATGGTCAATCCCAGATTGTCAATGTTAAAAATTTATAATCTGATCATCAACATTTCTTTGTTATGTTTACATACAGTTTTTTTCACCCGCTAGCTGGCTTTCTAAATTATCCTGGGGTTTTTTTTTTCTTTCATTAAAAAAAGAAAGGTGTCAATTGCAATTAGTTCTTTTAAAAGATAAACTAAGTACTGCTTTGAAACCCTTATCATTTAGCTTTCATAAAGCTGCTAAGCATCTTCATTTTTTGTGATATTTCTGTCCAGTAAAGCATGCAAGAAACTTTTGTTATATCACCATTCTGTACTTTTTTTAAAAAAAAGACGACCCTGATTCTAGGTATATATTTATCACATGCTAATGTCTTTTTCTGTGAAACGGTCTTTTGATGGCTTACAGGAAAAAGGTAGGCAGGATAAATGGCTGTTGTCTTTCCAGCAGAAGACTGGCAGCTGAGTAATCCCAAAGGGGAATGCTCTGAAGAGGCCACTCCTGCGGCAGCTGCAGGTCCTATGCTGAGAACTGCAGTGGCTTCTGGAAGTAAGGGGGCAGCTGGCTGAATTTGGATTTATCCTGTGTGTTTGTGACCCCAGTGAAGCTAGAATCAAGGGGCCTTTTCTCCCTAAAATGAGAAAGGTCCAGAGCTCAGGATGGAGTTCACAACCTTTTCTTCTATCGATGTTCCTGTTCTGTCGAAGCTAATTACACATTTTTACAGATCAATTCCCTCCTGGATTAACAGACTTCTGCTGGTGTAATTATTATGCTGTCTAAGAAGAGATGCTAAAGTCAGCACAGCTGTGTACAAAGGTTTAGGGTTCAGGCTCTACTGCTGGCATTGAAATTTAGCAGTGAGAATGTGGTTGCATGTTGGGACTAAGATGGGTTTTTTTTTAAGGAAGCTATTCTTCACGTTCACCCACCCCCATAAAAACAGCAACAGACCTTCCACTGCCAAAAGCAACAAGTAAATTCTAAAGACAAGTCAGACAAGATACATACAAGAGGGAACGATGTTCATGGAGTTGCTCTGACTCATGTTACCTAATGGATGTAGTTATTCCAAATTTTGGGGGGGGGGGGAAATTAATATTTGGGAACAGACCTCTCAGGTTCTCCACTTCACTGGTCACCATGTTAACTGATCTTGGTCCCTTGTTATTCATAGCAAGGTTTTCCCATCTTTTGTGTAGTAGTTCAGAAATCTGGACTCTGGTGCACAGAGGCAATTGGAGAGGAGTCTCTTGGAGCTTTGAATACTCAGCATTAAGGTCAGGGGACTCGAGCATGGAATTCAGTAAACTATGGTCCTGGATTTGATCCAGGCAAATCTGGTTTTATTTTCCTTGTTCCTTTTTGATTATGCTTATTGAGATGCGTTCTTTACAGGAGGTACTGGTTGTGCTTTTTTTAATATTCATGATGCTTGAGATGTTCTGGTTGTGGTGCATTGCTACTGTCTTCATAATACAGATACTGTGCAATAAACAGGGCAGAGACCACTAAGTGAGTGATACTTAACTGCATCAGTTCCATGGCAGAACTGACATGTTCTGGACATGACGTGGAAAGGAAGCTGTCAGAATTTCGTATAGGCAGTACATAGGGTGACGTACACCACCTTGGAATTTTTTTCCATTTTCAGAACTTAAATTAGACCTGAAGTATGTTCTAAACCAGATGTTTTTTCTTCTAGCTTCTGTGATAACTGCATATTCTATGCTGTGTGTAGTCTCTGTACCTCTTGTAATCTCAGCCTAAGAGAAGACTTGCCATCATGGATGTTACAGAGCAATACCCATTGGCTTCACATTCCAGAATTCAGGCAAAAAGAAATTTATTTTGCTTGTAGGCAGGTAGCATTTCGTATGATGGGAAGATGAGTGTGATTTTTTTTTTTTTTTTTTTTTTTTTTTTAGGGTAGAATTAAAAAGCAGTAGCTGCTAATAGTGATTTGGAGCTAAGGAGAGATCTGGAATTGCTGTATGTATTTATGCAGCTAGTTCTGTTGAGACTGGCGTGTTTGTTGCTTGATAGAACAACCTTTATGGTTCACTGTCCCTGAAGTCACTGGATAGGGCGTTAGTATGGCAGCAATAAATCCAGTTCTGTTTTAGAGCTTCTCTTGCAGCCACAGACCCCAAGAAGATGAGCGAGGAGTTAAAAGCTGTGTGATGTAGTCTGTGACCCTGCTCTGGCAGGGGGGTTGGACTAGATGATCTTTAAAGGTCCCTTTCAACTCGTAACAGTTCTGTAAAAAGCTGTGTAGGAGATTGTATGGCATTCCTACAAAGAAGGAAATTGAGTAGTTTTCATGACTGAGTGATTATGTAGGATACAGTTCCTGCTCAAAAAGTCAGGGCTGACTATTGAGTGACTTTTGAACAGCTCTGGGTTAACTGTTTTATACAACCAGCAACACAACCTTCTTATCCAGTAGGTACTGTAAGTTGTCAAAGTTTATGGGTTAAATTGCAGTAATTGTTTTCTATTTGGACATGGAGCAAATGGTTTGCAGTCTGTAAGACTTTGATTTTATCGTTTTTTAAAAGATATCAGATATAACTGTTGGAAATTTGTGATTTTTATATGAAGAATCTTAATGAACCTTTGGAAATGTGGTTTTTAATCTGGTGAAAAATAGTTCTTTCGTTAGAAAATAGAATTTTAAATCTATTGCACGCACAACTGAGCAAAATGGTTTCATGTGAGCAACTACCTCCACCTAGAGAAATTATCTCAGAACACCTTTGAATTGCTGGTCAGTTTACTTTGCATTCTCAGCCTTTGGTATTTGCAGTAATGGTTTATCAGCCAGGTGGGCAAGTAAAGAAAGAAGTAAGACTTGTCCTGATTTATTGGAGGTGATGTTCTTAAGTGACTTAGCTTTCTGTGCAGATATAAAGCTTAGTAGCGCAACAAAATATCAGGAAGGGCATTCAGACACTGAGAGGTGATAAAGCCCCCCCCCCAGTTTGAGACAGAAATGAATAACAGAAAAGAAATATTCACAGGTGATTTCATTCATGTCTTCCGTGATTTGTATTTCATTGTTGCTAACACAAGAAAAAAAGGAGTTTGTGTTTTTACATGGTAGAGCACAAATGACCAAAATCCACACTCTTAACTTCTGGCAAGAGAAGCAATACAAACAAAAAGGTTCTGAGGAGGCAGCCAGTTCCCCCAAGTTGAAAGTTTGCTTTTATTGAAGCTTGTAGTAAGTATATCGTGCAGCATCTTGCACTATGCTCCAGAAAACTTGATTTTGAGGAATTTGCATTGATGATGTTGTTTCAGCATAATGTGCAGAGAGACAAGGGCACAAATGGGACCCGTGGTTATAGGGTGAGGAGAAGTGGCAGGAAGCCACCTCAATGACAGCAGGAAGCAAGGTGGTAGTTTCTGCAGTTCTTGCTTGTTTTGTGAAGTGTCATTACTTCTTGTCAATCTGTTGGCAGACGATATGTCATCAAAGGCCAATTGATATGTAAAAGCATTCAGAGACTTGCTGTCAGGCTGAGAAAAAGGCAGCTTCAGAATTTGGAATGCAACTGCTATCTGGGTCACTGGGGATCTACAGCGTGCTTTCTCTGTGAACTAGCTCAGTAGATGAAGTCTTTGAAGGCAGAGGCAAAGATCTGAGAAGAAAGCTTATTCAGAATAAATTTAACTTTTGGTATGTCAGACTTAGAGAAATAGTGCAGGTTACTTTGTCTTGTAAGTTGCATACTTTTGTTTGCTGTATCTTTCTGTAATGAATGAGGGTTTGAGGCGCAATGTGGCAGAGCAGATGAGTCCTCTGAATTACTCCTGATAATATGTTTAATTCCCAACTCTTAGACCTAACTATCTGGTGTGCTGTAATAGTACCCAGATCCCTTGATCGGGAATTTCCCTTGCACCATAGGGGTAATCATACTCTTGAATAACACTTGTGTTCTGCATAGGCTGAAACTACCAGATCTAGCTCCCAAACTGCCTTCTTCCACACGAGAAGCTGCATTCAGCAGGCTGCAAAGCCACTATTGCATTTCTCACTTTGCTTTTCTGGCACTAGTTTTAGAGAAAACATGAGGTTTGAAAGCAGCTTCCATGCTCGCACATGCTTGTGGGGAGGGTGTGAGTGTGCACAACCTTACACTTAGCAGCAGCATGAAAGTGCATTTGCTGAAACAACCTGTACTAGGGAATTTAAGATTAGAAAGGTCAAGAGTTTGAAGTGCCCTTTGTCTCTAAGCCAGGTGTTTGGTAGGGAAGATCTCACTCAAGTTGTAACTCATGTTTTCAGCTGGAATGGGCACTTCATATCCATCCAGTGGAAGATCTGAGTCCAGGGGAGAGGGCAGCCCTTCCAAACCATGCCTGAGGCTGCAGCATAGACAAAGTGTGTGCCTGTACAACCCACCACATCTCCCGTTCTGATATGCAGAAGAGGCAGTCTGTACAGGGGGTCACCTTTGGTGAATGTATTACTCTGTCATTTTGGGAGGGAGTCATTTGGGAAGGCCTAGACCGATGTGAGAGGCGCATATGTACTATTGTGTGAGCAGGCTTTTGTAATGAGGAGATCAACATCAACTGGCGTAGTCCGGGAGTGTGGGGAGGACACTCCAAAAGCATCAGGTGTCTTAAACACATCTTTTTGGTCAGGACACAGGACTAACGTTCATCATCAGTTGTGTCAAGTAGCAAACTGTATCATATGCTGTAAATTTCACAAGCAGTTCTCAGCTGTCTATGGATGATGTGAAGAAAATCTCCCATCTCAGTTGGACCAGCTGCCATAATTTTTTAGGTAATTCTGCTTGCCCTCTGACTGTAAGCATATTATACATTCTTGTAAACAAAATACTGACAGGTCTGCAGTCTATGGTACATGTATGGCATGACCCTGATGATGTCTGTTCTTGTCTGATATAGCTCCTGGGAGCCATCCTGTGTGACCTGCTGGGACTGAAAGGGTTATGGAGTGATGTTCCCTTCCAGTCTGTATGTGCATAAGCCCCCTAAGGGTCACTGTGTGCAGGCATGAATCCTGTCAGGTTCCCATGCTATCCTTACTCCTTCCCCCTCAATTTCTTGTCCCTCTCTCTTCCCTGGGGCTGTGCTTATGCTTTATCATGGGGGCTCAAAGAGAGTCACTCCCAGCTGAAAGACATAAGTCAGACCTGAGGGTTACCTTTTTCAATGTGGAAATGAGACAATTGAAGGAGATGGGTTAAAGGGTCAGATCCACTTGACCCTTCCCACTTCAACATCCTGTGGTTACTGTTGATGGTACTGGGTACCTAGGGTAGAGCAGTCTTTGCAAGAAAAGGGACAAGAGGTGGCCTCTCATTGAGATTACGTAGAAATAAATTGTGACTCTTGGTGGGTTAGAGACCAGACAAATTCTTGTCCCTCTGCCTTCTGGTTTTCCTTGTCCCATTTTGAAAAAAATGATAGTTTTGGTGTGGCTCTTACTTGAACTGCTGGCAGCAGGTTAATGTGCAAATGATGGCCAAAGAGCTGTTGTGGGGAGTGGGTTTTTGTGTTAAATGTGATGCCGTGGCTATAGGGTATGTGAGTGCGAGGCACATGGTCAGCAATGTGCATCACAAGGTCATGAAGCAGCAAAATACAGAGTATCTCTGAAACGCTTCAACATGTCCACAGCATACTGGTGTTGAAATGCATTATTGATGTGACCACTGCACCCCAAAAGTGCTCTAAGCTCTGTAGAGTGGTGTTCGATTAATGAGTGCTCTAGCCTGTACAGCTAAGTGTCTGCTTGAGTGCTTTTACTCAACACAGTGTAGTTACAGCCAAATAAATAGGAGCACTGACCTGTTACACAGTTTATTTTGGAGGAAATATTTGAATCTAGGTTGGTTGATTTGGTTTGTTTTTTTTAGTTTCTAGATGGCCATTAATTGTTCATCTGCTGCTTCTGAAATGTTTTCCTCTGGTTGAGATATCTCTTTCCTTTTTTATTATCAGTCTTTTACCTGGTTTTGCCTTGGAGTGTGTGTGTAGCATTCAGGTGTCCTATTGGATACTTAGTTGCGACTCTCAGTAGCATTTTAATTAGTCAGACTGATTGCACTTTCAAAATCATCAGCTTTCCTTTTTTTGTTGACTGCAAGTGTTATCAAGTAAGACAAGGTAAGATGAAGTATATCTTTTCATCCCATTTGCTTAATAAAGTGTAGAATTTGTATCAGGTTGTGAGCCCCAAATTATTGTGGGGTGTTGTACTTATATGAAAATATCCAGCTAGATATGCCAAGTGTATCAAAATGAGCAGCCAAAATTAACCACAACCAACTAATGAGGAAGGCTGTTATTCATGGGGTTTACTTTCAATGTTTTCTGTGATTGAAATGTAACTATTAGGATCTGGAATCATGGAGGTATTGGGGCTGAAGTGGGTATCAGGAGCGCTCTAGTTGGATCTGCTTAAAGTAGGGTTGGCAGTGAATTCAGACCTGGGAGCTCTTTCTTGTTAGACCTTGAAAACCTCCAGGAATGGAGAACCTCTCTGGACAGCCTATTCCAATCATTGCTTATCCACAGAGGAAAAGCAAATTTTCTTTATGTCCAGTCAGATCCTTCTCTGTGTTATATGCCTTTTGTTACACTCCCATTCATCTTGGCAGATAACTTGGCTCTGTCGTCTTGTGAACTCATGGGTATTGGAAGGCTGTAGTTAAGGTCCCCGAAAGCCTTTGTTTTGCAAGGTTAAACCAGGCATGGTTTTTTTTCTGTGGGTCTAAAACTGAATGCAGTTTCCAGATGCAGCCTAGCAAGTGCTAAATTAAAGGGATCAATTACTTCTCTTGCTCTGTTTGCTTCTGTTGATGCAGTGTGGTATGCTGTTGGCCTTCGCTGCTTCCAGGGTACATCCTGACATGTTTAGCTTATTTGTCACCAGGACTCCCTGGTGTCTCTCACAGGTACTGCTGGAGGATGTCAGATGCATCACTTCCTATTTGTCCCTGCTGAATTCCCTGAAGTTGTTGGTCAAGGTCCCTTGGAGCATATTGACTGCACCTTCACTCATTACCACCTGTAGATTTTGAGGGTGCAATTTGTACCCTCCTCAAATCACTGACTTGGACTTGTACATGACTGTGGGGTGTTTCATCTGCCAATATTTCTCTTGGAATTCATGCATTTCATTTTGGGTAGATAACTTCCTCTAATGCCCGTGCAGTAGAAGAAAGTGGAATTCTGTCCTCTGCTGCCAACTTTATGCTGGTTTACAAATACAATGTGTACAGTGGGCTTATTCTGAAATAGATATTAGTTACTAGCATGGACTTTTTGTTATGAAATCTGAGAAGACACCAAATTTATTTACTATTAATGACTTTATACAGGCAGGGCTCCCAAATGAAACTGATTGGAACATTCTTGTGTTAAGTTATTTTCTGTGAGGTAGCAAATCTGGTTGATAATTTCTCTGCTAATGTAAGCTAAATGAGACAAAAGGCCAGCGATGTCAAGGTATTTGAAATTATAGGACACTTTGCTGGAATGAGTGAGGAGGTGTTTGCCCCCTCTGAGTATAACAGACACCAATAGAATTATAAAAAGCTTTTTCAGGTCACCATGGAAAATATTTTTCCTCTAGTCTGAAGCCTTTCATTAAGTGACTGAACAGGAGAAATGAGTAGTTTGATGTTGGACCATGTGTTTGGAACAGCAGAAGCTGTTAATAACATGGATTATGCCTCGTGATAAATATCACAAGTTTATTTCATTGTGAGAGCAAGAGAGAACGTACTGGGCTGAAAGAGATTTTCCTTGGATTATGGACCACTGATGCTGAGAAAATCCTCTAATTGAAACTGACTGGAATAGAGACCCAGTAAAACACTTGTGAGATACTGCATAGTTTTGGTGCAGGGTTGGGCAAAAGAATCTGTCACGGCTGTTTGACTCTTAATTAGTCCTCAGGTTCCTTTTCCTTTCCCCTCTGCCCTCTGGTTTTTGTTGGTGGCTTTTTTTTTTCCCTCTTTCCCCTTCTAAGCATAGCCTGGAAAATCCATGCCTTCACAGTTCTGTCTTGGTTTCTTCTATGTTTCACAGAACAGATTGCCTCAGAAATATTCAAGTGGATTTGTTTTCCCCTAGTCCACTTGACACAATATCAGAATGAATCTGAGTATTTAGGGGGAAGAAACAGTGTTTACTGTCCCATTCTGAGTCTTAGTGTCAATAAAAATATTGCCATCATCCTAGAAAGGTTTCCATGGTGCTGAATTGTTTTCCAGTTATTCCCTATAAGAATTTGGCCACTTGCTGTGAAGAGACAACTTGTGTGTTTGTGTTGGTGGTGTTTGTGTTGGGGCACAGTTGGGGGCAGTTAATTGCATGTTTCTCTAGCAACTGTCCGTTAGCTGGATCCTAGAGCACTTTAACCTGTGCTAAGCTCTAGAGGGGTAATGGTGATTCAAAGTAGCAATGCCTGAACCCTGAATACATTCAGTTTTGCCATTTACCTTGATGGCATCCATGTATGCAGAAGAGTTATGCATTTGTGAGGTCAGTCTTGATTCAATTGTTTTGCTTTATCCTGTGACCTGATTTGGCAGACTTTTTTTCTCTCTTAAAACTCTGTGGAATTTTAGTTGGAATTAGTAGTATTTATTGTTTTGTGAATTCTGATCATTCACTTTGTGAAACTCAAACTAATACATGAAAGAGATAGTAGCTTGTTGGAAGCTCTTGTTTTATTGCTGCAATACAGATTTCCTGACTAGTGCATTACATATTCCCATCCCATGTGTGCAGGACTACAGTTAGGAGAACGTTGACCTGCAAACTTCCAATTGCATTTTCTCTGTGTGGGTCTATAAACACTGGCCATCTTCTAAAGGGCTAGGGGATCTTCTCTTGTAAGTTTAAGATAAACAGTACAAATACCTTTCTATGAGCAGTACTATGTGACTTTGCAGCTTTTGAAGAGCAGTATTTTCAGCAAAGAATAGTGACCACCATGTTACTGAATAATGCCCCTGAATGCATTAGTAGTTTCCCTTGTAATTAGTGATTACATGCACTGATGCTTGTAGTACAGGTTTGTAGGTTATATTATACCACTGTGAGTTTACAGAGGCATATCTGTCTTAAGGTTAAATACTTCAGGGCTTAAAACATCATGTTTGAAGAAGGTACTGCTTTTATTTTCCTGTAATTGTGGGGTGTTTTTTTTTCCCCACTCTACCAAATTAAGGGAAAGTTTGAACTTGCAAACCTGTTTTGCTTTTTTCCCCCTAGATAATTCCACTCAGTAGCCACCACTAAGAATTACAGGAGACAAATCCTGTTCCTAATCCATTAGGTGAAAATGAGATGATTCATGCTGTGTACTTACTGGAATATTCTTCTTCTGAGTACATTTACTGTTAAAGGGTAGACTTGACAAATCATTTGAAATTCTTTATGAGAAATGGTCTCATTTTGTCAAGGAGATGATGCTGAAGGATTAATTTTTTTCCTTCTGTTTAAATAATGAAGGTTTGATTGTAAAGTTCATGAGTGGGAAATGCATGTCGTTTTCTTACTGCCTAATAGGCACCTGCCCACTTCTCTTGGGAGTATGAGATATAACATGGTTACCTTTGCATATTTGCATATCATTGTCGTGGTTTTGCCCCAGCCGAGGGCCGCACCCCACACAGTCGCTTGTACTTTTAAAAGGAAGGGGGAGGGAAAGTTGGGGGAAGGGGAAAAGGGAAGGAAGAAGGAGGAAAAGAAACCACAACCTAGAAACCAGAACCACGCAGGTTGGGATAAGGATAGTTTACTAAACAATAACAGCAAACTAGATATAATAATAACATAAGTTTAAAGCACAAAATAGATGAAACTGGTGATACACAATGCAATTTCTCACCAAACCACACAACTCAGGCCGCACAGCTTAGAGCCGAACCCCACCGTCCCCAGAAACTGCCCGTCCTGGCGTTGACGACTCCTCTTCCCCCCAGTCCCCCTTTATACTGAGCATGACGTAACTGGCATGGAATATCCTCTTTGGCCAATTCGAGTCACCTGTCCTGGCTGTGTCCCCTCCTTTCTCACTAGTAAGGAAGTATGCAGAGCTGAGAAAGGTACTTGATTGCCCGGCAACAAATCGGAGACATCAGGGTGCTATCAGCACTGTTCTCATCCTAACACCCAAACATGGCATTCCATCCACTGCTAAAAATAATTAACTCCATCATAGCTGAAACCAGGACAATCATGCAGGTTTTGATGTTTCCCTTCTGTACTTTTTTCCTCCTGGTATTCTGCATCAAAGTGTGAATTTTCAGTGCACTATTTTTTTAGATACTTTGGCTCTGATACAGGCAGTCATTTAAAAAAATGAACAAAAAGCATTACAGGTTTAATATTAGCCAGTGAGTAAACTGAGTTGAAAAAAGAAATCTTATAGTGGCCTCTGAAATGCCTGGGCAAAGGTGTTATATTTTGTAGGCTTCAGGAGTTCCATTACTGGTGTTTAATCGCCCGGTTAAATCTCTTCCACTTGCCAATTTATCTTAATTTGATATGTAAGTTTTATTTAAGATTTTTGATCCTGTAACATTAATAATTTATCTAAGATTGCAGAAGAGGATATTTAAAATAAATGAGTCCTAAATGAGTGAAGCTGTGGAGACAGCAACATTTCATTTTGTCTGTTGCATACCTCCTTTGGCCCAGGAAGGTGAATTTCTTAGCTTCCAGCTTCCATAGTAACCAAAATTCTGAGAAGCAGGCTGGCTGATACAAAATAGCAGCAAATAAAAATGCAAAGTTGCTATGGTAATATTGATTGTCATAGCTTCACTAGTAGGTGTCAGTTTTGAGTTATCTTTAAATTTCTAACATTTATGCCAATATACTGGCACAATAAGAGATGTGAAATGAAATTCTATAATGAAAGTCTGGTTTATTGTATCCTGTGAGTTTGTTGTGTCTTGGATGGTGAAGCATGCTGATTTTAGTATGTAAGTTGAATGAAGGAGGCATTTAACTGTGAGTAAACATCATGCAACTACTTACCGTATGAGTACCTTGCAGCAGTATGAGATGCATTTAGGAGTATTCAACTGGATTTTTTTATGACCTCTCAGTGTTAAACAAGTACAGGAAAAAATTCCTATCTAAATTTCATAGGTTCTCTTGTGTCTGAATTTCATAGCTCTTGCTCAAGTTATCCATCAAAATACTGAAAGGGGAATGCTTGTTTTCTTTATATTGTATTTTATTTACTGTATGCACTTGAAGGTGTTTGGGAGTGTATTCCCACTGGATAGGTGAGTTGTTAGCAGCATTATGGATTAGCCTGATGACACTTCTGTGTAGTTCTTACAAGCATAATCATTCCAGGAAGGTGTTTATTGATTATGTAGTAGTAATCATGAAAGATATAGCATATAATCATTTGGTTTGTTTTATTGATTTTGTAGGACCTTAATTTCATCAGTATTTGATCCATGTCAACATTTGTGGAATGAATGTCGTGTTTACTTGGGGTTTCTTCATGCATCTGGTCTGATGTAATGGTTGAAAGCGTAGCCACTTAAAATGGTATTACTCAGCTGCTGGTTGTATAAGGGGGTTGGTTTGTTACTTATATTTAAATAAAACTCATTAAATCAATCCTTACTTATATCCAACAGATCTTAAAATTGAAAATGCTGAAGTTACCTATGCAGGAGTACGGACTTTGGAATCCAAGGCTATCCAGATTATAAAATAATTATAAGCACCAAAAATTAGCATATCTGTAAATTGTGGCGATTTTAAATTTTTAAAAGATATTAACTCAAGGTGCAGTCTGTATGTGAACAAGTGTGTCATGGAAGTAGATAGCTGGAATGCTTTGTAATGGCTATTTGAAAAATACTAGGAATTTCTAAACGCTCTCACTTCTCTGAAGGATTAGCTCATGCTAGGCAGGTACATCTACTGTCAAAATGTGATAGCTGCCAGTCTTGAATGTTGGCCTTATCAAGTTGTGATTAAACTTAATCTTTTTTCAACATGCTTCTCAATTTGGGGAAACCAATTCCAAAAGTTGTGGGGAAATTAGTTTCTTGATTTACACTGAACTAGTAACTATTTATTACCTTGAAATGATTTGAATGCCTAACTAATAATGAGGCATACATATAGACTAATATTTGAGGGCAAGATTTCTCTTAAAGCTATGAAATTTTCTTGACTTCCCTCTTTTTAAAAAAAAAAGCAAATCTCCCTTTCCTCTGCTTATTTGCTTAAGATTTCTCTTTACATATTTGCACACTTGTACATACAAATATAAACCCATAAAAACCCATAAACCAAAAATTGTTGTCAGTAAATAATTCAGTGAACAACTTTTTTCTAAAAGCATCAGTAAAAAAATTCAGTGTTAATTCTATGTAAAGAAACAGTGCTAAGTCTATAAATATTTTTGCTGGGGAAAAAAACCCCTAGACTCTATGACTGAGAAAAAGAATCTATTTCTAAAGTAGTGTGATCTTTCTTTTTTAATTTTCTTCTCTTTGCTACTGAAATCTCTTAGAAGGAAAAGAGGCCTTGTTCTTATCTGTAAAATATAAAGCACTTTTTTCAGTATTGCAGCAGATGTGTATCATAGTGTCTGAATAGGGTTTTATTATAATGTGAAACTGGATGTTGGGTCTGTTTGGAAATGAAAGAGTAATTAGTCTTTGACCCACTAATTTACTTAGAATCTTGACATTTGCTCTGAATTGTGTGCTAACTTGCCATGGATGCCCCGTGTAGTTTTCCAAGCTGCTGAATTAGTAGTCACCAGTGTACATCCTGATGGATTTGATTCAATGCGCTTCATCTTATGTAATGCCTTTGTTACTCTCTTAAGATTATGAAACTTGCCAAACCCCCTCATCGTTAGAAAAATACTCCTCTTTCTTCATGGCCTGTGATTTCATGTGCAGAAATATACCGGGGACTTGTCATCACAGAAATTACTCCAGGATGGGATGAATGCTGGGAGGATGGAGAGGAGGTGTTCTGAGACTCAGAGATGTTGTGGAGACATAGTAACTAGAAGGGTCCTTCAGAAAGTAATGAATGAGCAGAAAGATATGGGAGAAAGCATGAGGTGTTTTCATTTGGGATGGCCATAGATTGTTTGGTTTTTATCTTTGCTATGTTGCTGCGTTTTTGAGCTCTTAAATGCAAACATATCCAGTTGTTTCAAGAGATGCAGTCTGGTTTTGACTTGGCGTATCCAGCATAGTGTGTGAAATGTTTGCTGAGGTGCTGTTTTTGTTTAGTCACAGTAAGGTGGGAGGAAGGGCTTCCTGAAGCCTCTGCTGTGTGCTGGAATAAGTGAGCTGCTAGTAAATAATTCCCACTTTATTTCTTACCCATGTACAGATACCTCAGGACTCTGTGGCCTGCGTGTGCCTCCCACAGCATATGCTACTGAAGTAAGATGCATTTCTCTGCATCTGTAATAATGCTTTATTTGAAGCAAGTGTCGAAGAAAATGTTTGAAAAATTCTTGAGTTAAAATATTTCTTTTTCCTAATTCCCTGAAAAAGCTCACCAGAGTAGCCTGAAGGGTGACAAAATCCCCTCTTGGGTTAGTGTGGTCCCATTTTTTTTCCTAGTTTCCAGCCAGTTCCAGTTTCTTTTGCATGTGAAAAGCAGCTAGATTTCAACGACATTTTGCAGCTAGATTTGACTAGGTTGGGTTAAACTGTCAGCTGTAAATTGAATGTAGCAGCATTTCTCTGTGTAAAAGGCACTGCTTCTCCCCCCCCAGGATCTAGCCTTAGCTCCTTCGTAATTGGCATCTCGTTGATGGCTTCTGTGGAAATTGGTTGACCAGAAATAGGACAATGTGAATACTGTGATGTCCTACTTTCCCAGACCTTGTTTTGTTTCTTTGTCCCTGGAAGTCGGTAATGTGTTCTGTGGCACTGCAGAAATTTTTGCCAATTTTGTTCTTTTAAATAGACCTTTTAATGTTTGATTTTGCATTAGAAATTTTTAAGGGAGTGCTAAGCTACAGAGCCGTCCTGCATAGGTTATCCGGTGGCATTACCTCCACCGGCTTGGCTGCTCATATACAAATAGAATGAATATTGATTAACTCAGGGCTCCAATTTAAATAGTGATTTTTTAAAAGCATTTTTACACTGCCTAAAAGCAATTCTCTGTAAGTTTCTGGAGTTGAACATTATTGAATGGCACTCCTGACATGTGGCAGTAAGATACCAGTGTCTTGTTTTTCTGAAGGGCATTTCGAGGTTCAGTCCCTACTTGCTTTAGAATTGGGGTAATCGGAGTAATCATCCTGCTGTTTTGCTTAAAGATCAACCTAAACAAGGGCAAGTTTTAGCTGTTGCTGTAGTCTGGGTCTGTTTTTATGTAGCCATGTTCCTTACCCATCACTTGATGATTATAGTTAGCTTCGTGACTCCCTGCTAACTACATGGAAAGTTTTAACCGGCAGGGTGATACTGGAGAGGAATGGCACAACTTACAACCTTGTGCTAAGTGCAAGAATGAAACTGTGTCACCTAGTTGTCAGCTTTAAAGTCGTCTCTCTTTTCAGCCAGGTAGAGTGATTATAATTGTTATCCTAAATTCTTTTTTGTTATTATCTAAATCTAACGTTCTCTTTTCCAGAAAAGTAAATTTTTACAGCCTGCTACGTATTTGCTGAATTTCCTCAGATCTTTGGGGAGCTGTGTGAGGTTCTTTGCTTCTCAGTTCAGTTACAATGCATTGAAAATAAAATGTGTAGATTATACCTGCAACTAATTCAGAACAACAATGTTAAAATTGCACCGGGTAAAACACTTGCAGTGTGTGTGTTTGTAGTTTTGTGTCATTTTAGGGAGGGAAAAATAATTTTCTGCATTCATTTTATGCTATGTTAAATCAGAGGAGCAGTATGTGGATAGCATAGAAACATCGTTATGAAGAATCACATAATTAGTTTTTAATAATCTGTTACCAATTTGGAATATATACAATTATTTGTGTAGAGTTAGAAATGTCTTTTTATGTGTACATACCCCTCTATGTAGGGTCTCTAAGTGAGTGCGTGGAATGAGACAGCATAAAAGACTGATAGCTAGCACATGAAGACAATGATAAGATGTGTTATAAATGAGATTTGCAGGGTATTTGATAGCTACGGGAGGCATAATTGAAAGCTGGTCAGAGATCTTATCCTGGTATCTGACAGTAATTGTCAGAATATAGCCATGGAATAGTAATGGGGGGTTTAGAGGTCACCTGTTATGTCATTTTAATGCACTACGTAAGGCAGAAGAGTTGGTACTGTGTCAATGCATTGTACCTTAGTAAAGAACAAAAGGTAACTGCAGACTAATGGTGTGCTGCAGTGAGGAGGCCTTACTTCAGCATGAAATCATTCCAATGTCAGTAGCTGCCACAACTCACCCTCATGTACATGGATTTTTAATGAGCTTTAAAAGTATAATATGCTTATACTTTTTATAGATATGCTTTTGTAGTTTGTCACTGGCATTGCTGTAATTTTAAGGAAAATTTAAGAAGTATTGATTGAGTATTTTATTTGTGGCCAGGAGGATTGCTTTTATGTGACCTTTTCTTACTAAAGCCTCATATCTGCTGGCTGTGTAGATCATATGTTTAATTTATTTTTTCTCCCTAGTGGTGATATCTATTGCAAAACTGCATGTGTAGGTATACTGGAGATTCTAAGAACGGGTGATTTCTGCTTTGCAGACCAGTGCACCTTTCATGTCCCTAATTATACTAAGCCAAAATATATGATGTTCTGTAATTGTAAGAGATGGAAAAAATGGTTGCTCAGTCAGCTAAGACCAAGCAAATCACACAGCACACATTTTATCTGTCTGGTTAGCTGGGAGTTCCCATAAAACATGTAAGTATGTGTCTCTTCTGGCATAGATGTAAACATCTCTAGGCAAGGTTAAGAAAAGTCTCCTCCAAAGGAAGAAACTAATGAATAATTTAATTGTAGCTATTGCTCCCTCCACTCTAAGATAATTGCTTAATTGGTAGTTGTCTGTATTTGAGAAGAGTAACTGCCTCCTTTGAGGTGTAGAACCTGTCTTGCTGTAGGGCCTTGGTGATAAATAGGAAAAGGGGCTTTGAGAATGGGTTGCACAAGGCGTAGGAGTACTTCCAGGCAGTGGCCCGCATGTGTGCATCGACTGCTGCATCTGGCTCTGAATGGCATGTGTGGTTTGGAATATATTCGTGCCTGGCAGGTGTCTGGCATTGACCATGTTCGTTAAAACTCACATACTAGATAACTTGTTTAGCAGCAGATGAAGAATTACAGAAGAACAAATTACATAGGGGTAATATAAAGAGGAGTGTTTTTGCGCTGTTAGGTTTTGTACCCAGCTTGAAATTTCAGAGTTTTTGGGATTAATTCTGTGATTTTTCTGAGTTGGGACAGTGATGCAAAGCCAAATTCCCAGCATTAAATGTTGTTGCTTGAAGAAATGAGGTGGCTGTGACATTTCTCTAGTAGCTAAATGTGGTGGAAGGCCTTGCCTCCCTTTGTCTAGATAACCGCTATGTTTGTCTGAACATTTATCAGCAAGCATTTAAATGTCGTGGAAGCTGGCATTTCTGGTGGACACGCCAAGAGACATATCTCTCTTCCTCTGAGGCAGCACAAATCAAATTAGCTAAGACTGAGTTCGTTCTTCTAATTGTGGGAGTTCTGTCAAATCTGTTTAATAGTGAGATACAGCTGACCCACTTGTGTTTGGCAAGTGTTAGTGCCCAGAAAAAAGCCCAAGTTTCTTCTGTTGTTCAATTTCTCAATTTTGGTTTTATTAAACAGTTCAATTTTGTGTCTGGAATGCTTTGCAATACATTTTATTGTGATTAGAAATTCTTCCTACAGTCTCTATCATATTTGATACTTAAGTGTTCTTGCAGACTTGTGCACTAAGATCTTTTAATTAAAAGAAATTAAAGCAGGATTTTTTTCAAATTAGATGTCATGAATGTTAATCTAATATTGTTAATAACTCAGTACCATTAAATACAGTAACAAATTTGCACGTCAAAAGCATGCGAGGAGGCTGGTTGGTTTGGGGAGGGAGTTGGCCAAGGGCTATCAAGTTTGGCAAGATACATATCAGTCATAGATGTTGGGCCACCACAGGAGGAAGGAGCGTGGGAGAAGGCTGTTTCAGCTGGATTCCAGCTCTCTTAGCTGGGGTTTTTTACAAATTGTCTCTTCACTAGCATTTGGGTTTAGAGGTATAACAAGGAATAGGAAGATTTTTTTTTTTTTCTTAAATGCTCTTCCAAAGTCATGGCACGCAATCTGTAAGTGACTTCTTGGCAGGGGGTGTTTCAGTTGGTGGTAGAAAAACCAAATGGTTTTGGCTGTGTGTGTTACTTGCAGGAAGGGGAAGACTCACAGCTGATTTGCATACTTTCTCTTGTCAGGAAGATTTTTGCTTAGCACAAAAGATAAGGCCAAAAGCAATGAGAGCTAGGGATCAAGTCTCCTTTAATCTTTGTCTTAATATTAACGGGTGCAAAGTGACCATTTTTCACTTGAATTAACTGCTCCTTACACGTGACAGTAATATTAGGGTAATTACTTGCCTTGCTTAAGACTGTGTCTGTTTTCACATGGAGCCCTGTGTCTCAGTAACCCCCCTGGGGTTTCAGTCTGCATTTCAGTTTTGAATAATGCTGGGGCGATTTCTCCCGTAGGACAAAGTAGGAATGGAAGTTGAGCATAGCTAAAAGCAGCCAGTGGTATTTGTCAGCTCCCTAGAAGAGAGAGTCAAAATAGCATAGTTTTCTATAAGTCTTTTTTTCCCCAACCAAAAGCCTAAAAAAAAAAGGTGGATTTCAATATGACTGTAACTGAAGAGGAGAGGAAGAAATATTTTCGCACAAAATAATCTTTGAATTTATGAACAGCTGGAAGAATCTAGTGATTCCCTCACCTGTGTGTTTGCATTAGGCATTCTGTTAGCAGGAAATGGAAAAATATAGATTAATAGCATGAAATGATTGAAGGAAAGTGTCTTTCTAAGTACATTCTAGGGTTACATTTTCTATGACTTATTTCAGCTTCTAATATGAGGCTTCCTTTCTCCTGACTTGATTCCAGCTGTTAAAATACTAGTTTATCCCAGGCATTTGTGGTATTGGTTCCTGCTGGCGTGAGTTTGAGTTTTGTACTACTGAGTTTCTTATCTTGTGAAGTGGTATTTAAAAATGTACTTCTGGCTTCCAAATGATTACGTGATCAGAGTATTGCACAGTCTGATTTCCCATTGCAATAGCCTTTTAAATAGTCATTGTCCAAGGGCAAATGATGTGTCTCCAAGTTTTGGAAACAGCTGGAATCATGCTAGTGTATGTGTAACTGGATCACCCCCGGAAGTTTAGTTTAATAGCTGTCACTTGCTTACGCGACATTTTTTAAAAATCATTATGTCCTTCAAAATCTGTCTAGCAACAGCAATTTTATCTTCTAAATACCACACATAAGAAAGATGACACTGTTCTGAGGTAATTGTGTGTTTTCTGTTTAATTCAGATCTTTTTTCTTTTTTTGAATATTAATTTACACTAGGAGATGTAACACTATGGAGAATCAAACTGGCATGGCTGGTAAATATTTGCTGTGTATGCAATAAATTGTAATAAATTGTGGCAAATGTAGCTCTTGTTGTTTATGGGCAGGTCATTTTTTTGGTTGAATATCTGGTATGCTCCATGCATATAATAGATCTAAATAAATACTTACTGCAGAGAGGCCTTGCTTGGATGTCTTCACTACGTACTGTTATTTTTGATGGATTGTGCTCAGCGTCTCAAAGCCTTTTTGTTTAAATCCAGGTCAATGGTAGTAATCTCTTGGTGCCATGTCAATCTCAATTATAGAGGAGATGACATAATGAAGTTGAACTATGGTTTTATGTAGAGAAATTTCAACCAAATTTAGCCTGACATTTGACCCTAAATAAAAATGCATATTTGTAATTAATGTATTGGAAAATATTTGGGTATAAAGTAGTGCAGTGGTGTTGAATAGTAGTATGTCAATAACCAAAATACTGTAAAAATTAAGTTGTTAGAAATATTTTAAGGAGTGGTCCATAGATAACTTATGATAACTTAATTTCACACTGGATATAACTTGCAATTCTGACCGTTTTCATGTACTTGCTGTCTAGGAGAAGATTCCTTTAATAGTTTATTTACAATCAGTTTGGGAGGCAAATTGAAGGTAATTCAGAGCATCTTGTCATTCAAGCAGGCACACTATTTTCAACATCATGCTCAGTCAGCGTAGTTATGATCTCTGATTTATGGTTAGATATCATAAAGGAATGTCAGGTTCTCTAATTAGCAGTAGACAAAATACTATTTAGAAGTTGCAATACAGAGAATGGCAGGATAGACCAGAAGTGTAAATCTGGTAGGAGATGGTGGATTAAAACTGCCAGGGCCTTCTGGATGCATTTGATTATTTTATAAAAATTTTGCCCTTGTACAAATAAATTTGTTACCCTGCAGCCTATAAACATTAGAGTCTCTGTTTTTAGAAACTCAAGAGGCATTGTTAAATGTGTGGCCTGAGACAAGGGTAACACTTGGGTAACAAGACCAGCAGTAGTATTGCTGTGGTATTGTTGAGTACTTGCAAGGCACGTTGAATCTCTTATATCACAGACGAGTTGGTCAAGCTTAAACAAGAAAGGGGAAAAAAAGGGAGGAACTGCTTTGTCATTTCGGTTCTAGTTTGTTTTTTTTCTTAACTGGTTAGGTATTTTCTGAGTTAGATGCCAAAAATGGCTTCTTACTGTGCTTCATCTCAAGGTTTTTTGCTTCCTTCTTCGCTGTGGTATATAATTGCATGATTATTCCTCCCAGTGCCCATAGCTTACCTTCTGTTGAGGTGGACACTCACAGTATGGTGGGTGAATAGCTAAGGTGGAAACTTCAAGGCTTCTGTACAAATTTAAGTTATGCTCCTCAGTTGTGATGTATTATGACTTTGGGTTTTTTTCTGTTAATAGGATCTGTTTTTACGCTAAAAGTTCAAGTAAATGACATCATCAGCCATCAGTACCTGCAACAAGCGGTTGTAGAAGTCTTTGTTAACTACACAAAGACAAATTCTACTCTTACTGGAAACAATGGAGCAGTATTAATAAAAGTTCCCTACAAATTAGGATTAAGCTTAACTGTCGTATCATACAAGGATGGCTACTTGTTAACACCTTTGCCTTGGAAGATTGGGAGAATGCCAAGTACGTAAGCCTATTACAGTCCTATTATTAAACTGTATCTGTCGGTAATTAAATTTCTATCTTCTTCAGAGGTCTGGGTAGTTACTGTCAACTGAAAATGAGTGAAGTCAGTCAAGGGAGGTGGTGCTTGTCAAGGCAAATGTAAGGGTGAATGATCTATTAGACCTGTGAAACTTCTTACTCTAGTAAACAGAAAATAGCCCTTTTTGACTCTAGGTTATATTGTGATACTGCAAGTGTATTCTGAGAAATAATTTTCCTAGACTTGGCTATGTGTTTTGACAAAAATCATGTTACTTTTAGTGATTCCTGGAGTGCCAAAGCTTTGACTCATGTATAACAGGTATGACCTGGTGTTACAGCTTCCTTGCAAGGTTTCCTGTTCAACTGTCGCATGCTCTTAAAGTTGTGCTGATTTAAATAAAAAAACACCAAACAAATGGTGGATTCTTAAGAATTCTAGCTACTTGTTTATCCATAGAAGGCATACAACAGTAGCAAATGTACAATAGAGGTCTTCCTGCCTAACCATTACAATTTGTGCCCTGGTAAACAGGGATATTTTATTTAGTTTTTGTATACTCTCTGTTTTCTTTTTTATCACTTCACTATTCCTTCAGAATTGGAGATCTTGAAGGATTTTTTCAGTTGCACAGTGTAACAGATTATTATTTTCCACAGTATACTCGTCTGTGACACTTTCATTATTCCCACAAAGTCAAGCTAATATATGGCTGTTTGAAGATACTGTCTTAATTACTGGAAAACTGTCTGGTAAGTTCAGTGTTTGCAGACCATCACTTTGTGATAACTATCTGTACACCTACAAAATACCCCAAATGGGTTCATATTCTCATATAATACCTGTCTACTCAAAGCCAGATTTTCACTTAATTGTGTAACTCTCTGTGACAAGTGCTGGACTAGAAATACACACAATGCAGAGAAAATGGGTTAAAACAGGTTGTTGTGCTAAACAGATTTCTAAGCAATAACAAAAACACTGTGTTTACCCTTGCTAAGACAAAAATATTACTTTTACAGATGCCAAATCTCAACCAAGTGTTCAGTTTCCAAAAATTTTGATCAAGCTTCCAACAAATCAGCATATTACAAATGTCACGGCCTATCTGACAGTGCCAGAGCAATTTTTGAAAGTGGACAGTTTTCTCTATACAACAGGAATTCTTTTAAATAAGTCAGGTAAGTATGTTTCAGGATTTTGAAAAAAAAACCCTTTGTATTGTAATGCATCTGAGTATATGGTGTTTCAGAAAAACATATGTTTTAATTAAAAGGGCCTGCTTCTGTTGCATTAAATAACAAAGCTTTGTTCCACGGGAGCAAGCTGTAAACACATCAGGGAAGTAGTTGATGTCACTCTGTATCTTGTTCCGTGTGGTATGAAGACTTGATATGTTTTACTACACTAAAACAAACCTTCAGTCTGCTTTTAAAAATAATTTTAATTACTTTAATGTCTGTGTATGTATATATGAATGTGCATATCTATGTAAGCATATATACATATAGAAGATTTTTGTGCATATAAGTGTATATATACATATTTATTTAGTTCTACAAAGCACTGAAGTGCAGTCGTGGAATTCTAATACAAAATAACTGAGCACTTAAACTCCTTTTATTGGATCATGTTCAGGATTTCATTAGAGTGTAGAATTAGTTCAGTAAACACCTTAGAAAATATGGTTATGACCAGAATCTAAACTAGGTTACCCCAAAGAAATCAGTCAAACTGCAGCAGTTGACTTCAGCTGCAGTTGCCTGCATTTTCACTAGAACAGTTGGCTCTGAGACTTACATCTAGCATAAACCATGTGTGGAA
Source organism: Porphyrio hochstetteri (assembly GCA_020800305.1). Classification (NCBI taxonomy): domain Eukaryota; kingdom Metazoa; phylum Chordata; class Aves; order Gruiformes; family Rallidae; genus Porphyrio; species Porphyrio hochstetteri. The sequence continues at coordinate 2,267,273 of CM036910.1, read as the reverse complement.
GCTCTAGTTAGGCTCACGGGCAGTTAATCTGCTTAAGTCTTGTTTGAAACTGAGTAGTCACTATATATACAGAGTGCAGGTGAAATAGCATTTTCTGTGCATCTGTTTTACTGGGGGAACATGAAGCGGTTTCTATGAGTCGTCATAAATCTGCTCATAAGCAGCTGGATCTTTTAGTATTCATCATTCTATCAATTATTTTTATTTGCATAAGGACAGTAATCTCTGTTGTACTGTGCAATGTGCAGCTATCTCTCTTTTGTTCCTTTTTGTTGATTCCCAGTGGGCCTGAAGCCATGAGGCTTTTCAATTCATTGTAGTGCATGAGGAGGTTACTACATGGCTTATTTCAACTTGTGGTGCTTTGTTCTTTAATTATAATTTAATTAAAATCATCATATATATTGCTATCTCGATTTAATATACTTTAAAACCGTTCTTATCTGTATTGTATCTCTTTAAATTTAAAGCATAAAAGAATAAGCCATGTTGCTCTCCTTTGAGTTTTCCTTTCAACCTGTCTGGCATGGGTTCTAAATTATTCATACACTCCTAAAGGAATATGCTTCCTTTTGGGCAGGTGGAAGCTAATTGATATTTGATGCACCAGGAGTTTTCTCACAGCCAGCTTCTAACAGCTTGCATAGATTTGACATTCTCCTGGTACTTACTAATTCTGTTTCAGTTTTCTTGTCATATTGTGGATTCTGAAGTATTTACAAATTAGTGTAAGGAAGACAAAGGAAACAAACTTTCAGGATGTATTGTAAAGCTTCATATCTGCAAAGTTTCCTTTCTACGGCTTTGACAAGCCTCCTGATTAACCATTCAGTTAATTATAACTACCAAATTAGGAAGTTAATTCTTAGTTAAGTGTATTAGGAAGACTGCTTGACTAAGGAGAAATGCAGCAGTCATATCCTTATGCCTTAAGTTTGATTCAATGTTACGTATATTGCAATTATACAAAAAAAATATTATCTATATTTCACATAGGTTAGCTATCTAGCAGTCAAATTACCTGAGGGTAAAAACCTTTCTTCCCACACCCCAAGCCAAGTTTTGCCTAATCATTGGTTCTACAGTCAGCATTGAATCTCTGTGTCAAAAGTCTGGTTCTCTTTTACAGATCTAATTGGCAAATAACTGGGGTTTATCTTGGACTACAAGATTTTTTAAAAGCCCAGAAGAGATATTGATTTTTATTTGACCAAGTTGGTGACAACAAACTGTGGCTTGTTATTTGCTATGAACGAGGACTTTCCATTAGATATAACAAGGATAGAGTCTCGATTTCAAGTATTTCTTTAAAAGTGCACAGTGAATGGAGAGTTACAGACAGGGTATTTCTCATATGCAGGTTTCAAGAGCATGGAATTGACTCCTCTTGCTGCAATATGTGTAAATGTTCTTTTGGCTGGGAAAGAACTGAAAGTAAATGGTCCCATTCAGATTACACTTCCTCTTCCCACAAGTACTGTCAAATCAGGAGATGCTATACCTGCATGGACATTCGATATGAAAAGTGGTAAGTGGGCTCAATTAGTGGCTATTCTACCCACGTGACATGCATGTATATAGTTTTGGGCACATGATGCTGTCATGGAACAGCTAATACACTGGGGAGTTGTAGTAAGTACTCGTAAATTTTACTAGCAATTCTTTGTTGGCTTTTGACCAGCTAGAATTAATTGTTCAAAGGAATTTCCCTCCTTTCATTAGTTCATAAAGCTTTGATCAAATTCATTAGCATTCCTACTGAACAAATTTTTAGGGTAAGGAATTTTTCTTTTCATGGGAAGCTAAGGATTCAGGGAATGTAGATTTTTGGGTGGTGAAAAAAGCCTGGTACTTTTTCAAATGCATTCTTAAAAGAAAACACATTTGGATGCTTTGTTTATTAGACTACACCTCTAAAGATTCTTTGACACTAAAAATGCTACTTTGGTTAATGAAAGCAATTCAGGAAGTGAAATGAAGGGGAAATAAGACTTCTCAATTGGAACAACATACTACTTAGAGCATCCATGGGAAGAGGAGGCTAGGGATTAGACATTCTAAACCTTTTGTCATCCCTTCCTGTCTAATTTTAGTCAAGAGTGAGTAATGAGCTACATACACTTGCCCTATTTAGATATCCTGTATTAGGTGTGTGTGCATTAGCGTACTGGTTGTTTTACATTGTACCTTACACATTCCATCATGCTTCATCATGAAACAGGCGAGTGAGTTAAGAGTGAAGCATCTTATTCCTTAAAGACAAAAAGATGCTCTTCAGCAGTTTGCTGGAGGTGACATCCACTCCTGTCCTTGAGTGTTGTTCACATATTCAAGAAAGAAATTGATCATCTTAATGAAGAACAACCAAAGAACATTAATTTGAATTAAGAGCATGCTAATGAAACATTGACTAGTCTGTCTCTTGGGGAAGAAAGAGTAAATAGAGTAAGTTTTGGCATAGAACATTAACTTAGTCTATATGCCTAGATGTCAGAGGGGAACTGATAAGAAGAGATAGCATTCTTCATCAAAGAAATGGTTTTAGTTTGACGTAGTAAAACAGTGCTAGAGGTTTTAATTTCTTGTTGTCAGAGGCAATTCTGTCAGCTCCTGTGCTCATATGCACATATGCTGAGTTTAACTCACTCAACCGAAAACTAGGCCATAACAGTATTAAAATATTGGAAGAGCTAGAGCAGCTTGGCACTGCGCCAGGTTAGAGTATATATCAGTGTAAGGTGTGTGTAGGTGTTGAGGGGGCAGCTCGTCATGCCTATTTAGGTATGTTGGCCTTGGCGGTAGAGCAGGAACATGGCATGCTGAGCAAATAAAAACCAATTAAAGCAGTTCTGTGTTTTCTTCTCAGATGGGGTGTACTCTGATAAGGTTCCATAAAGGTAAATTTGTTTGTGAAGGGTGCTCACTGGGCTGTAGTGTTTGCATGGAGCCTTCTTCACTGCTGCTTGCTGAGAGGACAAGGAGGACTGTATGCTGCAACACTTTGTGGTCTTAACTCCCACTCTTTCATTGACTTTCTTATCCCTTCTCTACAGTCAATATTTGCAACTGTATTCGCTGTTCTGGATTTTTACCTTTGCTCCTATGTGCAAAATTACTGGTTTTGAATATGAGTAATAAAAAGTCCTTCCTTAAAGAAAGCTCTAGTTGTAGAGGAGAGCTGAACACTTCAGCTTTCCAGCAAGCGTTTTGGTGTCCATAAGTAGCAGTAGGCCCCCATTTGAGCTGACTGGAGAGCTACTGCTACAGTGAATAATGAGGCTATGGTATCCCAGATATTGGATGCCTGTGGCAAGGTGTGGACACACACTTACATGATCTGAAGTCATTGGATAGTATGTCACAAGAGTAATCAGAGCTTCCATGTCAGTACTGATAGTGGTGAGGGAAAAGGTTTGGTTTTGGTGTGTAATCTGATCCATATGCAGCAGAAAAAAGGTAGAAACTGCTTTCACGTGTCTGTTCAGTGTTCCCTGGGGTTGCTCAAACTGTAACAGTACAGAAACTGTTCCTGGGAAATGAGCTTTTGTAATTATATTCCAGCTGTTGTAAATGTAGAATGTGTTGATGTGTATTGAATGTGGCTTCTTTCTTACTAAACATTTTGCCTTATTACTACTAAAAGCATTTTGTGGATTTTAATAGAATAAAAAATAAAAGGCTTGAATTGCAGCATTTAATTGAGAAGGATAGATATCCCCCTGCTGTGTTTTACCTGCCTGTAAGTAGCCTGCCCTTTAGACTTGTAAAACAAAAGTTTTTCAGTATAGTGACATCTTACCTTAGAGTTCACAGGACGGAATTTGAGGATCTGTTTTTATTCTCTCCATATAAGAGTTAGGGATGGAACAATTTTCTGGCTGGTGTTGTGATTGAGTCTGGACATTAAAGTGTTCCAGGTAACTGAGGAAGCATTTCTTTCAGGGTTCTAGGTGGCTGCTGCTGCTATTCCCCTCTGCCAGAGAAATGGAAATTACAGGGTTTACATGGGTTACACTGGCATGCTTTGGTTATTGCTGTTGTTAAAAAAAAAAAAAAAAACCAAACCAGGTGGTTCTCACTCCTCAGTATTTGCAGTTTGAAAGTGTAAGGTTTATATGAGGTTGTTTTCTGTCCTTGAAATTTCACAGATGGCACACAATGAATGTGTTTAAGTGGGTTAAGTATAATTCTGTCTCTTGTACTGCATGCTTCATTCATTGTAGAAGGTGGTGTATGATGATACCTGTCCTTTGTATTGCCAAGCAGATGGTGTGGAATCTGTGTCCTAGCAATAGACCTTCCTTGGGCAGACTGAAGTGTTACTGCCTTGGGGCAGAGAGAAGAGCAACATTCAAGACAAACGTTGCTTATCCTGTTGTATTTTATTAGATTAAAATGCTTTCCCACTAAGTGCTGCTAGCTAATTTAAAACTGATGTTCATATGCTTAAATTACCTGCTTCTTGATTATTTTTGTTTTAGGCTTGGCCTTCATATATGTTTAAGATCACATAATAAGATTTTTCAAATTATCCGTGTTCATATCTATGAAGGACACTTGTTAATTTAATGTAATGAAGTTTATATTCATTCCAGTAAGGATTGTTGGTGACTTGTTTCAAAGGAGGTGCCCACACAGGGGTATTTGCAATGACACTGGCGAGAGAGAAAGTGGGGATGTTCAGGTAAAGGTGTTTAATAAATAGCATATAGGACAGAAGTTTCAGGTTTTCCTGTGACCTTGTGTATCTTTGACAACAGCTTAATTGCTAATGGCTTGAGGCATAGAAGAATCCTTTTTTTTTTTTGTCCTTTTCAGGTGCTTGGGTAAGCCGTGGGTTAGGAATGGTCAAGGAAGCAGATGGCCAGTTACTGTGGACATATACTGCTCAACACTTAGGCTACTGGATAGCAGCTCCGCTGCCTGGAACAAGAGGTATGGCAAACAACCAGAATGAAAATTACTGAATAACCCCAGTAACAATGTATCATAAAGTTGTCAGTTTGATTGTACTAGTTAGCAACAGAAGGGGAAAAACAACATGAGATTTCAGGAGTTGGGTAACTCTGAATCCTGGTAGTGTGCCTTTGTGTGTATAACCATTTCCTAGAACTTCAGTTGCTATAGGGTAACAAGTCCAGACTGTAGGTGAACTGATGTGTTTATGCTGTCACCATCTTTTGGAAGAAGACTGCAGGGGAACTGTGAGTATGGAGATCTAAAAATCAGCAAGGCTGTATCCCTTACTGTTGAGGGTCATGTATGGCATGAGGAAATAGAACAAGAAAATTAGTCTTGGGTAAAACATTCCCAGTGGATTTTGGGTTATGTAGATTTGTTGCATGCAAAATCATGTGAAGGGATTCTTATTGGAGAAATACGATGTCAAAATTTAAAAACAGGCAGCACTTTCTGACAGTAGCACTAAATAGACAATATGCAAACTGACTTAGAAACATAGCCTACAACTAATACAACTGCAATTGAATAAATGCCATGGTAAGGCTTTCATACGTGAGGTGAACCTTTGAAGATCTATTATTTTCTAACCACTATTTATATATTTTTTTTTTAGTTTGCTGAATTAGCAAAGTAAAAAAGGAAGGCTGAATATAGTGCTATTGGAACACAAAGTCACCAAAAACGCACAGTTTAATTTATTAGCAACGTACAGCTCTGCATATGAAGCAAAATTATTATTATTATTATGATGATGTTTTGGGAACTAATTGTTGTCTGGTTTTGTTTGACAACCTAGAATCCATTATTAGTGCAGTTTCCAAGGACATAACAGCCTATCACACAGTGTTCCTTACGGCCATACTGGGAGGTACTGTTGTCATTGTCATTGGATTTTTTGCTGTTCTTCTTTGTTACTGCAGGTAAGCAAAAAGAGAGGCTCCAGAAGTTAAGCATTAATGGAATTGTAGGTTGACAAAGTAGTCTTTTGAAGTTGAGACTTAGTTCCTTAGCTAAACAATAATGCATAGCCTGATATGTCCTCAAAAAAGACAATTATTACTGTACTTCATTTTAAGTTTGTCATGGCATGTTATACTATAACTTCTCAGCTCTGATAATCATAGTCATCACTAGTAATTCCTATTATGCTTTACAGTCACCTTGCATCTCTTTTGCATAGGGATAAATGTGGTCGGACACAAAAGAAGGAGAAAAATACAACTAAGCTGGAGGTCATGAAAAAAGACCAGACAACATCAACAACTCACATAAATCACATCAATGCTGTCAAAGGGTCTTTAAAGTTGGAGGATAAGTCGCAGCTATATACCCCGAAGATATCTTCATACAGCCCTCAGAGAAGGATGTCCATAGACATGGAAGATGGAAAGTCACAAGACAATTTTAAAATCTACACAGAGGATGCTTCATATCCATCATCCTGTCAGACTGGTCAGTCAAGAAATTCAGCCCATCCACTGGAGTCTAATGCTTCAATCAGGCACTTGCAACAGCCAAAACATAGTAACAGTACTGTTTCCCAGGCTCCTAGGGACATTCAAGACCAAAACAGATACCTTTCCCTGAAGGAGGAGATGTATGGGCTTTCTCATATCCCAGAACATCTAATGCATATTTACAATCAACCTATTGCTATCCTCCAAACATCTGACCTTTTCCACTCCCCAGAACAATTGCATCCTGCTAAATCAGCAACTTTGCCAAGAAAAGGGCAGTTAGTCTATGGCCCCATGATGGAAGCCCTGAATCGTGACACTTACATGCAAACGTTACCAAAAATGCCAGTGCACGCTCACCCACAGCCTTCTGCCTGCAGAGATGAAAACAGTACGTTAGATAATGAAGAGGGTTTACCTTCTCAAACGTCAAACTGGGGCCGGTACACTAACAGCTTACTGGAGTCTGTCTCGGTTCCTGGGACGTTGAATGAAGCAGTTGTAATGACTCCATTTTCATCTGAACTTCAAGGTATTTCGGAACAAACATTGCTGGAACTCTCTAAAGGAAAACCATCTCCGCACCCTCGAGCGTGGTTTGTGTCCCTGGATGGAAAGCCAATCGCTCAAGTGAGGCATTCTTTTATAGATCTTAAAAAGGGCAGAAAAACAGAGAGTAATGATACCAGCCTGGACTCTGGTGTGGACATGAATGAGCATCATCCTAGTAGGAAACTGGAGAGAGAGAAAACTTTCATTAAAAATATGCCACACTCTAAGATCCTTTACTTGGAAGATCTGGATCTGAGTAGCAGTGAAAGTGGGACCACTGTTTGCACTCCAGAGGACCAGGCTGTGAGGCATATTCTGGATGGAGGGAATGGGCCTGTCACAGACCAGCAAGATGAAGAAGGTCTAAGAAGAAAAACTGTATCAGGAAGTCATGAATCTGGTATCCCTTCTGCTAAAAAAAGGGATAGACCATCTCTCACAAAAAGAGATAGCAAAACCAATATCTGGAAGAAGAGAGAGGAGAGGCCGCTTATTCCTATTAATTAAAACACAATGTGCTTTGTGTTGTTGCTCTCCCTGCTGGTTATTGACCTCTTGGCTGCTTGTGTAATTCTGCAGTATTGGGTTTACAAGGGAAATGTTGTTTTCTAGTATCAAGAAAAGTTACTTTTTTTTTTTTTAAATATACCAATTGAGTTACTAAACTTTAGCTGGGCAATTGATATTCAATGTGAATGCTACTATGAAAATTTTCCAGTTCCTCATTTCTGGCAGTGTAGGGAAGGCCCACATTTTAATTAGCCTGTCATTCTTGGATACACCTCTGGGAATGCACGGTGAGAAATGTAGGCACATGTGTAATTTTTAAATTTTTTTTTACTTGTTGCTAATGCGTTGGTAGAGTGGTTGAAGCTGTTCCTCAACCTTGTTCCTAATCAATGTGACCATCTGTACAGTATTTTATATGTGAACTTTTCTAGGGATCTGTTACTTCTTTGTATAATGTAAAATGTTTTGTCACTTGGTCCCACGACACCAGCAGATGAGCTCTGTTGGATTTATCAGCAGAGCTCTAAAGCATTGCTGCCCTCCTGTGCCCATCTACATGCAAAAGATTGCCATTCCATGTAGCAGTGGCAGAAAGAGGAATTGTACAAGCTCTGTGGCCACTGCAGTTCATGGTCCCCAATGTCTTAAGATGTTGCCCAACTGCTTTGTTTTAATCTGCTTTCTTATGAACTGTGGACATTGAAGACTGGCATCTGTTACGAAGCATCCACATCCTGCAGGGAAGGACTGGTGCTGATAGCATTCAAAGCTGCTGATACTACTGATCCCAGGGTCTTGTTTTGGCTTTGTTGTCAGTTAAAATCTTCTTTTCTGCGTGCTTTTGGGCCGGTTGTGTTCCACAATGTAATCTTGATTCTCTGCAGATTTTTAAGCTAGAGTTTGGCCCATAATGAAAAAGTACGAAAGTTCAGACAGATTATGCCTTTGAGATAGTTTTCTTTGGCAGGAACGTTTGACACTTTTTGCATTTACTTTGTTTTTGGAAGGGGGGCAGAGGGGGTTGTGTTTAAAGTTAAGATCATTGGAGGTTTATGTGCCTATATTTTGCCAGCCTAAGCTGCTTTTGTCTAGGTTGTGCATTACAGAGGGGTTAAACAGGCTTTAAAAGTTTGGGGTTTTTTTATGAGCATGAGAGCACAGATAGCAAAATTTGGTCTATATTGCAATATAAATACTACTTATGACTCATCTTGGAGTTAAATTTACCAAAAGTCATGAATGCATGAAATGTAACTAAGATATGTATAGAGGAAGGAAAAGGCCATCAGAATATTCTTTATTTTTAGTGTTCATCTTGTCAAAGTAATTGTTTCAACTTTGGCTAACAGAAAAGTAGATGCATCCCGTAATGTGCTGCTTACAGTATATAGAATGTCTTTCTGTGGCATTGAAGCTGTTTCCCTGATGAAATAAGTTCCAGCATTTTGGCTTTGGCAGTTTGATTATAAATCATCCTAAAAAAGCTTTATAAATATTTCCCTTAGAGCTTGGTTAAGGGGCTATGCCAAGACCTGAACATACAATGCCTAGATGTGAATTGTGGGGTGAGATACACTCAGTTGTCTGCCCTGTAGTACACTCAAGGGTTGGGAAATATCCTATGCAGCTGGGCTTCTGGGAGTATTTACTCAGGAAACATTACTGTGAAATATGTCTGTTCTGTTGGGATTGTCACTTGTCTGGTCTTGTTTCTAGGTAACGGGAATGGTACTCGCAGTACATCAGTCCCACTTCTGGTGTGCAGTTGCTTCATGAACAAAATGGGATGTTGCTGTTGAGTTCACAAGTAGGAAAGCACAAAAATAATTTTGAGATTAGTGGGCAAATAAGTCTGTAATTAAATTGACCAAAAGAATCTTGTTTAATTATACAATTCATCTACTTGAGATGTGAAAATGGCATGTCATATTAGCATGCCTTTGGTACTTTTTTAGGTAACTGCAATTCAGTTTTCCTATTACAAATACATTTTCATGATGCTTTTCTCTGTATGCAGTTCCACTGGATTTTACGTATGACTAACTTTCTAGCCCCAAGTACAAGTATGTTCATCCTTTGTTATACATATTAGTAGGAACCAATTTATATATTTTGTGAAGATGTACATTTCTTCTGAAACCTGCTTTGATTTTCGAGGTTTAATATTGCCCTGCTCTTAAAGTTGTATCAATTCTGATGGCTCCCTTTTCAAAAAAGAGAAGATCATATATTCTGTTGAACATCGTGGAAAATCCCTGACAGGGGAATTCTTTTGAGATACTAATTTTGAATTGATACGCCTCTACTTGAAACTTAATTCACCTGCAGTAACTTTAAATATATTGCATATTTTTTTTCAATGCATCGTTTCATTGTATACACCAAAACGACCCTATTCCTCAAACTTTCTTGTATCCTTTAAAAAATCCAGGCCACTGTAAATGGCTTTATTCAGGTGAGTTCAAAGAAATGAAGTTTTGCACTCTAGTGTTCTTGTTTTGTGTCGGAGTAGGTATCTGGTCACCAAAGAAAGTATTTGATATGTTGAAAACATCAGTTATGACTCTGGGACTTCAGAGTAGCGGTTCTAAAATCAGCTGTATTGACGCAGTGCAGATTCTCTTCTAGTTGATCAAGAGCAAAGAGCAGATTTTGGATCTGTACTATAATTCTGAAGGAGATTTTGACCTTCTGGATTTCGCCAGTTTTACCGTGCGGATATCGTAGTGCAAAGTCCCCCTTCAAAGGTATGCATCAGTGATGCGCTTCAGCTTTTAGCCAACAAAGCCAGTCAGAGTGGAACAGATGTTCTTGCAAGAGTTTCTTCTTGTTAGTTTTCTCAGTAGTAGAAAGAACGTTTTTCTGAAAAAAGGCATCTCCTCATATATAGGATGGGTGTATCTACTTGACAGTAGCGCCTCCTTTGCCTAGTGAGGGTGTGGGCATTTCTTTTAGTGGAATATTTAAGGTGTTTTCTGCAGCTCCAAGGTTGTCTTTAGCTGTTGTGTCTTTCTGTGCCATCGACTATCTCCACCTGCTTTTTAGATCCTATATGCCAACTTTCCTGTGTGTCACTTGATAGCATTTATCACATAATGTCTTATGCTGCTGGTAACACTTCAAAAGGCTTTTCTGAAGTCTAGGCTTGTATTAAAAATAAATACGTAACTTGTTTTCCATCTCAGAATGAGAACTATTCTGTGGAAAGACATAATTGTTGCAGTTGTGTCCGTGAAGATGAATGCTACATGAAGATAGCTGATGCCCCTAAGCACACAAGGACATGGAATTCATGCTTTGGCACTGTCATGAGTATTCAATATTGGACTTTTAAAGTCTATATAACTCTAAAATTATGAGAATTATACTTCATATTTACATTTGGCACTTAGAGTATATTTTGTGAATCTGCATGTTCCAGCTGTATGTTGAAATTAATTACTAGAAATCTTTTTGGGCTTCGATCAGTTAAAAAAAGGAGTTTGACTTCACAAATTCCTAAAAATTTTAATTCCACAGATGACCAACATGATACATAATGTTTGTGGAAAAGATAAAATGTTAATAGGAGATATATCTTTGTGGTCAAACTAATGCTAATCTATATTTCTATTATGATTTCAAGGTAGTGAATTGGTAAACTTATTTTTTCCGATTTTTTTTTTTTTCTGTTGGCTCAGTCTTGCAGCACTAACAGCGTGCTAAAATGCTAGTGCTAAAATCAGGTCTATACAAAATGTAGCCAGGCTTCATGATGCACTGCTCTTGGAAAGGCTTGGGAAACAGCCAGAGGTTTTCACGAGGTTGATTGACTTGAGAAGTAGTAGTGGGCTGTGCCTGAAGCACCTGTAAAGTAAGCCACTCTAAGGAGAGGGGAATGAGAGGGAATTGGAAAGGATATAGCTTGCTTCTGATGCTTCTTTCTGAAGTGATAGGTGGTTCTGTCTCAGTTGAATCGATTGGTTTTGAGGAACACAAATGTTTCCAAGAATAGTGTTTCACTTCACACAACAGGGGGGAAAAAAGCTTTCATACAGGTACACACAGTTTGAAGTGAAGGGTGTTAAGTAGGCACAGAACTCTGAAGATGGAATTTCATTGTATATTTCAAGTGAAAGGGGCTGTTAATAAACTTCAGCACACTTCCCCACCATGGTTGCAATATGCAAAGTTGAGATTGTTCCTGCAGAAGAATATAGCAGCTCCAGGTCTCAGCTGGTTTTGATAAGGTGGCTGAAGGTGTAAGCCAGAGCTTGTTCCTGCCGATTAATTCATGTGGCTTAGGTCAGTACTCTGTGTCGTAAACTAAGGGAAATGGTCAGGCACATTAGTCTGGATACGTTACCTAGAATAAGCTAATTGACAGTAATTTTCAGATTGTTATCAAATGCTACCTAGTATAGAAATTTAAAGAAGGGGGAAGGGGAACTGCTTAAAGATCCCTTTGATTAACAGGAAAAATGTTTATACTACTGTCTGAAAGTAAAAGAACTCTGCTGTTTTACAAATCTGAAAGCACAACTGATGTGATGATTAGGGACATTATTTACCAATGTAGAGCTGGAGATGACGCACAAAAATAATCTAGAATGTAGTAATGAAAATGTTTAGTTGTCTGCTTTGTTCTTATGCAGTAATTTTTACCAAAGAGGATGAAATGAACGGGCACCAGTCTAAACTTTCTCGTTAGTTAAAAAGTGGAACAGATTAACAATATTACTGGTTTATCACTGTGCAGATTAAGAGGCAGTACAGTACATCCATTGTCCAGTACTGCAGATGAAACATGGCATATTAGGAAAATCTGAAGGTAAATGAGCCTGCTGAAGTGCCTTTCTCTTTCATCAGACTTATTTTATCAGTGGGACACCTGACCATCTGAAAAGCACATTATGGTGGGTTTTTTCTGTTAGCCAAAAGAAAGCCAACCTCAATTCATACTTAGATTTATGTAGCTTTTGTAATATTTTACAAGGTGTACCTAGTGTTTTTATGTTGGAATACTGACTTCTGCATGTTGATGATGATGGTAATGTTGTAAACCCTGGGGTTTTTTGTATTTTGTTTGAAAAGAAATTTAAAAAAAAATCTTTAGCAATTTGATCTAACTGAACATCGTAAGTCAAGAGTAAGCATCTTGAAGTCACTGGATTTACAGTTATGAAACTGACTGGGATTTTAACTTAAATGAAATTAATATATGCTTATATATAAAAACTATTATAATACGAATCCTTTTTCCAGCTGCTAATCTTCCTTGCCAGTACAAGCAGAAAGTGTATCAAGATAGGTCCTTAAGTCTTATTTTCTATAAACAGTTTTTATCTCAATTTGGAGCCTAAATGCATCATTTACATAACCCAAACTTCTGTTGATTTTTTTTTTTTATTTAATTCAGTGGAATTATGCAAAGCACAGTGCTATGCCTACAGAATTGAAAATGAGCGATCTTTTATGGTAGTCTGCACTGATTTGTACCACATTTCTAACAGTAGGTAGTTACCTTTGTGTTAAAAAATTTTATATGAAAAGTGCTTTAAATTACTTTAATATGAACTTCGTTGTCTTTTAAAAGTAATATCCAGAGTCTTCTGATTACCAAAAGAAATGGGTTTAGATTTTTTAATACTGGCAGGGGAAAACTCTGTCATTTTTAGTATTAGCACTCTCAGCTTGAAAATTATTTTACCAAAATTTTTTTCAGTCAGTGTAAGATTTATTTAACATTCCTTCCCCCACACACCCAAATGTACTTTATTCCCCAGTTAACTGATTCAGTTCCTTTGAAGCACATATTGCACTTCAGTCCATGCTATAACAGTAACATTTTCATAACATCTTGTTCTTGTGTAGAGAGGTTCCTTTTAGTGCTCATTAGAGTATGGCTTTCATAAAAAAAGCCTGGCTCTGAGATGCTGAAACATGGGTGGGTGATGGCACTGACTGTGCTTACCACCACACCCATTGGAGCCGTATATTCAACAAACACTTCATTCCCTTGGCAATCACTTTCAAAACCACACCATATGGATATTGTTCATGTAAAACATTCTTGATATTCAGCATCTTGGTTTTGAGTATTTCAACCTTTTTATATTTTCTCAGAGGTGTCTCTTCATCTCTATATTTACTATGGTATCAATGTATCTGTTGCTGACCATGTAACTAAGATTTGTAAAATGTTATAGCTTATGCAATATAATAAAAGTTTTAAAAGTCTTTGGGGCCTTAACTTTTATTTCAGTGTCTTTGAAGTCATATGTGGTTTAGGAACATACCTGTCTCAATGAACACTTTTTTCCTAAATATCGTTAAAAATGTGTATCTGCTGTCACTGTAATTCCCATGACAAAAGAATTACTGTCCTTAATTTTGCCAGTTCTAATGCAGTCATATTCTTTGTCGCATTTCTACTGAAGCAAGTCTTCAGTATCCACATTGAATCTGATTCCTGTTTCTTGGTTAGCGCAGCTAAGATTATTCCTTGTGTGAGTTCACTTTGTTGCAATTGGAAGGGGGTACCCAGAAAATATTATTTCAGGGTTTGTTCTGATGTCTAACCTCTCTTTTCCATTCTTTTATTTAGAGATTTTCTGTTGTCCTGGACCAAATAAAAGATGACTGCTGTATGTCTGCACAATGCATAAGACAGAGGCATCAATTCCAGCTATGAATAAGCTCAAAGTACTTATATCCAGGTAGAAAAAGAAGATGGTTTTGTGATGTAGAAGAGCTTAAGCTAAACTTCAGGGTGTAATGCTCTTGATTTGCTCTAACACTAGTATTTCTTAAGCCTTTTTCTTTTATAATCTTCACCAAAGTCACATTTCAGTATTATCACTATTGTTCAGAAACCCTACCAGACTGTAGTCGGGCACACTGCAAACGTTCTCCTACCATGGGGGATACTTGCATGTATTGTATGATCACCCCTTTAATGCTCAGAGAAGCTACAGTCTTATAGTAAACCACTGGTTTTCCTTCTACTTTCACAGTTGGTGAATGGTGAAAGCCAGTGAAACGTTCATGACATAGGTGATCTTCTAGATGCACTGAGCTTTTTGAATGAGAACCAAAACTACTTCAACAGAATACAGGACTAGGTTACCGAGCAGTTAACACTTTATCATAAAGTAGTAGCTAAATCTTTTATTTAGCAATCACAAATAAATACCACAGAATTGTTTGGAGATTAAACCTGCCTTTAGTGCAGTTTAATGTAGAACCTTTGCCTTGTTTGCCATGAATATTTATCGGTTTACAAATCATGTGATTTCTGCTCTGTAGATGAAATCAGTTACTTAGAATAAAGGCAGAGAAATAAGCAACGACCTCTAAGATGCCTTTGAAGACTGTCAAAATACTGGCTTAGAAACCCTTGCTTGTAGCACTTTCCTACAACTCTGCAGTTATTCCAAGGGGCTCCACAGTGCCTCTCCTGTCTTTTCTCTCTCTGTTGCAGTCCCAAGTAGTTCAGAGTTTCTAAATTCTTCTAAAGCAAGTCTGAGAGCTGCATGTTTCTCCTCCACGTGGACATTTCACTACAGTGTCATTCTCCAGTTCGTCTTGGTGGTCAGCTCAGATTCACATATGTTTTATGTGAACATGTTACCACTGCTGTACCTACAGAAAATAAAAATAGATTTCTGGAAGAATAATACAGCAGAGCTGAGTAGTCTTACCTTTTCTGTTCCTCCTTCAATTCCACACATATTTTAACTTGTAGAATTGTTAAATTTTCCAGATTGGACAAGGCCTGTAACTATTGTGGGGTATTTTCCCTTGTGCACTGAAGCTACCTCTATAAGCTGTTCTTGTAACATTTAATCTATAATTAGAAATGTAGCAAGACAAAGAACAAATTGGTTCCCTGTCACTTCATCTGCAGTATACCTTTTCTTTAACTCCTGCCTAATTGGACAAGCATCCTCTTCCTGTTTTTTTTCTGATCAATGCTTCTCTCCTTCTCCTGCTGTGATGGTTGTGAGAAGAGTTTCCTGTAGGTTTTGTCTTTGTCCTTGCTGGTGTGCTACAGAGATTGTGGTTTCATGCCAGAAGACCCAATTTACAAGGATCTAGTGACAGTAAATGCGAAAATGACAAGTATTTTGGTAGAGCTCTGCCATTACCTCCCTTGCAGTAGTTCCCCCTCTGGGCAATGCAGCAGGTGCTCTGTCACATACACATAGTGCCTTTCAGAACGCTGGATATTTAACTCACACACAAACTGTAGCCAGCATTGCATATGCATGTTCTTACCTGCAGGGCCGAAATGGGTTAAAAATGTTTCTAAATCATTAATTTTTCGATAATTTTCCAAAACGGTGACACACGGTGAAGTGTTTTATTCTACAACCAGTCTCTAACCAATTCAAGCTTCAGCTTTATTACCTTTCACCTCCGTCTATCATGCATATATATGTATAATAAAAGCAGCCCTTGTGGTGCTTGCGTGTGAAGTCGCTTTCTCCTTCTACCTGCCCGTAGTCGGCGCAGGTTCCGAAGCGAGAAGCCGCGGCTGCGCTCCCCGCCCTCGGCGCCACAGAACAGAGCGGCCCGGCCCGGCAGCGGCACCGGCCTTGTCCCCGCGCCTGGAAGGCAGGGACCCTCTGCTCGCGCGTGGTCGCGCCTCGGCTCCACGCTCCCGCCGCCTGGCTGCGCGCGGCCAACGGCCGCAACCGCCTCACGGGCCGGTCCCCATCGCTGCGGTTCGGCCGCCATTACCAGAACCCCTTCAGGGGACGCGGATTCTTGTGCGCCTCAGAGCCCCAGCCGGTGGGCTGCCGGCTGCACCCTGACAGTGGGCGAGCGCGGTCCCTTCCCGGCGGTCTCTCCCGAGGTCGCTGTGCGCGGCTCCTGCGGGCCTCGCGGTTGTTCCCGCAGGAGAAGTGTCGCTTCCTCACCCGGTTTTGTTCTCCCCTCGGCAGTCCGCGGTTTTGTTTAAACGCACTGGAATTCCACCCCTTTTATTGCGTACTGCATACGAGGCAAAACAGTTCTGAACACATTTACCAGAGAGGGGGGTGGGTCTAGGTCGCAGTCGCTAGGGGGAACTGTTGCACTCCCTGTAGTTAAAAAAAATACTTCTTTTCACTTTAGGTTAAACATTTGTATCGGTTCTTTAAACAATTGGTAGTCATAAGTCTTTCGGTAATAGCAGGATGATTGTATACGTTTTACTGGAATATAAACAGGTGCAATGCAGTAACAGGAGTCTAAATTCCGTTTGTTTTTTAAAGGTGTCAGAAAGTCTCCTTGTCCTGTGCTGGACTTCTGTGAAATGCCTTTTCGTTTCAGAAGTGACTAAGTCCTACTGGGAAGTGACAGAGATGGGGCAGAGCTCCCAGAAAGGCAGGAAGAGTCAGCGGAGGGGCCCCCAAGGGTGCCAGAGGAGTTGAGATGAGGTAATGGGAAGGCAGCAGGTGTGGAGACCTGGTACTGCACCACATGAGAATGGATCCACTCCACACACACACCATCCCCCTGTTCTAGACGGTGGAGGAGAAGTGTTGATGAAGAAAAGCTGAGGTTGCTGCGTGACCCTGACCAGTGCAGAGGTGAGAACAAGGTTAGACAGAAAAGGCATTTTTTAATGTTAAGTTCATCAAAAAAGCAGCTAGGGACCCTCATGCCTGGGACAGAAAGATTTGTCAAGTAGTGTGAAATGCACTGCCCACATAGGGACTTGATAGAGTGACATGATACAGCGACTCAGGTGAGTTGGCTACAAGTGAGACTTGAGTCAAGCAGACAAATCATGCTGGAAGGATTAAAGTGGCTATTTTCCTTTTTAACTAAGTGGTGTATCAAATAATCCTCAAAGTTTATTCTTCTAACCAATTCATAAGGCCCCTGCCAGCAGGCCAAGGAAGCTGGAGAGTATCATCAGAAAAAGTCCCTTAGTGCAATTCTTAGCTAGGTGTCACAGACTTCCTATAAAATGTCCTTGACCACCTTGTTATGTCCTTTTCCTTCACCACTGTGTCATCTCTCCTGAATGGTGCTTTAGGAAATTAAAAATTATATCCCCCCCCCATTTTTTTCCTCACTGTATATACAGAATGTCATAGTTAACAGTCATATGGGAATGTATGGTGTCTGTTCTGAGGGAAGAGTAATTTTAAGAATAGCTAAAACCAATCCTTGGTCTTCTGATTTATGCAGTACTCAGTGCTAGGTTTGAGCTTTTGAAGGGTAAGATTACAAACCTATATGAAGGCTTAAGTTTCAGATTTTGTTCAGTTGCTCCAGCGAAAGAACTTCAGAAAAGAAACAGTTGCAGTAAATGTTACAGATTAAAAGCTATGTTGTGCATATTTTGGATGCACAGTATAAGGAATCAGTTTCCCAAGCCATGCTATAAGGAACCATTCTAGTGTGCAAATGGAAAGTCATTGTCATGTTTAGTTATTATAGCATAACATGTGACAGACCATTCCCATTTGCAGATACGAACTGTTCCATCACATGACACAACACTTGTCGTTTTGCTCGTACAAATTGATGATTGCCTTTTTAATTATTCCTGTTGTAGAGCTGGTGTGGTGTTTATTCACCTTTCGTTTTCTCTGACTTACTAGCCTCAGACTACAAGAATTCTTAATTCTCATCTTGAAATGTTACAGAATATAAACCAACAGTTTTCTGCACCTTCAGAGTAGAACAACCACCTTTGCTAGTGTACCCATCAGCTTGAATAGTGTATCACTAGTGTGAGAACCCTCAGGCTACATGGCAGGATCCAGCTGTTTTAATTGTCTTTAGAAATAACTGTTGTGCACTAACGTGTTTTTTCTAATGTTCTGAGATTCTTGATTTGTGCTTCTTCATTTCTTTTATTGTATTTTAAGGCAATGGGGGCTTCATCTTTTGTGTCAGTGCATAAAAGCTTCTTGAACTCCTCATATTTGTTGACTTTATAAGAGGCACAGATAGGTGGCATTGTCCATTTGTCTTCATCTCTCTAAAATGTTACCAGGAAATGTCCAGACAGTGGTGGGTTATTTTGACTTTACGGGATGCAGTTTTCAATACAGCTGGAGCCCGGTTCTGAATTTAATTTTGAAGTGGAAAGGTAATGTCAATTCCTACCTCTCTGGAAGTTCGATTTTCTGTCTACTTGGGAAGTCTCAGATTTCCAGAATTTAAGCTATGTAAAATTATACCAGAAAGGGAACTCTGTTCCTCTCTCATTGAAATTATACTCTTGTAAGTCAAGAGTTATTGGGCCGGAGAGTAGGAATATAACGTTTTAGCTTGCTAGTTTATATACTGATCTGTGCATATGCTTTTTGGATAATCACTGTATTAAACATGATTGAACGATATACAAGCAACTATAAGAAAGATATGTAGTATTAAATATTTCCTCTTCCAGGTAAGCATCCCTAGTTATAAATTTTATGCTTTATTCATGATGTTCTCAAAGCAGATTTTGTCGTCCTTTCCATGTGCTGGCAGGTGTTGCATACAGAGGGTGAAAAATACCTCTGCCTCTACTCTCTTTCCCTCTTCATCCCTCTGAAACTCACTGTGAAGTACTTACCTTCTCATTTCTGGAGAGATGTCTGTGCCCACCTCATGGTTAAGTATTCTCTTCTATATGCCTGGGTCCTGTTGTATGTATACATGCCTATATTGTGCTTAAACCCAAAGATTCACAAGAGAAATATTTCTTTTTCTGTATAGTTAAGTCTGACAGCAGTCCCCTGCCTTGGTTGAGAATTAATTATATCTGCTTCCAAAGGATGTTTCAGAACTGCTTTGTCCCGGGGAACCTCTAAATACTGTGGAGTAGGACAGTAAGAAATTTTATTCCAAAAGAGGTCCTTAGTTAAAAAACACCCAATGAAGCAACAGTCAAATATTTTGGGAATAGAAGTTGTTATTTTTCTGAAATCTCTTGCAAATCATTAAAACAGAAGATGTATTTCCTGCCAGAGATACTAATTTAATGATAAAACCCCTAAATATTGCAAGACTTAAAAAGTAAGATGATCTTGTGGGTTAACGGGAGACCAGGACCAAGAAAGAACTAATCATCTGAGTTCTTTTATAGACTCCCTGAGTGACCTTGAGCAAATTTGCTCAGTCCCTCAATTATCTAACAATAACTTTTCCTTGCTCCTCTTTTCTGCCTTGTCTGTTTGATACCCCTTAGAATCATAGAATCATAGAATGGTATGAGTTGGAAGGACCCCAAGGATCACAGAGCTCCAACCCCCCTGCCACATGCAGGGCCACCAACCTCAGGCCTGGATCTACACTAGGTTGCCCAGGGCCCCATCCAACCTGGCCTTGAACACTTCCAGGGACGGGGCATCCACTACCTCTCTGGGCAGCCTGTTCCAGCACCTCACCACTCTTTCTGTAAAAAACTTCCCCCTAATATCTAATCTAAACCTTCCTTCCTTTAGTTTTAATCCATTCCCCCTTGTCCTGTCATTGTCTATCCTTTGAAAAAGTTGAATCCCCTCCTGCTTATAAGCTCCCTTCATGTAGTGGAAGGCTGCAATAAGGTCCCCCCGCAGCCTTCTCTTCTCCAGACTGAACAAGCCCAGCTCCCTCAGCTTCTCTTTGTAGGGCAGGTGCTCCAGCCCTCTAATCATCTTTATGGCCCTCCTCTGAACCCTCTCCAACAGTTCTACATCTTTCTTGTATTGGGGGCCCCAGATCTGGACACAGGACTCCAGATGGGGCTGGAGTACTTGAACTCCCCTTCTTAAGGGAAAGGGAGTTCAAGGCTCTCAGTATATATTGAGTGAGTTCTCAGTATATCTTGCCAATGACACGGTAGAGTCTTGATTAGCTCATTTTTGCCTTACTAATAATCATTAAGAACGGATCCTAAGGGATTTGAATTTGTTCAGTAGAACGCTGACTTATGTGAGCTCCTGGAACCAAACAGTCATTTCTGAGTAAAGCCACACAGGTACTGACCTCTGGCAGACATCAGCTAGCTGCATTCTTTCCACATCATTTCAGAAGCTATAAATATAAGAAAACACAACAAAGACCCCAGATCAGAAAAAACTACTTCCCCTCTTCCTCTCCACCAGAAGTATGAAGCTTGGGTTCTGACAGATACCTGGAACAGAGCACAGCATTGATAAATTAAGGCAGATCTGCAGAGGAATATTGCCTGTTGAGTCTTGCCAATAACTATTAAAATACATTTTTAAATAATGTGGAAATAAGATTTGCTTACAGTCTTATATTGACACCATCAGTATGATCTCTAGTGTGATTTCCTGCTCTTAAATTATTTAACTGCTGTTAAAATACTGTTGTTTGAAGACTAGGGTTCAGAGTATAGAACAAAACCTTATACTACTGCATATTTAATGCTGGCATAGAGGCAACAAAATATTTTCCATGGAAAGTGCTACAGTTGTTGATGCCTCACCTGACAACTTCAAATTTGGGTTTTTTTCTTTCAGTTACCTAATACAAATATTTCTTTTCCTTGCATCCATCTCCAGTTAAAATTACTACAAGTGTTCTCTGTTATGTCAGTGGAGATACTGAAAAAATACTTCTAACTGGTGTTGTCATATCCACAATGTGAGCACATCAAAAGGAAGAATTTGTTTTCCTGGATCTCTGGTCATAATCTTTTCAACCTTCTGTTTGTTGTTGCTGTTTTGTTTGTTGTTTTTTTTTATCATATTAAAAGAAAAGTCTTGGGTGTTGTTTGAGATTTTTTAAAACTTTTGTGTTGGTGCTGTTTAACTGGTTTTGTAACTATATAGTGCAAGGTAAATCAGATAGGTGTTTTACCAATCTTTTAAAACAGCACGATTCTTGTTAAAAGCTTAATGTGCTGTCTGCGATATCTGGCAGAGCAGTAAGGACGTTATCCTAACAGTAAATTGCATATATGTTTTTCATTAAACACAGAGTTTTTTTGTGGGAGGCAGTCCATCATCTTACTTTACTGCAGTTAGTCTGGAAGTCCTTGCAGATAAACAAAACCCCTGAATGAACTGTTTAGTGGGAAAAGTTGTGTGCAATGTTTTATACAATACATGACCTTTAAAGGTCTGCTCAGAAGTGAAGCAGAGAAATAATCACTAAGAAAAAATTTATTTTGGCATCATAAAGTGACGCAGTGGTGATACTATGAGCTACCGAGGCACTTCAGATGATAGGAGCCTAAGCTTAATGTGCGGTATATAATTCTTCCTCTCCACTTCTACTTCAGTTCAGCTTGTACAAATGACATTGTCTAGCAAGGGCTCAGATTTGCAAAGTACATTTTTAATGACATTATGAAAAGATTAGTACTGACAGTTTTTTATATATATTTCCTATGTGTGGCCAACTCTCCAGCCCATTTCCTTCAGTGATATCTGGAGAGGATCTGATAAGCTTTATACTGCTTTTCACAGGTCAAAGGGCATTGTCTTCCCCTTCACTCCAGCTGCCAACAACAAAGTCAGACATATGTTTTCACCATCACACAGGAAGCTGTGAGTCTGCTTGTGTTCAACAAAGTACAAATACAGGAAGAGCGTCAGGTTAGTTAGAAGCTGATGGAGCTCTGCTAAGATAGTGTATAGCTAATAAGACTAAAACCTAATAATATGCTCTGTGTGTATAGCAGTTTCAATATCAGGGAAGGGTGGTTTTCTATTGCTTATTTAATATTATTGTAGCCTAAGTATATGTATCCATTTAAACACTTTTACAGGTGGCATCATCTCCTGAGGAGGGGCTGCATAATGTTAAAAGAATAATTACTTATTCAGTAAAGAGGGAAGCTGCAGTGGGATTAAATGATAGTCAATTGAACTTGAAGTTCATCTGAACAGATATGATTTCACAGTGCCTGCTAATTAACAGGATGTGAGTTGCCTTAATTTTTTTCTGGATACCCTCGTTTGAACATACCATATGTTGTATATCAAGATTAAAATAATGTACAGTATATTATCAAGCCCATATAATGAAATGCTGGTAGTCGTGACATCTTAGTGTTCATAAAAGTGTGTTTTCCACTTCTCTGTAATTTTGGAATATGAAATTGGCTTAACAGGAGCTTTATATTTTCAGCTCTGCTAGCCAGTGTTTTGGAACCATGTTCATTAGTACTAAATTTAGATCTATTTGCAGCTTGTCTTCTGCTTCCGGTACATTGTTTATTGCTTCAGGAAAGTCTTCCCAATACATTATACTAGCTCCTATCCTCTGGTGTTTGCTCAGCACAGAACAAATCAGGGCAGGCACACTGAGTTCCAACTTGTGTCCCTAAGGACTAGCTGAAGCTCTACTCCAATGTACTGGTAGTACCTGGAAGTTCTAGGCTACACCATAAATAACACTTACAGATATCTGGCAGTGGATGACTGCAGAAGAAGAGTTAAGGCCATTACTTGCCCATGCCTTCAGGGAAGTGAGGAATGGGGGTCTACTACCAGTGCCAGTGAGTGCAGCACTGCATCAGCGAAGTGTATTACTGCAATTTGTCCCATCTCTCTACTTGTTGTATCTTTGTTTTCACACAGCTCAGCTGCTCTGCCAAGAGCTTAATGTGCTTTCAGAAAGGCCTTAAGATGGCATGCTTCCTCTTTTGGGATTGCTAGATGACTTTAAATGTGAAACCAGCACTTGAGCTTTATTTGTCCAGAAGTTTAGACGTAGCATCTAGTGCCAATATCCTGGACTTTGGAGTACTGTGTGGATGGAGGAAGTGAGCAGGTATGAAAGTCTTGTGAACAAGTATGATAGATATGTAAATAGGCCCATGTCACAACTCAAGCGCAAACATCTGAGTTCCTGGTCTGCCTGTATGTCTAGCAGGGGACACCAAGAGCAAGAACTGGTACGTTCGCAACAACTGAAGCTCAGAGATAATGGTAAAGCTTTTAATTTAGACCAAGGGATGGCACCAGCTGGGGTAAGAGGTTGTCCCTAAAGATTACTGGCATTAAGTAGTACTTTAGGTCTCTGTCCTGAGGTGGAGAATAAGGGTAGCAATAATGCTTGAGCTTTCAGTCATGACATGTGAGAAATAGTCCCATTGTAGCAAGTAACTTGCTGTTCCATTATAAACAACTGGCCTCTACTCACTGTTCTGCCATGATCCTGTCAGTTTCTTCTGTTTCACTTGTGAATGAAAGTGCTTGAACAAGTTCACGTTATTTTATTTTATGCCTGTATCATTACTGCAGGCTTCATTTGTACATGTGTAAATGTCTGGTTTTACAGTACCTCGGAAAAGTTTGTCAGGATTTTGCTGGGTCAGTAGATGAGGGAGAGGAAGTGGACTATAAACAATAAAATGTTATCTAGAAGCTGGAAAAGAGATGCATGACCACATGATATAACAGAGCTCATGCCTGCATAGACAGAATGAGTAGATATGTACTTGTAGTAGTGATAAGCATGGCCACAGGTAGGAACAAGAGCAGGAAATGAGAGTTATGGTTTTAGTCAAGAATATGGCCATATAATTATAGATCTGCTTTAGGCTTGTCTAGAAACCTTTCCATGGTTTCAAACTGAGATACTCGTCACTCCAGTGACGAATGACTCCAGTAAGTCATACTTGGGATCTCTCCTTGTTAGCTAAAATCCAAATACCAAAAATACCTACACTAACTGGTAGATTAAAAGATAAGAAGTGTCAGGGAGGGAATGTCCAATTGGACATACAGTGAAACTAGAGAAAAATTAGATGAGGCTGAGGGAACTGTATTCTTCAGTTAGCATTTAAACTGCTCATTCAGAGCAGATATCCCACTCAAAGAAGAGATACTTGGAGGAGTTCTACAGGACTATGACTGGTATTATTTTTGTACTGCAAGCTTTGAATTTTTTTGAGTGCTTAGTGTTTTGAGCAAAGATAGATAAGGAACTAATTTTGAACTGCTGAAATCCAGTCATTTGGCTTAGATAGTGTCTGAGTTGGTCAGTTGATCATTGTACATTCAGAGATATGTACAAAGAGACACAAAGCTTGTGAGTTGTTTTGTACATCTATCTAGATACAGAGATGTGTCAGGCCAGGTCAAATTTTAATGGGGATTACGCACATATGTTCCTCCATTTTTAGTCTCTTGCTCTTCTGCAAGACATGTTCATGAAGAATTTATACTAAAAGTGCTCTGACTAAAGAGAAGGTGCTAATATCATCCTGATCCTGAAAGCTTTGTTTATTGTGCACAACCAGAACAAGAAGTTATACCAAAATTACCTTTTATATCCATGGGTGGTCTGGATTATACCCGAGGATTTCCATGGTATGGAAAAATTCCTAGTTGGCGTAAGGCCTGTCAAACTTTTTTTTTATCCTCTCCTTGATGTATAGTAGGCACACAAAATGTCCTTAAGTGGCAGAGGTGGAAAGAATTCATATGGACTGGTAAAGAATTCTTATTCTTGTGCAAGTTTATCTGATGGGTATCTTTCTAGCTATGTTAAGAAAAAAAAATCATGACTAAAGGGAAGCCAAGTAACTATTATGCAGAGAGCAAGCAAGAACAAAATACTGTCACTGTACTGTGACACCATTTTTCATTATATCTGTTCTGATGTTGGGCAGAAATCAGAAAAAAATATTCAGTCTAAGTTATCTCATTCCAGTCTTTATCTTTGTAAGGGAATTTATTTGGATGGAAGCTGCTTCAAACTGCAGTATCACTTTGTGAAACTGAGCTTGTTTTCTGATCGTTTGTCACAAGAGGGAGTTGGAGTTCTTTGCAATTTATAAAAGCTGAGGTTCTGAGGTAACTAGGAGGGGGTGGTCTAATTGGGGTTTTTTGGGTTTTTTTTCCGGATGATAAATGCCCCTCTCATTATGGGCTTATTGTTGGATTGTACTGTTTTTAAATAATAGAATATAAAATTGTTGAAAAGCTTAGGTCAAAACAATGAGCAGTAAGTAAAAACACAGTTGTTCTATCCTATTTTTTATTTTGTACTTCAATGACAAATATGCAGTTATAAAAATTGTGATGTAAAAAGCATTCTTGGGCATGGTCATACTGCTAAGCAGTGAAATACATTGCATACAAGTTGGGAGGAAGTCTCTGTGAGAAACTTCATTTCTTCAGGGAAGCATCACAAGAGGAATCCAAATCATCAGCAAACCAGGCTAAAGTAATGAAATAATGATGCTTTGTCCACCTGGGACACTATCCCTGTTGATGCTGGTTGGTATTTGTAGGATGCCAGCATGCTGTGTAAAGGCTCTCTTGTCACTTGTAGTAGAGTGACAAATAATGCCCTAAGTCAGAATCCTCACTGTGAACAGGTTTTGGAAAAAATAATAATAGAACTGTGGGTCTTTTTTTTTATTTTTATTTTTCTGGATCATCTTTGAAGAAACTGACAGGTTAGGGATTCTATACATCTCTGGTTTATTCATTTGCTTCTAAGCATGTAGATCCAGGAGGGGCTGTGCATTCTTTCAAAATGCTTGGGAAAAAGCATAGATGGTATGATGAAAATGGCTAAGCTTCCTCTTTTCGTAATGGAATCGAAGGATGTGACTGAGGAGAATGTGTCTTTCATGTTTGGTGAAGAAAAGGTTTGGAAAGGTTTCTCCTCTGGATTTAGAGAAGAAAAGAGATGTCTGACATGGTAAATGATTGCAAAGACTTTGTTTCGATCTGTAGTGAATTATTATGATGCAAGAGAGAGAATGCAGAAATCCTGTTTCTTGTCTGCGGGGAAATCTAAACCTCCTTGTTCTTTCTAATTCTGGGAAGAACTTAGTAATTTCTCTTTGAAGCATTTGTTTATCTGCCTTAATTCTTAGAAAAAAAATTTGCTCATATCTATGTTCTGTATTTCTGGTGTATGGTCTATGTTAACTGCCTTTAAGCATCATGAGGGCTGGACCTTTGTCTAGAAAAATCTCACCATCATATGTTGCACCTCTGGCAGCAATTAAAGATTTTCAAAACATCAGCAATAATCCTGGAAGATCTCTGTACACATCTGAGTGGCTTTGCAGGGCTGTGGCTTTTTCATTTTTTGCCTTTGCATTTCCAATCTCTGAGAATATTCATTATGTGAGTTTTCTTAGAATTAATAGAATACAAAAAATGCAGTATTTTTAGGAGGTTCAAGGTTACAGCACATATATTTTGAGAAATACTACATGAATAATGCAAAATCAGGAAAAATAATTTTTAAACATTGTTGACACCTTGTCAGAAGACTATGCATCCTTTGTGAGGAATAGCATTATGGAGGTCCATTTTTTGTTCCTGAAAAGGAAAATGTTTAGTTGCTCTGTTGAAAATCCCAATCAAAAGGAAAAGTGGGGGGGAAGAAAAAAATCTTGGGTATTGCATTGGTGAAAAAAATAGCTTACACTTTCAGTGAGTTTTGTCTTAGAATTACTGAAGAATTAAAGAAAGGTGATATCACACTTTTCTGCTGTTGTTATTGAGTACAATAGAGTTCACAAATCAGATATAGGGCATCATAAGAACTTGCCACAGCAAGATACAATTTGCTTTGTATTTACTCCTGGGAACTTTGAACAAAGATCAGCACAAGTTTGATCACCCGCTCCTATTTACATTTTCCCCCACTTGAATGAATATATAGTGCTTGCCTATGGTCATGATAGTGACTTATATTTAAAATGTGATGCACATTTTTGAACCCAAACATGATGCAGATGCATTACTTCAATATTTATGAGATACTCTCATTAGTTCTGCCCTGTTTCTGTCAGTGAAGTGAGGATTCCCTCTCTTTTCTCCTTTTGTTTTCAAGACAGAAATACTTTTCCTTAATATGGATTGTCCACTAAATAATTATTAATTTTTTCCCCTTTTTTTTCTTTTTTCCTCCCCATCACAAGTGGATTTTCTTTAGAATGCAGCTTGAACATGCACATTTTCTTGTGTCTGGAAATTCAAAACATGAGGGTAGGTATTGCCTGTCCACCATGAATTGTAGACTGCACCCTATTTGCCTCCTAGCATATTATTTTTTCTGACTTTGGTCTCCAGCTAACAGATGTAAAGAAGACTAACAAAACTTTATTATTTTGACAGAGTTTACTATCTTTAGGAATGAGATGCACAGAGACATAAGCAGAAAATAAATTCTGTTTGAACCATCAGGTAGAGTCTTTGTGTCTTTTATTTTATCATGTAAGAGATCCCTAGTTCTTTGTTGTATGTGATTGAGTTTAAAATTTTACACAGGTTTTAAAAACATCTGGTAATAGTGTAGGTTCTTGTAGGTCACAGTCTTCCCATCATAAACTTTGTGCTGTTCTTCAGCTGTTCAAATAAATATACCTCTGCTGCTTGTCTTCCTGTTGAGAAATTACTACATAATCCCAAAGAAGCAGGTGTCATAGTACACTACTAAGTAGAATAGCATTTTATTTGGAAGACCTTTCTACTGACACTTAGTTTTGCTTATTGTCTTTAATACTAAAACTATTACGTTTTAAAGAGTTTACAAGGGTGAAAGGTAACAGGGAAACTTACTATTTAAAAGTTGTTTGTATATCTTTTAAGACAAGCATATTTAACCAATATAATATTGCTCTGTTGACCCTGTTTGGAGCAGGAGGTTAGCTTACACAACAACTGTAACTTCCTTCCATCCTGAATTAATTCATTATTACATACTGGTGATAGTTACTCTGTGATATGAGCAATCAGTTTATCTTAGACAGGTAAGCCTGATGAAAGACCAGGAGGCGCCCATCAGTTGTCTTTTCTATTATGCTATTTTTTTCATGTTGCCTTTTTGTAGTCTGCATGCAAACAGAGCTCCTCTTGTATCAGGGAATCCTGTTAAACCCAGGTGAAATTTGTGTACAAACTGCACAATGAATCAAATAGAATGATAGTAGCACAATGATGTGTTCAATTCCAGAATAACAAACTCGAGTAAATCATAGAATCATAGAATGGTATGAGTTGGAAGGGCCCCCAAGGATCACAGAGCTCCAACCCCCCCTGCCACAGGCAGGGCCACCAACCTCAGGCCTGGATCTACACTAGGTTGCCCAGGGCCCCATCCAACCTGGCCTTGAACACTTTCAGGGACGGGGCATCCACTACCTCTCTGGGCAGCCTGTTCCAGCACCTCACCACTCTTTCTGTAAAAAACTTCCCCCAATATCTAATCTAAACCTTCCTTCCTTTAGTTTTAATCCATCCCCCTTGTCCTGTCATTGTCTATCCTTTTAAAAAGTTGAATCCCCTCCTGCTTATAAGCTCCCTTCATGTACTGGAAGGCTGCAATAAGGTCCCCCCGCAGCCTTCGCTTCTCCAGACTGAACAAGCCCAGCTCCCTCAGCTTCTCTTTGTAGGGCAGGTGCTCCAGGCCTCTAATCATCTTTGTGGCCCTCCTCTGACACCAGAACGATGTTATTCCATGACTTTGAATATCCCATGGTAAGAACAATCCAAAGTCTTTTGGTATGTAATATGAATAGCACATATAAGATACATAGCACAAACTATACTGTGCATTTGAGAAAGCCTGTTTAACGACTGCAGAAAGGCTTGGTTTTCTGAGATGTGCAGAACTAGCAGCTAACTCACTTTATAGCTATACTCATTATTGACCCATTGTCAATAATGGGTTTTTTCCTCATGCATGAGACATTAGAGAAAACAAAGCATGTTTTATTGTATCCTGTTCTGTTAAATAAACTTATCTCATTTTCAGCACAGCTGAGATGGTATCGTAATGGCTATAATACTTTTCCTAAGTAAAAACACATTCAGGAGGATGAGTGAAAATTATATCTGTAATATATTTTAGTTCAAAAATTAATAAAAATCAGCAAGCAAACCTCACTATTGTCAGCCTAAAGGTTTGTATATTACAATTTTTTCTGAAATAAATAATGAAAAAGCAAGTTGATTTTCCCTGTGAAAACTGTCATAGTAATTGTAATTGGGCACTTCAGGAAAATTTGAGAACGGGAAAGAAATTAATTGAGCTTTCTCAGCCAAAGATTCAGTATTAATGGTAATAGCTTCTGAAGAAGGGTACTTGATAGAAAAACTCTAATCAGCTGTAGTTCCAATTATTTTATAATACCTGTATTACTGCAAAATTATTCTCTAGATAAAGAACAGGACATTCAAGAGCAGTTTGTTGGCATTTATTAGCTGTGGGAATGTCACCTTTTTGCAGTTATATTTTGCAAGGGTTATTCCAATAAAAGTTGTAAGCACTATGGTTTCTATAATTAAGTGTGCTTTTACTTGCTCTTTTTTGAATTAGTAAGGTTTTTCTATTATGCGGGTGTTATTTCCAGTATTCAGTTCCCATGGGAAATTTCATTTATCAGCCTCATCAGATGCCTTGTTATGAAAACGTATAGCCAACTCTTTGCTAAGTTAGCTGATTATGTTGTATCAAATATCACCATCTGTTCTTATTATCTGACAAAAATACAGATGATGGGGCTAGAGGTGCCTTAATGTCAGTGTCAATTTAAAGTTCAGATGTTAGATACACTGGCATAAGCCGTATCTTCCTTCCTACCATAGAATTTGAGTGAGAAAGGGATTAGAAGTGCTGCTTCTGTAGTTTGTTCCTGTTTCATTGCGAAGGCACACCCTTGGAATGTGGGAAGCAATCTTTCTCCTGAATTCAGACTTGAGTTCTGTGATTATCTTTATTTGATCAATCGACCAGTTTGCTTTCTGCAAACATGTGCCATATGGATGCTGTGCAGCATGGTGAGAATGGAGTTAAAGTCTGGGACAGGAGCCTCTGGTGCTGCTGGATTTACTTTTAGTTAGGGGCTGAGCTTTGTATGGTGCCATAAATCAGTTGGCGCTAAAAAGAAAAACCATTACACAATTCAGAAGGCAGTAGAATATGATAAACTTCTGTCCACAACCTGAGCTACTTCCTTTCAAGCCCTCCTTCTTTTTAGAATAATAAAGTTCACCCTAAGCTAATTGATGAATTAATGTCTATTGAATATATTCAATACATATTAATTCCTGTTGTCGTGGAGCATAGACATTTTGATTGGGGACTTTGGGGTTCATTGTGCTGGCTGGGCACTGTCCAAATGCATATTGAAAAGGCTGGGATGGCTCGAAAGGCTTTACACTTTAATTACCAGACAGAGAAAGGAAAGGGCTTTCTCCTTCCTCTCTACTCCTCCAACTGTAGGATATTGGAAACTAGTCTGTAATTCCGACTAAGCAAGCTGCTGAAAGATGCTTTTCTTGGTGGGAAATTACAATATGTCTACTCAGACTGTAAACAGATTGCCAGTAAGAGCAAAGCTGCTAAAACTTGTATGTAGTTGCTTTGCTTCATTGAATTGCTAAAACCCAACACAGCTTTTAAATAAGGCTCAAGGTGCTACCTTGAAGGTGAGCTGTAATCTTCAATTTGACTGTCATCTGTCATTCATTGTAAGATAAACCGATATAGCGTGTCCCTCAATGAGATACAGCTTACCTGATGGTAATTCACGGTATTATTGCAGTGTTGAGGAGCTTGATTCTTGGGCCCCACATTTGTTGTGCCACGCAGAGGAGCACACACTACGTGTGTTAGAAAGTTTGTAATCTACATGGAAGAGAAGAAGCAGCAGACAGATACGGAATGAATTAAATGGTCAAGATGACAGATTACAGAGCTGTAGAAGTACCTATAAAAACATGCTCTTGAGCCTTAGAGTGCCTTTTATCCATTTTCCCAGGTACAGAAAACAGAAGACTCTTAAGTTTCAGCATTTTGGTGAAACAACTTACTTTAAAGTCTAGTCATTTAAAAAGTTTCTCAAGGCCAGCCAGATAGACGACTTATTCTGTTTTTTTTGCCAGTTTAGTTTTCTCTGTTTAACTGCAATGTGAGGGGAATATGAAGGAATGAGCAGAGTTTTACTGAGTTTGCTGCTTAGCCTTCAAATCATGAAGTTAGACCTCTGCCTTATACTATGAAAGGATGTGAGATGTGTTGTTTTAGTCTGTGTACTGTCTACATTGAATACAGTTTTTCATCTCCCTCTAATTATGCCTGTCTCTGTAAATTATGTGATTCTGACTAATATAAGCACATCAGATTTTCCTTTATTAATAGTGCCCTGTGTTAGATGTGATCACAAAATACACGTCTTCATTTGTAGCTTGGATTATAGAAATCCCCATAGACCAATTGAGGAAGTGTAGAGAGACCAACCCGAAATGTCCTGGGAGAATTTCCAAAAACAGCAAAGCAGAGAGAAATAGAAGTCAAAATAACATCTTCAATTTTCTCTGCCCTGAATTCTTAGAACACAACTACTGTTTTGACTTCCTTGCAAAAATCACACTATTATCATTTTGATATTTTGCAGCTACCGTAGACTGAGAAATGTTTCAGGCTATAGTTAGGGACTCTCTGTTCAGCTCCTGTCCCCCAACTCTTTTTGATACTGCTGCTATTCAAGCTTACCTAGGGAGCACGCCTCCTAACTGAGAAAGAAAATACAGGCAGCTGGCAGTAGTCTCCAGTCTCCTTACTTTCTTTCCTAATTCTACAAGGACCGTGACCTGTGAAGACTGGATTGGGTAGGGCTTAGTGTTTTGCTCTCTGGTAGTACCATAACTTTTGCTCTTGCCAGCTTATGGCCTACTTTGTTAAATCAGTTCATAATGTTTGCCCCACTTAGAACAAGACACTTAGAAAAATTAAGTCACGACAGATAATCTAAACTGAAAAAAAAATGCTCTTAAGGGATTGGGTGGAAATCTTACTTAATTTTTATTTAATTGGTTCCTTAATTCTTATCTTGGTATTTTGAATAAATCTTCTACAGTTATGAGACTTCTGAGCCATCAAAGATCATGGTAGCATGAGATATTCAGGATAATAAAATTCATAGTTCCTATAGCTGCTTTCTGTGGTGGGTAGAGTTACTTCATTTGTACTGACGGAAGAGTGGGTCCATGGTGGAATGGAGAGGTGGTGGATGTCCTGTCCTTGGAGGTGTTCAAGGCCAGGTTGGATGGGGCCCTGGGCAACCTTGTGTAGATCCAGACCTGGAGGTTGGTGGCCCTGTCTGTGGCAGGGGGGTTGGAACTCTATGATCCTTGGAGTCCCTTCCAACCCATGCCATTCTATAATTTTATGATTCTATATCCTAGTCAGTACAGTTGCAATTTATGGGTGTTAAAATGTCTCTGTTTTACCTATAATGCAAACTAAAGCAGAGATCAAGAACAGTTTCTCTTAAGACACAGAACTTGCTGTAAATTTTCAATAAATTATATATCAGAGGAGACCCATATGAACTAATTATTATTAGATTCCATTTCATTTCTCTCATGGAAGCATGGAATAAAGAGTATTAGAAAATATTTTTTTAAGGTTTTTCCCCTCACTAGTATTGTTGACTTTTCTATAAGAAGACTGTGATGGCTGGCACAATATATGATCCAAAACTGGACTCTGGGATGTAGTCATGAGAGATGCTTCAGAAGTTTTTTCAGACTAAACATTCGTATGTTCAAGCCTTGTAACTATTTTGATGAAGGTGCTTGAATTTCACACAGTGAACGGCAAATCTAGGTGTTGCTCCCATCTCTCCAGGGCATGTTTTACTTCCTTGCGCATATTTTTCTGAAGGAGGACTCGGCATCTCTCTCTCACACCAGGACCTACTTCTCTCCGTGACTGTCCTGTCCCCAGCAGCTACAGCTGGCAGCAACTGTTTGCATTAGGCTATAGCAGATACAAGAGGAGGCTTTTGACTTTTGGAAGAGCTTTCATTGCTCAAGCAGCTGTTCCTGATGTTCCCTGGGGAAAAGTCAGAAATCTGGATTGAAGCCAGTTGGACCACGTGATTCTGAGTGTTTTTCATGTAAAGTTATTGCATTGTACTTTCTAAGAGGTTCAAGGAACTTTTAAAGACTATTGATTTGCAACGTGAACATAATTTCTGAACTGCCATTTTTTTCATCAATTCTACACATCCATCTTTTAAAATTCATTTTTAGACAGAACTGCAGAGCATGAAGTTCTAAACAGATTTTTTTCATTAAGCCTTTTCTTCACAGTACCACATTTGAATTATAATATTAGATACAGGAATCTGTAGCAGCTCTTCATTCTGATGGTTTTTTCACTGGAACACTAACAGAAGGAGCAGTCCACAGAAGGGAATACAAGTGTTGTAAGAATTCACCAATATCCTGTGGTAAGACAAAAAAGAAAATGCAAGCATCCACTTGTTATTCTTGTTTAAGGGCTACTACAGCAGTTTAAAAGCTGCCTCACAGTCAGCTGAACAGTGGTTCAACTAGTTGATTTGTGATGTCTATGATGGAATTCTTTTCCACTGGCTCACATGAATTTTACCCAAAACTACCTAGTTCTACAAGGCAGTCAAAGGTTTTCCAGTTTATTTTTTTAATGGGGTAAATAATATGCACGAAGGCTATTGTATATAATGGCTATGAGATCTCATGCACGCTTAGGTTTTATAGCTAGCATGTTACCTTCAGCAGATACAAGCAGACAGTATTCCTACTGCTGGAAAGCCACTTGTGTCTGTCACAACTTAGATATATTGATGCCACACTTGCCTGCTCTTGTGTTCTCCCTACATTAGTGCCTTTTCTGTTGGTCCTCAGCATACTGAGGTAGAAATCTTGAAGGTAGTTTTTCAATGCACATCTTGCATACTCTCAAATATCTCTTTGAAAGCAATGAGTGATTTGTCTTGGCTGGTAATTCAAAAGGATTAAAAAAACACAAACCACCTAACTTACTAAAGTATGATGTTTCAAGAAAAGAGTGTGTAAGATGGAGGAAACAACAGCATCAGCAGACCAACTTGTGTCGGATTGCCTGATGAATTTTGGAATAAAAGGTGATTATACATGGGTTTGTGCTATGACCTATACACAGGCCAAGTTGACTCTCTGTTCCTTTCCCTGAAAAGTTGCTTGCTGTTGCTGGTTTAGGACTGTACTCAGGGTTTACCTTGAAGTCTGTCCAGATCTTTGCAACTGTGTGTGAAATAATGACAGCTAGAAAAGGTTACAGTCTTGCTCAAGTACTGCTCTCTGCTTGCTCTGCGGCCATAATTATTTCAATACATTTGTGTTGGGCATTGAAATTATTTCTTTTGGTAGCACTAATGCCAGGTAGTTTCCCCACATCTCCCCCCTGCTGCTTTTGTGAAGGTACCCTTGTGTTTTAAAATCCAAGCTAGACATGCAAAGCCATCACCAAGGATACCAGCATTATATATTTGACTCTCAACAGCCAGTTTGAAATGTCACTCATACGAATGTGTAGTATTATTTAGCTATATAGATTTCTACTGCTTGTGAAAGCAGATCAGAATTATTTTTGCCCTAAATCACAGCCATCTGCATTTTGCTTTTACAACAGTAAATTCTTCACTGGCTTCTCTCTGGTGTTGCATTGAAGGTTATGCCTAACAGGTAATGGAATAGGAATATTTTAAACTTTTTTCTCATTCTGATAATGCCTGGGACTTCTATAATAGCATCCTGCTTCTCAAATTTGGTTGTTAGTATATTTTACAGTTTCAAAAATTAGATGTCAGTATTTTAAACATTAAATCCTGTGCAGATTCTTTACATGGGAGGTAGGCATTATATAAGGACAAGAATACTTTTCTTTTTCAATGGACTTTTTGTCCTGAGAACTTTATAAGACTTCAGCACTTTGAAGCCACTTCTGCATTAAAACATAACACAACAGAAGTGAATCCATTCTTTAAGCAAAATGGGCTTTACCATTTATTGTACAATTAGATATTAAGCCACACATACTCTTTCTGATTAAATTTCCTAATTAAATAGTGCAGCTTTGCAGAATACTTGCAACCACAATCAAAGTTGGCTGGCTTTTGCTTTGGTTTGGTTTATTTTATATGGGTAGGTAATTAAAAAGTAGATTTCTTGGAATGTGAGAAGTCTTTTCAGTAGTCCATGAGTAAGTCATGATTCTGCATCAAACTCCAGCAAAAAGAAATTTTTAAATACGGGAACATATCAGCGTTATGAATTTGACCAACTATTCAGAGCAGCTTCAGTAAAGTCATTAAAAAAAATCAATCTCTTGCAGTAGATGTTTAAGCTCTGTTTGACCTGTTTCTCAGCTGAGACAGCTGTTTTTTAAAGCAGTCACTTCAGAAAAATGTAAACCAGTGAATTAATAGAATCTACCTTCCATTTAATGCTAAATAATTGAAAAGGAAATCTGTTATTTATAGGAAAAAGACAGTTATGAAATTGTGTAATGCAGGTTTAGGCACAAATATACAAGTTGAAGACTGAGCAAGTACTTAAAAAGGTGTCTCTCTTATGCATAGAGTTTTTGTTAGATTTACAATTCCAGTTTTTATGTTTATTTAAATTCATATCTATGTACAAGCCATGGCTTCCCCTGTCAAAGTATATGCCGTGTAGGAAATGTTTGTGTGAATAGCAGCAAAATAAAACTTTCACAAGTTTTAGTTTTAATAATCACATGCCTACAAGAACTGCAGTAGCTCGAGATATGTCCCTTTTATATGCCATAGTGCTGTTCTGAAGGGGAAATTTTTCTTTAAAATTGACCGTCTCTGATCAAACTCCACCCAGTCTAACCATTGTGAAGATGCTGTAGACCTGTCTCCTAAAAGGATACATTTAAGAGGTGCCCTGTTAGGCAAAATGATCTCCTAACCCTACAGGATTGGAACAATGAGTGACAGGAAAGAAGCAACTCTATTTTGATGTGAGGGACTCCTACGCAGAGGAAGGAAAAATCTCATCAGGAGACCTTCTGTATGCTTCAGGATGTACTGAAATTGGAAGGATTACATGTTCCAAGGACACATTTATACTTACTTTTAACTGTGCTATATGAAGCAATTTCTCTGTGTTGCTAGGCTGACATTACATTTCCAGTAATTGGTTAGCCAAGGAGGTTACTAGAAATTCCGGTTATGATCACCTTTTTATTTAATTGGTTTTCCCCCTTGAAGAGATATTGGAAAACTGTGAAGGATCTAGCAGGGAGCTACTAAGATTTATTAGAGGGTTCTAGAACTTGAACAGGGAAGAAAGCTTGAAGGAAGTTGGCTTGCTCAACCTAGAGAAGAGAATGCTCAGGAGAATCTAATCAATTTTGAATACTGGAAGTATTTATAGATGTGAAAGACACTCTCTTTTCATTGCTTATCATGAGAACAGCTGTACATCTGAACAAGCTACCCCAGAGAACTGGTGAACCCTCTCTCATTTAATACTTTGCAGCACAGAGCCCTCAAAAACCTAAATTTTCAAGAGCAGGTTGAGCCAAATGATTTCCAGACATCCCTTGTACTCTATGATTCTGTGCTGAGGAGAGCAACTATTACATTGTAGAGCCTAGTCAGTGGCTAACCAGATGGGATTGCCAAGTACACTATGAGTTAAAGTGATCAAGTCTTCGAGGTCAACCTTCACATCTTTTTCCTTCAAATAGAGTGTAGGGGGGTGGTTTGCTGCCTGAAGTCTCACACATTTTGAGGTTACTGATGTTGTCCACGGTACCTCCTGGGCCCGACCCTATGGCTGTCACTTCATTGTCATGCAGCCTTAGTGGACTACGAAATGGATTTATGGAAACTTTGTCAGACTTGACCAGAAGGGCTCTTGATGCCTTTTTCTTCTGTAACTCCAGTGAACTGAATGGAAAACAGCAAAATATTTTATCTAAGAAACAACAGGGTT
Organism: Porphyrio hochstetteri; assembly: GCA_020800305.1. NCBI lineage: Eukaryota > Metazoa > Chordata > Aves > Gruiformes > Rallidae > Porphyrio > Porphyrio hochstetteri. Next base: position 2,230,111 of record CM036910.1, on the reverse strand, counting down.
GCTTGCAATGTTTGCATGACTGGTTGCTTTGTATGAGAGGCAGCATACCCCATCCACTGGTGACTTTTATTTTACAAACTTAAGCCTCCTAAACTTATGACTGTTTACTTTCATTATTTCTTGATGTCCTTGCTGAGATTTTTTGAGCTGCCTTAGAGATTAAAAAAACTTGAATTAATTTTCTAAAAATAAAGCTTCCAAAAATAATAACCAGAAAAGAGAGACTCTGTCTTCAAGGCTAAATGGTGAGCAGCATATAAAGTTTTACTCATTTTGAAAATCTCAGTTATTTTTTCTTAAATTATTCTGCTGAGAGTCATACAGCATGGACAATATCTATGTGTAGATTATCAATGGAATTCATAGAATCATAGAATGGTATGGGTTGCTGGGGACCCCACGAATCATAGCTCCAACCCCTCCTTGCCACTAAGGATGGTTTTGTTTAAAATTTTTAATGTTAATGTGCACTTTTTCAGCAAAATTTAGGTAACAAATGAGAAAAATAGAAAAGAACACTGAAAAAATATTCTCGTGTCTTTTATTTGAAGGAAATTATGACTGGGGGTTAATACTGAGAAATAAACATTCTGAGGCTCCTGTTCAGCTTGAGCTATTAGGCTGGGGCTCACCTTATCTAGGAAGGGATTTTGCAGCCTTATGGTATCTTAAGGAAAATGCTAGGTCTACATCCAATGAGTATTACTTGAGGCTCTTGGTGTAGCCTTCCAGTTTGTGTTGTGTGGTAACTATTTTATAAAGAAATTGCATACTTGTAGAGACTGTGATCTGAAAGCTGGGCAATACAGTGGTTCAAATACATATGTGAAATGTGCACATTGTCTATAGCAGATAGACAATATAGATGTATTTTATTTCTGCAAGTCACAGGTTTTTCCACATTGTCTATCTTCTTGTTTTGCATTCAAGTCAGGATCAGTGCCTTATGAAAAATAAGAAAAATTTTCTTGGTTTATAAAGTGGAGTTTGTTAACTCCAGTAAAATTGTTAATTCAGAGCTGGTTTAGCTGAAAATGGTAAAATTTACAAAAAACTTAATATGACTCCACATTAAAAAGCAGCTTAATTTCACAAGTGTTCTTGATGTCCTTGCTGAGATTTTTTGAGCTGCCTTAGAGATTAAAAAAACTTGAATTAATTTTCTAAAAATAAAGCTTCCAAAAATAATAACCAGAAAAGATTTCACTCTCTTAATAAGATTAAATTTTACATACAAGTCTCAGAGACTCTGTCTTCAAGGCTAAATGGTGAGCAGCACCATGTGCTTCTTGTGTGATAAAGACAGACCCACACAAAGTAAGCAGATGCAGCTTTATTTCAGAAAACTGAGGGCTTCCTTATATATTTGTCTTGCTTAAAACCTATCTTAGGGTCATATTGTTAGTGACAACAATCTCACATTTCTGGTGACTCCCCATGGATGCCCCGTTGTCAGTTCAAGTAATTAGTTCATCATCTCCTTTGGTTCTGCATCTGTTTTCCTATATGAGTCTTACCTGTGCTTATCTGTCCTTCCTTTAAAATTTATCTTTTTATTCTCACTTTTATTATTAAATGCTTGGTGGGCCATTGTGTAGATGAACTTCTGTAGTAATTTCAGAATCTACTGTTTGCATGATCTGTAACAAACAGCTCACACAAACTGTAACAAGATCTGTAACAAACTTTGCCTAATTTTTCCTACTTCTGCCTTTTGAAAGTAGCCCTTATGACTAATCTTGTTTTCTGTAGCAGAAAAGCTATTCTCAACCAGTTGGTTTCTGCAGAGAAATTGTTAATTCCTTCCTTTATGATAATCACATTAAAAAACCCATCAACTTGAAATCTGGAGATATAAGAAATAGATAGATTTTCATTCAAGTAGCAATAAAGAGAAAGAAGTGAGCTGGCTTCTCACTGGATGGAAAAAGAATTTGAATGCTTCCTTGATGTAAGCCTTTCTACACCTAACAGCTTGTACACATTTGTAAAATCTTTCAAAACAACAATTGCCACAGAAGGAAAATAGCCAACTTGCAGACAGTACCTTCTGTGACCTCAATGTTCAAGTCCAGAAAACAAATGTTTCTTTACTACTCGGATGTTCTCAGCAGAGTCATAGTAATTTATCAAGAACTTATGCTGATGGCTAATGTCCTCTGGGGAATAAATCTTGTATTTCAGAAATCTGAGACATGTTCTGCAGACAAAATTAATGATGTTATAAAACATTATTATAATTACTCATGCAGAACTCGACTGAGGCAGTATGTTCTGAAAGTTCCCATCGTATTATTCATAATTGTCATCTTTCTAAAAGCAATGAGGAGTTCTGACTATACAGTTTCCCTTCTGGGAAGAAGTATTTTTTGTCTTGCGAAAGTTTTAGAAAAAGTTTCTTTATACAACGATAGTGCAACAGGATAATCATGGTTTAGAATCGCTGAAGTGTGTCAATCAGGATGTGCTGCTTTCCTTATTAGAGCTGTCTACACTAGAGTTGTGCATGTTGAAGTGCAAGGAGGTTCTGGTATATTTCTGTATATTTACACTATGTAACCAGTCCCAGCAGAGCTGTATTGATCTGTTCACAACCCTACAGTCTTAATATTGCATTATGAAGTTTTGGAAAACAAAGATGAATGTTTTGCCTCGAGGTAAAACATAAGCCTGGAATGAAATATCACCTTTTCTGAGGCAGAAAGTAAACGAAACACAGCTTTACCTGTGAATTTTCTGCATAGTGCACTAAAAGAACAATGACTGGCTAACCAAAGGCTATGGTGAGTGATGTTTCCTTTGACATTATAATGTCAGTTTCCTCTGTGTCATCATTTATCTCCTGTTAATGTGGGCATTCTTAATGCTTTTGTAGAGAACCCATGTCTGTCTTGTTTAGTGCTGTGGAGTTTTGTTTTGTTTTGTAGAAACATATTCAAATAGCTACCATTATCCCATTCAAAATAACTGTATTTTTTTTTTATATCTTTATCCCAGTTTTCTTATTCTAGGGTATTTCTCTTCACTCCCGATAATTTTGCACCTAAGTGCTGCAGTATTTTTAGTGAATGTTAATTGCAGTTGCATTTTTGCAAGGTCCCATGCTTGGAGACTTAGAGTATAATGGATCTGTTTAGGTTACATAGTGCAGACCAGTCTGAGATCCCCAGATTGCTCTGGTAAATTGTCTTATGGAAATATGCAGCATAAAAACCATTAGAAATACTAGCTGGCATCCTGGAAAGGATGCAGTTGTGTTGTTATAACACTACAATAGGATTAATTAGCACTGTTTGTCAAATTAAGATGTCTTATATCTCCAGTTTTGGATTTTTAATATATCTAGGCAGTGCTGTCTAGAAAAAATGAGCAGTGATACTCCTAATGGCTATGGTTCCATGGCATAAGGGGTGTGAACTTCAATATGGATTTGGAACATGGAGGAAGAAAGCTGATTGACTAAGAGCATGGGGCACTCCAGAATGCTTAAATTTGCATTTTAGACCTAACTTGAGTGCTTTGACAAATTTGTCCAGGAATCTGTGGAATTCGGTTTGCTCCCTGCTGTCTGTGCCTAAGGACATACATTCTGGAACATCTCTTTTACTATGTCTTGTTTTCTTTACTTGTTATGCAGTGTGCAAAGTATGCTACTAATGATATTGCTGATTAATGATATTCTTTGGGCTTTTGTGGTTTCCTAGTATTAACAGAATTGCCTGAAAAAGGAAACAATGCCAGGATTTTCAAGAATTCCAGCTTAGACACAGGGGAGTTGGATGGAACATTTCCTCTGTTGTATGTCATGGAGTTTAATGGTCAGCTTTGATGCTCTAGCATTTAGGCTCCAATGTTGCCTTTCAGACTAGTGAAGCAATACTCTGGTTTGGATTCCAGCTACAGTATGAACAATTTAGCATCTTTCCAAAATTATAGGAGTGTAGAAAAACAGGATTGGAAAGGGCCTCAAGAAATAGTTTAGGCTATCCCCCTGACAAAATATATTTGTTCCATAATCTTTCTGACAGCAGTAGCAATTATTAGGTAATAGCCTGAAACAAACTGAGTCATATAAAAATTCTGATATACATTCTGGGTGAAATTTTCTTTTATGCAGAAGCCTGCATAAACCATCCCATTTTCTCTCTTAAGCTTGCCTTAATATTTAGGCTGGCACAATCCTTTATGATATTTGTGGATGGGCAGCTGGAGGCTAGGAAGGTTTGATCCGGAGAGGGATAAAAATCTTGTGGGAAAGGGCCTTTTATATTTTGGCCCATAGTGTGGTGTGTTTGACTTAGTATTTTTCTTCTAATGTATTAAACTTTCTTTACCTCATAAGTCACACATTTCCACATTGCTGTCAGTAAAGCAAGTTGGAGGTTAAAGTGTAAATGATTAGCCCATAGCTGGCCATACTATGGAGAACTGTGATTCACAGCTGCACACTCTTGGATTTTAAAGTAAATATACCAATACTTCAAAATTTTCTAGTTTCATCTAGTAACAATACTCTAGAAGAGCTAAGAACAGATAATTCCAGAATGTATATGCTACAAATGAACTCACACAGGATCACAGAATCACAGAATAACGAGGTTGGAAAAGACCTTTAAGATCATCAAGTCCAACCATTCACATACTAAACTAAACCATATCCCTAAGTACCTCATCTACCCTTTTTTTGAACACATCCAGGGAAGGTGACTCGACCCCCTCCCTGGGCAGCCTGTTCCAGGCCCTGACAACTGTTTCAGTAAAAATTTTTTCCCAACATCCAATCTAAACCTGCCCTGGCACAGCTTCATGCCATTCCCCCTTGTCCTATCACCTGTCACCTGGCTGAAGAGACCATCACCCATCTCTCTGTAAGCTCCCTTCAGGTAGTTGTAGGTGGTGATAAGGTCTCCCCTCAGCCTCTTCTTCTCTAAGCTAAACACCCCCAGCTGCCTCAGCCGCTCCTCAGAGGATTTGCCCTCCAGCCCCTTCCCCAGCCTGGTTGCCCTTCTCTGGACACGCTCCAGGACCTCCATGTCCTTCTCATGGTGAGGAGCCCAGAACTAGACCCAGCACTCGAGGTGTGGCCTCACCAATGCTGAGTACAGGGGCACAATTACTTCCCCAGACCTACTGGCCACACTGTTTTTGATACAAGCCAAGATGCCATTGGCCTTCTTGGCTGCCTGAGCACACTGCTGACTCCTATTCAGCCTGCAGTCAACCAACACCCCCAGGTCCTTCTCAGCCTGACAGCTCTCCAGCCAGTCTCCCCCAAGCCTGTAGCGCTGCATGGGGTTGTTATGTCCCATGTGCAGCACTCTGCACTTGGCCTTGTTCAACTTCATCCCATTGGTCTCAGCCCATCGGTCCAGTCTGCTCAGATCCCTCTGAAGAGCCTCCCTACCCTCAGGCAGATCAACACTTCCTCCTAGTTTAGTGTCATCTGCAAACTGACTGAGGGAGCATTCAATCCCTTCGTCGAGATCATTGATAAAGATGTTGAACAAGACTGGACCCAGGACTGAGCCCTGGGGGACGCCACTCGTGACCGGCCTCCAGCTGGATTTTGTTCCATTCACCACCACCCTTTGGGCTCGGCCATCCAGCCAGTTTTTAACCCAGCTGAGGCTCCCCCTATCCAGGCCAGTGGCAGCCAGTTTCTCAGTCAGAATGCTGTGAGAAACTGTGTCAAAGGCTTTACCAAAGTCCAGGTAGATCACATCCACAGCCTTCCCCTCGTCCATTCAGCGGGTCACCTTGTCATAGAAGGTGATCAGGTCAGTTTGACAGGATCTACCTTTTATAAACCCATGTTGACTAGGCCGGATCCCCTGGCCATCGTGCATGTGCTGCATGAGAGCTCCCAAGATGACCCTCTCCATGATCTTCCCTGGGACTGAGGTCAGACTGACAGGCCTGGAGTTCCCCAGATCCTCCTTCCGACCCTTCTTGTCTGTGGGTGTAACATCTGCCAGGCTCCAGTTGACTGGAACTTCTCCAATCTGCCAGGATTGCTGGGAGATCATGGAAAGGGGTTTGGCAAGCACATCTGACAGCTCCCTCAGTACCCTTGGGTGAATCCCATCTGGCCCCATTGACTTGTGCGTATCTCACTGGCCAAGTAGGTCGCTAATCATTTCCTCCTGAACCATGGGAACTTTGTTATTCTTCCCCTCCCTGTCAGACAGTTCCTGAGGATGAGCACTCAGGGAATATCCTTCTTTACTGTTAAAGACTGAGGCAAAGAAGGAATTAAGGACCTCAGCCTTGTTCACATCCCTTGTCACTAATGTGCCATCAGCATCCAATAAGGGCTGGAGATTCTCCTTGACCCTCCTTTTACTATTAATGTACCTATAGAAGGACTTCTTATTATCTTTTACAGAACTGGCCAGCCTGAGTTCCAGATCAGCTTTAGCCTTTCTGACTTTCTCCCTACATGATCTTACTAAATTCCTATAATCATCCCAAGACACCTGCCCCTTCTTCCAAAGGTCATATTTTTCCTTCTTTTCCTGTATATCAGCCTGGATCTCTCTACTCAGTTTGAATAACTCAAACCGTATTCAGAAAGATTAAGCACTGTTTTTTATGCCTGTTTGGCTCTGTGCTTTCTTATTTTGGGGGCTGTATTTGTGGTTGCAGGTATAAGAATTTTTTGCTATAATAAGAATGCTTCACTGAACATAGTTAAACTTGAAAGAGCAATCATACCTTAATAATACAAAAGCTAGTGATAAGGAGCCTAGATGGACAGGAGTAAAGGCAGATGTGAATATCATTCCCTCCTGTACACTTGGCAATTTGTACCAGCTGAGGAGCTATATATTTCCCTTTCTCTGAAGAGCATGAGGATAAACAGACAGAAAATAGGGAAAACTACTATACTGGGAAATGAAGAAACAATGTTTTCCATTTTTGAAGTGTACACAAACACATTTCGGTGCTTATCATTTTCAGTACTGAATTTTTCTCTTGGAGTTGTGACTAGAAAATTAAATTAATATGTTTAAGGTCATACCAAGCTTGGAATATACAACACACCAAACTTTATAGTAGTATAGACAGATCCTAATATGATTTTTAATAATTACATTATATTCTTTAGAGGCAGAAAAGGCCTCCTCCCTTACAGAGTTGAAAGTATGAAAAAGAATATATATTTTTTTCATAACCCCTTACAGAGCTCTGTAAACTGGGCTTTTAGCATAAATCTCCTCCCTTCATGTAGTCCTCAGAAATACTGAAATGCAACCACCACAATGGAGGGTTCAAAAGTTATATGAAACCTAGATTTTTATGTCTTAAATAATTCCAGCAGCTTGCTGTATAGAATAATCATCATTCAACATCTTAGAGCTAATTTCTGTAGGCATTGTAATGTTAAAAATATTAGAATATACATTGATCATAAGGTATACAATTATTTTTTTAGCTTTGTGAACATAAAACAAGATTAAATACTTTTTTCCTAAATTTTTTTGCATGTAGAAATGGTAGAAGCCAATGCATTGGCCCTTGTATCATGGGCTGGAGTTGGTAAGATTGCATTTGTTGTCAGAACTGAAGCTGTCTGCTTGATCTGCTATAATTTCTAGCATAAGTTGGAGCAGAGACCTGTGGACTCCAGGGAGTTCGCGTATCACTGTAACACTGCTTCCTTCAAATATTTATGAACTTCATTTTGGTCTTTGGTGTTCATCTGGATGGAAACCAGTTGCTGATTGTAATCACAAGTACACCTTTTTTTTGAGGTTATTTGAAGCTCACAAAAGCATGAGCAAGGATCAACATGTTTACACATTTCAATATCTGGGGTTTTTCTGGCAGGGGGGTTGGACTAGATGATTTTTTGAGCTCCCTTCCAACCTGTCATTCTGTGATTCTGTGATTTCTAGGGTCTCTAAAATCACATTCCTGTTACTAGGGCGTACCTGGTTCCCTGGACTTGTTCTTTTAGGCTCTCTATGTAACAAATAACCTGAAGTGCAATATCCTGTCTTAGATACTGGTGGTCTTTGGAATAGTTATGTTGCAACTTCCCCAAATCTATTTGTTATTTTAATGCTCTAGGTATGGTGAATGGAGGCTTCCCTAAAGGAGCATCGCAGGGACACAGGGACAATTACGATTCATGTGAAGTAGATGGAAGGCAGCTGTGGTAAATAAAAGTAAATTAGCATTATTATTTCTAAAAAATATGTGCACAGTAAAGCCTCCTTTAATACGCTTGGAAAAATGCAGGCCAGAGCTTCTCAATTTCTATGTGGCACATGGTTACCTCAAGGGTCAAGGAACAAGTACAGTTACTGTAGCACCTGTTACATTTTATAAGCTCAGTGAGCGCTCTAAAGAAAAGCAGCCTAGGGTTTCAAGCAGTCATTTTGGCATAAATTTCTATTAAGAATTACATAGAAATTATGACTGTGTCTGGAAGCTGATAAGATAAAAGAGTTGCCAATGTGAAATCATTACCTCTTAGTTGTATAATTCTTATGAAATAGATTAAAAGGTTTCACACACTAGGTGTTTTGCCTTTTTAAGGCTTATGTTTTATTATTTGTTGAAGCTACTGCATTATAACAAAGTGCCTATTGAGTTTCCTGACACTGTGATCTCTGGTCTCCAGAGTGTAAGACCCTGCATACTTTTCCTGTGATGGAAAGAGTAGGAGCTATAAATACTCAAAAGCTAACATTATGGCAAGGGCTTGAAAGCTATTGCTATTATGTGAATTTAGGCCATTACAAAACTGGGTTTAGAAAACCAATATGGTGGGGGTTTTTTGTTTTGGTGGGGTTTTGTTTTGTTTTGTTGTGTGTGTTTATTTATTTATTTAAACAATAGAGTCAGTGAAAAGCTTGCCTTTATTCCTTTTCCTTGCTCACTTCACTGAATTGCAAGATTAGGTCTGTACCCCAAATCGTTCATCTCTGGAACATCAAGGTCACATTCAAAATCCCTGCTTAGATAACCATGTTCCATTACTGGATTTGTCCAACCGACAGTCCCCAGAAATACAAACTCCTCGGGGATCCTTGGGGGAAGAAGAGGAGAAGGCAGGGGAGTGGTGTCAAAATAGGAAATCTGGGGTATTTTATGTAAAAGGTTGTATTACCTGGCCTGTAAGTATAGGAGGCCCATGCTAAAAGAGTTAAGTCTATTGGGGCAGTGTGTGGTAAGGTGTGCTTCAGCACTGAAAATGCTGGGAAATGATTTGCAGCAGGGATATTGCTTTCTTGTAATGAAAAGCACACACATGCAAGGATTCATTTACAGTTAATTTGCCAAATCTCTGTTGATTGAATATTTCCCTACTGAACCTTTTACCCATCTGTTTGTCTGGAAGTCTTTAACCAGTTTCAGCTGATTTCTCATCTATATGCTAGTTTCTAGAAGGAAGATATTACACTGATAGTTTAGAATTGCTTAATACAATCTGTTTCTCCAAGCCTTCTTACCTTGCATAGTTAAAAACCATAGAAATTCAAGAATATTTTATGTGCATATTGTTAGTGGGAAGAAATACAGAAGACAATCAGAGTAGTAAGAAATGAAGCAGTCAATCAGAATCTCTGATTTCACTTGTTTCTTTAGGAAGGTAGAAGTGGTTATGGCACTTTGACATAGATTGAGACTTAAAATACAACAGAATTCCTTCCATTCCTTTTACAGAACCTGGGCAGTAATGTGGATTTCTTAGATTCATACTTAGCTTCAAGAAATTAAGATCTAACTGCTCAAGATTACCTGTAGTGCTTGTACTGAAGTAAAGCACATTTTGCCTGAGCCAAATGCAAGAGAACTGGATTTGGTTTTGTCATAAACTTCCCAAAATAAACAATAAATGTTAACAAAACCAGTATGTTAGGGACACAAATATTGACTGTAATGTTATGCTATTGAGGTCAGGGGAGGTTTGCCGTTCATTTTCATAATGTCTCAGAGCAGTTTTCTTTATTTTCCAATATGGCTCTTATTTAGGTTTTAGGTTTTGCTTTTTTTCCTTTACAAATCAAAATTATTTGACTCGATCTCTCAATACCATTTTTTCCCCCCAACATATTTTTCATTGGTTGGAAAGAGTAAAGTTCTGTGGAAAGTGGAAGAGGGCATGTGAGTGAGCTGGACACAGAGGTCACCTCCTGCTGAAGACCCCCTCTGTTCTACCTCTTCCCTGCTTCCACAGAGAGGTGTAGTCCTCAACTTAAGACAGAAGAGGCTATCTGGCAACACAGTGAGGGAGCATTATGACACACAAAGCCGTGCCCCACATAGGAATTATCCTATGGTGGTGTAGCGCTTTTGAATGTGGCGGGTGCAACGAAAACCTCTTGTTCTGCTGTCAGCCCTAGAGCTGTGCCTCTCACTCAGGTATTTTCTATCTCACTGGAAAATACTCCTCCCAGCAAATGAGCTACTGAGAAGAGCACTAATCATTCTTGGAGGAGCAGGCGGGAAAGTGTCTGGGGTTGGCAGAAAAGAAGAAAAATGCCTGTGGACTGATATTGCTGGTAGAGGAGATAAAAAATTGAGCTAAATGCTGGGGATGGGATGCTAAAACTTGCTCATGTGTTCATATCTCGACAAAGTAAGATTTTTCCACAAATCAGTATTGTATGTATATGCACTGGTATAAATAGAAATATTCTACAATAAGATTATTTGACAGGCTGATAGAATTATTTTACATATTTTTTAAAAATAAAGATTGTGGGGTTTCAGTGACTTCTCCATATGTTATCAAAACATGACAAATTCTTTTCCCTTCATTGTCTTCCCATCAAATTTTACAAAAGTAAAAATGTGTAAAATGAATCCTTGGAAATACTTAAACATATAATTCTTTTATCTGCCTTCCATTAGAAAGAAAGTCTTCCTTTGTAAGAAGGAAATTTGAAATGTCTAAAGGTAAATTCTTACTCAAAGCCTAGCCCAAAACTTTTCAGATAAAGGTACTTTTGCTTTTCTGTTTAGGTGGCTAGAATCATAGATGACAAGACTAGTGCTCTTAGCATTGGTATTTCTCATAACATTCTTGGGGATACAGAAGTGAGGATTGTAGTTGCATAGTGGTGAAAAGATCGGGAACAATAAATTAACATCGCTTTGTAGGAAAAGTATTGAGTATTGAATTTACACATTCCTATAGTACTGTTTCTGGAAAGACATAATAACCCTGAGAGATGTAATTAAAACCTTACCATTCCTCAGCCTTTTTTTGTTTGGAGAAAAACATAAGTCAGACCTCTTGTGTATTTTGCCACAATGGTTTTTATTTCTAGCCAAATTAAAATTTGATTAAGCTTTGAAGTTTTCTTATTGCATCTATTTCTTCATATTTTGTTTGTTTCCTTGCATGCATGGGAATGTGCACAGTACATTTCTGGTAGTCTTTTTGTGGAACAGCAATAATCTGAACAGACGAAAAAGTAGTAAAGACTAGAAAGGTCATAAAAGCACAGTGCTGCAGTACCTCTCTAGCTCTACTATTCCGTTGTTTTATGGTTACCCAGCATTTTTAATCGTCCTAAATGAGGGACTTCATCCCAGTTCAGTTGTATTGCAGGAATTTGTTCATTTTGTCTCAGTTTCTCATATTAGTTCTCACATACTTTTTCATACCTTTAACTGACTCAATCAGTGTTATTACTGCTCATAAAGGTCTGGAGCTGAAGTAATTAATTCCTTGCACACTTAGCTTCTTCCCTTTCTGGCTGCTCCGTGTACTTGTTTTCTCTCATTTCTTTTCATTCTCTTAAACACTTTTTCTGTAGTATTCTGTTTACTAATCACTAATATTTTCATCTTTCTTTTTATCTCTTTATTTGTATCTGTACTCTGTTGCTTACCATCTTTTCTGTCATACTACAGAACTGAGCGACCTCAGAAGAGTTGCATCTTTGCTGTTATTTTACCTTATGTGCTGTTTTCTCCTGCTGTAACTTGGTGTGGATGGTTATCTGCATCAGAACCCTGCTAATGTGATAACATGCTCTGACAGCTTTTTAGACTTTCAGTTGCTTTTGATGGAAAACAAGTTATGGCTGTGGTATTGCTTTCCTATGGTACCTGCTGGTATATGGATCCAGCAGTCGTAGCTGTAAGTTTATGAGAGACGTGGTTTTGTCAGAAAATTAGTCCATTACCAGTAGTTTAAAACAGGTCTGCTCTAGTCCCATGTCTACGGTTACCCCAGTAATTATTAGACCCAGCAGATAGACTGGTTCTAGCTTTATGTAATTCCTTCAGTGTTGAAGAGAGGTTAGACTTTCCTCACATTAGGGATATGCATGAAGCAGTATGCAGTGGAAGGGTAACTTCTTATATATTGTAAAATGAGCTTCTTCCTACTCCCTAACTCTGACAGTTGATGCTGATTGTGTCAACCTAAAGCACTAGGTTGTTTTTTCCTTTTACTTTTTGCCTGGTTGTTAAGTATCTCTCAGTTAAAGAGCTTGACTCTTTCTAGCACAAGTAACTTGTATTGATGGAAAAGATAATATTCCATTTCTGTAGAACTGTGTGAAATAAACTATGTCCCTGATGACAAGGGACTTTTAATAAATGTAGCGTGTTAAAAATAACCTGATGGCAGAACAGAGAGTCTGTGGAATATAATCCCATGAAAGCTCTTGATTTTTCAGTTAGGTGTAACTGTTGGAACTGCATCTGGCAACGTAGTGTAAGTGGTCCCATTCTAAAGGTTTTAAACAAGAAAATTGAAACAGTGAGTACCTGTAGCTGTGAGACCTGTCACTTGACGGAGTATCTTGAGGAAGAGCTATATGATTTGAAAAAGTTTGAAAAAATTATGAATAGAATCACCAGACCAACCGTTGAAGGCTGTCCAGATCAGGCTAATATTCATCCTAGAGTTTTAAATGTTCAGAATTATCAAGTTATTTTGGTGTTTATAAGGTTTATAGCTGTTGGAAAGAATCTGCTTCCTTTTAAGCTTCACTGTTTTGGTGCATATCCTCTTATTCCATCACATTTGAGTCAAAAGTTTATTCAAACATATGTGTTACCGGCCAGTTATGTCACTTTTTAGGCACAGCTGAAGTTTTCCTGCTATGTTAGCAGTCATGTAAATGAGACAGATGTCTTTTCCATATTCATTTTGAGTTCATGTGACCAGAGTCTAATTTTCATAAGGAACATTTGCTTGCAACAAATGTCGCATTGACCTACAAAGTATTTTATTCTATGCTTCCTCTCAGCTTTATTTTCTTAAACTAGCTGGATAAAAGTTATCCCAGTTGTAATTACACCATTATATACCATATCCTGTAACTTATGTTCCCTCATGAATGCTTGAGAGAAAACAGAAGGTTAGACAGTGCACACACTGTGCAGTCTTTAAACTTGTAAGAGTTGTTGAACACTGGGATTTTTACTTATTCCATTCTCTAATAAGACTTTAAAATCCATATTTAGAGGCTTGTTTTTTTCAGACAACTGGAGGCTAAAGATCCTTGACAAAATCCTATGGATATTATGAATGTTCATGGAACTTGAAGACTTCTGTTTTCTGTTTTGCCTCCTCCAAGTTTATTGTTGCTATTTTGCTGTTGCATTAATACTTTAAGTATTGTCACCTGAGCTATGATCTAGGCTAAGTGACAAATATCGACTGAGTTTGTTCTATTTAATTGATATTAACCAGTGGCATCTGTGGGAAATGTTACCATCTGTGCAGGATAACTAAGCTGTAACACAGGGCTTATTTTCTCTCACATCTTCTATTTAGTTATATGAGATGCCTCTCATAGCAAGACTGTCTTAGAAGTTTTGTGATCACAGTTCCCCTTCATTCTGGTCTGCCAGAGCAATTATTGTTGTTGAATTTTGTGAACTGAATGCCTGAATCAATTCAGAGTGAAAGCAACACATCAAGAAAGACTACTATTTTTTAACCCTGTATCAGTTTATGGTTATACTAGTTGTTCTGGCATAAATAAGAAGGGGAAAGGTTATGGGGTGAATGTGGGAAGGCTGTGAGCGTCAGGGAAGACTATTGAAGCCAGCATTTGAACTATCTTCCTGCTGGGTGCACGAGTCTTTAAAGTGTTTAGAGCTGATACTAGTTTAGGGTATTCTTTCCACCTTCCAGCTCTGCCTTTGCTGCTTCCTCTGTTATACGGTGTGCCAACACTTCTGTCAAAGTGACTGGTTGAAAGGGAGCATGTGGTGCGTGGAGAGCAGGAATACACTGTGGTGATTTCCCCACTGTTTTCTTTCATAGAACCATGTATCTGAATGCAACAAATTAACCATGGGAACATTTATTGCATGCTGTACATGGGAAAACCATCTTAGGTACCAGTAATAAATTCTTCCTAATGTTTCTGATGTGAGAAAAAAGTCATATATAGAAAAAATGTGCTGAACCAATCAAAACTTTGTGTCTTTGCTTTAGTAAACCTTCTGTGACAGTCAGTTTAAAATGTAGCTAATCTTTTTAGCAGAGAGAAAGGCAAAATAATTTAGTGAGAATGTAAAGCTTTCTCTGAAACGAAGCATGGTGAGTTGGAAGAAAGTGGCACTATGTATCAGGATGGGTATGATGATACTGGTGTATGTGATTCAGCTTATGCCATAGTATACTGACAAGGCAAGAAGTAAAATGTGACTAACACCTGAATACCTAAATTGTTGAAATAAATTTCCTGTAGACACTTAAAGGAGAAAAATGACACCTTTTGCATTCTGATAATTTAAGGAAATTTGATGTTACCACTTAAGCTCTTGAATGATAGTAGTACTCACTGAAAATCTAATTCAAGACAGCAAGGTTGTGGTATAGAGAGCAGATATCAAAGCATCTCAAACAGAAGGGGTTCTAACTTAGCTTTTTAAACCTTTTTATTCTTACTTAGTTTGATGTGTTAAACATGACTGGTATCATATTACTTCCAAAAGTAAACAGTCTAATAGTTAAAAATGCATATTTCTATTCCCTGCTTGTTTAAGCCTTTCCCCCAAGCTAGTGTTTGCTTTAGCTATAGAATTAAAGTGTTAAAATGGTTTTGAATCGACCACCTGTCATTCTTATTTTCCCTTCCACATTGCATACATAATTTTTTTTTCTTGATACAAATACTGTGAGTCTTCTGCATTATATTTCTCCTTGTGGAAAATAAGACTGGTAACTCTTTGAGATTATATTTCTTCTTTTGCAAGAGAAGAAAGAAGCATACCCTTCCACAGAACAACAACAAATGCACTATATTTTGCTACTGGCACAGATTTCCAGTGTGTGTTAAAAAACTGATTTATCAACCCTTTTAAGCCTCTTTAAACAAAAAGGTTGTTTGGAAGCTTTTAGTAATTCAGTACATGGCACTTGATAAAATTTTGTCAGTCCTTTCATCTGCATAAACAGTTTTATGACCATGAAGGTAAGAAGAATGTGAATTTAGTTGTGCTTTGGAAGTTCCTTTGTTATTGCTGGCTCCCAGCCAGAGCAGCATGGAATAAACATGACTGATTTCTCTCCTCATCCCTGGCATTTGATAATAGTGGCTCCAAACTGATTTTTGCAGCTAGCATGCAATACGATGACCCACTGGAATTGCTAAACTGGTATGCAGTGACCTATGCCATTCTGAGTGGAGCCGCAGTATGGATTTACTTAGACTTACTATGTTGGAGAGGGCTATTACTGGCTGCTTGTTAATTTGCTTTGACCTTATCTAAAAATTCTGAAAGGTCAACATAAAACAACAAAGTCTATTGCAGTGAAGCAAATCTATTTCATGTTGCTACCTCATACACACATCTTTTTGTTAGGGTGTCCCAAAAATTATTTGTCCTACCAAAATGACTAGCTAGCTTTGTGATTTTCAGCTTTTGTGTGGTATTTATAGAGCCAAAGCATTACACAAAAATATAAGAGAAAATGAATCTAAGAATGAGCTGTGAAACTCATGACAAGAGTTGATGCCAGTGAAGTTTTTAAGATACTTGGCTAACAGTTCAGTCCTGATCCCAGGTCTGTAATCTTCCAAAGGGCCTATAAAGGTTTACTTGCCAAGTTGAGGCATAGCTATAGATTGTGTGATGAACTGATTGTCTCTCTATGTGGATGGTACTTAAAGTATCCAAAATATGTAAGCACTATAAAAAGTACCATAAAATATCATTGGTGATCTGTTAGGTTATTTTATCCTATATTTTTGAGAATGTATGATACTCAAAGGTAATTTTAATGTAGATTTCCTAGATAATTATATGCTCCTCTTTTCTAATCATTGGCTATTGGAGTTAGGTGGAATCAATATATGTTTTTAAAAAGCTTTTGTAGTGTTTTGGATTATAACAGAAGCATGTTTGAAAATTAGTATTTGTGTGTTTCTTGTAATCTGGAAAACAACTGAAACAGGACTGTAGATGTTATACCAAAGAATCTTTATTCTAGCTACATTTACACAACAGAGTCCAGCAGATTGCCTTGCTGTGGCCTTTTTTCATGCTGTTCTCAAAAGAGCTAAGTGCTCCATTCTAGATATTTTTAGGTTTTAGGGTTTAATCAGTCACAATTTCCTAATTGGCTTCATTCCCAGAATGGAAATTCTTTATGTACTACCAACTCCTAAGACGCATCATCCAAACCATCACTGAGAAGCTAGTTCTTCACTTCTCCAGGTATCAATGTAGCTTCAGCAAAGATGGAATTGCACAGAGCTGATAAGCATGTTTTGTATTTAATTTTAAGGTCAAAGCAAAACAGTGCAGACAGAATGAATTGACAGAATGACAGAAAAAAATTTTCTAGTCTTTACCTGCTTGGCCTTCCCTTAAATTATGTAACATCTGCTACTAGGTTTGTCCTGTCAGTCCTACTAAGTTTCATCTTGGGTCTACAATGACAAGTAAACGGTAAAACACAATAAAAAAAAAATATCCTTGACAAAACCACCAATTAGAGGATGGTGGAGAAACTTCTGTTGCCCCAACCATTATATTGGATCATTTTTTCCCCATCACTGATAGTCTTAAACATATGAATCTAAACTTGGGAAATTTTTACATTTATGTCATTCAGTTCTTGAATTGCCATTACAAGATTTGGGGCCATGTTTTCTCCCTGTGTGTTCTTTGATACCTGGATAGGTTTTGTGTGGTTAACAGCTGGACTTATCTTGGTTCTGTGTTAATTATGCCATCTTTTTAAAATGTTTTTCATCCTTGGGAATATGTTCCTCTAATGAACACCCTGCATGTGTTCATAGGTTTCAAAGAGTCACACAATTAGACAATTTAGCAAAAGACAAGAATCCATTATATGTATTAATCTCCTCAACAAATAAAATTTTGTATTTTTCCTATCTTGTAAGTTGAGATAATTTCCTGAGTTGGTATTGCCTAATTCCTTGAACCTTGGGTAACCTTCTCTCTTAATTAACTTTGAGAAAGCATCTAAGTGTAAGCCTACAGATTAATTTTTATTTCTGTGTGTACTTTAGTGTCTGCCAGAAGAAACATTTAATTTCCTGGTGATGGGAAGTCCCCTTTAAGGAAAGAATCCCATTTTTTCTGCTGTTGTTATGAAGCCTAATTGCTTTCTCAGTCATATACATACAAGGGATCTTTGTGAATTTGAGTGAAATAAATACATAAAGGAATTGCTCACCAGCTTGTATTCTTAACACAAATCTAGTAATCTAGAATGAAATGCAAATAGTGTTGCTAGAATATTTTAAATACTGTTTCAAAGAGCCTCTTAGTTTATCTATTTTGGAAGTATAGAGATAAGTATTGCATGCAAGTTGAAATGTATCATAGAGCATATTGCTGTTTGTTAGTAAGTGTTGAATGTCCCCTGACTTCTGCCAAACACTGTAATATTGGAGGCTGGCTCTGTGTCAACTTCTGCTGATGGAATCTGCAATAGCTTTCCTATAGATAGCACTCAGTAAAACCTCAGTAATACAAGCCGTTGCCTAATAAAAAGTAAGATTAGTTTGTGATAGCTCCAACTCTAAACAATTTAGTGATTTGAGCTAGCTCTAAGCTTTGACTTTTACTCTTAAGAATGGTTTATGTATCATGCTGCTTAGTTTCATTTGTTTTGGGCTCCTAGATTTTGTCTTACTGCTTGGACCCTACTTGTCCACTTTGTTGTCACTTGCATGACAACTGCAGAATTGTTTAGGCCAATACTTTTAGTAGAATGTTAAGTATCTGAGGTTGCACCTTATGTATTGATGTGTCTTTCTTCTAGAGACAAATTCTATTTCTATCAAAGGCAGTGGATGGACTCCCATCACTCACACAGGAAAAGTAATATTATTTCAGCTTTGGTTTGGTTTGCGTATTGTAAATAATCTATGTCTGCCTTATAAAAAAAATGGCTTTGGTTTGTCACCCTCTTTGCAAGAAGGAGTTCTAGGTAGTGGCAAAAGATCATATCTGCACTTGTTATTAGTGTAGGCAGAAGTTATTTTAAGTAGAAATGATTAATTAAAAAAAACCCCCAACAACGAACATAAAACTAGCATGTCTCACCCTCTTATTAGGATAACTGGAGTCCTCCTTAGAAACAAATGCTAACTTAATGAGTGCGACATCTTAATTGTCAGCTCTTTTACATAGAACTTTCTCTTTCCCTTTTTATCCCTTTATACCTAACATGGGTGAGTAAAGACTACTTAATTTTTAATCTTTGGCCTGAATGTAGAGTTTTATATATCGGGTTTTTTTGAGGTAGGTAGAAAGGAAATGAAAGAGGGTCTCATTTGGAGTAATATTTAGTAACTGCGCTAATTGATGTGCAACAGACATACTGGGTTGACTTCTACAAATATCAGTGGGAGCTTCTCTTGGACTCGAGAAAAGTGTTGCAGTGCTGTGGGGAGTAGGTATTAACAGAATGCAGAGAAAAGGCATGTGAGTGGTTGGGAACACAGTGAAGTTAATCCTTTTGATTATTGATTACTGATTGTTAATCCTTTACTAGTAAATTACTGGTAAAATCTGGAGGATGCCTGACTTCCAGGTATGTTTTAAAATAAAGGTGGAGTGTCTGGAAACTGCTTGAAAAGACAAATCAATTCAGTACCATCTTGAAGTTTTGCTCTTCTACTATGTTATGTTGTATTCTGATCACATTTTCAGCGTTTCACTGAAAAAAATAAACTTTTATTGCCTACTTCTGAACAGTAAATATATAATTTTAGCAAGAATGCAGAAGTTATGAGTATCATAATAATCTAGGAACTCCATTACTACACAGTAGCGTCTGAATGTCTGCTTCTAAGATGAACTACAAATTAAGCTTTCCATCATACATCTCCAGCAGCCAGTAAAGAAAATACAATTGAGAAAATGGGCAGATGAAAATTGAGATACACTAGATGAGTTAGATGGCAAAGTAAAATGCCTCTTGTAGAAAAAGGCACCTCTGAAATATGAAGCATTCTTGTGCACCACAACAGTAAATTCTGTTATACAAATCTGTGCTACATATTCCTTGCTTTTTCTCTGGAGTTATGTTATTAGAGAAATAACAGTTAAGATGTTACTTGAGACATCTGAAGCCCAGAATGTAAGCCTGAAGTTCAGGGTATGTAGAATAATGTCCCACTTGAGATAATAGCCTCAGTGTCACTATAGACTAATTTATGAAAAGTAATATGTAGTGTGAATGTAGATTAATCCATTTGTCCACTTCTGTCTAGTTTCCGTGTTAAAAGTAATCTGTGCTGTCACCAATAAGGATTAAACATCTAAGAGCTGTCACAGTCAACCCCTTCTCCCTTTTGAATGCAGGTGGGCAGCCCTTCTGAAGATATTTTATATTTTAATAGACCTTCTGAAGGGATCATCTTAAGCTGTTTCTGGATTGGCTATAACAAGATATCAAATATAAGGCACAACTATACTCAAAAAACCCTGTGTAGCCAAACACCGTAGCAACAGGTGCTATAAAGGCTGGGAAGAATGGTCTAGCATAGTGACACATGCCAGAATAAGCTCATGGCCAGCAGTATGTGAACAGGGCCCAGATATGTAAGGAAAAGAGTTGAAGAGGACAGAAGGTACAAGGAAAAGATTTGCCTTCGCTACTGTAGAATCATAATGCAGATCAGCAATCAATTCTAAGTCTGTCTGTTAGCTTACTCAGGATGTCAGTTTTCCACTTTGAAAATGGAGTTTGTATACTCTGATCTTGCTGGGATATTGTAAAGATAAGATTTAATGAATTTCAGAAAGCTGCTCTGATGCCACTGTGTTGGTTGAGCCTATTATTAGATATAAAAAGCAGCACTGTTCTTGACTGACAGAAAATCATAGGAAATAGATTAGCATAGGCAATTTTCATAGGAAAAGCATGGGAATTTAATTTTGTTTATCAGCTAAAAAAATACAAAAGCAAAACAAAAATCACTAACAAAATGCCTCTGATGTTTACTGTTTGTGTGATAAAATACAAAAATAGCTTGTAAAGTTTGGCATTTGATTTGAATTAGAATGCATGCAGGGTGAAAAACTGAGGGAAGTTGGAGACTTTTCTTTTTCCCAAGCCAGTTTGCCTGCAACTAATGACATTCATTAAATTAACCTTGTGTTGAACCTGGATGGATTCTAGACAAATGTTTGTTGAATGTATTGCATGTATAACTTGGAATAAGAAAAAAGTAAGCATTATATGTTAACCATTATTAAGATATATTTCATCCTAAGATTTTGTAGTTCAGTCTAGCACAAGACATGTAACCAGTTCCCCTTTATCAGTGTTAATATCCTTTTGCCATCACACAATAAAATTTAGGCTTATAATGAAAACAGATTATTTCTTTTACATGAAAGGGAACCATACAAATGCTTTTAGGATCTGCTGCATGATTTCAAAATAGAATACATTTTTAAATAAAATTTCTCATCACGGTGTTCAGATGTGCATTTCTAAAAATGATTATTGTATCTTTTAAAACTTGTAATGACACAAATGATCTATAAAGGGAATGAAAATTAAAGAACTTTGTTTTCTTTAATTACTACTTCTAAGGCATCAGAAACAACACTGTGAATTTTAATGAAATTTAAGTGAAAAATCATATCCGAGAACTACATGCTTCAGCCATTGCTTGCTCCCTTTGCTCTGTATTAGAATAAGAAATGCCAGGCAGACTCCTGGTATTACACCATTATTCCTAAGGTATCTGACAAATAAATGTACCCAAAAGGGAAAAAAGATGGAATACATTGAAAGGTAGTGATGCCGCTAACGCTGTGGAAAATAGCAAATGTTGTAAGGTCTCATAACAGCACTTAGCATCGAGGGAAGTGAAAAATGAAGTGTGTAAAAGGAAAAAAAAATGAACACTTGCTGCCATTTTCTTCATGGTGTTTCCATATTCAAAATATTTTATATTTTTTAAATGTCATATCAGTTTGTTTGGAATCTATATTCTGTAAAAGTTTTGATTTTGAAGGACAGCTTGCTGTACGAATTATCTGTGGATGAGCCATGCTGCTGAATGAACCCTTTCCATACCTCCCAGCTCCCTTGTTGGAGCAAACAAATCACCATCATGTGATATTTTGTGGAAGAATTGGAGGTGATGAGCAGGCTGGCACTTTGATTATGGTTCTTGCAGCAGCCATGCTGAGGTGTGATCGTTTTGCTAAATTTCTCCTGTAACTGACCCATTGAACAAATAGGAGTTAAATAGTATAAATCTATCTTAATTTCTGCTTCAAGCCTGCCTGAAGTAGAGTATTTCTCCTGAGAATCTGTGCTGTTCTTCCTGTGCAATTTCATTCACATATGTTCTTCTTTAAGGTAGAATATGACATCTACTAGCAAAGACAAAAGTGCCTACAAGTAAGCCACAGTTATCATAGTATGATAAAAATGCAAGCAGACTTCTGTCTTGGATGGAAATAGATAGAAAGAAACTAAATACATGAGACATTTGCCGTTTATGAAGTAGCTAGTTACATTTGTGTGTGGTACTGTTAGTAGCTTTGACCCTACATTAGTCATGTTTCTAGGAGAAAATACTAATAGGCTATACTTTCAAGAGATTATATAGTCGTAAATAATTTAATTTGAAAGTGTTCTAATTTCTCGTGCTATAATAACATCATAGCAAACACATGGAGTCATTGTGGGTGCAAAACTGCATCAATCTCTGTTTAGCTTCTTTTCCTGTATTACCTTCGGGTTTTGAATGACACGAAAACAACTAAAATCTGTGTTTCATTGCCTGTTCTCTTGAATTTAAAGCAATACTGCCAGAGGTATTCTGAAGGTTGTTACCTACATCATGTTACACTTCCAGGGTTAGGTAGATGTTAACAAAAGCCGCTGCAATTATAACTTTCATGAACTTAATGAAGTAGCTTAAAATCCTTGAAAATTTATCTTGTGGTAAACTAATGTTGCAGTACAGTGAATTGAGACAACGTACTGAACTCAGTGTGGCAGTTGTTAAACACTGATTAATTGGTGTATTAAGCAGCAAATGGTCAGTTCTTTTTGTCTGCATTTAAAACAGGCAAACCACAGTATCCAGACACCCGTGCATCAAGGGTTAGTTTGCATAACAAGGCACAGATGGAGATACTCACACCTCTTACTTAGTCATATAATTTAAGCATGTAAATTAAGGTGCTAATCTGTGCAGACTTCTATTATAGTCAATAGATAGAAAGAAAGGAATTGTAAATTTGCCACCAGTGGGTCCAGCTCCAAAATCTCTGGCTTACAATAACTTTATCTATAAAAATGAATCTCTGCTAGGTCTTAACTGCTATTCTACGGACAGATTTGTCTAGCTTTATTTGCAGGGAAGCTCCATTGAAATCAAGGAAACTGCAGTATCTGTGTACAGTCATTTCCTCAGTTTCTATTTCTTTGCTAGGCCACATGGGAAGGCATAGGTTTTGCCTAGTCCTTTGATTTCAAACAACAGTGATCTGGGCTTTTAGATGTATTCTAAAATTCAGAATTGTATTTTGCTTCTGTCAAGATAGGAGCTGGCACACTCACAGAAGTACTTGTAGGGCTGGTGCAAGAGTGCCATAGCAGAATTTATGCTTTGATGGATATCTTGACTTATTCTTGAGGTTATTTGGGATTTTTCCTTTTTTTTTTTTTTTCCCAGGAGAGATTAGCATTGATGCAATGACTAGGTTCACTAAGATTTCAGCTTTTGTCTTTCATAGAGCTAAACCCAAGATTTCTAAACATCTTTTCTCAAAATAACATGTCTTTCTGTTTGTGTGGGGTTATTTGTTTGGTTGTTGTTGTTATTTATTCTGTTTGCAAGGAAAGCCATAGCAGTGTGTGATGGGAAGCCGACAAATGAAAATTCTATTCTTTTATTGTGGCTGAGAGCAGATCTCCCCTGTATTTAAATGCAATACTGTATTCAAGTCTGATGCAATCCATAATTATGCTCTTATAAGCAAATGTTTTACTATGATAGCACTGCAGTTTGGTACTAGTAGACTATATTATCAAATCTAGTCTCTGATTATAGACCTTGCTTCTGCTATGGGAAGAGATAAAAATATTTCTGAACCATTGTATCAGAAAGAACCTTTTCTTCCTTCATGGCTTGCTTCATACCTTTCATCTCCTTCAAAGGCTTGTTGGTGCTTATAGATTAACATAGCTTTTTTTTTTGTTTTTGTACTGGCTGATGAAAGCCTAATCAGATGAAAGTTGGAAATGATTGACATGAGGAGTGGGTCTAGTCCTTAGATTACAGGAAAATAGAGCAAACTTGAAAAAATAATATAGCAAATGAAGCTAGTGGGTATGACAGTACTGTCTATTTTTTCTATCACATCTCTGTAGCTGAAATCTTGTAGAATGGCATTGACAGCACTGACATCAATTGCAATTGTTTCTCTAATTAATGGAGAAATGCATTTCTCTGTGCAAAAGTTTAATGGTAATTGCTTTCACAGCAAAAGTGTTTCTTTTACCACTCTAGCTTATATTGCTATTGTAATTCAGCTGTATTAGAGCACCAACAAGGATAAGTAGTTGGTAGTCTTATTCAGTGTCTGCAAGTGGAATGGTTGCTCTTGTGTCTGGCCAGGGAAAAAGGGCTGTTATCATTTCAGTGGGTTGTATCAGGGCTGTTGTTGTATCAGTACATAATACATTAAAAGGTAGAGCACTTACATCTTGTCTTTTCAGCAGAGAAAGGGCACTTTCTCATCTTTCCAGCTAATATCTTATAGAAGGCACATCCATGCTGTATTCTTAATTCCCTATTTCCCATCCTCTCAGACTTTATGCTATATCAGCAACCAAGAGACCATTTTATCAAGTGGGCCATTTTCTGTGAGCTGCAGAATACTGGGCAGTGTCCTGCTATAACCCCTGCCGTGTTCTAGTTCCCGAGTATAGTATATTACTATAGTATATTATAGTGAAAATTGATTTCTAAAAAAGATATGGTGTTTACCTGACTTGTGATTGACTCTTATCCTTTACAGCATTTTAACTTGCATAGGAGAAGAGACTTAGTAGTGTTGAAAAAGAAGAACAGGCAGCTATGGATGTGATTAACCCGAGAACTGATGTGCAGAACTGGTGTTCTGTATTACCAATTGGCTGTAAAGCTTTTAGTTAAGCTTTTTTTCTCCATAATCTTGAGATTCTAGAAACACAGCATTTGGAGTTACCTCTTAAGAACCACCTGACTTGGACTTAGCGTCTTTTTTCTCCTTATCATCAACTGCACGAATAATAGAAATAAAGTGTTTTTTCAAGAAAAAGTAAAAGAAAGGAGAAAACTGGTTTAGTGGGTTTTTTTACTCAGGAGACTTGTTCATCAGAAAACCCTAAAGTATTGCGGGATACGGAATATGGTTGCAAGAAATGCTCTGGGTGGTTTAGAGGACAGGACTTGCTTTGTGGAATGATTTTGGGGAGGGGGGGGAGATGAATGCATCTCAGCTTTATTTTGGTTATTTACACTGCTTCTAACCTGTGTAAAGTTAGCAGTCCACAATAACTTCATCTGTATTCCCAGAAAAAATATAAGCATATAACTTTGAATCACTCAGTGTTTGCCCATCTCTGTGTGCATTTGTGAATTCACATCTACCCGAAAATTAGTATTGTGTTGTTCTAGGCAGGAACATCATGATCTGTTGTGTGGACATTATGGATTTGAATGTACATTAGGTTTGATGATTTTTACCTGGATTTCTGGTGCAAAAAGACTGGGAGACATACAAATATGAAGCTTCTGCTCATGTTTTAATTCATATCTGTGTTGGAATTGCACCATTTTGCTTGCTTAGAAAAATACAGATTAAAAGGCTTTAAATCTGAAACTGGAGAGATTTTTAAAATATTACTTGATAAGAATCCAGGTTGATGATGTTTATCAGAATATACCGCCACAGTGTCCTTTGTAGGCATATTTGTAATGACATAAATACAAAAATAAAATATGAACTTGTAAAAATGTCCTCATCGGTTACAGCTAAAGGGGATGGGATTATTAAACAAATTTATTTCAACAGTAAGAAGAAAAGCCTATTAAAGCACGTGAACTATCTTGACTTTATCAGAAACATATGGATTTTATTAAAATAAAAGATGCCTTAAGTAAATTTCCTTCAACTAAATTTAGAATTTGGAAGGATATTAAAGTATATTAATTCTTGGAAATCCAATATATATTAAAAGTACTCTAAACAGAATTACTGCACGTAAAATCAAAGTATTTGCCTAGTGTTTGGACTGTGAACAAGATTCTCACCCATGAAATTGTATTTCATGCTGGTTTATGAAAAGAACATTAATATTTTAATTTCTAGAATTCTCAAATCATGTCATGTGGCTTCTGTATCTCAAATCAAAACTATACAACATAGCCTGAATTCTTAAAATAAACCTTTCCATCATCTATAAATTGGCATTTTTTTTCTGAGGTAACTAAGCAGGTAATTTTGATCTGTATTGTAGATGTTGTCTTTGGAAAAGTACATTAGGCATACAGCTCAGCATCTCTTTTGCTTTTATTTTGATGAGACTTCTATTGTTTTATTTTGAATGCTTTTGAGAGAAGGTTTAGAGTTTTCAGATGTGCAAGTGCAAAACCACAGAGAAACAGGCCAGGTGAGAATATGATCACCAAGGTGATTAATGAGTGCTAAAAGGGGTGAATTGTCTAAAAACCTTCCTCTTCACAAATGGGTTATTTACAATAAATTTTTACACCTTCAATTACTTTAAAAATACTTTTGTGTTTTTGGTTTTGGTTGGGTGTTTTCACCCCTTGGAACCCACACCAATAGCTTTAACGATTTTGGAGAAAAGTTTCAAAGATGTTCAGTATTTGTTGGAATACTAAATATGTTCCCTATAATTGCTTTCCTTTTGTATGGATAATTCCTTTTGAATAGCATCGTAGAGTCAGCTTTATTCCTATTATTATGCCAAGTTTAAAGAGTCCACTGTACAAATAAAATTGGAACTTTTGAGTTCAAATTTATCTTAAAATGTGTTCTTAAAGAATATTTTTCATTTTAGAAGATGATAGATAATGTGCAGAGATGAGCACAGTCTGTTAGGCAGAAATCTAATGTTCTGTATGGGCAGCTGTAATTTGCTGAAATTCCTGAGAATCAAACATACTGTCTATATTATGTCACTCACTGTAGGGGGTGGGGGGAAAGGAGAAAAAAAAATGCATTTGAGAACATTTTATTAAAAATCTTTGTGCTTTCAAAATTTTGTTTGTCAAAGTTCATAGAATATTTGGAATATGTTTGAAGCCAGGTTTCTATTAGTCTATGATTAGCATATATCCTCCGTGTTCTCAGTTTTAAAGCCACCATAAATGTCATTCTGAGTAGAAAAATTTGAATATTTAATGTTGGAAGCAAACTTTGCCTGAGAAAATTCTGTTTGATAATTGGTACATAATAATATTAGATCAATTTATATTTTTCCTTCATGGTTATCTTTCAGGGAGAAAATGGTCGGAAGGCAGAATCCTCATCTACTTCTCCAAGAAAATAAATCAAAACTGTGAAAAAAATTCATAATCACCCTTGCAAGTAGAAACTCAGTTTCCGTCCTCCTACCTGGATTTCTCCCAAATAGGGCAGAGTGTCTTGGAGACAGGAAAGGTAATTAACATTTCTGAGAAGAGACTGTGCTCCAGTGAAAAATGCTTTGCTTTGCTAAGCTTCTTGACTAGGCTGTATCCTTTTTTGTCCCTCACCACCCTTATTTGTTACCCCGAGGGAACATTTCCTCCTCTCTGCAAATAGTAGATTTAATGCTTTGGAAAGATTTCTGTATTCCTGACCAGACATTTAAAAGCAGAGCTTGTTAGAAGCTTTCCAGCTCGTTAAACAAATTGAATTAACTTATTTAGTCCTGAGGCCTGGGGATGGCAAAATTCAATTCTATGGAGGTGGCAGCCTGGTCAATCTTCAGCCTTCCTTTCTGTGTGCTTCCCCTTGTTTTTCCTTCTTTATGCCCAGCCCTTTTGGAGGGATGCCTGACAGCTGCATGGTCTTTCCCCCGAGCTTTTCACACAGCCTCAGCTTTTATGGTGATTTTTGCTGTCCCATTTGAGGCCTTAGCCAACTGCCGCCTTCTAAAACTGATACATAGGATCAGCCCTGTTTAGAACAAAATTATCCTATTCAAAAAGAATTGCAAAAAGATACAGTGTGTGCTGGGAGAATTTTTCTCAAGAAGGTGAAACCCCAGCTTCAGCGTAAATCTGTCTGATAGCATGTGGTAACTATTTCTATTGAGAAGGAATGGGTAGTATTGTTTGGTATTATGAATTAACTACTTGCATGGAACAAACAAAAGGAATTACTTTTTATTGCTGTATATCTGCATGCATGCACAGTTTAAAAATCTGTTTTAATTAAGGTTTTAAAATAAATGTAGATAACTGTGGCCTAGACAACAGCTGGCCCAGCCAAAAGCATTCTGTAGCTTGTCACAAGACAGTGACATCATTCACAACACACAAATGCATCCCTGCCAAAGTTTTTCAAAATACAACAGCTGCAAGTTTTCGTTTAGATGAGAAAGTTATTGAAACAGTGTCTTAAGGAAATTTATAGCTAGGCAAGCTTCTATCACAAATGCTTTGTTAAATCTTTAAAACAAAGAATGAAAAAAACAGCTCCATTAAACTATTTGTTGGTTAAAAGGTATAACAATTAAGTAAGATGGTTTTAGCTGAAGTATTTTACAAATGATTTTATTTAATTTCAGTTCAAATAGAGGTTGCACGTTGGTGGAAATTCAAATCTTATTGCTAAAATGGGGACTGACATTTCCTTTTAGGAGCACTGTAATTAAGATGTTCAAGATTTAGTATTTTACAGTAAGGAATATTATTCTATTGTTTCTCTAGATTTTCACTTGGATGACCATTCCTTTTGAATTCTAAAATGCTAATTTCCCGAGCCATTTAGATTTATTTCTTGGCTCTGTCTGTACATTTAAGTAAAACATCCATAGATAAATGAATTTTGCAGAAATTTCATCCATGAAATCATGATTTCATCAAAGCTCTGAATAAGTACGTGTATCCAAGTTATATTTGCTTCAGGTCATGTTTTTTGTTCATAGAAGCCTTGACGTATTTCATGGCTGTTTAGCTAGTTTAATTTTCTTTGAGAAACACTGGGATCTGAAAGGTGTTTTTTACGTGTGTTTTATTAGCAGCATATCAAATTGATTTGCATTCACCAGCTGCTTTGTTGTCTGTGACAGCATGCCCTTCCTTCTTTCTCAGTATCTAGAACTGTTGCTTTGGTCGTCTTAGAGGGTATATCTCTGCCTTGTCTCTGTTTCTGGGTTTCAAATTATGAATTTGGTGACGTTTTCTCCAAACTTGAATTATGTTGTCCCCTTTCAGCCTTCCCCTTTCCCCTTGAAAAATCCCAGACTGTTTATCTCTCCTTGAAAGGCAGCTTTTCCATCCATTTCCATCCACTTGATATTTTCAGGTGCCCTTCGTAGGTCTTTTCTAAGTTGATTACAGCCTTTTCAGAAGCGTCCAACTTTGAAGTGACAAGACCTTCATTCGGCACTTGGGATGAGGATACAGCAAGATTATGTACAGTCCCAAATGAAGGACTTTGCCTTGTTTTTCATACCCTTCCTGAAAGATATCTGATGATCTGTTGGCTTTTCTGGCTGCCACTGCCTGTTTGAGTCATTGATTTTAGAGAACAGCCAGTGACGTTTCCAGTGTCCTTTTCTTAAGCTGTAACTGCCAGTCCCAATTCCAACGTCATGTTGGCATGGTTCCTGCCTCCACACCGCCCCTCCACATTGCATGGTGCATTCGCTTACACTTATCTGCATGGAAGTTCTTCTGTCATGTTTTTCCCTGCTCAGAGAGTTCAGTGACTTGAGTTACTTGATAGGGCATGGCATCTGACCATCCCAAAGAGCATGATGTCATCATCACAGACTGTGAGATTTATTCTCTCTCCCTTCTCCAGGTCATTGATCGAGATGAATAAAACTGCCTTCTGCAGTTGTGCACACCCCTGACCCTTCTGCATCCCAAGAATTGACTTAGTCTGTGTAATTTGCTTGATGCCTTTGGAAAAGGCTGTAGAAGAGGACTCTGGGCCTGTGACTGCTTGATTTTGTTAATAACATAACCACATAGAGCAAGATAAGTGCAAATTACAGATACATGTTATTGTATTCACTTGTAGAGCTGCAGTTTAATGGATTGTACAGTTTCTATTCAACCAGCACAGCTAAGCTCTGTTTCTGATATTTGTCAGAAGTACACAGATGCAATTAAAACAGCAAAAACCCCAAACACATAGGACTTGAAGTTAAATTAAATAACATTCGTAGAAGTGTTTCTGACCAAAGTTGAATATTGCTGCCAGAGGATATCTTGAGAGGTTATTTTTTTCCCCTCCCATTAGAATTAATTTCTTTAAAAACAATAGTTGTAGCATGGTATGGGGAATATAATTTCCTGTCACACTTGGAACAAACCTCAGCCAAGTAAAAACTTTATGATGCCGTAGAGTAAATAATACAGGGAGAGAACATTTGATGAAAGTATCTTTTGTGTAGCGTTTTTCATTCAGTCACTTTTGTTGAATGACAGTAAGCTGTAGCCTACAATTTGTGCTGTGTATTATATGAGTGTCATATATAAACCATACAGAGATAAGTTAAGAGATGAAAAGCCATCCTGTTAAAGCTAAAAGTTTGGCCACTGAGTAAAACAACCAACTTGATTGCCATTGTTTGCAGAGGTTGCTATCATACTGACTCTGAGGGATGTTGGCCAAGCCATAGAGATTGCTCTGAATGCAGGGATCTGTTTACTCTTGTCCTATGTTATTTTATGTGAAGTAATATTCTAGCCAACAAGGCTCAAACCCATATGTTTTCTGTTCCCTCTTACTTTCTAGCATTTCTATGTAGGCAGCACTCAAAGTTATGTTAGTTGATTTTTAAGTTATCTGATTTATCAACTTGTCACTTAAGAATCAAAATTTTTAAAATGTGAATCTGTTAGGACAAAGTTTTTAAATCCCTTCTGTTACTGTAAAGTAACTGTAAGTCTTTTGGTAACAGCCCTAGACTCTGTAAATACTCTTGAATGCTGGAAAGGGACTTTTACAGTGGCATGTAGTGATAGAACAAAGGCTCATGGCCTTTAACTGATGGAAGGTAGATTTATGTTAGGTATTGGGAAGAAATCCTTCCCTGTGAGGGTGGGGAGGCCCTGGCAGGGTAGTTGTGGCTGCCCATGGAGCCCTGGCAGGATTCAAGGCCTGGTTGGATGGGGTTTTGGGCAAGCTGGGCTAGTGGAGGGTGTTCCTGCCCGTGGCAGGGGGTAGGAACTAGAAGTCCGTGGCAGGGGGTTGGACTTTAAGGTCCCTTCCAACTCAAACTGTTCTGTGATTCCATGAAATGCTTTCTTTTGTATTTACAGCTGAATGCTTCTAGTACTGGGTTGCAAGATGGAAAGGATTATTGCAAGGAAGTTGGACTTCTACTTTGCCACAGCCACAAACTAAACAGGTATCAGAATGATTTTATTTTGCGTTATGTTATTTGTGAATTTTGTCAAAATGTGTTATCTTCAGAAGGATTCCAAGTTATTATAGTGTGTAAACAGGCACTCATTTCCAAACTGTTTATTATACACAGTAGTGACTTGAATTTTCTTGTCTGCTATTTTGACTTTGTAATTGTCTAGCTTGCTGATGTTTCATCTTTATCTGAGTATTTGCACATTTTCAGTATATGCATCATTGAAGGAACAGCTTACAGGGACAGAAGGCTTTTGCTATCCTTATAATATTGCGAAACCTGCACCGGGTGTTAACTTGTTGAGGCAACTTGGGTTTTTCTATCTCATGCTTTCAGATATTTCTAAGTTCTCAGGACACTTTTTGCCGAATTGCAAATAAATGTAGCATGACTATTTGTTCAGATTTTCTTAAATATTTGACTGAATTACTCTGCTTGTTAATCTGGTAGCTTTCTCACTTGTTATGAATTTTCCAAGTTCAAGGACTTGTTAGATGTTAATGGCATAACTCCAGTATAATCAGTAGTGTTATAATGATGCATACCAGCTGGGGAAGGGCTCTCATGAATTAAACTACTTGTCCTGAGACACTCAAAGTAACCTACAAAAGAACTCTTAAAGCCAATGTTTTGGTTTTAATTAATTGTGAGGGAGGGTTAAATATTTGAAGAAAAAAAAATAGTCAGGAAAAATTTATTTAGAATAATAAAAACCAGAATGGTTTTGAAAAAAATGGCCAAAATAAACACGTGATCAAGGTCTTGTCCCTTTTTTTTTTATCTGATGTTAGTTCTGAAAATTGTACTGTAAATTCCACGTTACAGCATCTGCAATCTGTATCTATGATGACATAACCACAAAAAGAAAAATATGCTCATGCATGTGTTGTTTCTCTTTTTTTTAATTCCTATGGAATTTTAAGCTTTGTTGTGCAGTATAATTGAGATTAAGTTGTCAGTTATTTGCCATAATTTATAATAAAATCATGTAAGAATTGTGAGTTATATACACACAGAAATCTCATGTGATGTTCTAGATTCCTTTGGTTGCTGTTTAAAAAGTAGACTGATCCTGATGAGTACAGTCTATAGGGAAAGACAAGATGCAGAATTGTGTGGGTTTTTTTCCTTTTTTTGTTCATCCTTGTGCAATCGCTAACGTATAGCCAAATATGCTGCTAATAAAGCACACTTAAAAGCACGTTTCAGATCCCAGTGTTTCTCAAAGACCAAATGTTTAAATTATTCTTTATAGTCCAGATAAAATAACAATAGTTACATCCCTCAAACAAAACTGAGCCCTTGCTGTCACTGAAAAGGTGCTAAGAGTAGATGACTTAGGCTCAAGACTGAATCCTTTATGAGAATTGCCTCCCTATGGAAAGATATTAAAGAAAGCAGGAAGCAGCCCTTGCCATTCTGAAAATAAAACCTGAGACAGTTGAGAGGTACATTCAGTACTCTCTGCAAAAGATGTTCTGTTCTCTGGCAATTTTAGTTAGAATATTGTGTAGAATAACCAGATGTTTTTTCTAGATATTGGCATTAAATTAAAATAAAAACAAACAAAATAAGAAAACGGTTTTGGCTTCCAACTTCTCAATAAATCTAGCAAGGGAACAAAAGCCAAGCATTGTGTTCAATTGTTTGTTTCTACACAAATGCTATTCTCTTCCTTAACTTGATTTTGTTATGTACTTAGTTTGAAGGGATTGAATTTTTTTGATTAACATTGATGCTGTGACGCTGAGTGAAATTGTAAGCTTGTCCAGATGAGCAGTGTTGAGAAAGATGTGCTGTTTCTTTGTGCTAATACTGAAGAGATTTTGAATAAAAGAGTACAAGTCTGGAAGTTAGAAGAATGCTTGTTTCCTACTTGTTCTAGTCACTGTACTCTTCAACATACAGGCTCTGTGCATCTATCAATATACTATGAAAATTATGTGCAGATACTTTGTTTATGAAAGTGTTATGTGATTTCTGAACAGTGGGTGTTAGTGCTTTTAGGATATTAAGTATGAAAATATGGTAAATGAAAATAAATTCGAATGACAGGACCATTATTTAAGTTGGAGGGACTGATAGAAGTAAGGCTCTAAAAACTTATCTGTATGTGAATGTCCTGCAGAAAGAACCAAAATTCAATGACTCAAACATAACTGAACTTCATTTAAAAATAAAGATTTTCTTCCTAGTGGAAGCAAGTAGTGTAGTAATAATTACTCCATGTGACTCTTCACCTTGTCATGTCTTTTCTCAAATACAGACCTCTTTAGCTGTATACTTTCTGTGTTATTCCTCTTTTTACCTTGCCTGATGCTGTCCCAGGGTTTGTTTTGTACACTGCCTTCATATTCCTTACAGCTGTGCCTTTGGAGGTTTTTTTTTTTTGTGTTTTCTTTAAATGCCATTTAAATGCACAAAGATTCTAAAAAGCTTTTATTTAGCTGCTGTAGTAATCTCCTGCAGGGAAAACAAAGTAAAGAGAGCTGTTAAATAAAAAAAAAGCCAAAACACTCCCAAACCCCCTCATACTACCAAGAAACAAAATAACACACTGCTCCCCAACCCTAGGTGAACAGAAAACTAGCCTTTCAGTCTTCAGGAACCACTGGAGAACAGCATCCAAAGAGGTTTTAAATCTATAAGAGCTTTCCTCCAAGTGGACGGCTACTATTTTTTTAAGGTAATACCTCAGTTGGACAGGTTAGCATGTGGCCAGTTGTATCTTCGTTATGGCAAAATCCATGGGGACATCTGCTGATTGAGCAATTGTGGCTGATGGAAGACTTTTTCGAGAGGACTGGTATTTGACTTGTGTTATAGGACTATGCTGACATGGAGTGTGTTCTAGTCCAAACCATTTCCTGTTTCCATAAAAACAGCCTGTATACAGGCATGGGCTGTGAGTGGCTCTCCCATCTCCTCTCCACATCAGAAATAATGAAGCTCTGCTCAAATGGATTCCCTGGAAGGAAATGTGAGTGTTAATACCAGTGGTGCGATCTGTGCAGCTTGACAGCTGTCATTATTAGGCCCTTGTAAACTCTAGGAAATAGATGCAAAAGTTTTATTGAAAAATTAATCTAGGTTGAATTTTCTTTATCCTTCTCTTAGCCGGAGCATGTGACATAATAGCTTATGTGAAGAAAGTACTAGGATGAAGTCCAAGTTTGGCTGCAACTAAAACAAGTCAGTGATTAGTTGTACTTAGATTCCCATATGGTTCTAGGCTTGCTTGCTTGCCCTGTTTATGAGCTAAACTGATAGACAGAAATCATTGAGTCACGGACAGAAAGACAGTGTGCAAAATGACAGGCTCAGATGGTATTTATAAAGATGTGAGCAGCAGACAATGAAAACACCCATTACAAGGAAATGATAAGTTCAAAGACAACAGAAACAGTGCTTGCTCTCTTGAGACTTTTTTTCCCATCAAAAAAAAAAAAGGTGCTGCATTCCACGGAATTTCAGCTTTATGTTAATTGGGTACTTCTGGAAATTCTTTTCTTAACCAAAATTCACAAGTCAAATCCCTTAGTAGAGATCATATTCTTTAAGTTGAAAATATTTTTATGGATGTATTTTTTGTAGTCAGTGTTGAGAGAATTATATTACTCAGTGGTTGAGAAATACTGAAATTAGGCAACATTTTGCCCGTTTATACTAGCTAAATGTTAAGTATCTATAACATACCTCACCCTCTTGCCAGCCAGTGAATAGCATTTAGTTCTATGTAACAATAAAGGAGAATTCTAGCACAAACAGCATAAGCTTGATGGTTCTTATCTGAAACTCAGTAAACTGTGTCTGTCAGAGCAGTGCTGGCAGTAAGATCCAGATAGTAATGGATTTTATTTTTTGTTTCTGTGTATTTATCACTTCTGGATTTGGATTTCTTATTTTCTGTTTGATGATTTCATACAAGCTCTTTGTGCTTCGTGCTGGGGTTTTGAGGTGTACTGCTTCATGTAGTTCAGCTGCATGAAAAAATACAGCAGCCTGGTTAGACGATGTCAGCAAATTCTGACATTAAAAATGAAAGTCCAGTATCAAGCCCTATTTATCTTAGTTCAGGCAACTTGCTTAAGATGCTTGAGGCAACATTTGGTTTTAATTTGAAATATATGTAGAAGACGACTGTCTCTTGTAATTGAAAATACGTATTTCGAAAAACTAGTATAGGTAGGTTTCTCTTTAACATGTAATACTTCAGCATAGTAATGCTGATTGTACATTAAACTTGATGAATTTGGGGAATTTCTGAAATCATGAAGGACAAACTGGATCACTTTGGTTACTTCCACAGAGGGGATGTATTTTTTCACATATTTCTGTTGAATTAACATGGACTAAAGGAAAAAAAAAGATTAAATCCTTTATCTGTCATACTGCATATGATGTAATTGTTTTAGCTTAGCATGTGTCGTTATGAGTGCATGTTATTCATGAAAATGTTTTCTTCGAGAAGATTACTGAAATGCAGTCCAAGGGCTTTAACCTCGTATGCAAAAACTCTTGAAGTTTCTGTTGTGCTTTCTTTCATTCAGAAGATAAAGTGATCTTGAAATCATAGCTGAAAGAAGTAGTTACGCTATAGTCAAAGAGCTTGTGCCATGGATGAAGTAAAATTGTGTGGATTGTAAAGAGAATTAAGATGAGTAAGTGACTAAAATCCATACAGATGACATTTTCTTTTTTAGTAAGTGCCCCAAGTATTATTCACATGCTAATACTTATTTTGCGTTCTGTATCATTCTAATTTTTCTATACGAGTATGTAGAAAACCAAAACATTGATAATTTATATGAGGAAGCAAATACAACTTGTTTTGCAGGAGTAAGAGTTTCCATTTTCTTGCCTGTCAAATTTAGGTAAGTCCTTCTGTGGATGGTAAATCCTCTTTTCATTCAGTCAGTCTGTGGCACTTGATGTTTATTTGATGTCTGTTTTGAAACTTTGCTGCAGAGAGATTATATGGAAGGCAGCAGTAGGATTAGCATTAAGTATGTGCTTGGGTGTGTGGAACGTTTGCAAGTGGAGAAGAGCTGAAAATGATACCAGTACTCAAGGGCTTGTGGGACAGGGAGGATGGTGGAATTGTTGACAGTTACAGCAAAACAGGAGGGAAGGAGTTGGGAGGAGAGAAGAGGAGCTGGTTTTGACATCCTGATTTTCATTTGGCAAGAGGACATGTGGAGAAGATTCTGTAGAAGCAGTTTGAATTACCGTGTGAAAAAAAGGGAAATGAGTGAGGAGGGAAGCAATCTGGGAATCATTGACACAGAGATTGTAATTTAAATCCTTGAGAATAGCTAAAATTTCCCAAGGACACCCTAGTTAGGCTCTGTGCTTACTACAGAGCCTATTCCATTTTTAAAATAAACATCTTCTTGCTTAGATACTAATTTTGTGAAAACTGAAATCTTGAAACATGGTTATCTCTTTGTCAAAGTTAGTTTAACATAGTTATTTCTAGTAAAATGACAAATAATTGCAGAAATCCATACTTTGAAAAATATCTTCTTGTTGGACTGAAGTGTGTCTTCAAAATTACAGTGGTAAAAAGTCAAGGTTACTTCATTATGTAACTGACCACACAATGGGCAACATGATAAACATTTGTTTCTAGCAAGGAAGCATCAAAGGCATTGTCTCGTATTTCAATATGAGGAATCTTTATTACCATGATTGTCTGAGAAATGATTCTGAGATTCACACGCCTGGAAGTTACTGTTCACGCCCAGTGATAAAAGCCATGCAGAATACTGACATAACTGGGTGTACTGTAGTTCATCTCCTGCTGACGTGTCTGCCTTTTGGATTCAAAAAACATCAGCTGTTCAGAACACTGCAGTTAATAATAAATGGAGAAAAATATCAAGAGACTTAATTTCTTCAGACATTCAGGCTTGTGGTAAGAGTCAGGTTATTGGCTTCTGGTTAGGACTTAGCT
The DNA here is from genome assembly GCA_020800305.1 of Porphyrio hochstetteri. Taxonomy (NCBI): domain Eukaryota; kingdom Metazoa; phylum Chordata; class Aves; order Gruiformes; family Rallidae; genus Porphyrio; species Porphyrio hochstetteri. The sequence continues at coordinate 2,193,110 of CM036910.1, read as the reverse complement.
TGTCTCTTTTTCACAGAATTAAAAAAAAAAGTCATAGAGCTTCTGTTTCTTGTCTAAATTACTGATATGGGGTGTCACATCCCCCCCCCTTCTGTCTAGTGCCAATGGCTTTTTTAGTTGTTTTATCATCTATAATTTGCATATTTTGTTATTTGTCCTTTCTTTGTAGGACAGTTACACAACCTGGTCACACCTGGAACATGGTAAATTTTCAGTAAATACAGGCCTTGCTTTGGAAGCCTAATGATTTTCTTAGTCTGTAACTGTTGTTGATGTATGGCGTACCGTTGTAGGTTTCTTTTTCTTTTTGCATGATGATATTTCACTGTGCTGAAGAATGGTCTGATTAGGAAAATTAATGCTCTATTTTTAATTAACTGTATTAAAAAATGCAGTGGTAAGAAATCGGTTGTAGAACTGATTAAGAGTGTTCTGTTCTGACTTAACATCCCAGTTCACACTGAAATCAATGCGACTTCATGGAGAAATGATGTCATAATGTTGGATTTCGGAAAAGAATGAGTAAGAGAATCATGATGTGATTGACATCCTTTGACATAAACCTGAGTGAATGTACAGAGATTTCTGCTAGCATTCAAAATCTGTAGCTCATTTATGGGTTGTTAACTTGAAGGTCTTCCTTATTCTGAGAAGCAAGCTGAAGCTGCAATTTTTTTCACATTTTGAAAAAGAAATATCCCCAAAACTCTGGTGTTCAAATTCAGACCTGCATCCCAGCTTCCCCAACTGCTGAAGGTCAACTTTTGTCTCTGGTTGGTTCAATTCTTGTGCCTCCTTTCTGAGTCTGGCAAAGGAATTGAAAGGAACCCTGGCTCAGAAGTTGAGGCTTATAAATAGAATCTACACTGTCTATTTATATCCCTTCATAAAAGGTAGTTGACAGTGGCTTCGTTAAACAGCTGCTTGCACACCCCATAAAATGGATTACTTTTCTCCTTCAGTGTAAAGATTAAATGGAATAACTGATCTCTGAAGTGAGATTTTTCTGAGTGAGAAATATGTTATACCCGGTACTTTGGGAAAAACATATGAAAACAAACCGTGGAGCATTATAGTGTTTTTATTGAGTGGCAGAGGATGTGGTTACAACGTAAAAAGCACACAAGAGAGCAAACAACTTTTTTCCTTGTTATTTTTACTGAATAATTGGGAAGGCCTTATAGTACTCAATGAATCCTTAACTAGAAATCCTGGTGATTATGAACCTTCTTCTATGTTAGTGTATACACAGTTACCTTAAGTTGTTGTTTCATCGATTTTCATGCTGATAACTGACATGTAGAACCCTGTAATTACAACCCAGGAGGTAGATGTTTGTATCTGGTGAAGTTTTTTTTGTAAATTGCTCTCTTTAGTAGCATTTCAGTGACTCCTTTTGGATAGAGTATTTGTAAATACTATAGTGCTGTATTTCAAGAATTTATAGGTAGTAATGATTGTGTAAAGGCTTAATGATGAAGCAAAAACCAAATATGTTCTAATGCTACCCAGCTCTTTTCCAAGATAGGTCTGACCATCCTTTACTATTTAGACTGCTTATACACCACTCTGTCTGGCTTTGCATTATCCAATATCTAAGCGTATAAAAGGCGACAACCATCACCTTCTCTGTAAAGTGCAGTTCATTATTCTTGTCTGTTTGGCAGTTGTTGTTTCTGGCAGCAAAATAGTTCCACTTCTCTCTCTTAAACCTGAGGGAGTGGGATAACAGCCTGGACAGATCCATCAAAACAGTAATACTCTTGTCTCTCATTCCTAGTTCCTTTTTAGTTTGGATCTGTTTTGAATTTCCCACTGAGATAAGTCAAATCTGGAACTGAATACCCCCAAACACTTTGGTTTGATTGCCTGTCTATATTTTTTTTCTACAGCCTTTGGTCTTCACAATTTTCCTTTCATTTTCTCCTAATAATTTTCTTCAAATTTGTTTGAGGCACAGCATATTTTAAGTTTTCTGTTGTTTACAATTTATGAGATACTAGTGAATCAGAAGCTTGGAAAACAAAATTCATGTGGAATTTCCATTCAGTTTTTTAGACATAAGAGGCTAATACAATATAGTACGACAGAAATAAAACAGTTCTACTGTGTTATGAAGTAACTGATGCTAATATGATTATTTTTTGTAATTGAATCCTTAGTTACTTAGCAGTGCACAAAATAGCTCCTTTATTTCTTCCTGAGGTTTTGTTCCTGCTGGGATAAACTTCTTCCTTTTCTGGCCCTAGCATTAGTCATTAGATTAGAACAGTATCTGTGTTAGGCAGGAGAAAAAGGAAAAATCTTCAATTGAATTAGTCCCAGAGCTCTCCTCATGAGAGCAAAAAGGCAAAATTTCACTTCATTGCTCATGGCATAAAAAGGAGACAAATTTTGTCTGCAGATGTGTTTTCAGTATTTAGGGCCACACCTGGTGCAAGACTTAGACTGTGTAGGGCTATGAAGCTGTAGCGAAGACAGGAGAAAAAAACAGTTAACTGGAGGAAAGAAAGAGCCTGATTTTTGGGAAATGATTTGTAGCTGTAGCATGTTTCACAGTGCCCCAGCATTGCTATTGGGCTTGAAGAGTAATGTGTTACCCATATGAAAAGCATGGCTGATGCCTTTGCTCTCTGCAGGAACATGAATGTTAGGACTTCCACAGTACAGTCTTTTTGTGTATGTTTATTGTGATGTGAGAAATTAAGGCAGATAAAAAAATAGCTGTATTATTCATGTAATTGTAGTATTAGATATGGGAGATAAACACTTTTCTTCTTAGATGTAACCATAAACTTGCAAGAATGTCTTCATGTTACAGTCATTTTTAAGTTCCTTGTTGTTCATACATTAATAATGAACCCAAAAATTGTGAATCCTATTTTAAAGGCAGTTTATGGTTGGTTGCTGTTCAAAGAATTCCGCAGGAACTCGCTGTTCTCCAGGAGCTGTGCGTTTAGGCTAAGGAGACTGAAAATCAGAACTGTTGACCTTTGTTCCCAGTTCTTTCTGTAACTTAATGTGTGGCCTTGTCTGAGGCTTAACCTCTGCATCTGAGCCTCAAATTCTTTAGAATGAGCATAAAAATTAGATTTCCTCTGGGCTATTCTGGGTGTGGGAGTGCATCCCAGTTCACAAGTACTCCTAAAATGCAAAGTGACTTTATCAATAAAGTTTGCCCATGCCTTTTTGATTTAAAAAAAACCTGAGGCCATTAACAGGTGAGCTATGTTTAGTTATTAATTGCCTGAATAATATAAAACTCATGAAAGTCAAATAATCACTTTGGTGCAAAATATGACTGGGCTATATAAAAGCTTTGGAGAATTGTGGCTGTGAACTCCCTGAAGTTAGGGCAATGAGGATGGTGAAGGGTCTGGAGGGGAAGCCTTATGAGGAGAGGCTGATGTCCCTTGGTTGGTACAACCTGGAGAAGAGGAGGGTGAGGGGAAGCCTCACTGTGGTCTATTGTTTCCTGATGAGGGGGAGCAAAGGGGCAGGTGCCGATCTCCTCTCTGGCAACCAGGGATAGAACCTGTGGTAACAGAATGAAGCTGAGACAGGGGAGGTTTAGGTTGGATGTTAGGAAGAGGTTCTTTACTGAGAGGGTGGTTGGGCACTGGAACAGGTTCTCCAGAGAAGTGCTCAGAGCACCAAGTTTGACTGAGTTCAAACTGGATGATGCTTTGACTTGGCTGTCCCTGTGTGGAGCTAGGAGTTGGACTTGATGATCCTTATGGGTCCCTTCCAACTCAGGACAGCCTATGATTCTATCATTATTGATGACATGGAAGTCTACTGTTCTGTCTTGATTATTTGTTGCTGTTTTGAGAGGAAAATTTCTGTATATTAGGAAATGACTTGCTTTATTCTCCTTCATTTAGGGTGATCATATCAGGTTAAAAGTGATAGCACTGAAGGGCTATGTCTATCTCATCCCCCTCATGTCCTTCAAGGACACTTGTGAGCTTAAATGCAGAGGTATCTGTGTGGTATAATGCTGTGCAACATTGAAGTTCTCACATAGTGTGTGCAAAGCAGTGTTGCGTCACTAGCTTTTATCACAAAGCCAAATCAGTGTAGTACTGAGCCTGGAACAACCAAAGAGGAATAGGTAGATTTATTGCTCCTGGTACTTTATTAGTTCATCTGAAATCAAATCAGGGTGTGCTTAATTCACATTCAGGATATACGTTTCCAAAATAGTCTCTGATTGATTATTGTGGGCATAATAGGTTGTCTGCACAGCAATGTCAGTTTGGAAAGGAAAAATATTAAGATTAGGAGCATAAAATCTTATTTTGGACCAGCATAAGTTTAAAAAGAAAAAAAGAATCATACATATTTAAAGCAAATATTTGAAGTAGATCACATACAACTAAACTTCCAGGATAAATTCAGAACTGGTATGTCTGGCTGAATGTGATTAAAGGAGGAAATCTAGTTTTGACCCAGAGACTTCATTTCTCTGAGCAGACATTTAAAACAGGAAGATGTGTAGAAATAGATGCAAAATGTCCGTGCTGCAGCCTGGCAAGTGGCAATACCATGTGTAATCTATTATAAAATGAATGGCATGTTGAGAAATGATTTAAGCTGGCTAATTTACAGAGCTGTAATTCTGCAGCAACATCCAGGTGAATACCAACTGAAAACCCAAGTCTACCGTTATTAACACCGTAGACCTGTGTTCATGTGTGTACATAGCTGTCATATTACAATAGCAAGAATGACTGAGGTTCAAGCCATTTCCTGGGACTTAGAGATCAGCTGGGATCCAGAGTCTGAAGCTCAGCCAGGTGCCATCGGCTCTCACCAGCCAGTCATTAATCCACAGGAAATTCCCTGCGCTTCAATCTCTATTCCTTGACTGAAAGTTCTCTTGCTAAGACGTCAACTGTGTCTTAAGGTCTTGTTAATTATTGTTTTTCCATAGGAAGTGATGGCTTGCAATAAAGTGTTTCCCCCGATGTCTTTAGTGCTTAAAGAGCTTCCAGTTATATATGATTTGTGATGTTGAGGACCTGCATTAATACCAAAGAGGGTGGCCCCACACTCTGGGTTTCAGTAGTATCTTTTCAATATGAGTGAGTTCATTAGGAGTTCTGATGATTTTCATGATGGATGCCTTATCTCATGCCAGTCTTTTTTCCCCCCTGTTTTTATAGCATTTCAGTGCAAGAGCTGTTAGCTGTTACACCGAATGCATTTGGAGGAACAAGCTTTCTGGGTGCCTTTTTTAGTGTTCAGATACCAAACTTTTCTGTGGAATACTGGAAGTGGGTTAATAGGGAAAGGCACAGGAAATGTGTATTTGCCCATCCCTTTTAGGAAGTGACAATCTAATTCTCTGTCATGTCAGTCAGCTTAAATCCAGTTTCCTCCAATTCATGGTTGTGTAAGTAGAACACTGATAGTCGTTTCTTTTCTAAGTTCCAAAGTCCCCTTCTAGGAAAAAAAAAAGTAACTCTGTAATTCCACCATTTCCTGCAATTGTTCTACCTTAAGCTGAAGAAGATATCTGTATAGCTGGGAAAAGGCAGGATCCTGGAACTCCTAATTGCCTTTACCTGATTTGTTGTCAGAGGAAGGGCAGATATGATAAGCTGTGACATCTTCATTGATAATGGAATATTACAGTAGTGTATTAAACTGGACAGACAACTGGGGAACAAGAATTTGAATATATGTCTTCATTCATAGAAGTGTAGAAACCAGAATCTTACTGTTATTCTTTTGCAAACCCATCCTGTAACTTGCTACTTTGACAGCTGCATGGTAAGATTTAAATTTACTGCCACTGTCAGCTTATAAAGATGGATATCTGATTTCCAGCCATTCCTTATCCCAGGTCTGCTTAGCAGCTTGAAAACACTGCTGAACTGTTAGGTAGTTGGTAGCCTATGTGCATGTCCAGAACATACTCTGAGAGAAGTATCTGCTATCATACTGCACAGGATAAAACACCACCCAAATCCTTTCAGCTGCATGACATTGACAGTTGCAAACATATGAACAATTCTGTTAACTCTGCAGCATCTATCTCCAGGTAATTAAACTGTTAGAGTGAAGTACAGTTTGGAATAGAATGTGCATGTTTCTAGGGATTAAAGTTACTTGTTAGTGTAAATTTAATGCAAAGAGATAAACCTAGTTTCTATATCACAATGAAAATTTAGCCCTGAGTTCACAGATTATAGTTTTGGCAAAAAATACCCAAAATATCCAATCAGAAGCAGGTCAGAAACAAAGCAAAATCCACCCTCCTATCTGTGCAGACAGGGAAAAACCGGGCCTTACTTTGTTCAAGAGGTGAGACACCTTTCCAAACCAGACTGCCCTGGTTTGGGTGAATTTTCAAAAGTTCTGCTTTTTTTCCAAAGTTAAAATTGATGTTGAGTCTACATAAGGAAATAGCAGAGAACTCTTAATGAAAGGCTGATAAATTCTTACTAGGTTCTTAGCGGTGAGTTAGTACAAGCATTTTCATGTGGCTGAATGCCGGTGCCCTTGGAAATGGTTGAAACTAAAACCATGAAATGACCCATTTACCTCTCAGTAAGTGATCTTGAAGGAAGGCAGAGAATAGCACATAGGCTTAAGACTGGCATTCCAGCTTGTATTATGTTTCCCTGGCTAGACAAGCCCTAGATGGGATTGTTTTGATGTCCTAGAATCAAAGTACAGATCTTGGTACATTTTGCAAACTGTCAAGTCCATGAAATTGTTGTTGTTTTTCTATGTAATGTCTTTGAAATACAGTCGAATCAGTGCTAATGCGCAGTGGCAGTATTCCAGGTTTCTTCTTTCAGATCCCAGTTGAAATTAGGGAGGGTAGTGAAACGTTACTTGTAGCCAAAGTTGCCAGTTGAAAACTAAGTGAAATAATTCTAGCTGTTTCCAAGGATTTAGGTATGCTAGCTCTTTACAGTAATCATTATTATATCTTAGCTAGTTTGTTTGTTTAGGGAGGTTATGTTCTTTTTTCATTTGCCTTTTATAAAGTGTAGAGGTAAGACAAACAATTGTTTTGGAGGTGTTTGGCATTTTCCTTGGCATTTTTTTTTTTTCAAAAAAGCCTGGCTACTAATTTTTGAATATTTGTTTTATGCCTCAAAACTGTGGTGTATCTGTCTGTGGAAAAGGAATTTGTTACTTTGTGAACTGTGAAGGGAAAATGCTCTCTGTTCTTATCTGCGTGAACCAGTAGGGAGCAGTATCTTTCTTGGCATTAATTTTATACTCCCAGTATTTGCTGGCTGCACCATAGCCCACTTCTTTGTCAGACTGTGAACACTTGAAAGCAGATATCCTCATAAACAAATTGCCATTATGAGAAGCATCAGTAGAACAGATGCAGATTCAGAACAAAGATGGTTTTTTTAAAAAGTTGACGTGGCATTACTTTTTATTAGTAAGTTTACTCCCTCCCTTGCTATCTGAAGTGCCGATTTTATTACTTCAGCTATCAAGTGTGTACTTAGGTAAAATCCAGCACACAGATAATCTAGTGGGATCCCTTGATTAAAATAATCACTCATAAGTGTAAATGTCTTCATGAATGACACGTAAATGAAAAGTGTTCACTGTTTGTTTCTGTAAAATCTGAGGCAGGTTTCCCCATTTATAGTTTTAATTCCAGTACAAATTGGACCGTGGAGAAAAATTAATTTGGAAGTAGAATTTAAAAATCAAATATATTCATATTTTGACTTAAGTTTGGGATTTTTTTGTTCTTTTTCTCTGACTGGGTTCATTCCTTCATCAATATTAAACAGAATGAAAATTTGGAAATTATGCCTTCTCTCCCCAAGATATTATTAACTTATTACTTTAATAAGTAGGAATACTATAAAAGAGCTAAAGTTATTAGTAACTAAAGAAACCTAAAAATCCTCACTCTGCTTACTTTTTGTCTCTGACACCACTTCTTTATATGTGTTTCAATGCCAGGTAATTTTAGCAATTTTGACAGTTTTGACATGTATCGCATTGTAGCATATCAGTGAGAGAATATTTATTTTTGCTTGAAAACAAAAAAGGATGGGGAAAATGCAGTATTTGAAGAACACTTAATTCACTTTTGTATGGAGAATAACTTTTTTCTGGATCAAAGCATTTGTTTTTGAAGCATGTGAAGTTATGTTTACTAGTTCAGGGTTCAAATTTAGATTGCACATACTAGTTTGTATCTATGTACTAGGCTTCACTGATGAGCATGGAATAGATTCCCCTCTGTCTTCTCTACAGCTATGGTACTTAATTTAGTACTCCTGCATCCACTTGTTTCTCTCTTCCTATGTATTCTTCAGTTTGCTTCTTTCATTTCCTCATACACATTTTTCTTTGCTGACTGCTCTCCTATATTTGCCTTGTCTTTCACATCCCTTTGCTTGTTTATTTTCTCTCTCCTCTCTTTTTGTGTGCCTGGTTTTCCTTTGTCAGTATATTTTTTTCTGTGTTTTTTTCCCCCACCTCTCCAATCAGTGCCACACCTCCTTTTGCCTTATTTTCATCAAAATTTTTAAGTCATATATTTGATTTCTGTGAACAAGTCACAGTAGGGAGCAAAGGCAATTCTCTCACCTTTGTAAGATAAGTATCCCAAAGGTAGAAGAATTTTGCTTGGCTTCTTTCTCTTCAAGGTGGTGGCAGACAGAAGTAGAAAAAGAGATGCTAATGGCAAGTTCTAAGAATATGTAGGAAAGGGGATATTCTAATACTATTTCCATCTTGCTTTTGTGCTTCCACTTCTACGTTTTCCTGTCGTATTACAAGTAATACTGCTGTACTGGGTGAGATGACTGCAAAGTAGCAGACAGGGAGGAGCCCAGCAGGCATTATCCCTTTTTCATGCACATTAAGTCCTGATAAAATATTCTCCTCAATATCCACTTGATCAACTGCAGTGTGGAACAGTTGGTACCTGAATCAACCCACCTTCCTGGTTCCAGAATAAGCACTGGAGGAAGACCTTGGTGGACCCTTCCAGATGAATTTAAGATTGTTCCTAGGGAGACGGGGGAGAAGCTATGAAGCTGCAGCTTCTTCACTTGGATATCTTTTCTGAGAGAACTGTTGGGTATTAGTTCTGTAAAAGCAGAATGACTGTGATGTCCAGACACTATAGCAGGATTCTTTAATCGTTTCCCTCAGTTTGGAGTTTCTTGGATGTGTTTGTTTAGCTGCATTTAATAGAGACTTAAGAAAACAATACCTTGAACCTCCTAAAACTGCTGTGAGCCTGGTCTTAAGCCAAATTTTTGATTACCTTCCTGCCTTTTGATTGTTGACTCTGCATTGTATTAGGAAAACAGAACATCTAGTTCGGAATCAATAGTGCTAGTTAGATCATGACCTTGCTACTGAAATACTGTTTCATTTACTGTTTCAAAAGCAAGGAATCTTTAGAAAGGCAGCACCTTTTCGATGTTAAGTGGTCTGCAGATGTCAATATATAGAACAAACTTTTGATGGGAAGGATTTCCAAATTTTGAAAATTTGTGTTTTTATTAAAATAAAAGCCAAGGCTTTGTCTTCTGATTTGCAAGAATATAGTTTCTTCTACAGATTAAACAGAGTTAAATCTTGAAATATTTAGGTATGATGTTTCCTTTCTGTATTTTTTTGCTGCAGTTTGCTGCTTTCAAATTGCTTGCGCTAAGGGGACATATGTAGTATATTAATTAGCAATCTAGAGGAATTTCGATAATGAGGATAGAGTAACTCAAAAGGAGTAATGTATGGAGGAAATAATAAGAGGTTCTTACCAACGTAATATGTGGCAGAAGGAGAAGCTTGCAAATAATGTTGATGGCAGGTGAGCTGAGCAAGCTGTTGGGATAGAAAATATTAGAGTTTTTGGACAAGTGATTATGTGTAGGACAAATGGTTATGGTTTTCCCTTGTCAGAGCTGAAGTGAGCATTGCTGAAACCTTGGGGAAGGCTATTGTGAAGTACTAGTGAAGAATAAAGGAAGAAAAAGCTTTGGAAGGGGTTACCAGACTGAAAAAGTGTGTAAAGTCAGAACAAAAGCACATGCATTGTACTGAACAGTTTATAGGTTTCCAGCCTGAAATTTTCAATTTTGTGAATATATAGTCAGACCATATCACTCTAGAATCATTCCGTTCTGCTGGATAAAATTAGTCCTCAACATCCTCTCCTGATTCTCTGAAGAAATAGGATAAATTCATTTCATAGCATAAATGAAAATGGGCTCTGATAAGTTCATGTAACTGCCTCTGCTTAGCTCAGTCCTGATTTTTGCCCACAGACTGCACCAAAATGTTTGAAATTTCTAGTGCTCCTGTAGAGAAAAAAATAATAGAAATGTCTTACAATAGCAGGAAGGTATTATAAGATTCCTATTTGCAAACACACATGCATTAGTATTAGTAGTATTAGTATTATTACCTTGCAAGATAATTTAAACAGAAATAAGGGCCAGATATATCCCCCCCAACCCCCCCAAAAAAAGAACTTGGTCTTTAAACCAGAAAAAAGCAGTTGTCATTTTCTGAAAGATGTGTTCCCTGATCATTGGGATGTCTGAAATTGCATGTAAATGCAATGAAAGATATTATTTCCAAATGTAAAAGAAATTTCAGCTTATTTCTATCATTTGGACAGTTGCCCGGATTTCTAGAACATAATACCATCTTCTTAAATCAAGAGGACAAAAATTAAAGTAATTATAAAATTCAAGTGTGGTTTTATGGTGTGATAATTACGAAATGTGTATGATACTCCCAGTTTACTTCCCTGAAAATGATAATAAAAATCTCTTGTAGGCCAGACAATTGTTCATAGTCAGCAAAGAGGAGCATGTGACTCTGTTCACTTAAAATGATGGAGAGGAATTAGTACTTTCTGATGGTTCCCTATCATTGAGAGTAATCATAACCTTTGCTATAGCGTTATATTTTTTTTCTGTAGTAAAGAACTATTTTCAAAAGGCCTGAAAAACTTAGTCCAAGGAATCTATTACCTGGTAAATATCTGATATATAGTATTTTGCAGATAGATATTTACTTGAATAAAATATCAGGAAATTTCTATATCTTGACTAGTTGAGTATTTGCTCATGCAAGGAAAATAAGCCCTGAGCTAATATTATAGCAAAACTTTTTAGCTTTACTGAGAAGCAGAAAAGGTCTTTGACCTCTCAGCTAAGTGACTGTACAGGCAATGTATATAAAACTGGCCCCTAGTCAGACCCTTAAAACAGCCTTGACCTCCTTAAGGTAGTGTAGCAATAGAAGAACATGATATAGAAAATTATGTTCTAATATAGAATTATTTTTTCCTAAAGATAATAATTTCATGTCCCAGGTGATATGAAATGTCAGCATGTTCCTTAGATTGTGTGTAGTTACGAGTGAAACCAGAGAAAAACAGTTTTCCTTGCCTCTTGTGGCTTTTTCGTAAGACCCAAGTGATTTTAAAAGGAAAGGAGCACATAGGCCATCATTTTAGCCCACAGAGCTGGTTTTGCCCAAAGGAGGGGCCTGCTGTACCTCTGTGTTTGTGTACAGGCACAAATTGCTTTAGAACTCCAAAACTCCTTGAGTGAAAGCAAAAGGACTTTTTTCTTGAGAATGCAGATGCTGAGCTTTTTAACCTGGGTTAGTGAACAGTTAAAATGATGACTAATTTATGTTTCATAATGTAGAATGTATTTTGGTTTATTTCTGAAATTCTTCTGTGGCACAATGGTGGTGAATTTTTCAGCTGCTGACTTGTGGTTGTACACCTCTGGATAAGAAAGTGGTCAAATCATTATTCAGTGCTGACCCTGGGTCCTGCTCTGTATTCAGAATGTAGAGATTCACAGATTCATGGAATTGTAGGGGCTGGAAGGGACCTCCAGAGATCATCGAATCCAGCCCCCTGCCAAAGCAGGTTCCCTAGAACAGATCGCACAGGTAGGTGTCCAGACAGGTCTTGAATGTCTTCAGAGAAGGAGACTCCACACCCCCCTGAGCAGCCTGTTCCAGTGCTCTGTCACCCAAATGACACATGCACGGCCTGTAGGATTGAAGGCTTTCTTTCCTGTGTGATAGCAGTGCACAGATGTCTTTGGAAAGGGGCATTGTGGAGTGCAGTGATTCTTTGGCAAGTATAAATGATATGTTCTTTAGTATCACTTGCTCTGAAAGGGCATTTATTGATTGCCTACACATTGAATCCTATTCTGCTGCTTCTAACTGGGAAGAGAGAGTATAACTGAAATCTCAGTGTTAACGTTGAAAAGAGGAGTGTTTGGACATGGCACAGGAAAAATCTCTAGGAATGAGGGAAGATCAGTTTTTATGAATGGAATATGGTTTAATTTGACAGATGTGAGACAGACTAGAAGACCTTTTACAATGTCATTAAATCTGTTGGAACTGTTAATGGAGGACACGTTTTCTCTTTGACAGTTACATTAATGCAGTGTAATAGTAGATCAGAGTAGTTCAGACCTAAAAGTGATGTGACAGCCCAGCACTCTCGTTTGCTAATGACTGTGAAAGCAATACTACATTTCTATTTTAGCCAAGCCATTATATTCCTGTGAAGCATGTCAGATATATCAGGTAGGTTTTCTTGCTTCTCTATTTTAGGGAGGAAGGAGTGGTGAAGGGGGGCATTTTTTTTCAGTTTTGCATGGTTTTCAAGAGCAGGCTTAATGCCCAGCAGGGCTTCTTAAAGGACTGGTAGGCTCCAATGGACATTTTCATACCCATTCCCTAAAGTAGGCAGCAGTTGCACTGGTAAAGCCTTAGGGTAATTTTGCAGCAGAACTGCAAACTGTTGCTGACCTCTCCAGCAGATGAGAAGCCATCTATTTAATGGGAAATCCCACAGTGATTAATGTTAAAATTTTAAAACCCCACCGCCCACCCCCTGTGGACGCACTGTAGAATTTAATGCTGAACAATAAGACACCTTCAAGATAGGGAAAAAATATACAGAGATACTTACCACAGAAATAAAAAACAGCTTAAGAGAAATTCCTCCAGAATGCTATGAAATGCAAATAGGATTCATCTCTATGGGTCTGTATCTTTTCCTTATGCTTACAGTAGCTTTTAAGATAAAGAACACCTAATTGCAGGGACCTTAGAGGACACTTCCTGGGCTTGTATCAAATGAAATATTCGTGACTCTAGTGCTTGCAGAATATTATTTCAGCTAGTTTTAAGAATTAAAATTAATTTTGGTTATGCCCCTACATGCTGCTTAAAGGTAACAATTAGACATTAGGAAAAAATTCTTCACTGAAAGGGTTATCTGGCATTGGAACAGTCTTCCATGGGAGGTGGTTGAGTCACTGAGCCTGGATATATTTAAAAGATGGGTAGATGAGGTGCTTAGGAATATGGTTTAGTAGAGGACAGGTGTGGTTGGACTTGATGATCTCAGAGGTTCTTTCCAACCTAGTGATTCTGTGAATATATTCTGCAGAAGACATCTTTGCCCTCTCACTCGCTGATCCAAAATTGACTAATAGCTTGGAGTAGTAGTTCACGGTGTGTTATTGAGCTCCCAAAGGCCTGCTCAGTAAACTTAGGCTGAAAGTCTTGTTTCTGCAAATGAGTCTTGGAATTTTTGGTGATGTAAAACTTCTGAGCTATATATTCTGTTAGTAAAAACATTTCAGGGGATGGACCCACTTCTGTCATCAGAGAAATTAGTCCTTCATATTTATTAGAGGAAGCTCTTCCATCTCTAGTTGAATTTTGCTCCTACAGAATTTGGTGTTTCCCATCCTTTAGGTTGCTGCTTGGGTTTTTGGGTCATCTAATTCATATCTTCAAACCATGTGATAGAAATTTTTAAGTGGATTTCGCAAATTGATTTAAGAATTCAGTTTTATGGTAGCTGCTCTTTTTTAGCTTATAAAGGGAGACCAACAAATCTTACTGCTAGAAAAAAACTGCATGCTTAGGTCCCTCTTTCCTGGTTACTCTACATCTGTTTCTCCCTTCACATAGCTATTGAGAGTAGTATTATCTAAGCAAAATTACATGTTGGTACAGTCAAATAAATGTATGAATTAGCCATGAATATATTTAGGTTCAAAATCAGGTTAGATTTCTAACCATCATGTAAATATTTGAGATAAAATCTCCCAACTTGCTTTTAAGATGGGCCATGAAATCTTTGCGAATAGGAATATTTTCATGATTATGGACATAAGACAAGACTCAGAACCTGATGAATCTCTCTATAATTCCCCTCGCTATCTTTCTAAATTTAGATCTTTAATTTTTCATGCTACATATCAATAATGTTAGATTAACTATTGCAGATGGATAGATTGCATCAATTTAAATCAATGGCATGTTTTCATGTGCAGTCAATCACTAGAAATGATCTTTTTCCCACTTTGTTTTCAGTCTGCATTTCTGTTCTTGTCTTTTTTATTATTTGAATTGGATAGAAACTGAATCTCAAAGTGACGTGAGTCTAACAGTTTGAAAATAGTTTCTGGAAAATCTAATTAAAGAGTTGGAGAAATGTTGCTGGGTAACATTGTGAGTTCAGAGCCTGGTTAAATGAAATTTTAAGAATCTCATTCACCGGCAGTTAAGTTTTTATGATTATTAGAGACAAGGCCAAGGATCGAGTGTAATAATTATCAAAGAGAAGAATGAAAAATGGTGTTGAAGCATTAACTAAAACAACACTAATTAGACTACCTAAGTCTTCCCTAGGTGAATATCTACTCGTATTTCTTGAAGTTTTAAGTTGTTTTAATATGTTAAAGATCATACCAGAGGACTATTTTATGTAAGAAGGCAAAGCCTTCCTCAGATTATATAATTCTTTCATATTGATATTTTGGAAAATGTTTCTAACAGAGTATTTCTTTACATTGAGTATAACTTCTTTGAGTAACTACCAGATGCATGGGTAAGTTAAGGAGAAACTGGAGTGTTTGACAAAGTAAACAGAAATACATACAGGGCTAATCCAAAGCCCAGGATGTCAATAAAAACATTTCTACTGATTTAAATAAACTGTAGGTCAGGCTAGTGTTGCTGAAGTCATCTGAGTAATGGACTGCCCCAGCTCACAGTACAAAGGGGACTCTTTATATATATGTCCAAACAGCGTGTTTGGAAGGCTTCCAGCAGAGCTTGGCTCTGATTTGACAGTAATTTGTTTCAGCTTGTTAAGCCACTACTACATAATTTAAATAAATGGTATTTTAATGGATGCTGATAAAAAGAGATGGACTTTATGACATGTAGTTCAATTTGTGAGCCTGACTGCTTAAATACCTCAGTTTTGCCAGCACATAAATGACTTCTCATTAACAAAAATAAACTCACAAAGATAGCATGTAAACATTTAAAAAGTCTAGGAGTGTATGTTGTGGAAAAAAGAAATCAGTTTAGAGTTTGAACTCTTTGTTGAGGTAATTTCATATGATGATTCTTATAGAAACCACTTGGGAACATTTATTAGCAAAACTTTTGAATGTTGTGTTTCAGTCGCAATTTAGGTCTCAAGGGAAGTAAAGGAATTGAACTTGGTTTGTCTCTTGAAATGGGGAAACTCAAATGAGATGCAGCATTCCAGGTGTGGCAGAGCTAAATCATGACATGCATTGTTGTGCTGACTGTACTTTTAGTGGCACATCCCAGGACATAGTTTGCCTTCATTGCTGCAAGGAGACAACTTCCAACTCCTGTTCAGCTTACTGTCCACCAGTACTTCCAAAGCCAGGCTTTAGCTAGGTACATCTCAGCCTACTCTGCTTGGCTATTCCATCCCATGTAAGTCACGCCAGGCTTTACATTTTTCTTTGCTAAACCTCATGCATTTCTTGTTAGTCCAGTCTTCTAGCCTGCTAAGGTCTCTGTTCCTAAGGTGGATTCCAACCATTTGTAAAGATATTGAATATTGTTGGACCCCAGTAATGACCCCTAAGGAACTCTACTTGTGACCACCTGCAACTCTGAGCCATTAAGTGCTACCTATGTATAGGGAAGTGCCTTCCCTGATTGACATCTCCAACAGTTTTTCACATGTGTTTCCTTTGGTTATGTAGTCTGGAGATGGCAATCTTCTGAGCATAAAAAAATGCACCCTCTTTGTAGAGACTTACAGCATTTATAAAATCATAGATGGCTGTGATATGTGAAAGAAAAATGTGCATAGGTTTATATACCACCCATCTGGCAACAGTTTCCAGGACTGTAATTTACATAAGATTCATACATTTCAGAACATTTTGAATACTCTAGAGAGCTGTAGTAAAAATGTAAATTTTGCTTTGAAGCAATGTCTATCAGTGTATTTTATTCACACTTATTTTTTTGTTTCAGTAATTTCTAAGTATTATATTTTGATATTTATTGTCTCAGGAGATCTTTCATTAGTAATAAAATGAGTACAAATAATATTGCAGTCATAAATGTAGAGGCAAATGGTCATTAAAATGTCAAAAAAAGAAGATGCTAATTAATTTACATGCTTCATGGCACAATGTGCTTGGCAGATTGTTTTGTGTTAGGTTGTTTCAGCACAGAATTGATTAACTTGTTCAGTCTTTAATTGTATGTTGTGTTGAATAGTTACGTTATTTCTTAATGCTCCTATAGTATATTTCAGGAGACTTAGGAAAACAGATGGATATCGTGACAGTCTTATATTCAAGATGGGCCTGTATTAATGTTTTTTATCAACTAAATTTGGCAACTATCAACTAAATTTGAGAAAAAAGTGGGATTAAGAGGGCTTGAAATCGAAGTCTAGATGTTAGATTTATGACCGGTCATTTTGGTCAAGCAGGAAGAACATTCTCTGGCACAGAGAAGTTTTCAGTTACAAATTGCAAATAAACTTTGAAGTTAAAAAAAAGAAAGAAAATAGTATCTCTCCCAAGTAGGATACATACAGCACTTCCCTTTTTTGGGATAAAGGATACAGTAAGATTATTAAAGTCTTAGCCATGAGAGTTATATTGTATTGGACATCTCTGTATCCTCTTGAACTAAATGTTCATTCTTCCCTAATGAAGTTACTAGGAAATCTTTGTTAGGCTTTGGGATTACACTTTGCTCTCCTTGCATGGCAGCTGAGCACTGATGATTCCTGGGGTAAGTTTCAAATGACAAAAACACGTCACTTGGTCTTTGATCATGGTTTCAAGCACTGATAGAAAATATTTAGTTGTCCACTGTTAGAATTTTCTAAGTCTAAACCTGTTAAAAGCAAGAATTAAATTGCACAAGGGTAAAACTGCTAGTGCAGTAACTGAGCATTGTTTTGTAAAACTGGACAAACATCCTGCCTGTATCTTATGAAGAGTTTTTTTCACTTTTCAGCTGATTTATTACAATCAGTCCTGTTGGAGGGTGCCTGAACTTACTTCCTCTTTCCTTTTCAGTTTCCTCATTTTAGCTCAGATGGTGCTTTACTTTAAAACACATAATATGGTAAAAGGTCTGTTATTTGACCTGGGACTAGGGTCATGCAACCAATCTTAGCTAGTCTAAAATTAAATGTAAACAATGCTAAAATATACTGAATAATTCTCAACTTAAAATTGGGAGCTGCCAAGTAGAACAGTACTTTATTATTGCACAATAAAACACAATGAAAAATATGACCCTTAATGATTTAAGGTGTTTGTATGATGAATATACCAAACCTTTTATTTTACAGTACTATTATTGCAGCTGTACCTTACTTGCTGAGGGCTTGAGGAGACATTTCCTATTTGTTAGATTTATAGCCTTACAACCTCACAAATAGTAGGAATTTTCCACTGGTGACTGCACAATGTATTTCCATACATTGGAAATACAAAATTATTTTTAAAATTGATGTTTTTCACAAATTTCCATTTCTAGTCTAGAGTCAAGTATTTCCTATTTCTACAGAGCATTTTTTCCCCCTCTTAGCTGTGATGAGTGTGTTTACAGTTAGATAACCAATTATAGTTGCAGTACACCACCAGGATAATTTATATTATGGAATTCATTATCTACGAAATCTGAAGTTACAAAAAAAAATTTTTAAAAAAATTAATCATAGACTATGGTTTTAAGAGACACAAGCTATAAAAACTTAATATCAAGATTAAACTGTTTATCTGTAGGTTTGTTCTTTTGTTGGTGTTTTGTCACCCCTCATTTCAATTTTGTAGCTGCAGCAGCTTCGGCAGTTCCCTGCTGTGAAATGAGAAGAAAGGCTAGGAAATGTTGCATGGAGGTCCTGCAGGATCTTTAAGAGACCAAACCGACAATTGCCATGAATTAATCCAGCTTCCTCGGTGAAGCCACGTGAGCTGTCTCAGTACTATGTTCAATTCTGTTCCAGAGTGCTTATAAGTACAGAATCACAGAATCACAGAATCGTAGGGGTTGGAAGGGACCTCGAGAGATCATCGGGTTCAACCCCCCGCCAAAGCAGCTCCCCAGCTCATATTGCTCAGATAGGCGTCCAGGCGGGTCTTGAATATCTCCAGAGAAGGAGACTCCACCACCCCCCTGGGCAGCCTGTGCCAGGGCTCTGTCACCCTCACTGGGGAAAAGTTGTTCCCCATGTTGGTGCGGAACTTCCTGTGCTCCAATTTACAGCCATTGCCCCTTGTCCCATCTCCACAGATGACTGAAAAGGGGCTGGCCAATCCCCCCTGCATCCCATACTTAAGATATTTATAAACATTAATTAGGTCCCCCCTCAGTCTTCTTTTCCCCAGGCTGAACAGCCCCAGCTCACTCAGCCTTTCCTCATACGGGAGATGTTCCAGGCCCTTAATCATCTTCGTAGCCCTTGTCTGGACTCTCTCCAGGAGATCCCTGTCTCTTTTATACCAGGGAGCCCAGAACTGGACACAATACTCCAGGTGGGGCCTCACCTCCTTCGACCTGCTGGCCACACTCTTCCTGATGCATCCCAGGATCACATTGGCCCTCTTAGCCACCAGCGCACACTGCTGGCTCATAGCCAACCTGTCATCAACCAGGACCCCCAGGTCCTTCTCCACAGAGCTCTTCTCCAGCAGGTCATCCCCCAGACTGTACTGATACAGACGGTTATTCCTCCCCAGGTGCAAGACTTTACACTTGCTTTTATTAAACCTCTGACAGGTATCCAGACATATTGTTTATTGTATCGTGGGTCCTAAGAACACCTGTGGCTGTATTTCTGCTGATCTGGCAGGGGATTAATTCACATTCAGATCTTGCTTTGATGAGTGTGTGTGGTGAGCAAGATGGTTTAAGATGGCCAGTGTTATTTAGTTACTGTAATTAATTTGGGGAAAACAGAAATTATAAACAGAAGTTTTTTCCCTCAGTCAGTGAAAGCAAATGAACCATACTAAAAAAGTGAAATTATGTGAGGAGATCTGGAGCTTCTCTGCTAAGCTGTCAGGCTTTTTAAGCATGATGCCTTACAGCTAGGAAAAGTTGAAGCTATTTTGCCAATATTTTGTATTGGCTATGGAGTCCAGACAAGTCTCATTTTCTATCAGAAACCCAAAAAGACATGAAATGCTGCTTTTACAGCTTAGTGTCACTCTCTTGGTTGACCTATTTAATAGGACATTGTTCTGAGAAGCTCATGAGTAAGAAAAGCCAAAACCAGAGCTGTTGTTAGCTGGGAAGTTGCATGTGCCAGAAATGGTACTTAAAACAATCTTCATGTGACTGTGATTCAGAGAAATTTCTGGTGTTTTTAAAAGTTGTTGAAGGTCACAAACTACTCACCTTCACGCATTAGCTCTGTTGTGTGAAGGGAGTTACTTGCGAATGATCAGCATGTTCTCATTGTTTGCACCGTGTTTGAAAGGGAATTCTGTGGATTCAGTATAATGGCATGAGCTCAGTCTCACAGCCTAACATGGGCAAAGCTTTCATAACCTTCAATCACTTATTGCATAAACTGGGAAGGGGAGTGTCACTTGTAGCTGGGCCAAAGAATCAAGACCCTGTCCCATTTTTCATTAAAAAAAAAAAAAGGAAAAAAAAAAGGCAAAAAATAGTCATCTTTGTTGTTTTTAACTGTTTCATTAGAAGCTTCCTTAGCAAGTTCAGAAGGTCGTTGCACATGTGTCTGTCCCTGTGCTTGTGTTCTCCAAGTATTTCTCTTTCATTTGCTGTGGTTTATATTAAAATAAAGTTCATAGTCAAGTGATGAAAGCTTGGACAGCAGTTTTAAAAGTGTCTCTTGAGTTCCAGGAACTCAGCTATTGTGAATTATTATTCTGAAAAGAGACAAGTTTCTGTCATTTAAAAAGACAAGGGAATTTCTATGCAAGGTAGTAAGTTTTTAAAAGCCTAAAAAAAAAAGTATTTAAAATGTGTGAGATTTAAGCATTGAGATTGAAAAAGGATTATTCTGGTTAGCTTTTACACCTAAAATTACGATGCTGAGTGTTTTTGGGGTTTTTTTTAGATTAAAAATACTCTGCAGTTACAGTCTTTTTAGTGGAAAAATCACTACATTTAGAAAAAACCCGAACAATTTCAATTTTGTTGCGTTACTTTTAGAATGCTAGCTGAAGTTTTAATGAAATAAGGAGTTTTCCCAGCCACAAATTTTCATTGTGTAATACCTGAAAGATACAATGGTAACATAACATTTTTATGAAGAGTTCAAGAAAACATTAACTTAATTGAGGTGACAGTCAGTTACTTTGATTTTTAAGTTTCTGATAAGCATAACAATATTAGAAGAACGTTGTTTTGAGTTGAAGATAATAAAAGCTGATTTTTCATTTGGCTGAAACTTACGGTACTGCACCTGCAAAAATGACTATGAATCCATGTTTGTTCTTGCAGAGAAAGGGTGGTTGGGCAATCCAGCATCTGTTAGTTAAATATGTGTAACTTGTGCCTGAAGGCAAGTATAAAATCAGAAGCTCTGTTTAACGTGACCTGCTCTATTCAAGAAACCTTGTCTGTATTGCTCAGTCTTGCAACACTGCCTAGAGTCTTTTGTGAATTGAGATTTTTGGATCAAATTTAACTAGTAAGAAAAAAGTCTCAGCATGTGAGATGCATGATGCAAAGCCTCTGAGAAAACTATGAACACAGTCGATGTAATCCAAGAAGTCTTTTCAGACAGCACACAACCTTTCACTTACCAAGGTTTAATTTATTACATGAACTATGAAATTAGCTAAAAACTCAGATGGGTGATAGAAATGGAGATGCATAGGCTTAATTATCAAATAGATTGGTTGATCTGTTTCTTAAGATTACATAGAAATTCCTTGTCTTTAAGTATATTTCTTTACAGAATAATAATTTCTTTGTGCAGAAGAGAAACAATGCGAAGAGATTGCACTGCAGAAAAACAAATGTCTGTATATGCTGACAGAAATAGAGGAAGCTTTCCCAGGACATGAAAACACAGTACAGTTGGAGGTGATGATAGGATCTGACTGTTTCTGTTCGGGAGATCTTAACTTTAAAATGATTGCATGTTACTTTAGGTGGCAGATTGTTTTACCTCCCACTGATAAAAGATTTTTTTTTTCCTGGACATAATAAATAAAATGCCAGTAATTTAGAAATTCAGTGGAATCAACAAGAATTTGAAGTGTGAAAACATAGTCAAATGTTGTAAATGTCAATTTAAGTTCTCTTTTTAAGGAGTAAGAATTGTTACCAATTTATCCAGATTTAAAAATTAAGTCTAGGGAATGGACTATGTAATCTTTAATGAATGTACCTAAATCTTGCTAAATGCAAAATGCATATTTGTAGTTTCTTACTAAAAATTAGTCATACAAAACACCCACAAAACACCCACAAAACTTGCAGTCAATATCACTACATATTTGAAATTTCAAAAGGTGTTTATTTTGCTGCTATTCAGCTTCTTGTTTTGGTCCATGTCATAAAAATAGATTGTTATTTCATCTGTTGTATATCGTAAAAATAGAACCTCGGTGTTTTGATCAGTTGACATAATTTCACGAGTGCCTGGAAATATAAAACTACTTAGGAAAGTAGAGAGAATATTTCACTTTAAACTTGTCCTTAATGTTATTTACTGTGGAACATTTGGACTTTACCTATCTCTGCCTCTATCCCTGTTTTTAATAAATTGTATCTTTCTTTCAGTAGTCAATACCACACTCTCTCGCTTTCTGCAGGGAGGATTTGCCCTAGGCATACAGCAATCCTGGAGGTTTCTCTGAAGGGCTATCTCCAGAAAAAGGTTTAAACTGGTAATCTGGCTTGTCCGTGAAATGAATGGCAGCCTGTATCTTTTGTGATTATCACTTTTGATGAATTTTCAAGTAAAAATCCAAGTGTAGTCTCTAATAGGAAAACTTGGTATAAGTATTTAAATCCCTTCAATAAGATAAAAAGAGAGTGCATCTTCACTGGGTCTTTGCTTTAGATCAGGGGTGAAGTTGTGAAGTGACTCTCCCTGTTTACTCTTACTGTGTAATGGCTCACATTGCAGAGCAGCCAATGTCAAACAAACAAAATTAAAATGGAAAGTGTGCTCCAGAATCACACTGGAAAAAATTGCTATGGTGTTTACATTTGTGTAACTCTTTGAGGCCAATGTGTGAGCCCAAGGAGGGGCTGAGAACTTTTCAAATTGCCTGCTGATTATGGTTTACTTTGAAACTTGCTGAATAGATAGCCCTGGAAGTCTGCCAAAGTTACAGCCAAAGTTGCAGCAAATGGCTCAGAATATTTTGCTGGAGAGGTACATGTTTGTTACTGATAAACCAAGAGTGAATTCAAAGAAAATTGCACAGAGAGACTGTGCTCTGATTTTGTGGAAAATCTGGCAGCTTTTCAGGTAATTCATAGGCTGAAAAGATGGTGTGGATATTGAGTAATAAATCTCCTATCTTTTATTGTTTATTTGCAGGGAAATATTCTTTGTAAATAGGATTTTATTAGAGGCAGTATGAAACACTTCCAGCAATTTCTCCTGCTAGTAGCAGTACTGTGTCTCATCTGACTGTAGAACTACAACTCAAAGAATCATATGTGGCCCCAATCTGAATTACTTTTCCTTGTAGATCCATGCACATACTGTGGGAACAGTTGATACCCTTATTGAGGCTATTTTGTGCTAAGAATGCACTGTTAGCCTCTGACTCTAGCACCTTCAAACAATGCATTCCTAACGTAATTGCTCAGCTAAAAAAGAGAAAATCTTAATTAAAATAGAGAAACTCTTAATTAAAATCAGAACCAAATAATTTGACTTGGAAAGAAGGGGATAATTGCAGAATGATTTAAAAAGAATGATTCAGTTACTGAATGTTTTAAAAAGAATTGGAAAACATCCGACTGGTCTTTTGCTTTTCCCTTTTTCATTTTTATTCTAGTGTGCCAAAGCAGCAGCTTTGAAACCATAAGGAATCTTTTTGACTCTGTTGGCAAATAATAGGTCACAGAAACCAAGTGTTGGGCCATGCTTCCTTGCTTCTACTTTATCTCACGTGGTGGTCTTCCAGGACAATTTTCTTGGTCACTCCAGTCATCTGGCCAGATGTGAGTGCACGGCACTACAGAGTGCTTGTGGAGGAGAACTGCAGTCATCTGTGTCCCCTATGCTAAATCAGCCCCTAGATGTACTTTTGTATAGAACCCACTGCACAACGCTTGATAAATAAGTTTGCTGATAACCATTTCTCTGTATATCTTCTGGTATCTGTGCATCCAGTTTCCACTGGTAAGTGTGTGTCTTGTTAGGAATATCCTTTGTGAGATAAAAGCCTTCAAGGTCTTACTCTTTGCTGCTGCTAAAGTTAGTGATTTCACTGTTATGATGGGGAGCATATGTTGCCTTTTTGTCACTCTCAACGGAATTAAGGAATTACAATGCAAGTAATTTACTTTCAGCACGTTGCTTTATTTTCCTGGTTCGCATTAATTCAAAGAACTGACTACTGTAATTGCTTTTGAAACATCACTTTGGATTTAGAACAATCAACAATTTTAGAACAAACAACAATTTAATTAACAAAAGTTATTGTTTTTTTGTTGGCTGTGCAATCTGCACTTAATTATTTATTTTGTGTTGGGACCATTCATTAGAAAGAATAATGTCATATTTCTGTGGTGCTATTTTTAAATCCTGTAAAACCTGTCAAGCAATAGATCTTACCTTAGTTCAAAGATTAAATTTCTTCTCTATTATTATATTATAAAACTCTTACATAACTTGACACAAAATTAAATTAGTTAAATACTATTACTGTTTCTTCTTTCCTGAAAGAGAATTGTTGACTGGCTCTTTCAGTTGGAAATGTCTGTCTTGGAGAAAGTTAATTTCATTAGAATGGTTCTGATGCATCTTTTGGCTGATAAGTGATGATACCACTTTGAATCTCGGGGGGAAATCCTTAATATCAATGAAAAATTGAACAAGTGTTCTGTTTAATACCAGATTTACAAGAAGAAATTTCTAAATAGTTTACTAATCCTATGCATTTGCTGCAGGGTCCTTTGCGAATAGTTCTAAAGAATCTTTGAAACCTAGTCTGATTAAACTTTTATTGCCATTACTTCTTGTTTGCTTTATTGTAGTAGCATCTATGTTTGTGAACCGGTAATGCTTATTCAGTTGGATAGTCAGGGTAATCATGTAATAAAGGGACAGCTTCTATCCTGAGGGATTTCTTCCTAGGCCTCATCTGTACTACTGCAGGAGCAATATGTGCCAAAACTACCTCTCCTCTATCACAGTCTTATGGTTTCCTTTTATTCCATTTCTGTTTTGTCCTTGAATGTTTGTTTTAATAACAACATGTTTTGGTCCCTGCACACTCATGAGTGGTCTGATCTGAAGAAATGTTAGGTGTAGTGATCACAGGACCACCAGGCAAGATCCACATTTGAAGCTTCCAGTGTTATCTATTGGATTGGTTTCTCTCATAATTTGCAAAACAGAGAAGCTGGGTATAATTACATGGAGTTTTTAGGCATAGGCAACCTAAGCTAATTACATTAACCATGGAAAGTGTGAAGAATGAAAAACAGAAAGAAAAAAATAATGTAAGAGATGAATCCCTGGCAGAAACTAATGGCATTGGAGGATCATTTATTTTCGGATAGAAATGTTAGCTGCTCTTGTAAGTCCTTTTGCATGTTTTAAGTGTTTAATGAAGTTGCACAGAAGTCTTTAAATAACTTCTGTTTGATTCAACTAACTCTTTGTTCTCTTTTCAAATATTTTTCTATTTTTTTTTCCTCTTTTGTTTATCATATGCTCACCCATATAAGAAAATTGTATCAGCAAAAGAGACTTTTTTTGTGCTATACTTGCAAAAATTCTGGGAGCAGCCCCAGCTCTGAGTGCACTTCCTACCATTGTCATAAATCACTAGCTCTGTGTTTTGCCTTACTTGGGAAATTCTTTTGTAAATCAATGGCTGCACTAAAAGCTGTTGTTTATGAAAGGATGGTGAGAGCTGTGCTCTGAGATTATTTCAGGTTTTTTTGAGTTTTTCTGGGAGTCAAGCAACATACTTATTTCCTTTCTCTTCATCCAGTTTGTGTAATATTTGAGTTTCAAAGGAAATTTTAAATACCCTAAACAATACGATTATTGATGTTTCAGTAATACGTTTTGGCAGCTTAATGTATTCATTTTGTGATAAAAGAATAATTGATTTTTTTTTCAACTTTTACCACTGCTTCTGTCTATTTTGCAGTGCTGACTGTTGTGCTGTAAAATAACTCTTAATTCCTAAGCTATAGAGATGCCATATTTTGCGTCTAAATCTCCCATTTCATTGTTAGGGGGCTCCTTTTTTTAATTTTCCCACTGTACCTAAATCCTGGGTAGTCAGCATTCTTGGCAGGGATGGTTAGCATTGTACAAATGAAGGGGGTTGTAGAAATTGCGTATATTGGAAACAACTAATCATAGCTGATTGTGTTTTCTGGACAAAAATTCTTTGAGGTCCATCTATTTATTGTGCTTTATTTCTTTTGAATAATCTTCACTGCTGTTTTAGTGAAATATGAATGCTAACAGTATTATTGAAATTATTTAAATGAAAGAATACTATTTTAAAGTAGGGTTTTGTCAATTATTAATAGATCTAATTGACACTGGAAATCTTCACTGGTACAGTTTTGAATGTGACAAATTCTGTTCTCAGTTGTATGTTTGCAATTCGCAGCACATATTTAACAAATACAAAAAAATGTGGTGTTAAGGAGTTTAGCTATGGTACATATTGCTATTTTTTTTTTAGCCAAACTCAGTTTAAAAGTAATCTTGTAACATTCTTGGCACTTTTTTTCTGATCATTTTATTGCCCCCTTCTGAGATGGAGGTCATAATCCCCTCAGTTCTGCAAATGAACATTGGCAGGACAATGCTCTGAAACTAATATAGAAGACTTTTCCAGAAGAGAGGTAGTTGAGATCAGCCTTGAAATTCATTATTTTCTTCATTACTACTGCTTCACGTTACATTGAAAATGGGTACCTTTTTCATGTTACTGCTGTGAACCTTAATGCCTCTCATGCTAATATAAATACAAAATTGCACATCTAGGAAAAAGCTTCCTATCTGAATCCTCCACTGAATTGAAATCATCAGATTGTACCATGCCATTTTACTGTGCCAGAGCACAGCTAGTAATACATGTCAGCACATAGAATGTCAAATAGAGAGCTTTGCTGGCAGAATAAGCCTGAGGCTTAGTGATGGAATCTGTGCCTCTTCATTCAGATTCTCCGAGGCTGTTTACATGATAAAAAAGGGCAGAAATTTTCTGTTCATAAAAACATACATATATTTAGAAAATAATTTTTCTGAAATACTTTTTCTGAAATTGGAAGCGTTTACTTCCCATTTGCATTGTCACCTGTCATAGAAAATCCATCAGTAACGTAAATGCTTTTTCAGCCAGCCTTACGATTAATCAAAAGGAAAGTATGCTCCTGTAAACTCACCTGAGTTGCATTTGTTCAGCCAGACCTGCAACACCACTTTGCTGCACACTTGATTTTATCAGAAAGCTCTGGCAAAAAATACAGTCATTCTTTTCTGCATCAAATGAAAACAGAAGTCTTCATAACGTAGATGAAAGAGGCAGTGCTTCTTAAATGCATCTGATTAAGTCTCTTAAAGGGAATCTTTACAATAGACAGTAGGGGGAAACTGGATCCTTTCATCTGCCTTTTTTCTAGAGCATTCCTTCGCATATGTGTGAGTTGTTAATACTCAAGTGCTCCATTTCCCTATCCTATAGGCTGAACATGAACAGTGATGCTGAGTCCTTTTTGGTAGTACTACTGGTTTTTAGCAGAGCTTTTTTAGCTTTAAATTTGAGAAGAGAGGCACTGCATTTCACTGAGAGAAGGGCATGGCTTTGATGAATCTGCTTTAGGATGTATTAACTGTAGTTGTTAAGACATCTTGTTTCATAACCTTTCTCACTGTGGGTTTGGAAATACATGTATCTGTTACCTGTCACACAGGAGTCACTGCCTCATTTTGTACTGTCTCATAGCTGTTGTGCTGACCTGAATATTCCAGACTATAGTGAGAGAGTAAGTATTGCATATTTGTCTGTGATCCGTTTTAATGCATGTTTCCGTAGTGAAAGAAATTGTTCTGTTGTGATCAGGCTTCTAGATATCTTGGTAGTCAGCTAGGTCACCTGTGGCTGCACCACTGCTGAGAATGCAATGTCTGTAATCACTTACTCTAAAGCAGTTTTGTGATGTAACCCTTGTGTTACTGGTATTAGCAGAAGGAAAACAAACATTTTACTGATATGGAGTTGTTGAATGAATGAAGGTGTATTTAAGCACAGGATAACATCCAAGGGTACAACTACCTACTGAGAACCTGTAGTTCTGTAGATTCGGTTGGGAATTTAGCTGAGCTTTTAGAATTTCTTTTTTCTGGTGAAATCAAACATATGCCAAAGAACACTTTTCTCAAGACATTGAACTGCTGGCACTGTTTGGATCTAGCAAGTGGAGAAAGTACAGTAAAGTAGCACTGAGTGGCACATCCCCACCCTTCTGCCTTCTGTAAAAGTCAGAAAAACTACTCTTTCACTCAGGTAGAATTGGTTTCTGTTGATAGAGAAAATTATCAGGAGTAGAAAAGGATGAGATATGGATATATTTCTCTGTGCCCCAAAACTTAGCCTTATAGGAATTTGGCTTGAATATTTATTCTTAGGCCTCTTGGCTTAGTTCTTTTCTCTATGGAGCTAAACATGCAGTTGATAAATCCTTGAGAGATGTAAACAAGGGCCTAAAGTTTTGATCACCTTAGCATCTAATGTAAATTACAATCTTCAAAAATAAAGTATTTCTTCTCTTTCAGAGTACAGCTCTAGAATACCCTGACAATAAGGTTCAACAGCTAAGAAAAAAAAAATGCCCAAGGCATTATCTTTCTGAAACTGATTTCTGACCAGAAGTTTCATTATTAATGCTCTGTTTAGAGCATTTTCTGTTACATCATTTTGACTTGGGTTTGAACTCAGTTCCAGAGGTGAATATTCGTACTGCAAAGTGAGTGCTCCACCCAATGCAGTGATTATTCAGGTTCAAGAGATTTCTTTTCCAAATTTTCCACCCAATGTGTGGCGACAGAACACTTGGGATGACACAACTCCTTTCTGTATTTGTGGGAACCGTTGCTATGAGCAGATCCTAATCCCATATGTAATATTTCATTTGCAGAAAACAAACAAAAAAACCCCTCTCAGAACTCCACACATGCTACCCAAGTAACAAAGAATTATTTGTGACTTTTTAAGTCATTTGAGTTTGTCCGGAGAACTTGATTACTTGATAACCTCAAAGCTACTTGATCTTATTATTTGATAGCCTGTGCAAATGGTCTTGTCTCAGACTGAATCCTAACAGCAAAGAAATCTGGAGAAACCAACTAGTGTAATTCCTGCTTGAACTGAAGGATTGAGTAGCCACAGCAATAGAAAGTTCCTTTTTGCCTTCAGTACTTTCTCCTCAGACCGTGGTTGTGAAGCTGTGCTGTTGTCATAGCTTTGAACTTCTCTGAGCAAAGTGCTGACTGTATGAAGCTTAAATCAAAATTTGAAGCAAGTGGAGGTCAGTTTAGCTGAGTAAGGTAAAACTTGAAGCTGTAGAGTATGCTTCCTTGGAGACAGGCAAAACCCAGCTGAACAAAGCCTTGGATAGCCTGCTCTAGTTGATGCTGCTTTTACAGGAGGACTGGACTGATCGCTCTCCAGAGCTCCTTTCCAACCTCAGCCTTTCTGTGCATCTGTGGTTTTTTTGTTGCATAATTAATTTTTTTTTCCCTATATGGGAACATGTGAAATGAGGCATGTGATCTTTGCAGTGTCACCAGTGTTGTACATGAAGGGTATGTGATAAAGATAGGGAAGCAAAAAGAATGTAGGTTGTTAATAAAACATGATTACATTTTATTGTCCAACTTATGTAACTTTCGTTGGTTTTCAAAGTCTAAGATATTTAAAGTGAGAAGTCAGTGTTATTCTCTGAGTGGCCTTCTGTGTACAGAGAACAGACTGTTTAATGCAAACACCTGTTTAACATACTCAGCTTTTAAAATACTGCCTTAAACTTTCAGCAGAATCAGAGTTACCATTGTACAAAATAACTACAGTTATTAGAAGGACTTGTAAACATTACCCTGGAAAGTGCAATAATGGATACATCTGTCAGTAGTGTTTTGGAAAGCAAAAGTGCACTAGTAGTGGGAGTTATTTATTAATTTTCATAATTTGTGTCATTTTGTTCAGTAGTTAATGCTAAAGAGAGGAGGAATACAGCTAAAAAGGTTGACGCATGTAATTTATGGACAGAACCCAAGCATTTAAGTTGTCTGAGTAATGTTTTAATGTGAGCTCTTGATGCTAGTCCATCAATATGTTTCTTGAGGAGCTCATAACTGCAAGTTTGACAGTTACCTTGTGAGTTGTATAAATTTCTCAGTGGAAACTGCATGAACTTTTTAAACATAGTTGAAGGAGGGAAATGACAGATTCTGTCATTTGTCAGTAATCACAATCATATTAATATTCCTTCAGAGTGTAAATTAATCTTTTGGGCCACTGGTATAATTTTTACTCTTGAGCAATTCTTCTTTCTTCAGGATTCTCAGGGGTATTTTAAGTTATCTCTTTAGGTAAGTTTCAGTTTAACAGTGTGTGTCAATTAAGTGGGTGTTATAAGGAAGGCTTGCACTGTGTCAGGTATATATAAAAAGGAAAATGGTACTGATGGTTTTGCTGTTTCCAGAATTTGAAAAAGTGACATTTTTAGACCATTTCTCATACTGAGTTCCAGTTTTTTAAAGTACATTATACTTTCAAAAAATTGGAATAGTTTTGATTTTTTTAAAACCACTGCTTGTCTGATTTGACTTTCAACTGTATTTTACTTACTGTTCCTGATTCCATTTCTAAAGGTGCCATTGAACTACAAAATAGGCACTTCATGGGTTTTTTCTTTTTCTTGATATTAAAAGCCCCCATTACAAACTTTCCTATCTTTGCTATGAGATTGAGGACAAAATGGAAGGTTATAACAGCACTTAGTAGGAAAGAAAAATACACTGTTCAGATGTGTTTTAAAATTGGTTTTGACACGTGGGGTTACAGGATTAATATATATTCAAACCATCTTGCTTCTAGATCTTGTGTGCGTTTCCAGGTTGGGCTTTGTGTGAGAGACTTGCACAACTGACGGTTGAGAATTTGCACCAATTTTTGGATAAAGAGGATGTTTCTGGGCTATGCCTGGGTTGCTATACCCATGGACCAGCTGGTGTGGTATAGGGCTAGTGCAGGATTTGAAATTATTAGAAATGTCTCTTCTAATTAGAATGAGAAGAGTCTAGGGAGTTGAAATATAGAAGCTAGGACAAAGTAATTTTCTCTCTACTCTCTTTCAGCAGGTTCTGAATTTTCTGTTATATTTCTATCAGAATAACGCATTAACTCTGAGACCCGGAGATACATTTAAGTCAATTTACTACAGAATTTCCAGCCTGTTGCAACAGAGTAAGCTCAGACCTTTGCCCAAGAAGAAGATCTGCCAAGGAATGCCCAAGGCTTTGCCTAGGGAAATATTAGCTATTGCTATCAATAGTAGAGAGGTAGGAGGCAAAAAGTTATAGAGTGGGGAAAAGGGAAATGATTCATGCAATACCTTTTAACAATAACATCTTTTTATATATCAGTGTCCCCCAGGAGTCTCTGGAATGCCAAGTGCATCCCATTGCTGTGCTTATACAAAAATGAGGATAATTGGGTAAATGGGGACACTTGGAGGGAAAGGGCTGTAGTGAAATTTGTAGCCAGATGGGATGTGTTTTATACCACTTCTTGAAACCTGACAAGAATTGTGAAATAAAAATTAAAAGTTGGTTTCTTCTTATCCTTTAACTGCAAAGAAAATGGAATGGCCGGCTGCTTGAGGTTTCACTTTATTACCCTTCTGTGTTGCTTAAAATTAGCATCATTATTTGCTGATTTCTAGATAATTCAGTTTTCAAATGCACTTATCCTATCTCTTCCTCATTTCCTAGTATATTAGGGAAAGAGGGCAGTCAAGAAAGGAATGAATTATACAGCGTATCCAATGCCTATAGAACAAAAGCTCAGAGTAGATATAGAATACCTACATTTCAGAATGAAACAATCAGTTGAAAGTTGTGGGGGAGAGAGAACATTTCTTTTTGTCAGATTTCTCTGCGTCTTTTAATTACGCAGACCTAGCATAATCCAGTATTGCCATATTTGTTAGGAATAGCTGAGTGGTTTAAGATCTACATTTAGTTAATAGTGAGTTGGGGTTTTTTTCTGGGGGTTTTTTGGGGTTTTTTTTTTGGGTGAAGTCATTGCTAATTATGCTGGTGCTTGTGTCCTACCGGTTCTTTCCAGAACCAGTCTTTGAATAATTTCTGCTCTTCCTCTGCAGTAAAATCTTCAAATGCAGGTGCTACTGTGATCTGGGTATTTATTAACGTGGCTCACAGGGCTGGATTCTTGCATTCATGTTTCGATTCATGACGGTCATTCATCATGGTGTGATGAATTACCTTTTCTTGCTCTGTTGCCTGTTAGAGAGCATATGTGTTTTAGGCAGCCTTACTTAGGTGAGGCATGTGTGATTGCTTAATGTTGTGGTGTGGTTCCTGCAACCTGTATGACAGCTTGAGTCTCAGAAAGAGGGACAGGCAGTTTTATAAATAATCTCAACCTTTCCGCTTTCTACTTTCATATAAGTTGTCCAACAGAAAGTGAATGTCCCTGGAGAAATGTCCAAAATATTACATTCTATTCTCCCAGCATCCTATTTTTGATAGTATCAGAAATGTTTTGTTAATGTACGTGAATAAGCTTCCTGCAGACTGCCAGCCTCCATTAAAGGAGTATTTTTATTTCCTATCTCATTTCCTTTGTAAGAGACCATAAGGCCAGGAGGTACTGAATCTAAGGTTCTGCTTGTCTCATAGTACAAAATGTCTGAAGAAGAAACTTCCAAAGGTGCTTTGTTGTATAGAGTAGTAATTATATGTACTTAGGACATAGTATTTTTCTGTTTGGGTTATTTTAAGTTGCTTAAACAATTAACTGTTAGCGTGAAAACCTGGTCTCTCTTACTAAGAACCACACCTCAATCTTTACAGGTATCTGAAGCTGAACACCCAAAACCAGAGGCAGAAAGCTGTAGGATGTTTCCTGTCAGTGTGTCAGAGTGGTTAGGCTCATGTTCATAAAAGTAGACTCTTGGTTACTGAGCTGGGTTTTGAACTGCTTGCAAGCCAGAGACTTGAGAGAATCCCATAATCATTCTTGTTACTGCAACTACTCAGAACTGGTTTTGAGTTTTGGATGATTAGCTGTTTTTTACTACAGCGACCTTTGCTTATTGGAGAACAGGGCTGGGCAATAGAGCTTACCTTTGAATTCTAAAAATATTTTTAAATCAGATCAAAAGTTAATGACTCTTTAAGTCACATATGGGTAAGATTTACAATGCAGAAGATTTGGCATTTTGCTTACGTTTCTGAACCTTTAATTCCTTACCCTGTATATGTTATTTACATACAAAGCTGAGAAATTCCTATAGCGGGGCTGAAGAGTAAGGAACTTGTGTCTTATTCTTCAGCCCAGCTATAGGGTGAAGTGGCAGAATGAAAAATATTCCTTGAACAGCAGTGGAATTCTGTCAGTATCTACAGACAGTAGTTTTTGCTCTGCAAACTGTGTTGCATGGAAATATTTATTTTTTTCTACTTTAATGATAAATACTCTTAAGCTGTAATTATGTGTTTGCCCCTTCAGCATGGGAAAACCATACTATAGGAATGAACGGTGATTTCATTGTCTGCTTGACGTTTACAACAGAAGAAAAATTGATTACATATGCTGTAAAATATTTCTGTCACAGTGATAATAGGTCCATCCATTTATTGCACTGTCATGTCATCTGTCTTCTATAGGTTAATGCTTGCTCTGTTATGCACTTTTTACAAAAATGACTCTTAATATCCTAGATATAATCCAGATGGAATATGTATAAATCCGGAGTACTTTTAAGTGTGGAATATTTTTTTAGTGTGGAATGCATCAATTTTGAGGATTTAAGAAATATGTTGCTTGAAAGTTGTGAGCTTATAATCAAAGTACAAAGCTACATGATCCCTCCTCCCTAGTAATCAGCAACATCTCATAAGTAAATGTGCATATTTATGTCTGATTATATCATGGGAAATTCAAGGTCATGTCAAGCTCAGTGCTAAAAATAGAAATGTAAGAGGAAGCATTTCCCACATTTCTGGGTTTTTTCCAACATCCAGCTTTTTTTTTTTTTCCATTTCAAGCATGCTGTAATGCAAGTCAGGCTCAGATTAAGGTCATAAGTGATGATCAAAATATCATCATAGTATGCATTCTCAAATACAAAGGGTGGCTTTTTTAGTTTTAGTCATCTCTAGAAGTTCTAGTTCTAGAATGAGGAAGAAAAAAAACCCCATCAACTCAAGAACTCAGCACAAAACAGAAGCATAGAATTGTCCATTGTCCCTGGGTTGGGTTTCAGAGAGCTGAATTGTAGAGTGGTTGAGGTTGCAAGGGACCTTTTGAGATTCTGTTGTTAAACATCACTACTGTTGGTGCTGCTAAAAGAGCACCAACTAGAGCAGGTTGTTCAAGGGCATCTCCATTTGTCTGTCTCCGGGGATGGAGACTCCACAACCTCTCTGTATGACCTGTTCTAGTGTTCAACCACCTTTACAGAGGAACTAAACCTAAATAAAATACTGCAAGTTGGTCTACCAACTATGTATCTGTTGACAAAGTAAGCAAATTCTGTATCCATCAGCATGTATTTGTGGCAAGGTTGTGTTAACTTTGAGGTTGTAGGCTATGGTGCAGACCAAACTGTGTGTATGGCGTGTGTATGGCAAATATATGCAACCAGTAAATCAGCTTAAATTAAATGGTTTTACAAGTAACCATGATTGCTCTTGTGCCCCATTTACATCAATGATAAAAGAGTTCAGTATTTAAATATTTTTTGAAAAGTTTTCTAGGGTTTTTTTTTTTAAATTTTTCTTCTCTCTCCAACTTTGCCTTGGTTTATTAGTTACAGAAAGTTGAATTTAATATCCAAAAAGGACCCAGCTTTGCTGTTGATCTGAGTTTATGTCAAGTTCCCAAGTAACTTTCATAGATGTACTGTAAACATAATGAGAATAGGCTTGTACTGGCTTCCCAAAGATTTAATAATTTGGCTTTTTCTGGTAGAACATTTTTTTGAGCATTGCATTATTCCTTGAAATTATAGTAATTCATTTTATAAATTGTATGTTGTAACAGAATTTTCAGGGCTTGAAGGAGCAAGTCTTTCAGATCAGTGCCAAGGCCTTTGGATAAGCCAATTCTCTATAACTGGGAAAGCATCACCTATTCCTTAATACCTTAAAAGGAGGTAAAGATGATCATCATTTTTAGAAAAC
The DNA here is from genome assembly GCA_020800305.1 of Porphyrio hochstetteri. NCBI lineage: Eukaryota > Metazoa > Chordata > Aves > Gruiformes > Rallidae > Porphyrio > Porphyrio hochstetteri. The sequence continues at coordinate 2,158,159 of CM036910.1, read as the reverse complement.
CTCTGAAATGTCTGCTCTGTGCTCCTTCCCCCAGTCAGTTCTTTTGGAAATCTTTGAGATCTCTCTAGCACACAACAAAAAGTTGACTTGTGTGGCCTCACACAGAATGAAGGCTCTGAAATGCCTCAGGGGGGACCTGGCCTAGAATTTCCTTGTGTGCCTCTGTTGTTTGAGAAAAGACTGAGCAATTTCAGTGTTGCTGAAGGGAGAGGTGTTGGGCAGAGTGCAGAATTTCTAATGTGCATCCTAGCTTGAGTGGAAAAATTGGTAGCAGTGATGAAAACCCACTTCACCTCCCCGTGGAGAACCAGCATGTGGTGGATAGAAATCTGGCTGAGCAAACGTGATGTGATTTGATAAAGGTCACAAAGATCTTTGTCTCTCCCTACTCTCAGCCCCTCTTTTTCCTTCAGTAGTGCAACTGCAAGTGTAGATTTATGTCAGTTAGTTCTAGGATGCAACTCACCCTTTGTGGTCAGTTTTGTGGTAACAAACTTCGAGGATGGACTTAGGAGCATACCATTGCTCCAAAATCAGTGCAATCTGAAGGTCTTTTTTTTATTTTTTTAGTTGGTTCTTAAGTCTGGCTGTAAATAAGACAGAGAATTGTTTTGATTTTACAATTTAAAGGATGTGCAACTTCAGTGTTTGTGTTGTGCATGCACTTACACTGGGACATTAAAAAAACCCAAGCAACTTCGTGATTTAATTTAAGTGGACTTTTAACAGCATGTGCTTTTGGTCAGCACATTCTGGTTTAGATAAACATTGTGTTGGCAAATGGTGAGTGACAAGGAGTGGCCAGTTAGCAGTTAGCATGTAATCACTGAATGAGTCATGAAACCAATATTATAATAATTATGCCACTATGAGATCAGGTCTGCAAAGCCCCACATTTGCAATATACAAGCTAGTGACTGAGAAGGTTTGTTGTTTGGTAGTTGAGTTTTTTGTTGAGGTTTTTTCAATGTAAGTGAATTGCAAAAAGGTACCTATAAAATAAGTCAGTCATGCTGAAATGGGTGGTGATAAAATGCAAGTGTCTCTTAGCTGCAAAAGGTAGATATCCTGACTGTTGGGTTTGTGTGTGATTTATGGAAAATACCTGTTGTATTTTCTGATTACAAACGTGGTGATGCGGGTGGAAGGCCAAGCTAGGATTTTCTAGTTGTGTGCACCATCCTGTCAGTGCAAGAAATCTGGAAGTCTTCCTACATAAGCAATCTGGACCTCTCTTACTGTGAGGAAAACCCCTTAATGCTAATGGCCCACAAGACCCATTACATGTCTGCAAATGATGCCAATCTGCAATTAATAATTGTATATGATGAACATGTAAGGTCTGGTGGATGTGAAGAAAGGACAGTCCAGACCCTGAGGACTGGGAGGCCTGTAGGATCTTTCAGTTATGATGGTTCAAGAATGTCCTATGAAGATTTGACACTTAGCAGTGTATTTTTATAATCACAGATCGTCCCACCGTGTGTAATGCCCTAAGAGAGGTCCTGATAGAATAATTGCCTCTATTTCCAGCTTGATCAATAGCATAAAATCATGGATATTTGAAAAGAGAAGTCTGCTCATCTAACCTGAAAATTTATGAGTAGGTCTGTTATTTATTTAGTTATTTTACTTATTATATTTAGGAGAGATTTTTATATGTATTTTGATCTTTCTTTAAACAAGTCTTTTTGGAATGTGTCTGTTGCTGTTCAGAATCCAGTTCTGATTTAATTTGTGGGAATTACAAAGATGAAAAAGGAGGAAAAAATCGTAGCCTCCTTACTGATACTATTATTATTATCACAATCCAAACTAAATAATCCAATGGTGCAGGGGGTGGATTTAAAGCTGTGGCCCCCTAATATTTCAGTTTAATTGACTACACTTTGATAAACCTCATAATTTCTGAAACACGCCAATTCTTTTTGCACTAGTCATTGTAAATGCAGTAATCAAAATGTGTAAAAAGCTGTTGCAACTCTTTCTAAACTTTGAAAATCCATTTGCACATCATTTAAATTTGGGGTGGCATGAGTGTTCCTAATTGTCATCTCTGGCTATAAGTCAAGTAACTACTGCTCAGCAGGTATGTTTGTGAAATCAACATTGGGGATTCTGGTTTGAACCTTCCCTGATTTTTGTTTTTTTCTTTATGTTTGGTAGATGCAAGTAGTACCTGTTTATAAAGAAGTGATTAGTTCTAGGAACTACTTACTCCCCTCATTAAATCATATTTATCAAAACAAAATCATTTACATAGTAACTAATTGTGATATTAGATATTGTGGGCTGTTACTTTGATTGAGAAATAAGTCCCTGGAGCAGATGCAGTCTTGCTGAGAAAAAGTCTCCTTTTAGATTCATAAGTAAGGCACATGTGGAAAAAATGATGTAGAAAAGACTCACAGAACTGTTGTTATTTAATAAGTTCTTTTACTAAGTTTGTTTTGAAAGATATGAAGAGCAAATAGAGCAGCTGCATCTTTGCTTGTTTAATCAAGGATTACATTGCGATTTGGCTGGCAGGTCAAACCCCTATTATTGTTTCTTTATCTTAGTTCAGCAAAACCCAAAAATATGATAGCATGCAACAAATTGCTATTAGAAAAGTGACTTATATGCTTGCAGCAGTGTATGCATCATATTATTTGGAGTTTGTGGCAGTGTTTCATGATGGATGATTAATTGTGTAGGCAAAGGATTATCAAAGGAAGAAGTAACTCAAGTGACAGCAGTTTCTTTTCCAAAAAGTGCATATAATTTCATACCCTTGGGAATGCTGGCATAGTTATTCATTGATTGCAAGCATTAAAACTGCTTATGTTAGTGAACACAATTTTTGAAGATTATAATCCCAGGAGCTGCCATTATTTCTGTCATTTGGAATAAATATGTGCATTCATACAGTGACAATAAGTTTTAAACTAAGAAAAATTAATCAAGGAAGGAATTCAGAAGCAATCTGCACCACCACACCAATTTCTACTAGACAAGAATCTGATTCACATTTAGAAAAGAAAAGTTTAAAAAAATGTTTGGACTAAAACATAATTTAAGGAATAGTTCATTGGTAGGTATGAATTAATCTGGTTAAAAATAAAGTTAAAATGAAACTGTGAAAACATTATTGGAATAAAGTATCACCCTACAGCTTTTGGGGAAGCAGGAACTGGTGAAGGAAATGTGAACTGGGAAACAGGGTGAAAATGCTTCTCTAGCATTGGTCATTCAGTTAGTAATCCAGGCGATTTTATCCTTTTGGTCTGGGTTCTTTTTCACATTTGCTCTAAGCCAGCAGCTGTAAAAGCAGATGTAATTGTTTTGCTTCCCTCTTTAGTCAAGTCATTCCTTCTCAGGCCTGGAGAATGTGCCTTGCTTGAGGTCCACACATTTTCTAATGGCAGTTAACCCCAGTCTTTGATCCAATGAGAGGCAGAAAACAAGTTTGTTTCCTGGGTTGTGACAAGTTTTTGTCCTGCTGCCTGTCCCTCTTGCCCAAGCAGAGTGGAGAGGCTGGCTTTCCAGCATGTCAACTGATTTATGTCATGTGTTTGAAGTTTGGAAATTATAGCTACCTTTACTGCCTGGCTTTCACTTTGCATGCATCTTATTTCATAGAAAGAAGCTATTGTTTTTTGTGATGTTTCCATTGTAGTTTCAAATAATGAGATCCAAATAAGAACAGTAAAGACTTTAATGCCTGGTTCAAAACCTCGTGTATATAGACACATCGTTACAGTCTGAAATTTCCTCTTCCAGTTTTGAGACTTTTGTTTCTGAGTGATATGATAGTTTCTCCTTTCCCTCTAATATGAAGAAGAAAAAAAAAAAGTACTGCTCTCAAAGCATTTTGAGGTGTTCAAGTTGTGAAACAGTCCAGAGAACATAAAGACAATCTTTTATTTGGCCGGATGAAGAAAAAGAAGGAGAAGTGACAGTAGAAACAAATAGAAACACATAAATAGGCCTTTCCCATGGTAATTCCCAGATCAATCTTCTCTGTGAAAGGAGAATCTACTTGACTGAAAAAAAAAGACACACTAGCATTATCAGGCACAAACGCAGCCTTATAAAATGGGAATATTGCCTTAACACTGAACCTTTAAAAACAAGTCTCAAAATTCAGAGACTTGGGAAACCTGAGAAAGCATTGAAATCTGTTAATAAAATTACTTAGGTAGCTCTGTTTCCAATTTTTTTAGTTATCATATTGTGAACTTTTGACGGGTTTTGGGTTTTGTTGTGGTTTTAGCATCTTTGAAGTAATTACAATGTGTGGAAAACTGTTTGGTTTGGTTTGGTTTTAAAACTGATGTTTTACCCTTGACTATATTGTGATGATAACTGTTCACATGGAACAGAGCAAACTGCAGAACTCATCTCAGAATGTTTTTATCCGGAACGCGACAGGAGACACTTGCTGGGATGTGAACATCATCTGGAATTTAGTGGAATATTCAGTTCACCATTCTCATTTAATTTGGAATGTTCAAATACTTTGTTCAATTACTTTTGCTTTTAGATGGTGAAGGGGTAAATACAAACCAATTAGTCTTTTTAAAATCAATGATCATAAACATGGTTTTGGCCTGCATGCAAATGAATGAGCTACTTTGCTTTAAAGCCTTTTAAAAGTGTCTAATCCTGTGAAGCTGGAGCCTGCAATTTTCTGTACACCAACTTTAACAAAGACTAATGAATTCTAGATGTGGCGAAGTAGCTTGTCTTGTGTAAGCAAGATATCTTAATATAAACAGCTCACTTTTCTCATTAAAGTAATTATTGAATCAAAGCCAAAGAAATTGCTTCAAAAATATTCCTATTCTGCTCTGGAGAGCTGTTCAGAATAAATGCAGCAAAGCACTGGAACATATTTCTGAACGAATTATCAAAAAAAAATTAGAACCTGTGTGGAGAATCCTTATAGAAATAGGGTGAGTTGGGCAGATATGCATTTCTTTACAAGCTCTGTTCTTCCTTTGGTGGTCACCTTTGTTTTCATCAGGCAGAGATCTTGAAGATCTGTGCATCTAGAAAACTTTCCTTCTGCCTACTCCATTTGATGATACTTGGTCTTCAGACAGGATGCAGTGCAAATAGCAATAATTCAGGTAAAATCACCTTATAACTTGAACTCGGACAACTTTGGCAAGGGAACATTACAATGAGGGATGGATATCAGTCAGATATTGATGTTCTTCAATCCAGCCATGTAATTTCCACAGGATCTTAACAAATATATCCCTTTAAAATGACAAGCAGAGAAGATTAAGGGCACGGATAATGGAACATTGTTTTTCAGTGCTCTCCTCCTTAGTCTTGCAGCTCAAGTTTCTGTGCAATTTCATTTCATCCTGTTTAATTTCCGTAACCATGGAAAGCTGTGCTTCTTTACAAGAAAAAGTAGTTGACAGCAGAAATCAACCTCACACAAAGCACACAGCTAGTTCAACAACTAACATGCAACAACAAAGCATGCAATTAGTTAATATTTTTTCAGATTTATAAGCAATATTAAAAGAGTTAATATTAAAATTAGCCTTATACAGGATAAAACTAAGGATGTTCACACACGAGGAGGATTCAGTCTTTGAAATACCCAGATGTGTCCTGATTTCTCCATTTCCTAGTCTCTTCAATCCAAGACTTGCTGGGGATTTTTCTGGCAAAATTAATTTTTCTCATTACAAAAATAAAACTGTGTTATCGTGAACCGTGCAAGTACTTTACAGGTCTTGAGTACTTTACAGGTCTTGAGTACTTTACAGACCTTGAGTACTTTACAGGTCTTGAGTGCTAGTCCATAAACTACATCAAATAAACAGCTGATTCTTCTAGGCTTCTGTTGCGGTGCACCCTCTTGGAGGCTGGACAGCAGGTCTTCCTTAACCTTCTTAGCTGCTCTAAGGTGCTATAAACTATGCTCACAAATCAAAACTCTTAAGTTACTTAAATCTGAAATCTCTTCACATTGTGTAGCATCTTAGAATTCTAAAGAAACGTTACCCCTTTGAAACTCCAATTCAGTCAGATTTCTCTCAGAGAGCATCTACAGTGATCATGTTATTGTTACAAAAAGTGAGGAATCAGAAAAGCATGTTCAAAATGTCATTGGGATGTTTAAAGAGGAATGATGCATGAAGGTCAGCAACAGGACTGGGTACTTGCAAGGTAACTGCACAGCCTTGCCGAGGTAGAGATGTGTATGAGGTTTTTTTGTGAGGCTTCCTAAACTAAAATATATACTGTTGTGTTGACAGTGCTAAGTAACTTGTGAAAAGCAGTATCTCTTGTCCTAGTCTGAACAGGTCATTATTATCCATGAACACATATGAAGCCGACAATTAGTGACTGCTAAGCTTCCTTTTAGTTATTCTTTTGGCCTGAATCCTAAAGACACTACATGACCAGTGCAGAAGTGGAGTCTTGGGGATTGTTTTAAGTGCTGAAGACTCCCTCCCTTAACTTACTTCCTCCTTTATCAGAGACACAGCTGATTAGATAGGAAAGCGTGCTGGCTGGCGCCTTCCCATCCCGCTTGTTTTTGTACCTCATTGCTGTGGAGAGCTGGGTCATGTTTCTATTCATTTTTCATGACCTTTCCTCATTACACCCTTTTTAATTGCAACTTGTTTCGGTGACCTTGGAGTCGTACAGGCCAATCCAAATGATCAGACACTGTGTTTTTAAGTTACCTTCTGAAAAGCTTGGAAACACGAAGACATTTTTCAGCACAGAAAGTTTGTGTATATGTGTATCTTCTACTTTTATATCATATAATATTTGGCTCAGTGCTGTAGGCTGTTTTTGCAGCCTGCTAGCAAATGGATGTTCAATATTTCTTGTTTAAAAACGCTTATATATAGTGTATGTGTGGCTTTTTTATAAAAAAATGGATGCCCAACTAGTATTTCATAAGTATCTTTCTTTATTTCACAGGTTTTCAGTCTCAATGCTTTATTGTTTGTTTCTATACTGACTTGTGTGTTCCTCCCTCTCCAAAAATCATGCAGTTGTGGCATTGAATTCACCTGTTTATTGCAGTCACAAACAAATTAGATTGTGTATTGAGCTTATGCTGTACGCAATAAAATAAATTAAATATATACCTTTAGATGTGCTTTATCTCATTTAGATACCCTTGAGCAGATATTTTGATTGTTGGATTTGTTAAAAGTTTTACTTGCGAGTTTCCTATGCAAATTTTCAGATGAAACTCAAGTAGTTTATTGTGATCCTTTATTGATGAGGAAACAGATTATTGCTCATTAAAACTACTTCCTTCCCATCTAAAACCATCTTCCAGTCAGGTTCAGAGCCAGAAAAGGAAGATGTGGAAATTGTACACTATGTTTTGAGCAAATACGAAGTGTGCCTACCTGTGTAAGAGTACAAGAACACATTGTTATAGATCAATTCTCCCTGTGTTCTGAGTGGGCCGGATGTGCGGCACTTCTGGCCAGGAGTTGTGTAACCTAATTTGTGTGGCACCCAGCCTGAGCTAACATACCTTGCCTCTCAGTATGCAATTAATCCTGCTGCATGTGGCTTCCGGATCAGAGCTTTCTCAGACCTGGTGAGCTGGGTGGAGCGGATACACAATTGTCCATACGCAGGCATGTCAACAGGCACTTAATGCTCCCTGTAAGGGATTGAAAGCTGAGGTATGAGCATCCTGTGTGCAGACAGTACAAGCCTTATAAGAACATCATCTTCACGTTATGATTTTTATTATTGGAACCTTGTATAATGTATATAAGTTTTAGGGGTCTGACGCTTGGATGCATTGGGTTCTTACAGCTCTACTTAAAGGTGGACACAAAGGAAAAATAGAAAATGGAAAATTCCTGCAGAGGCCTACATTTGGATATAAGTTGCCTTATCATAGGTATTAAAACACATTAGTTTTGATGTTAATTTATTTTATTATAAAATCCTCTACTAGATGCAGAGGCAGATGCAACCTTGATGTAAATGCGAGGGTTCTCAGAGCTCAGTGTCGTCTTTATTTGGAATCCGTGTCCCAGAGGCAAACTAGACCTCTTTGTATTTCACCAATGTTGCTTCCTTCCATATCTCCTCTTGCTTGCCAAGCTCATCTGCAGAAGGAAAGTGGCCAGGAAGTTTTAGCACCTCTTTGTGGACTTCCAGTTTTCGGGAACCACTGACTGTTGTTGTAAATCGGTACAGTCTTGAGATTGAAATAGAACAACAGAGGTCTCAAGTTACAGGGATATAAGCATTTGCGGCTTTTTTATGTGGCTCCACTTTCTAGTGGCAATAATACCTTGAGTCATCATAACATGAAAAATAGCACACATAATCATAAAATGCCTTTGAATAAAAACTTGTTTCTCCCCTTCCCTCCAATTAATTTAAGTATATTTGAAAGGCAAAACTTTCACTTGGAAAAGCATGTAGAGCTCCAGCATAATTTAAAACATTGCTTCTGTTAATTGCAGCTTTACTTTCATGTGGTGGTCGCAAAGGTAATAGTTGTTTTCTAGAAGGACATCTTTCTCCTTAAAAAAAAAAGGAGATGAATACAGGCTTTTGACACTAGTAAATAATGCTGAGAGAAGCATTTTTCTGTAGTCTATTGCTTTGGAATGAAATACTTTTTAAGTTTCTCAGAGAATATACTGTAACAGGATAAGTAATTGCAGGCAGACCTAACATATATGCCTGTCAGCTTTTACAGTGCTAAATTGTTAAATATTAATATATTGTATATATATTTATATATATATATTACACTACATGTTGAGTACCTACTGGCCTCAAAATATTCAATTCCACTAACTCAGAGGTTTTGTTACATTAGTAGCAAACCAATCTTTTGTCTTATTGCTAAACCACAAATATAAAATTCCAGAAAGAATTTTGAAGAGAACTTAGGGTTAATAAAAATATGCTGCTACTGAAGTTATGGGGAAGTTTGTCTTCTATTTCAGCTGAAGCATAACATCCCTTGTCAACAGCTTTTGAAAATCTCTGAAAAGATAAAAAGTATTTAAAAGAAATTGAATCATATGTTCTGTCAACTCTTCATTGCCTTTTTTGCAACTTGAAAAACCTAACTAACAGCAACAACAAAATTTGGCTCATTAGCTGCTTCCATTTCAAGGTCTTCCACTGGCTCTGTTAGGCACTGGTGCAGTCTCCTACTAATTAAGCATGTAAAGAACATTATTTGTGCTTAGAAAGTATTTTTAAAAGTACAATTAATTACAGAAATCTAATAAAAATGTCACTTTTCTAGCAGGAGATCTCACTTTCTGAAGTGCTAGGTAACTAAGGGAAGCAAGTCCTGTTTGATAAAGCTTATTCTTTTTCATTTTTGCAAAACAAATGTGAAAAACATACCCCTTCCTTGAACTTCTCTTAAAACATATGGTTTGGTGTAAGTCCAGTTTATGCCGAAGCAAGAGACAGTATCTGTGTTAAGGAGATGAAAGCTTTGTTTCTTGTAATGACACTGTAGAAGAGTCTAAAAAATGAGCAATTACCTACCATTTATGATGCTACCTACGGTAATCACTGTGCCATGGGATAATCCAAACAAAGCCTTCCTCATCATTCCTGGAAACAGCTCCCATTGTTCTTGTTCTAGCTGCCTCTGATGATGTAAGGTCACAATGGGCAGTAAGGTTTTTCATGGTTTGAAACAATATTTGTTTCCCAGAGTGCAAAGTTTGAGAATCAGGTTGAAAGGTACTAAGAAAGTCAAAAGAAGTTTTGAGTATTTTCTTACCCCATCCCTGAGCATGGCTGAGCACATCTCCTGTGTAAACCCATTTAAGAATTAAAATTGTGTTTGATCTCTACCCAAGAAAAAAATATACAGCGTAAGAAGAGTGGGCTGGACACTTATAACAGCAGTACCTGAGTAATTTCCTTTAAGTGAGTGGGCTGTATGAATATGACTTACTTATTCAGCTCATACACAGTCTGATTTTCTTAACAGTCAATATGAAAACGACATACTTTACTATGCAACAAAAGAGCAAATGAGCAAGTTTATTTGTGGTCGAATCTGAATGTTTTAACTTGTTTATTTTTTCAGTACCATTTCAGCCAGATGTAATAAAAATGAGGTTGCTCAAAATGAAGCAGGCAGGAGTGTTTCTTTTTGTCTGGAGCAGTGTGAATAAGCAGTTGGTATTACAGTTGAGGTTCCTGAAAGTCACTGCATTAGAACTCATGCTTTCATTCTGTGGTGTGTTGAATGCTTTTTTATTTTATAAGAAATAGAATAATTTTGCAAGAGGGAGGGCTTTTTAATAGGTACTGTAGAGTATAAGAATCGCCTATAGGAGTCCACAGAATTGAGAGGATCATTTGACTCATGCACAGATTTGTGTTGATCCTAATTCCCAAATATCCTGTCTGTGCCATTTGAGCTCTGAATTATAAGGTGGAAGGTGAACAGCAAAACTTCAATTTCAGTTTTTTAAACTGGTTGTATGTGCTTAGTCCCTCAAAATAAGAACCATTTCAACAATTTTCCCCCATTCCTTCTCTCTGCACCTCTCCATTTTATTCCTTCTTTCTCCTTTTCTTAATGTCATTCTTTCTGTTTAGCAAATACAGATCAAATACATGACTATTTTCAGTTAAATATTTGGCTTTATGACATTTGTACTCAGTTGTAAAAGTATCAGCAGAATCTGGATCTAAGCAACATTTGTGACTGTATTACATAGAAACATGCCAATAATTATATAGATTTAATAAGAAGAGGGTTTGTAGGGAGAGTTGCCCACCTCTCCTATTACTTCACTTATGTTTTTTCTGTATTATTTTATAGTGTATTTCTACCAATAAAAATGGTCACTGGTATACAGTGAAATTGCCTATTCAGATTTTAGGCAGTACAAGATTTGATTAATTTAAATGGATAAAATTAATAAGAACATAAAAGTGTTGTTTACTTTTCAGTATTAGATGATTAATTAGTAATTTGGCAAATATGACAAGTCGGGAGGGTATTTCCTGATGGTTGACAATTCATTGAGTTGAGTGCCAACAGCAAATATAAACTCCCCTAACTGCTACTAATTAATTACCAGGAAATACCTGGCTCGGGTGGAGTGGATCATTATGCTTCTATTCCATGTAAAAATGTGGGGGTGAAAAGAAATCAAAATATTGTACAAAGTGGATTGTACAAAGATAGGACAGAGACCAAAGTCTGTATGTTCACTGTAGTTACACAGCGAGAGAAATGGACCACCAGAGATGTCCTGTTCATAGGCGCAGGTCAGAGATGTGAAACCAAAACTTGAAGGTCCCTTTAGGGTTAGAACTGCAGTGGGTGTAATCAGGATTTATGTTAACAATGGGGTAGCATTTTTGAAAACACAAGTGAACAGTGAAAATATCTCCTGAAGACTGCCTTGTTCTAACCCATGTTCTTCAAGGATTTCATTTTATATTCACATTTGAGAAGGGTTTTGGTTGTTCATACTTCAAAGCAAGGGTACTTATTCACGCAGGATAAACTTAAGTTACAAAAACTGTTGTAGAGTATTAGGATTGCTAAAGCATGTCTCTAAGTTCTCTTATTGTTAGGTTACAGTCTACAGTTGCCTGTTTATTACTGTAAATTGCTTTACTAATAAGGATGAAAGAATAGATATTCCTTGATAGCAAATTATGTGCATTTCCCTTAAATAATGATATTATCTTCCAGTATTTCAAAGAAAAAATATATTTCTCTTCCTAACACACCCTCTTCTGAGACCTCCACTTAATAATTAACCAAGAGAAATCTTATTTTTGTTTAGGGTCCTTATTCAAAGACACAAGGAAGATGTAATTTAGAGACTTTATGGAGATGTATTGCTGTTGTTTCTGCTTATATGAGACCAACTCAGACAAGGATGAAACCCAGAGAGATGGGTTTAGTTTCCTTACAATAAGCACAACCATTCTTCTGGTGACTACAGTGAACACAAGTGAATAAAAATGGAACAGGTGCATTTCCTATTATCTCAGATTGAGAAAAGATTTTTCTCCTGGTTCTGTGGATGGATTTGTTTGCTACCTTAGCTTTTTGTAGTAGGTTATAATTTACCAATTTTTAAAATTGTTTTTATTGGGTTATGTTGTAACTTTCAGAGGAGCTTTCCTCCTACTACTTCAAAGGCAATATACTTCAGATGTACTTACGTACACATGAAGTTCAGCATTTCTAATGCTTAGGGAGCCCAAAGCTATATCAAGTTAGAATGGTAAAGATCATTACAGGGAAGAAACATATTTGTCCCCTGACATATTCCATAACAGGAGAGAATATAAATGCGGTTATACAATCATTTTATAATTTTTATTTTTTTAACTTGCCATTAGTATGTACTAACTCATTTTAAATACAAGAAATCCAGGAGTGTAATTTTAGACAGTAGGGCTCCTCCAAATGCTTAGGAGTTTAACCTAAATTTTCATTAAATAAACCAGAATTTGGTGATCATTTTGTTGAGATGACTTTGTGTACACCAAGTCTCTTCATATAAATTTGATAGAACGTTTGAATTTGCATTAATCAATGGACAGTTTCCCTGCTGCTCCTCGCCTGGATGTGTGGCAATGTTTATCTGTGTCCTGGCAGTGACAACACCTGGTGCTTGTGCTTAAGCCCCTACAATTTCTCCAAAATTGGACTTTCAGCAGAATTCATGTGCAGAGATAGGAAAGGTTTTTTTAGGCAGTGGTGCAGGAGGTGGAGACACAAATGGGATAGAGAAAGAGAGGGGGAACCGTGGGAAGTGTACAGCCAAATAGTTAGTTTCCTTATATTTATGAAATTAGTAGGTTCCCACACATTATTTTTGACCAGAATTGTATTGCATTTTTTGAAGAAACCCTTGAGAATCAGCTGCTACCAGGTTTAGATAACACACTGAGCCACTGGAACCTTGCCTTTTCTTTAATAAAATAATTCAGATTTGTTTTTCCAGGCTGCTGTCTCCACAAAATGTTACCAGGTTTAGGAAGAAAAGGAATTCTAATGTATCTTAAAAAAAACCCAAAACACTTAAAGAATATTACTGCTATTCAATGGCTAGTTGTTTAAATTTAAACAGTGTTTCCATGGGACAGGAAAAAAACTACCGATAAGAAACAATGTAGTCTAATGGTAAAGATCTGATGATTGTGTGCTTTTCAGTGATCATTCCAGTAATTCACGTACTTGCCTAACAGAACAAGATATCTTGTACTTATAAATGAAGGGTGGATATTACTGCATAAACTACACACAATGCCTTTCAAGCTTTTTGTATAGATGCTGTTTAAATATGCAGCTCAAATCTCCCTATCACTGAAGTGAGTGATACAACTTCAAAGAAAGCAAGAACACACACACTTTATCTGATCTAGTAGAGTTACAGTGGGACAATGAATACAAGAACACACTTATTTTTTCTGATGTATACTTAAGGATAAGAAAGGAACTGATTGTGTTACTCTGTTTTCCTTGGGGCACACACCTAGTAAATGTTGTGGTATACTTACTTCTTTAATGAAGGTGAATGTTTTTTTTTTTTTTTGTGCCACCAGGTCTCATTCAGGAGGTTCAGCCATATTTCTTTTTAACTAGAGTCTAGCTAAGAATTCTGTTGAAAAACTAATGTTATATTGCCTAAGCCTCAGAGCTACTGATAGCCTAGCCCTGTCCTAAACCTTGGAGTCACCAAACTGCTTAATAGGATACCATTACTCCATAACCTGTTAATTTGTGGCAACAATGTTTAGAAGTTAGACTGAAAAGAATCTTAAATGGTTTGGTATTAATTGCAATTCATTCTTAAGGAGAAAAATTGACCAAGTACTTGATATTTAGTCTCCCTTTCCCAGAGAAGTTACCTTTCCTAGAAAATGCAGGGAGAGTTATTTGAGTACCATTTGGAGATCAAACATAATTAATTGTTTATCTGAACTAAAAGTAAACGATTGATATTATGGTATACATTACAGAAAAATATGTTCAAGTTTCTTGTGGTCTGTTGATGTCCTTAAGGAAAATGCCAGTGGTAATGAAATTGTAATGAAATAAAAAAGACTAAATCTATTCAGGCTGTAGGATGTACTTATTCTTTTTGAAAAGGAAAAAAGCAATTTTGTAATCTCTTGATAACTGTTTTTGTGAATAGATAAATAAGAAGATACATGTTTTACAAGCCTCATATACAGCTGTTCTGCTGGACTATTTTTCATCAGCAAAAAGGAAGCCCTGGCAAGTTGGCAAGTGATATACTTCGATATGACTTCATAAACCCCATTTTGAACCCCATGAGACTTTAAGGGTACAAACGGCGTATAGAACTATATGCATTATAATTTAGCCAGTGCAACAGTTAGAGCTACTGTTACAGGAATAATAGTTCTTGCAGAGACAAGGAACAGGAAAAGGTTCGAAGATTGCTAATAGGAATCCCGGAATTCGATTTCGTATGTTGTGCTAGTGTTTTATTTCGTTAGTGTGGACTGAAGCTTATTAGGAAATTAGATAATATATTGATACTGATTTTATTTATTATACCCATTGTAATACACTTAAGACTGTTTCTAGAATGTTTTTCATATTAGTTCAGAAAGGTATTTAAGTGCATGGGAGTGAATATGAGAATATTACTTTCATTTTTTTGTATGTACTGTTATCCAGTAACTTTCTGATCATACTGATTTTTTTTTTTAATATATTAAATTGTACAGTTAACTTAGAGCAAATTACCCTGACATTTAAATGAGTCTGTGGATATGAAGCTTTCAAGCCCCTCCCCTTTTCCCCTAGACTTTATTTTACTAAAAATCTTTACAAGGATTTTTCAGCTTTAACTTTTTTGTTCTCTTCACTAGTATCATATGTTCCCTTAGATGCTGCAAAATATTTATTCTCTATCATAAATGGTAATAGATGTAGTAAAATATTTGTTTTTTTCTTTTCATTATTGGTAAGTACATGCTCTATTCAAAAGACACGTACTTACAGTACGTCTTTGGAATAAAGGCAGTGCTTTAGTGCCAATGTGATAGAACCTCTGCTGATGTAAATCATTGCAACCATATAAGACGATGTTCTCTGGTGGTCAAACAGTAGGACCTTCTACCATATTCCTTGAAAATCAGAAAATAAGAGTAATTATACTGTTAAAAAGACTTAGCTAAGATGACATCTCAGTCCTTCACATTTACCCATTATGCCTTCTCCACTGTAGACCAGTGCAAAATAATGATATTACACAGACATAAGAAATTACATCTTCGTGTAGTGGCTTTTCCCTGGTTTCACCCACATATGATCAGTGTGTGCCATGTATATCCAAGCTAATCTGAAGTGAGGCAAATGTGATATTTAATCCAGTGTATCTCTAGGGCCAAATTTTAGTAGACAGTTTGTTTTATGGTTTTACTATTTTTGCTTTTCTCCTCATCGTCTTTACTACTGCCAAAAAAGTAAGACTGCACACAATTTGAATTTCAGATTTTGTGGTCTTTGCAGGGTTGGCAGTTGTAGGATAAAAGTTGTGCTGCTTTCACCAGTAACTAGGCACCTTTAAGATATGTATCATTTGCTCATGTTGTGAAAATTTCAAGGTTGCTCCATGCACTCACTAAAAAAGAAAAAATCAATTAGTGTAATACTTTACTAAATTCAATTCAACCTAATATTTTTATGCTTATTGTGTAAAATTATAATTATGAACAAAAAGTTTTCTGTGACATGAAATAATTTTGTGTTGTGCTTTATTTTTTTTGTTACTCTGCCTTTTTTACTGATTTGCAGTTCAACTGTCTTTCCTTCAGATGAACTTTATGAAAATAACTCTCCTTGCTTTGGCGAAAATGGCAATTGTATGGTACGAATTCCAACTTTTAAACAAAGCCAAACAGTAGCCTTTCTGCAACCAACATGTTATCAGTATATTTATTGTATGTAGTAGGGAAGCTTCAGGCTTAATCTGAAGATATACTCTGCAGGATTATGGGTAAATATATGCACACTGACGTTAATCCAACTCTCAATAAAAATAACACCAAAAGAAAATCCTCACATCTGTACAGCTTGAAGCAAAAATTTACACTGATATGTTGGAGAATGTGGAAAGTATTTAGATTTTTCTTTCCTTTTAATATTAGCTGCATATGTAAGAGCTAGACTGGGTAAGGGGTTAATTTTGGCTAAGAATTACATCCTCAAAATACACTCTAGTCGTAAGGATAATTTGCCTTAAAATGCACACACCTTGAAGAAGGGTCAGAATGAAAGGTTTATATGTAAGTGGGCTGTAACAATCGATTGGCTTCATCTTATTCCACTGTGTGAAACATTCTTTTTACTCAAAAAGAGAGGTAGAGGCATGTTAGCTGCTGGAAAAGCTGAAGCTGAAAGGAAGAGATGCATATTTGGACTCCCATGGTTGA
Source organism: Porphyrio hochstetteri (assembly GCA_020800305.1). Lineage (NCBI taxonomy): Eukaryota > Metazoa > Chordata > Aves > Gruiformes > Rallidae > Porphyrio > Porphyrio hochstetteri. The sequence goes on along the minus strand of CM036910.1, from coordinate 2,141,728 downwards.
AGGAGAGACTTGATTGTTATACAAATTCTGTATTTGATCATCTCCGTATTTACTTCATTGAAAATGAAAGTTGCAGTAATCATATTTTGCAGGACTTAGATCTTGTTAGTGTGTTTTAGACAATGTTCTGAATCTGATGACTGAATCAAACATCAGAAGGTAGAGGACAAGTATTTAATTTCTGATTCCTAATTGGGTTTAGGTGAGCACTGCATTGGACGTGAACAGGAAGCGGCTCTGAACGCCAGGTGTTCTGGAGCTGGACAGATACACGAACTGCTCTAGTTTCAGCCGCAAAAGTGAGTATTTGGCATGTCATTTTGAAAAGTGGATGACTTTGTTTCAGGCAGTTCTTCCACAGGGTTCATTAGGCCTTTGTGAGCTTAGCCTTAATCCTTGTATGACTAGATAGTTGGTTGTGAAGTTTAGCTTTCCTTCCAAGTAACCACACTGTCTTAAAAAGATGAAGTTGTTGTATGATGGGTATTTTATCCCAGGGATAGATGCAGTTCAGGACAATGGAGGACTTCAGTTATAAATAATGCCTTGAAACAGATTCTCCTGCTTCCTCTCTCTCCTTCCACCTCAATCCTTTCATATGCTGATAAATATAATTTTGTAAATGACAAAGAAACTATGTAATAATCTTGATCATTATTTGGTTTGTTCCCAGCTTTACAATACATTAATACAATACATTAATAACGCCCAAATCAGTTCGTAAAATTTCCTTCTCCCTTATTATTTCTGATTCTTATTAACTCATTTATTCAGAATGCAGGGGCATCCATTAAGATGTTACAATTTTCATGTAACTGAGGAATACTACTGTTCAGATATTTTGTCAAATAGATAAAGTGTATGCGACTATCTAACGCTCAGTTGCAAAGCATTGAAAATGTTCTTTGCTCTTGATTGTAAAGTTTTGACCTTTTGTTTTGGCAGGTTCCTCCTTGATATATAAAGGATCTCTAGCATTCACTGATGATCTCACATATGACATATATCTCATCCTATTGTCTGTGGTTTTTGTTTTACTTCATCAGTTATGCCATTCTTTGACGCTTTTCCTATTGCGTTCTCATCACTTTTCTTATCTCTTTCCACATTTGTTTCCTCATGGCATTGCCTCATTCAGTGTATTAGACCCTCCAGGTTCCTTGTCAGCTTCTGGATTCATTTCTTTTTGTTTTCTTTTATGTAAAGGTTTTGTTTAGCCTTTGATTTATTTTCCTCTTGTGCCAGTTCCTTTCCTGCAATTTCAGCTGTACAGTACTCTCTCAGTGGTATTAACAATTACCTGTGTTTACTGGAATGCACACCATTAGGATTTTTCATAGGTGCTTTCGGGGATTTTGCATTCCTGTTTCTAGCATTTGTTACTGGACTTGAATTCTTGATAAACTCATCAACTGCATTTGATTCAGGACATGCATGAGTTTTAAATGTACTAAGTAAGTTCATCTAATCAAAATTTATTTTCAAGTCATTTCTCCAATGAGGTGGTTCTGCACACTGTTCCACGTTCCCTCTCTTGCTCCACGCCCTATATATGACTTGTTCATTTTTAAATTGCTTTTTATAATTTCTTTAATTTATACATAAAAATAAGCATACTTTTCCACACTGGTAGTACTTTAAGCATAAATTATTGTCAAAGAATAATTTCTGAGATTGCCCAAAGTAGGTAGAGAGCTTATACTAAAAGCAAGGGAAGAAATATTTCCCCCATGAAACTCCATTGATCTATAGAGAATTACTTTGAACTCTTGTTCCAGAAAGTGTTTTTATTTCCTTTGTTATAAGTTACATACAAGCAATGTAATTTCTTCATAGCTTTATTGGAAGTTAAGTATTTGCATCAGATCAGTGTTGAAGGCACTGGTGATACTAAAGATTATGAAAAGCTTGGCTAACCAAACATAGTTATGGCAGCTAAGTATGTGAAAATACAACAATATTTGACTTTGTGATATTGTGAAAATACTATTTAAGCAAAATTTCCTGGTTTTAATGAAGCTACTAGAAATAAAAAGAACTGTCAGAGGAAGCAGGTTTAGTGTAACTTGTGGCTGAAACAAAGGGAAATCTATTTAATTCCAAACTTCATGTTCTAATGGTTTACTATCAGTGAATTAAAAATGTTTAATATTTCCTACAGCCTTAAAAATAACATTTCATATTAAGATACTGTAATTTTCCATTAAAACATCATGTGTATTGAAAATTAACATCTTTCCCTTCATTAGGAAGGCTGAGAAAATTGATGGGAATTTTTAAACTAGGTTTAAATTCAAGTAATGTTGGGGGGAAAAAAAAGCTGCACTTTACTATGATGTGTATAAATTTATCCTTTCAGTTTTTTCCTCTTCATTTATTTATTTTTATGTAATTGTGGGGTAGGTCCAAAAATTGGAGAGCGATAAATCATCTTTCTAATTGCAGGCGCAGAATGTAATCTGGTAGGGGAGCAGTTCCACGTTTTTATGCCTCTGTTCCTCACTCGGAAGGTGTACTAGCCCTGACCAGCCATGGCTAAAAATGACATTAAGTTTGAAATCTCCACTGGAGTTCCCCCAAGCTACCCTGAGATGCATCCTTTCATTAGAAAATGTGCTACATTCAAATTCTTTATTGCTTTAGGTAGAATTAATACCTTTTTTCCAGAAATATGTCTTTCTTCTGCAATGTTTATTTTACTCGCTTCATATTTTTGTTTGTATATTTATTTTCTAAGTTTTGGAAGAGGAACTCATTTTTTTTTATTGCTACAGAAAACAAACTGCGACGACTTTAATGTAACTGTCATGTTTGGTTTTGATGTGGCTGTTTGTACCTTTTGTCATCTTTTCCTTTACCATTGAGCAACTATACATAAGCTCAATTAGTATGAATCGTATGGAAAGGAGGGGTACTAAAAGGGATAAACACAGTGTCCTGTTAGGAAACTGCTTTGTAGACAAAATAAATGTTCTCCTAGATGAATATTTGACAAAGAAAATTTGTTGTGCGTATGTTTGAAATAATTTTCTGGCAGCACTAGCGCAGTTCACTTGTTCCTGCATTGGGCCATGTCTTGTCATTTAACATGCTGACCTCACATTGATTTTGATTCAATATTTTTGTGTATGGCAATGTTTATTAGTAGCATTTAATATTATTTGTAGTACTTAATTTTTCAGGAGAGGGCATAAATCAATTCTTCCCTGCTCCAAGATGTAGTTTCTAAAGACAGAAAGCCTGTGGGATGCAGAAACCTTGTACAGGCAGGGAGGTCTGGTTGAGAAGCAGCTGGATCAGTAGGAGAGCAGAGCAAGGGGTAAGTCCAGTTCTGGGCTCCTCACCATAAGAAGGACATGGAGGTCCTGGAGCAAGTCCAGGGAAGGGCAACCAGGCTGGGGAAGGGGCTGGAGGGCAAATCCTATGAGGAGAGGCTGAGGGAGCTGGGGGTGTTTAGCTTAGAGAAGAGGAGGTTGAGGGGAGACCTTATCACCGCCTACAACTACCTGAAGGGAGGTTATAGAGAGATAGGTGATGGTCTCTTCAGCCAGGTGACAGGTGATAGGACAAGGGGGAATGGCATGAAGCTGTGCCAGGGCAGGTTTAGATTGGATGTTAGGAAAAAATTTTTTACTGAAAGAGTTGTGAGGGCCTGGCACAGGCTGCCCAGGGAGGGGGTCGAGTCACCTTCCCTGGATGTGTTCAAAAAAAGGGTAGATGAAGTACTTAGTGATATGGTTTAGTTTAGGATGAGAATGGTTGCACTTGATGATCTTAAAGGTCTTTTCCAACCTTGTGATTCTGTGATTCTGTGATTCTGTGATTCTGTATGCAGGATGAGAATGCTTGCTGTGAATGAGGATTGACCCTATTTTCTTTGGCTCTCTGTCAGCACAAAAGAAAAACTTGTCTATATGGTCTTGCAGTCTTAAGAAAACTGAGTTAATGTTTTGTCACCAGAGAGGGACCAACATGACACATGTTTTCCTGCCTGATAGCCACAGTGCTTCTGATGTAGAAAGGGCTTCATGCTGAACCCCATTAAGGCTGGTGCTTAATGGAAATATCTGGCCAAGAGAAAATACTAGGTAACACTCAACTGCTTTGGTTTTTGTTGTCAATGGTGTGTCAGTTGTCAGACAAGGTGTTGTTTACACCTTTATTAATGCCCTGGCAAATACATAATGAAAAATATTAATTGGAGTGTCCATCAATTTTAATGAGATTTCCCATTGGGAGTGTTAGCCCCAGAAGACACTGTGATTTTTTTAATATGCTCATTCTAATGTTTCATAAGGCTACTGACAGGATCTGTAATAGAAATGTTAACCACAGGCAGGATTCCCATTTATCTTTTTTACGTCTGAGGGGTGTATAATCTTTCAGGGGTTCTCAGAGTAGACATGAAGATCTTGTCTAGGGTTCACGTGAAGCAAAAGTAAACATGGTCTGAAGAAAACCGAGTAACGGAGACAATTCTGAGAATGTGTTCTTGAGCGAATTAGACTCTACATTTGTTTGTAATATGTGTAAACATGTAGGGATAAATGGGAGTGCCTGAATGACAACTATTGTTAGGAAAAGCAAAACTCACTGCAGAATAGGAAGAAACAACTAAAGAACTAGAACAAACTGAGAAACAAAGGTTAAGCACATGCAGAACTTGGAAAAAGGAAAAAATTTTTTTGTTAAATTTTACAAGTAAATCTCTGTTTCCTTATTGTTCTGAAGAACCAAAATATAATTGACGCTGATTTACTGCATGCCTCTTTGAAGCTTCTAACTGCCAAGTTGCAACTGGCAGCGGTTCATTTTGACGAAGAGAGGGTAATTTTCCTCTAATTTTAAATTGTCTTCTTTATCTTTGCTTGTCTCTTACATGGGTCCCTACTTTTTTCTTATTTAGGTGGTTCAATAAGGATTTAGGAACTTTATATCTTGCAGGTTTTAGCCTTAAAAATGGATTTCTGATTAATATTTCCACTGTAAAAATTTTCCATTCATAAAACAAGCAATAATTTAGAAAGCCCTAACAAAATCTAAGCCACAGGGGAGCTAGACATAATATAGTAAGAAAGTGCATCTGCCATGAAGAATTTATATTTTGAAGGGACCAAATAATAAGAGAAATGTTATTACCTCATTTAAGAATGTGGGATGAAGAACAGAGCAATGAAGTGGCTTGCCTAATGGTTTAGGTCTGAGGTAGGAATAAAATCCATGCTCCCTGAGTCTTAGATGGGGCATTAAAACAGATTGCCCTTCTCCCCACCATGGGCAGTAAGTGAGGGCTACCTGCTTAACAGTCTGGATTTGATGAAATATACACCATGTATTTTGTTTAATGAGTTGTGTGAACGGTAAATTATTTATGAGCTAAATGTGTCATTGTGAATGATAACTTTTTCCTAATCCAAGAGCTGTAAGATATGTAGAGTTGTAAGGTAGAGGTTTAAGTGGTACTTGCTTTACATAGTGCAATACCTATGACAAAAGTTGGAGTCTGCACACTACATATCCCTGGATGTGTCCTTAAGCTGTCTTTAACGAATGCCATTCCCATTAATTTAAATGGAACTTACGTGCAGATAGCAGGAAGCTAATTGAAGAAGTTCTTAATTTAGAAGCAGTTTATATGGTTATTCTACATGAAATAGCAGAGGACAAGGGGCAATGGCTGCAAGTTGGAGCATAGGAAGTTCCGCACCAACATGCGGAAGAACTTTTTCACAGTGAGGGTGACTGAGCACTGGAATAGGCTGCCCAGGGAGGTGGTGGAGTCTCTTTCACTGGAGATATTCAAGACCCGCCTGGACGCCTATCTGAGCAATATGAGCTAGGGAGCCTGCTTTGGCAGGGGGGTTGGACCCGATGATCTCTCGAGGTCCCTTCCAACCCCTACAATTCTGTGATTCTGTGATTCTGTGATCTATAAAATATTAAAAACAGGACCGAGAGATGAATCAAATTTAGGGTCAAATTTAACGGCAGTAACTGCCAATCTCCAGTGGTGGGTCATTGCTTTAATTCTGTGAGGGTCAAGGGGGTGGGAGGGGAGTCCTCACTCTTCTTTAAAGGGGGAAAGTGGCCCTGGTTTTCGAGCATAATAAATGTATTTTCCTAAAGCCTACTGACTTGCAAGCAGAGACTCCATCCAGGTGGTGACTAAACCTTTTGGAGTAGGAGCTCCTCTTTTGTTGTGTGCCAATTTCTCGAAGAGGCTCTCACTAAAACCCTGTGTTTATTTATGTGACCTGAAAATGGTAAAAATTACTAAGGATCTTTACAGGTACACCTTTTCATTTTTTCCCACAGTCATGCCTTGAATATTACTCTTCTGAGTAGACAAAATTGCTCTGCACATTTTTCTCTTTTGCTTTTTTTCCCCCCTTTTTAAGTTACCCTATGGGTCCAGTCCAGGTGCTTTATCTGTTGCCTTTATTAAAAATAGACTTTCTACTATAGCTTTTTTTGTTCTAGCTAAGTCTTAATAAAATTATTTTGTTACAATAGTGCATATGTGGTTTCATTGCAAGATAGAAACATAGATAAATTTGCAATATAAGGTGGGTAGATAAATCCAGTCATTGTATTAAAGTTTCCTGATAAGTCTTCCTAAACGGTTGCATTTTCTGATGCTTATAACGTTATGAAAATCTGAATTGGGGGATTTATTTTCTTTTTTAGATGTCTGCCTCAGCCTGAGATTTCATTTAAAAAATACAGCCAAAATCTTTTAGATATTTCCATGTAGCTGGAAAGATGCGTGGAATACCAAAAGAATTTCTAAGGTCCTCACGGAGTTTGAAATCTCGCAAGAGATGATTGCTAATATTGATGAGATGGAAGGTGGTTTTATTTTCCTTTTCACAATTCAATGAGGTTTTAACAATAGTCCATTCCAGTAGATGCCAAATCCTTTATTTTTATTGAATTTGATATTTTAACAATTGACTAATTACACTGTGTGCCTTCTCTGTAGCATATCCAACCTGAAGGGTAGTATTATTTCATATTTCCATTATATTTGTGCAAGCAGTCCCCAGCCAATTTGTGAGTGTGCTATGCTGAATATAGTACAAGCACCAGCAATCAGTGTCTGCCATAAAGAAGTATAAAATTCTGAAAATGTCCTAAGCCCTCTTAAAAAAACACGCCTCTTCACAGCACCTCTGAGAGAGCCTCTGCATTATGATACTTAAAATTATTTCCAGTGTCATTAAAAAATCCAGAGTAATTCAACTATCCCTATTGTTCTTTCAAGGTTTTGGGGTGGTAGTAAGAGACCTTGTGGATTTTACATTTGTTTCTTTAAGGTACTATATTTGTGACAGTGGTGATCAAAACTTCAGGGTTCATGTATATATTGCCACCTAAGAAGACCTGGAGGAGTCTTTGACTTTTATCTCTCTTTTTAATTTTTTTTTTAAATTTCTCTTGTTTTCAGCAGCAGCATATGAATTCCTATGAGTTTTGCAGTATTTTTAACTGTTCTTAACGGTAATGTGTATATCCCAGGAGACGCCTTCACAGCTCATGCAAGCTGCTGCTGTAAAAGTTGAAGAACTGTAGAAATCATGACAGTCAGGTAGATGCTATCTTATGTTGACGAAGGTTGAATTACAGTACATTGGTGTTTTTATCCATAGGTTTTATGATTTAAGTTGTTTATCTGATGTAACTCAGGTAACTGCAAGGGAGCTACACCGACCGAATCCAACTTTAAAGCTCTACATGGTTTCCATTTATTTACACCCTAGCTCCCAAACACCCCTGGTTTTAGTTTTAGAAATCAAAGCCCAACCAGTGAGTTCTGGATATTTTGAGAGAAGGCAACAGAAATGCTTGTCAATCTGACAACATCTTGAACAGAGCAGAGAGGGAAAGTGTATTGACTGAAGTATGTAGAGCAGCTTACAAAACATTTGTTGGATATCTATCTTCTGCTTTCTCTTCCATTACAAAATAGGCCTTCATACTTTTATGGAATCTGTTTTCATGCCAAGTGGAACACTTTGAAAAGGTAAAATTTACACCTACTCAAGGGATGATATTCTGAGAGCTCTGTACATCTATTACAAGCGGAAAATACCTTGAGATTTAATCAAGGTAGTATAGATTACAGCAGAAAGAAGCAGGGGTTTGTTGTTAGTAGAAGTTGGGTGATCTATGATCAGAGATAGGCGTTTCATTACAGAGAAGCATTTATGTGTCTGAGGTGTTTTACCAAAATTCTATTTACGAATCTGTTGTAACAGTTGCTGTAAAGATTAGGATTTTAGAGAAAAGGTTTAAAAACATAAATTAATTGTAAATTAAAGAGTAAGAAAGAAGAATTTAAGTAACTGAGTGTATTTGTATTAAAAACCCCAAACGATGGCAATTTTTTTGTGCAGGTATTGGCAATATTTCATAAATATGCAGGTTAGATAACTGTATAAATAGTAGGATGGACAAACCTTAATTTGATTTTCATTTTTTACTCTTATCCTAGTAGTAGTTATTTTTTTTTTATCTTCAGCGTTTTGGACTCAATTTTATAATCTTTTCCACACTAGTGACCCACTGATTTTTAGCAAATAGTTTAGTGTCTGGAGTCAATAAGGTTAGTCATTTCAAGGATGCTCTCAATGACAAGTTCCAAAATTGAGCCCTTCAGCTTGGGTTCCATGTGACTAGGGAGTTCTTTTATCTTCCCATTAAAAACTATAGCAAGCTTTCACTCTTCTATTGGGAAACCGCTGTTCAAAAGCCTAATGCATCTAATAAGTAAACAAGGAAATGTTAAGAAAAGAGAGAAATGTTTGTAGGGGTGCCAGGTTATTTCAAGATTTGGAAAACATCTCGTAAGATGGAAAAATAAAACAGAACGTCAACGACTTCTTTAGTAAAAGGTGAAATATTACAGACATTGAACAGATACAACTTTTTTTCCTGATAGAATTCCTAATCTTTTGGGAGATTGGAAATAAATTGTGCTTATGGCCATGATCAGTGATTAACTCTCCAATTTTTGGAGATGATCTGGTTATAAATTTTCTCATTCTGGTGTATGAATGTCTGACATAGATAAGCAGAGCAATACAATAAATAAACAACTGTATGGCTTTGTATGTATGCCAGAGCACAAGTCCTCTCCTCTTTGTCAAAACATGAAATGAGCTTTAACTGCAGTCTGTATACAATCCAGCATTATCTTCCAAACAAACCCCATCTTATCTTCCTTCCAGCTTTTGAAGGCATTTTCATCAGCTACCCTGACAGACTAAACATCTGAGACCTATTGTCAGTACATCTATGGTAACTAGTTGAACAGTTAAATCACTCATACCTTATATAAGACATACCTTGGTAACAGTGTGTAAGGTCCTGTAGTTCTACTTTGTCCTTCTCTTCTTCTCGTGCTTGTTTTTTATTCACTGGATCACTTATCAACTAAGATTATAAATTCTTCTTTGATTGTTACTGGGGAAAAGAAAACTATCTGGGGAATTTATTCCTTAATAAAAGCAGGAGAATACTTAGGGGAATCAGTGCTAAAAATCTCTTTTTTTCTGAGAATGTGTTAGACAACTTTGAATTTCCAAAAGCATAAGTTCCTGGAAAATAAACTTGAGACATTACAAGTTTCTTCTTCAGCAAAGTTTGAAAAAAACAAAAATGATTTTGAAAAAGAGAGTTTTATATGGCACATAAGGCTCTATTTTTATATTGGATAACTTGGTCAGTTTACCATAAAGTCACTAGGAGCCTGTGAATGGTCAGTAGTTCTAGCCAGAGCAAGGTTGTAACAAGGGACACAGTTTTGAAACTGGTGCTTGGAATGATGTGTACAGTTCTTTGTCATTCTGTGACAGAAATATTCCATGGTTATTTTGGATCTCTTATGAGATATGGAGCACTATATACTTCTAGAATCAAATCCTTTGGAATCAACAGGGTTGATATATAGGCCAAATCTCAGCCTTTCACAACATGTCAGTGGGAAAGATCAGCTGATTGGTAAATTTGATCTAAAGGTTTTAAAGACATGTTCCTGAACATTTCAAAGCATCCTATTTTTGCACTGACATTGTATACTGAAGCAGGTATTTTGGTGTGATTCATATCCTGGTTTTTATAAACACTGTGATAATTTATGCACCAAATTGTGTTTCCACTAAACAATATATGTTCTTAAATTACCTCATGTTAACATGTTCCATCTTGAAATTCAGTAACTGGTATCAGTCTTCTATGGCTCTCCACTTAAAGTAACCACCTTACAGTGCTGTTGCTTTGTATTGCTCTCTTGGTTTCACAGCCCTTGCAAGATCTTTGTAAGGTCATTGCCAGTGCCCATCGCTCTGACAGAATCCTCCTCCTCACTTCTTTCTAACCCCTCAAATGACACCATTTTTTGGTATATTTGGCTGATATAACTGCAGGCTTTTTCGCCTGTGGCAAGTTATCAACTAGTTACTATTAACTTGAATGCAGTAACAAAAATGAGTTACCTTATTGCTAGCTAGAATTTTCCAATTTTCCTGATTGTTTTTTGCTTTCCAGTTTGGTTTGGGGTTTGTTGTTTGAGTTTTTTGTTGGTTGCTGGGTTTTTTGGGGTTTTGGGCATTTTTGGGTGAGAGGGGAGTGTTTGGGCTTGCTTGTTTTGGTTGTTTGGGGTTTTTTTTTCTTGTTTACTTGTTTGTTTTCTGATAAATATATAAAGGCAGTGTCTCTCCACATTCCCATAGCAGGTAGTCCTGATTGTATACAGAGTTTTGAATATTACAGAATACAAATAAATGGTGTTAATAAATAGTCATCTACTCATTTAAGCACCAATTGTCTCTATTAAGGTGGAGTAAATAGTAAAATAACAGTTTTGTCTGAGAGTTCATTCTGGGTGAAAAAACCCCTAAAAATAAAGAGCACATCATCTCTTTCTGCAGCCAAATATTTGTAAACTGAACTTGCAGAGAGCCTAAGTGGTAATAGTCATCTTGTGAACAGATGGGACAGTCCTGTGTTTGTGAACTTTTGCCCTAGGGAGCAAGAGGATAAAGGAAAGCAGGGAGGAGAAAATAGAGGAAATGCTCAGTAATTGTTACTTATTTCACAGTATTGCCTTGCAACTACTGTGTCATTCAGGCACATGTGTATAATAAATCTCTGGAAACTGTCTCGGAGTAATTCATATGTGACAGGTAGGTGTCACATTGCTACTAGGTGTTTGTATAGCTGTTGGGTTGGTTCCTTAGCCACAGTAAACAGTGACAGAGTGGAGTGCTAGGCTTCTAATGATGTCATACATTAAATTATATTCTATAAAAAGAACTTTACTCCCTGTACTTTCAACTGAACTGAAACATCATTTAAAATTTGAAATAAAGAATCTGTACCTTTTATCTCTTTCAATCTGCTTTGAAGCTTAGAGCAATTCAGTTCATAGGTGAAAGTGTCTTAGTGTGGTCCAAAATTTAGATGAGAAAGAAATGTATTTAAGAATGCTCACTTTGCTGTGCAGTAATGTTCAGTGCTCCTTTACTTTAAAGAGTTAAGTTAGTTGCAGAAAGTTTTAATTTTTGGTGGTCTAGAATTTCCCATATGCCTTGGATGCCTTTAAAGTGGGTTGTTGGTATTCACTGTTAGGAGTTTTTTTATATCCTGTTTTATAACTGGCAATGCCACATTGTTTCATACAAAGTGAAATTGTTACCACTTTTGAATCTGGTTAGGTAGGGAATATTATCTTTGGAGATTTGTACGTGACATCTATCTGTTTTGTTCATTATGTTATGCTTTCTGAAATGGGCTTTATTATTTTGCAGCATCCTGACATGCTCATCATAACTCTTAAACTCCACTGACACCAGAACCACCGAGACTCATCTAGTACAAGTCAGCTGGGAGCAACCCAAAATTTGTGTCAACAGGGACGATGACTCCATATCCACTGCCTCCCACTTCCCATACAGAACTTGTGACGATCAGTGTACAGCCTGTGATGAAGCTGGAAACACAGCCGTTAACTGGTTTGACGTACTCTTCAAAAGTAAGTGCTATTTTAGAATAAGCCTTAAGAAATTTGAATCTAGATTCTGCTGCTTCTGCTTTTCCAATACAGAACCATGTGTTCATTTTTCCTTCCATGTACAGTTTAATATCAGATCTGCTATACCTAATAGCATTAATATCTTTGATTTTACAGTTGTTTTCTGCCTAAAACTTTTGATGCTAGTGAACCAGCTCCTTCATGGAATATCACTTTTATCAGTTCAGGGAAATACTTGTTGTTTACTAGGGAATAATTTTTATAAAAAGTGTTAATTGAGTCATCATCAGTTGAGAGTTTGGGTGACCAGTGACCTCTTGTCATCTTTACTGTGGTCTGATCGCTGTGCTTGATGCTGGGGGCAAGCTCCTGTGATGTTTGTATTCTCGCTAATAAAGCCCTGCCTTTACACAGTGAAGATTTCCAAAAGGTTAGAATGCATCAATGAAATGCACTGAACAATCATATGATGATGTGCTATCACGTACACACAGGTGCTTGGAAAGCTATGGATGTTGTTGCAGCTCCTCTATGGACCATTGTGCTTATGTGGATACTTTAAACACTTCATTAGAAACTCTGGTCCCTTGTTCAACAAAAGTAAGTTTAAAGGAGTTTTTAAGTTGTGTAACCAGGCTCAGACTTTGGGCCATAGTGACAGAGAGAGACATAGAAAGGCCGTTATGCCTTTCTTCAGCTGGAAGTTCTTCCCACAGGGGATGGAGACTGCCAAGAGGGTGGTAGATTTGGTAAAGAACATTTATAAATCTTATTGCTTCTACTCAAGAGTCTTTCATCTCCAGTAAGTTTTAAAATTAATTTACTAATGTTCCCATAATGGATTGATAGCTTTTAATCATTACATTGATTATTGGTCTTATTTGTGTAGCAAATCACTCTAATATGCAGACAGATCACTCTCTAGTCAGCAGAACTAGAAGGTTTCAAGCTTATAATTGCTCTAAATTCAAAGAGTGTTTTTAAAATGCAACCAAGTGTTCTGAATTAAGATCATAACACTGAAAAGGTAGTTACTATAAAAGTGAAAAAAGAAAGCTACTTCCTCTAGCTTGGTTTCTTGTGGAAGCCAAAGCATGACTACAAAGGTTCATTGACGTGATGGCAGAACATGAAAGAAGTTTATTGCAGATGGGAACTGCTTCCAATAAAACATCAGGAATGGCTTTAATAGAACTTCCAAAAAGCTTTATGATATGTTTTATATGTTTGGAGCTTGCATGTTCTCTTTGATTTCAGATATATTAAAAAGCCCTGCACACGTATTTGGTACTAAGTTAGGCTTACATTCTACGCATACCATTCTTTAGATTGCTTTGTAAGTTCTGTGCGAATAGTCTTATGCTTATTTCATTGTGAGTTTCAGATAGAAAGTGTAGATTTTGGAGGAGGTGGGGTAATAATTGTATTTACACATATTTTAACCACGTTTTATGAAAATATAATTTACTACCTGCTAAACCTGAGCAGAACCTCACTTGAGGTCATTCAAAAGGAAAGGTTGATATTAATATCGTTGACAATGGCTTGCTGTAAATGTTTTTACCTCTTTGAATGTAAAAATCAGAATCCTACAATAAATTAATAATGTTTTTAGTTGACTTGTATGTATTGTTTAGGACTAAAGTAATAACACAGGTTGTCTTAGCCAGAACAATACTGCACCAGTTGTGACCAGCCAAGATGACTGGGTTATTCAAGTGCTCTCATTTATTTGTTTTAGAAAGTTTGGCTGTTTATCAGGAAGTGACTTCAGTAAGGAAGCGCAGTAATTCAATTAGCAAACACTCCTTTTTCTAACTCTTCCAACAAAATGCATATGAACAAAATTGTCGTGGTTTAACCCAGCCAGCAGCTAAAATAACTACACAGCCGTTCACTCTCTCCCTGCCCCTTCTCCTCGCCAAGTGGGATAGGGGAGAGAATCAAAAAGAAAGAGGTAGAACTCCTGTGTTCAGTTAAAGCCAGTTTAATAGGTCAGAAAATTATGATAAAGATAATAAACAAGTGATGCACAGCTCAGTTTCTCACCACCCAGAGCCGATGCTAGGTAAAGGTGTCGCTGCTTACTGCAGGGGAGTTTGAACTTCGTGACCTTTAAAGGTCCCTCCCAACCTAACAAATTCTGTGATCCCTTTGGCCAGTTGGGACCGGCTGTCCTGGCTGTGTCCCCTCCCGGCCTCTTGGGCACCCCCTGCCTTCTCACTGGCAGGGCAGGATGAGAAGCTGAAAAGTCCTTGACTGCTTGGCAGCAACTAAAGTTTCAGTGTGTTATCAACATTCTTCTCATCCTAAATCCAAAGCACAGCTCTAACCAGCTGCTAGGAGGAAAATTAACCCTATGGGACAGGGCCAAATCAGGAAATCAATGTAAGAAAAAACATTTATTTGCAGCTTCTTGTCTTCAGTAACTCACATTACATGCAGCATGATTCTCCATGCAGCATGATTCTCCCTGGAAGGCTTATCTGACATGGGGGAGGTAGGAGGAAGGATATGAAAATCTAGGACCACCTAAAATATATGATTCTGTTGTAGACAGTGATACTGTTCCTAGACAAAGGGGCTCTGTCATCTTTTTGGAGGAAGTTCTTCTAGCCCCTGGGTCTTGTACCCTATATTCCTGATTGTCTTGAGACAAGTGATCTCTAGGGTGGGGACCACTACTTCTCAGCACTTCAGATACATTGTTGAACTTGTGGCAAATGTAATAATATAGGGATTTAGTGAGAAAGCTAAAAGAGGAAACTAGAGATAATCATAGATGCTCAGAACAACATCGTAAAGACACAGGAATGTCAGCCTATAGCTAAATTATAACCTAATTTATGATACTGAATCTAATAATCTCGGGAAGGAGGTGAATGCACAGAGATTTAGAAGTGGGTCAAAGGGAATGTCCTGCCTGCCTCAGCTGACAGTGTATGGATTCCTTTGAAGAGTGCCTTTGTGGAGACATTTTTTCCTAACCCTAGTTGCATGAATCAGCAACCTGACACTGCAGCTGCTATGCAAACGGATGAGACCAGGACCGCGGTCTCAGTGACTAGTCTGAGTGGTTGTGTTACTGGGACAACAAGTGTAAACTCCAGCTGTTTGGAGACCTTTCCAAGAAGAATACTGGCACAGTCCTGCTATAAGTAAAACTAGAGATTTGCAGCTTCTGCATCACAGCCACAAACAAATCTTACTGCTATTGCGATCAGATAAAGATTTGTAATCTAAATGGGTTGGGCTGGGGAATAAAAAGTCTGGAGTCGTGGAAGGGTCATGCTATTTGAAACTGTCTGAAAGGAAAAAAAATATATTGCAGAAATTATCTTGGAGAATTGTCCCCTTTTCCAAGAGTAGACAGATAAATGGTTTAGATACTACAAAAGCGCTATTTGAAAATTGAATATAAACCTGAAATTGTTTAAGTGTTTGAATGCACTGGCTAAAAGGACAACCCAAAGCATCCCTTTGCTTTGAGTGACATCAGAAAACACAAATTCACAGTTGGGTTTCTTTTTTGCTTAAAATATGAATGCTGTATTCCAGAGCTTTTGACAGAAATCTCAAAACTATTGCTCAAGGTCAGAAACTCCAAAATGTTATTCAAGATGTTAAAAGGGTTTGCTGTTATTTCTTGAAGAGTGTTACATACGTGTCATATATCTGTTAACTGTAAGCAGATTGAATCAGTGTTCGCTTAAAGAAATTTTAGTGTTTCAGACTTCTGCTTTTTGTGCTCCATATTTGTCAAAATCTTATGTATATTAATTTTGTGTTCTGTATGTTATCATACCCTCTTAGAAATGATGACCTCTCTTGTTAAAAAAATCATGTTTTAGTGAATAACTTCAACTTGTTCTAAAAGTAAACAATTCTTCTCTATTTCCTCAATGTTTGAAAACTGCCATGGAGGAACTAAAAAAAGAAGATTTAAAAAATAATTCAAAGGATTAATTTCTTAGAGGGGACTTTAGTTACTGTATTTCTTCTGGAGTGATGAAAGTGGAGCCTAATTGGTAACATTTGTTTTGTTGCCATCGGATTTAGAACCTGCTATTTCATGTACTAACAAGGCATATCTGATGGAGACCCCAGCCTCAAAACGAACAAACAGCAGCAGTTTTGCATCCTGTTCTATATGAAGGGCACTGATTTCCACTGCAGACTGCAGATCTGGCAAATTTCCCTCAGACTTCTATGACAAATCTCTCTCCTTTGGATGTAGCCTGGCAAACAAGGCAACATATACCAGAAGTTTGCACAAGTAAGGCAGGCTTGAAAATTGCAGAGGATTTGATGATTAGAGCGCTGTGTTGATTTAATGCTGGCTGATTTACACATTCAGCTGCTGTAACAGAAAATCATGTTGGATGAGTATGACCTAAATTAAGAAAAGAATGGGTTTGTTTCTTTGTCTCCAAGTAGGCTGCCTCTTGGGAGAAGACTCAGATGTCAGCCTGAAGTATAGTGAGTGCAGAAGTGTTACGCAGGAATAAAGCCGAAGTTACTGGGGACTTGGCTTGAGTATACAGCCTACTTTAATGGTGGTGCACATGCTGGTTGCAACTTCTGTGCTTTTGTACGTTAGTAAAATACACACACACCCACACACAGATTTTTAGACAGAGTTCTCAAAGCCTTTAAATATAAGCTTTTTGCAACCTTTTTCTTCGTTGTATCTTTCAGCAAGCCCACTTATCTTCACTGGTTTTGTCTCTTTGCTGAATGGTGGGCCATACCAGATATGGGCAACTGTACAAGAACAATAAGTTTTAGCACACAGCTTCTTCAAGGACCTGATAAAGGGGTTGCTGATTTATAGATCCAAAGTATGCCTTGGAGTCTTGCAGAGCCTCCTGTTTTGCATCCCCATTAGCTACTGATGGGAGTGCTTGGAAATCTGCCAAAGTAGATACTCCAGAAAAAATATTTATGGTTAAAATGTTTTGTTCCAACATGAAGAAAGCAAATTAAGAATAAAAACAAATAGCCCTCTCTTATTCTCTAGGAACCATGTCCACAAAGGCAGTTCTGGAATAGCAATTGCAGTAAAATACCGGTGTACGAAGTACCTGTTGATGGGTAGTGTAGCAGCTTTTTAAAAAAAAGGCATTAGATGTTGAAAAGAACATCTTGGCTCTTGGAATAGAACCAAGATAGACTTAAATGAAGGAAGAAAATTAAATAAACTAAGTATTCAAATGAAAGAGGACCAGAATATGTTTGGCCCTGTTCAAATTCACACGAGAGGTGGAAATCTTCTCTTGCAGATGTTCCTGTATGGCTTACAGGAAAGAATAAGAAAATAATCCAGCACCAGACAGCATCAACTAAAAAGGATACCTGGACTGGCTTTCTGTCAAAATGGCTGAGTGGTCACAGACCTCCTCTGAACTGACAGGTAAAAAAGGATCATGTCATAAGTATTTAACTCTGAGAGTTCAGGTCCTGCCTATGGCTTTGAGGAACTCTGGCAGGGTGGGTACACCTCTCTTGCACTCTCACTGCAGGCTTTGGTAGGCATGAGGCTCACATCCTCCTGCAACTGCAGGCTTCAGAGGCACTTCAGCTAAGCTGCAGTTGAATTAACTTTGAATCTCAAAGCAAAGCGGACTAATTTTAATGACACATAGTTGGAGGGGATATAGTATTGTAATTCCCTATCACATGGCCATGCTAAGTATTTACAGATGATGAGGAAAGCTCGTAAAAATAAAATTACAAGTTCAAAGCAAGGGGGGAGAAGCAACCTCTTTTTTGCTGAATTGAGCTTTCTGTCATCGCTGAAATGCCAGTATGCTGCTCACACCGTCTATTCGTCACCGAGGGCATCTCACGCTGTCAAACTTTAAACAGCTATTTATACTGAAAGGCAGTGCTGTACAGCAAAGTCTATTTGGCCTTTCTCTGCATCCTAAAGAACATACTGAATCATATTTCATGTATTTTTACTACATCCTTTGAGCTGCATTGTTTGAAAAATAGGGTATGAAGATGATGACAGGGAAATGTCTGCCAAGATCATCCTTTAAATCTAAACATCACTCTTATGCAGTGACGTGTAATCTTGAACCTGTAATTATCAAGCAGCAAGCAGTGCATTATCTGGACTGTTCAAAATCATACTGGGTCCAGAAAAGGCGGTTCCCTAACATACCTGAGGCTTATTGCAATGAGGCAGCAGTTATAGCCCCTCTAATTTTAGTGACACTGAACCACTGCTAGACCAGTCATGCTCATTATATTAATATATTGCAGTTTTCAGCTGCGACCAAAGGAGACATTAAAAAACCAAATCTTCAACCTTTAAAAAGGTCATGCTCTCTTCTAGACGTTAGGCTTTACTTAAGTCTATGGGAACTTTCTTGTCTAGTCTAGAAACAAGAAACTCTGCATTAAATACCTTCAACAGGAGATATTGGTCTACAGAAATAGGAGTGATTTCTTTATCTTGGCAGCCATTGTAGGAGACTGAGCTGGATGGCTAAGGAGTCCAGTACAGTCCACTGTAGTTAAAGCCAGGGGATGCTATGTTGTGAATAAAAGAAGAGGCCTAGGGAGTTAAAGAAAGGAAAAGGAAAAAAGACTGTAAAGTTGCTAGCCCATCCTTTCCTTTAAGCAGATGCCCACTGATGCCTTAGGCTCTCTTTTAACTTTTCGTCATCAGCATGTGTGTGCCTGGAAGGCAAGTGCAGAATGTAAATAGAGGGATATGCATTTTTTCTTTATTCTAAAGTACAGTTCTTTTGCAATGATAGAAGAGAGACTTTTTTTCAAGTTCTTAAATCACCAACAGTCCATAACTGCGCCAGCGTCGTCTTTGCTGACACCGCTTTGTAGGCTTTGCACGCTAATTGAGTTTTCCTGCATGTGCAGTATTGCCATTGGCTCACAGTGTTCATACCCTCTGTGTATGTTTAGTAATTTCATCATTTGCTTGTTTTATGCTTCTGTTGGTTTAGAAATATGATGAATTCTTAGATTAGCCTGGCTTGCAACTTGCAGCTGCCTCTGCCTGTAGAAACTGATGGGGATTCCTTCTCCCTTTGGTTGTTTCAACAGCATTAAAAAGGCATAAGTGGGGCGTGATTGAGGAGAAGGCCAGAGATTCCACAGCACAGCGAGATGAGTACAGCCAGAAAACCAGCTCAATACATTCTTCCTTGCAGGGAGGCACAATGCCAGTTACTCCCCAGTGCCAGAACAGCTTTACTGAGGAAATGGGTGTGAGTTAAAGACTCTCAGCAGCTTCACTTCCTTGGTTCCTGTGCCAACTGTACCTCTACTGAGACAGAAAGTCAGTGAGTGCTGGTGCCTGGCCTACTGCATTCCTCCCATGGTCCAGTGCAGCCGGTGGCCTTGAGAAGAAGATTTTAGGCTGGAGAAGTATTGCCTCCAGTTCCCAAGGCATTTGGAGATAGCTGGTGGAAGAGGAGGAGTTTCACAAGGATATGGATACCTACTGGGTGCTGGTTTTGGTGAATAACAAAAAATGAAGGGAGGATTTTATTTGGAAGAATAAACCAAAATCATGTCAATGCCAGTGAAGTACTGAGATCTGAGATGGTGGGAGAGTGCCTAAAGTATAAATTCCAAAATATTTTGCTCAAACTTACAGAAAAAAGTATTTTTCCATTTTAAGTGCTCTTATTTCTAAAAAAAAACCCCCATGTTATGTGACTTAAAAAGACCCATAATCTTTTCCCTTTATATAATGAAATAACATAACTGTGTAGTGCTGTTAATGTCTGAAACAAAAACACATTTCCAGAATTCTGGTGCTGACATTTCCATTTTTGCGTCAATGTTTTTCTTCTTTCTGTGAAAGCTTCCTGATTCAACTTTGTTCATTAAGAATTTCTTATACTTCCATTACAGATCATTCTAATCAGCACTTTAATTACAGCTCTAGCAGGCTATTTACAGCATTCCTGGCTGATAAAAACAAGTCACAGTGGGGAAAAAATGAGGAAAAAAAAGGAGGTGATTAGCTTTAAATGAAAATGGAAAATAGCTACTGTCATTTTCCACTGTATCAAAAAGAACTGAAAACATTTCCTATACCTTATAGCAAGCCCAGATGTGGACTCAGAAGGACTGCTTGGGTCAGAGACCAAACTTTGAAATTATCTGAATTTGTTTTCCCACAAGTATTTGCTGTGGAGATTTTGATGGAATTCCTCTTGAAACCTTCTGAATTCTTGTAGTTAGGCCATTGCATCACCTGGATCAAGTGTATCACAGTTGTGTGAAACCAAGATGCTTTTTGTGAGATGGTTGCAAATATGAAAAACAAGACAGTATCACTGTATGGTGTTACAGACCACAGAATGGTTCTACAACTTTATTCTGAGTTTCCAGGTCATCTCTGTCAAAGATCTCTTGCTTTGTGCCTGCTGCATACTGAAGCCTCCGTGGTGACTGCCTGCCCACAGGGCATCGAGAGACCCTTGAACAAGGAAACAACTCCTGTCATCACCTGTCTGAAATGTGATGGAAGGAGCCAGTTCCTGAAGACAGGAATTCATCAGGACTCAGGACAAGAGGATGAAGGCCTTCAGATTCCTGGAGTCCATCAGGAATCGCAAGACGGGAGTCCCTTGTGAGTAGCAGAACAAATTGGGTTGTACTCTGGAATATTTGGGCACGCAGCCAAAGGCGCTTTTAAGGTCTCTGTTAAATGCATGGATTTGGCTCATACTCACAGTTAGATAAGTAAAATGTGATGAAGTATTTGTGTTCCAAACAATGTCCAGCAGAACTTGGGGGGCACAGTTATTAGCATTTTTCTTAAGTCTCCAAGCAGGTATGAAAGATAAAAATGCTCTGATTTTAAGCCCTTCTGTAGCACATACATACAAATAGTGATAAAATAGTTCATTCTGGGTTTTTTTCTATATAGGTCAAATATACCTAGCAATGTTTTTATCATCATGTTTATTATTGGGCTCAAAACAACAAAAATCTGCATGGTGTTTCTGTTCAGCTCAATATAATATTGTAACATCAAAAGCAAGATTATTAAAAACATATAGTGGTGGTTTGATAGATAATATAGAATTATTATTCATTATAAGCAGGGGGCTGTCAGCTCTGAACTTCAGTCAAGCTCTCGTTACAGTTTAGAGACAGACTCCTAAAATAGAGATGCTATAAGGATGAAGTGATGTGGAAAAAGCTTTTGCTTTGTTGATTATTATTTATAGGCGTAACATATGTAAAAATAGGCCTTAATCAGGCTGTTCTGTGAGATTTGAAAAGATTTCCCCACACACCGCCCCCCCCCAAAAGGGTTTTTTGTGTCCAGACCTGTGTTTGTCATTTGTTAAATGCATTTTGTGTGTTATTGTTACTACAGTATAAGGACGAATTATCCTGCTGTTCCTAGAGGATTCCTAACTCTATACTTCGTGCTTCTGTCCCGGTGCAGCTGGTGTGGGAGCTCCACACAACCTTCCCTGCAGCTGCATGCCTGGGACTGGGGAATGTGTGTGTTGGCACAGCCATCCCCTTTCCCCCTTTCTCTGCTTGCCTGTTCTAGCTTCCAGTATTAGGTGAACACAAATTGTTAGGCCAAACAAACTGCCCTGTGATGCAGAGTTTTGCATTTGGTTTCAGCTTGTCCCCTCTCCAAATAGAGAGCCCACACTGTAGTTCAGTACTGGCTCCAAAGAAGCTTACTCATGTTCACTAGGGTTTTAATTTTAGTTCTGGTCCTTTAATTCTATTCCTTTATTTCACATCTCAGTGTGCAGTAGATCAGTTTGCAGGCTCAGTGGTACCAATGGGAATTAGTCACTTTGGCATATATTTAGTCTACTAGTGCCAAGTGAAGTTTGTGTTGTCTTTGCACATACTTTTTTAGAATCAGATGACCATAAAAAACTAAAAGTTTGGATTAGAACTACTATTTTGATGGTGACTGCCATGACAAGACCATGTAAGACAGGCTAGTAGAGCATTTGGGGATATTTTCAAAGTAATTTTTGTGTCTTGCAGAGCGGAACAGTTATAATTGAATAGCACTCTGTGGCAAGAGATGATGTGAAATAGGTTGCAGTTTTTATGTTTGTTTTCTAGTCTAGTTGTTGGCATGCCTAACTATTGCAAGGCTGCTTGCTCTGTAAGAGCATTTCCTCTTACAATGCTGTATAAAATGTAAGAATTGCTGTTTGCTCTTATCTAGGGAGGCTAGGACGTTCCACTTTAGTATTCTTCTTTCATATGTAGCTGAAAGCTGTGGTGACAGCTTTCAGGTACATATGCTCCGATTTTAAGTGTTACTGGGGCCAGAATTTGTGATACCTTTCTACTGTTGGGCAGGAAAAAATGTTGTAGGTGGTAACATGTGGATTTGCTTTACTTTTTCTCTATAGTTACTTATAAAAATTATTCAAGAATTGTTAAATGTAATAGTTTGGACTCTGTATGTGCAGATACATTGTCTCTGTATGACCCAGCAGCAGTAAGTAGTATTAGGTATTGGTAGAAAACAGTGAGCCATAGACTTAGCCAGCAATTACTGTTAGTAGAGTCTCTAATGATTTCCTAGTGACATTTGGTCTGAGGAACTTTATGCTTTAAACATGGTTAACATAGACACAGAAGCATTAAGATCCTTGTGTTTGGTATAATTAGGCAGTCTTAGTTTCATTTTTCCTTGAATACATTTTTTGGGCTTGGCACTACTTATATACCTCAGCTGAACTGCACTTTCAGAATGCACTTGTTTTGAAGCCTCTTCGTTCTCCCCTTTCACCAACTACCAGCCATCCTTTCCTGACATCCAACCTCAAAAGGGTTCTGTCTCACGTGAAACAAACAAACAGGGGCACAGGTTTTATTCTTTTTTTTTCCCTAGAAGGTTGTAAAAAATAAATGATGTCAGGCTAAATAGTCTGGTACTGCCTTCCCTAATTCAGTTTCCACGTTATTTTGAGCAATTTTTTTTTTTTTTTTAAAGTCAGTCACTTGTAAGTAAGTATCTTACCTTCTGTATTGTGAGGTGACACTTGCTCTGTTATCTTCTGGACTGTTTACAGCTCTGTGTGCAACGAAAACTTTCTCCTTTCTACTGTCTCCTAAAAATGTCACCCTTCATACCCCTTAAGCTCTGTAGTCTTTAATTGCCTTGAAAAAGGATAATAAACCTATTCTTTCTTAGTCTACTTGAGTACTTACTGGAATACTTTCATTTTCCCCAAAAAGTAAATATGGGAAATGAATAGCTGCTTTTTAAAATATATTTTTTTCCAGAGCTGTGCAAGGTCCTTGGATCATTCCATGTCTGGAGCACAGCTTTAAACCATCAGCTGGACACAGGCTAAGGCCCAACATGATCACATCTTTTTGGTTTCTCACATGGAGAATGAGGTATGAATTTTTATCACTTTGTGTAAAGAATTTGAAAAGCTTTAGATTAAAAAAGTAGTGCTGTGTACTCACACTTCCTTGCTGCTTTTGATATACATTTTATACTGAAGTGATTTATGCAACTTGAAAGTATATAAAAATAATGGCACTAGACAAAGCTTATACCAGTTTTAACGGTTGTATCATAGTTCAACAGCGCTGAAATCTATTTATCAACTAAGATTTCTAGCCCTAGTTCTGTTTGTTCTGGGTTATATCACCTTCCATTTGGAAATAAGGGTGTAGGGCCATGGCAATACTTACTACAGCAAGGCCTTTAGTAGCAACAGCAAATCAATTACCCAGTGTTAGTTTGAGTTAGTTAGTGTGAGTATTTTGTGCTATGTTTGGCTTTTAATCTTCATCACAAGGAGACTATAAACAGAGCCATCGGTGTGCTCATTTGTAAACCAGGTGTCTGACCTGAGCGAATTCAGGCTCAGTGCAGCACTGAACTGCTTTTCATGGCTATAAACTACCTAACTGCAAACAGCCCTGTCCGATTGCTTAACTAAGACTTAACAGTTCTAGATGGTGATTTCCTGTACACCTTTTAAGAGAATTCTGCTGAAGGAGAGGCGTTCGCTTGTGTTTCTTGAGCTGCGATCCATACCTCTGGTGCACCCGCACACAAAGTCTGAGACACCAACTAATGCAGACAGGTTATGAGTTATTCTAAAGTTCTTTTGTCAGCTGTTTTATCAGCTATGTTAGAAACTCACTCAAATGAGTTAATAAAAACAATTTGAAGTCGTATGTTTCACTCTGGAAGCAGGTAAGCAGTCCAGCTTTAAATTTCATGGGATTTGCAGCAAAGCATCCCTGTTTCAGATGACAGAGCAAGTTAAACAGAATTCCTGCTGACTGCACTTAACTGGACTCCTAAACTTCATGTGTCATCACTGTAGATAAGCAGCACACATAACCTGGGTAACTTACAAAACTTCAACTTGCCACAGTGGCAGGAGACCCAAGCTGGCTACGAATACACTGCTGCCTCACCTGTGTGTTGCTGTGGCTGGTGCCCGTGCTGAAGAGCAAGTGGGACAGGCGATAGCTGCAGTTGTAGGTTATGTGCCCTGTACTCTGGTATCTCCCCCATCTACATGGGAGTGGTTTGATCACCGGCTGATACGATTTAGAAGTTTAGCAATTCCATGCTGATAGACATCGCTCTGAAGTCAGACAGGCCAAAGGTTCAAACTACAGTCTCAGTTCTACAGATTTAAAACATACCTGGTCATTCATAGCTTGTGCAGGCACCATCAATTCTGTTGGGGCAGTGAGGGGAATCTCATTCATTTTTGCTGTGGCTTTGCTTCTTGTATGTCTCAGAGAACAAACCAGCTTCTGCAGAGACGGATGTCTTTGGCTCAGCACCACGGTGAGAACGCTACCTACACTGATGGAATGAAGAAGGTATAGACA
Source organism: Porphyrio hochstetteri (assembly GCA_020800305.1). Classification (NCBI taxonomy): domain Eukaryota; kingdom Metazoa; phylum Chordata; class Aves; order Gruiformes; family Rallidae; genus Porphyrio; species Porphyrio hochstetteri. The sequence goes on along the minus strand of CM036910.1, from coordinate 2,116,842 downwards.
CATTTACTTTACTATCCTCTGTGCCGCCAGCTCATTATGGAACAGAAAATTTGGCTTCTTAACATGAGAAAGTAGTAATAACTTTAAATAAAAAGGCAGAGTCAGGAGCCAGGAAATAGGAATATGAAACCTTTGAGTAAGTATAATTGTAAGTGCACTCATCTTGTATTAAGTCACCTATGCAAGCTTCCTCTAGAAATGCACCACTCTGCTATGCATTAAAAATGTAAGCATTAAATAAACACTTAAAACCTGAGTAATTGTTAGTACCTGTTTATCTAATTATTTTCTCCCTGGTTAATATTTAATTAACACAGAGTTAAGACATCATGAAAGCCTAGTTTAGATCTGCTTTGTTATTTCCATATAACAGCACAAGAGATCTGAATAAATGTAAGAGTATTTTATTGATCACAAACATAATACTTCTTTTCGGCAGTCAAAATGCTTGATGATTCATATGAACAAAGTGAAAATAAAGCACAAACAAATAATAACTTCACATCTTTTTCCATTTCATTCTTAGTGTAAGCAATAAATACAATGCTACAGCGTCTATTAATCTTATTTACATAGTACAATATGTGAATGTTGCCTAGTTTCCAGCCCAGATGTTTTATGACATGAAAAGCAGTACGTGTTGCAGCAGTTCTACAGCCAAATACTTGAGTAGAACATCACAACAAAGAAATACACAGCGTAAATGCTAACATTAGACAACCAAACAATGGCAGGCACCCTGCAATGCAGCGTTTTGTTGAGTGAAGACAGTAGTGTTAAAATAGACATTCCCTCTCATAGAAAACCTACGTGCTGGTAGCACAGCTACCCAACTCCAAGACCAGGATTTTTGTAGCCCCTGTAGATTGATACAATAAATCCTCATTAAATAACAAAAAAATAAAGAGCAAATAACAACAGCTAACTGTTTGCATGTTCAAAGGAATCTCACAGCACCACCAAAGCAGAGGTTACTTCTGTCCCAGAGAACACTGCTAAGGACTACAACATTCTGTAAAGTAGAAAATAAGCCACGAGAAACCAGTATAAGGCTTTGTTTTCATTTTACCATGAGACAAAGAAACATTTTAAGGAGCAGAGCCTTCTCCTAGTTGTGTTGGAACTGGAAAAGGTGAGGTAGGAAGGCAAAACAGGGAATTTGTATTTTCCTATGCAAAATAGTAAATCAGTTTGCTAACCTCCCGAGAAGGTGGGAAATGCAGCTCTCCTGTGCCATGCAACTCTCCACAGCTACAACCTTTGCTTGGACATCCAGCTGGATACATGTTTCTTTTCCAGAGAGAATGCAGATGTGTGCCTAGAAGCACGGTGTGAATGTCCACATAAAAGTAGGACAATTTCTATGGAAAACCAATTTTCCCTCCTAAATTACCATTGCAAGTTCCTCTGTCAGAGAGAACAGAGAACAATTAGCAATTTCTACTCTACATTAACTGATAAAAATTAATTAACAGGCCATTAAATTTTCACAGCCAACCTGAGAGGAAGCTTAATTCAAAACCTAATGTTGTATCACACTCTAAACCATCACCTATCTCTTACAACAACCCACCAGGTACCACCAAAGTAACTGATAATATGCAACTAAGAACTTCAAAGCACTTGTGAATGAACAGGTCTCTGCCTGGGTGTTGATTCTCAGCGGGTACCTGCAGATTCTGAAAACGGAGCTCAAGACAGATGTGCCCCAGCTGTTGGTCTGGTCCCCCATGTGTAAATGTAAAGCTGCTATCCCAGAGCAGGGAGTTTCCTGCACCACTACTGTTTTCAGAACATTGCACAGTTTGTAACAAACACTGCACAGATCAGCAAGCAGAGTGGTAAGTACCCTCTAATCATGTTGTAGCAGATACCGTTACGGTATTCTTTCAGTTTAACAGACTGTGGCATAGGACGGCCAGAATCCAACTGATTTTCAAATCATTCCCATCTACCAACCAGGCAGCCTTGCAGAACAGATATCTAGATTTGGGCATGCTAGCTGAGATCCTGCGTTAGGAAACTAAATCATTAATAAAACACTTTCTAAAATCAAACTTCATCCATAAGAACTGTAAAAAACTGCGGAAAGGTGCAAGTGGTGTGAACTTATTGCATGCTCTTACTGTTTTCATTCTAAATAAAAAGCATTTAAAAGCCTTATGAAGTCTAAAACCAATAAACATGGTGACAGCAAATTAACTAGATGCTAATGAAACTTACAGAAAGGCTACTGACAAAAATGTATACATGTTAAAATCAAGTTGTTCATATACAAAATTAAGTATTAATACTAAAGTGGTCTCAGAAAGAACTTCCCTTCATTTCTTTGACTGGCTTAAATGCACCAGATATATGTTAATTAACTTAATAGTCTATGAACTCCAGCATCTACTCTTCTTCTACTTCATTTTGGGTTTTTTTTTTTTTTTTTCCCCACTTGAAGCAGACTTAACTGCAAAATAAACCATTAACACGTGTTTCTGCTTTGGGGATTTTTAGTAAGACTTTTCTAAACTCACCTGATATTGTGTCATTCTTGAACATTTTTATCATTTTACCAAAGAAACCTCCTCTTTCTTTAAAGCATAAAGGTTTACTTAAACACAGATTGCTCTAAAGACACATTTTCTCAAGATACTCCTTTTCAGCGAGACCTTTCTTTACCAGTAGAACCACCCAAACACCTACTACAGTACTGTTCTAAGCTAAGTAACTGAGGTAGAGGTTCAGAATCAAGCACTCCATAGTAATATTAAAATTCTCAATCCATAATGTTTTGAACCTTTATAAAACAAGCTTGGAGTTTCCAAACAATTACTAGCCTCAGTTTGCTTGATTAGTCTGAGCCTCACACCCTGGCTTTAAAGGTGGTATGTCATGTCATGTGCACTGCGGTCAGTTTTGCGTGCTTTGCTCAGACAAAAACACTGAGCCACATGATTAATGGAAACTTTGCCCCAAAGATGAACAAATAAATTATCAAGCCTACGGCCAGGGAAATACTTAAAAATAAATCTAAACAACATGACTACAACACATTCTGTACATGACCTTTTCCCAGTTGACAAAATTCCTGAAGCACACAGTGAAGTTCCATCAGCTTCAATAACATATTAGCCTCTGGAAAGGTTTGCAGTTACTCAGGGCCCTGCTTTTCTTTCTGGCTGTGAGGCCTCATTCATCTTCTCTGTGCGAAAGCCAATGCGAAACTTCCATGAACTTGAAGAGGAGGAGACACTCCTGTATATGCAAAAATAGTTTAAATAAAATTGCTTGGAGCTTGTGTAAAATATTACACTGCAGTACAGAAGTAAGTGGAGTCTCAGACTTGTGCTGGGGTCTCTGTGCTTGATTTAAAATAAGAGGAAAAAACCAACTGGCCAAACCAAATCATCATCTTTGAGCCTGGTATCTCAAACTACCTGTTGGGCTTTTCTGTCAGTCAAATGCATGACACAAAATTATCACAGACATTTTGTTGTTATTATTGCACCTACTTTAACCCTTTCCCTTTGTTGTGTTCTAAGTTGAATTAAGACAATACTGTTTGGTATTTACACTCTAAGACTCTATAGGCAAATGAAGTGGCTTCAACACAACACAGTCTTATACAAACCGCCAATAAGAAATCCTACATTGATTCCCTTTGTACAAAAAATTGCCAACTTTGTCTACACAGTAGAAACTGAAGAGGCAATGTTTGTATCCTCATATAAATGCATATATGCATGTAGATACACGAATGTGCAGATGTCCATACTATGTAGGTACACAGAAACACAAACATATGTATATACTCATACATATGAAAAATGTGTTGGTTTAGTTGGCATCATTCAGGAGAAAAGCACATCCCAAGTTAGGTAAAATCTTCTGGTCGGGAAGTCATTCAGTCAAACTCGGTGTTCAGGGAGGTCAGCGCGCTGGCCCAGGCTCAGTCTTTGGCACTCAACCATACAGCTTCTCCGTCTTTAAAACAACACTCTCCATGTCATGGTAGCCCTTCCCATTTAAATGTTCACTGGTGCAGTCATGGGTATAGCTGTAGCCTTGCACATCGCTGATGGATGAGACGGTGTAGGAAGCGGTGCGTGTAGCGTCCGAGTGGCTGAAGCTGTGCTCAAATTGGATTTTGTACTGATTCCAGTGCCTTCTCAAAACAGCTTGGACCTATGCCAGGAAACAGAGGGAGATGCACATGAACCACTCGGGAAGATGTTGTGTGTCCAAGAAAAGGCTCAATGATCCTGGAAAATGGGGGTAGCTACATGACATGTGTCACATGAGATGCTCTAAAAGATTTACAAGTTCAGTAGGTGCTACTCAAATTCAGTGCAAAATAATTACATTTTGCAGTTGTAACATACTAGTTGCTCAAGAAAAGCACCAATTATAGGAGCAGCAACAGCAGCAACACAATTTTCTGCTTTCTCTCCTGTGGACTCCAGCCCAGTGTGGACAGATCAGACTTGCAGGTGAAAAAGATAACTTCTATTCACCCTCATATTCAAAAGGCAACTTCCTCTGCAGTGCTCAATGCTCCTTGCAACAAGCCATCATTTATATTTATTTGCTATGGTACTGGCATGAGAAAACTTTTCTTAATTTCTGACCATACCTTAAATAAAATGAACATTTTCCCAAGCTCCGTATTTCTACCAGGGTTAAATTACGCTGATAGAGCATCTGAAGGCCCCAGCTGGTTTACGTGTCTCCACTGATGAAAGGATGTGATGTTTGTCAAAGCCTTCTGTCCTGGGCTCCTGGTCCTAGTTCCTTCCTCTCCCACAGTACAGTTAAACACCTGCGCACACTGGACTGATGCAGCGTCACAGACATGAAAGTCACACGGAATTAGGCTTTCAGCGAGGCTGCCAAGCGAGGAATGCCGAGAATGGGAAGAGCCAGTGTTGTTCCTTTCTCACATGGTGAATATTCATTTCCCCTTCAGCCAATCTTTGTACACAGGGTACTCCTGCAGTGACTGCCTAGGCAGTGACTTTCAGGAAATGCTGGTGGGGACACGAACACAAATGGCTATCTAGCAGAGCACCCCAAATAACAGACCCCACTCACAAGCATGACCTGCATTTCACTTTGTTATGCACAAAAGAGCTAAACAGTGATTCCCCATTCAATGGTAACACTGTGGCTAAGTATTTTTAGGATTTTCCATATTTCTTCAGTGTTTCTTTTGTGTTTGCTTTCCATTTCCCTACCACAATAGCTTCTTTTGTCTAATTTTACTCTGGCTTTAATTATGAAAAATAAAAATAAATAGAAGAAAAGGGATGTATTTTAGACTTCCTGCAGGCAGAAGCCTCTCTTTAAAAATGAACTTCATATTTTCAAAATCCTTATAAAGAAAATAGAAAAGGGGAAGAGAAGTAATATTGAGTGGGCAACATAAGAAATTGATATTTTAGGGCAAATGAGATACTCTTTTAGTGCTCAGAAACAGTATTGTCAACCACTTAAATCCACTCTACACACCTAAACATACCTCTACACACACTGCAGAAAAATCAAATGTCTTAATACTTGTGAGATTCATTTGCATTGCAGAGAAATATACAGCCTTAAGTCTTCACATAGGTTGAACCTGTTTCCTGTAATCCTTTATAAAGCTGAGAGAAGAGACATCACCAAGATTCCATCTTTCCCAAAAAGGAAGCTTGGAATTTATTTTAAATTGTATCAATCAATCTATGCATATCACTCACCTATGTTCCACTTGCTCTCCTTTCCACAGCCCACTACACCTTTATAAGATTTGTGCTGTATTGTGGCCACACAATTAACCTCTTATGCAATTTTCACTTCAGACAATCTCGGTTTGAGAAGGAAAAGCATCAGCAGCTAAACAGCTCAACCAAGGCCAAAGAAGTAATTTCTCAGATGTGCTGATAAACTAGAGATGTCAAGGTGCCAGTAAGCCTCACACCCCGTCCTCTCCCATGCTTCCTCCTGGTTGCGTACTCTTAGATTGTTAACAGTATTTGTAGACCAGTCCTAAATAGACTCAGCCCCTGTACTTCCAGTGAGCCAGCAGAGTCCCCGCAAGCCTTTGGGCTACTTCTAGGGAGAAGAGAGTCTGTTGAGCTTGCTCCCTGGCCAGCAACAGACACTATAAATAGTTTCCTTTCTGGGCAAACCCTGTTTCCTCGATGCCCGCCCCAGTGCCCATCATGTGCTGCGCTAAGTCATGTCTTTCTGGCATTCTTCCCAAAGTCTCTCTGTGACTGCTGAATCAGTATTTCACCTCTGTCCTACTGCATGCTGTTCCCGTAGGGTGTGACATCCTTTCATTTATTGTTACTGCCTTTCTTCCTTTGCTCAACTGTCCAATCAGTTACAGAGAAAGATGGGAAAAAGCTAGGAGACAACTCATTTTCACCACTAATTACACTCTGTTCAGTAATCTGTGCATCTACCCATGAAGTGAAACCAGAACTCGTCTCACTCCTCACCTACGAGCAGTTGCACAGAGCTGTAAATTCAGCTCAGGAGGGGGTAGCACTTTGTTACAAGAAAAGATTAAAAGCAATGCATTTTATGAAAAAAAAAAGTATATAATTGTATTTCTTAATCATTAATAGAGATGCCAGTTCCAGGTGGAAGATTCTTGCTTTCTAACCTTAACAGGTAGGAATGGCTCTTTTACCTTACTAGTGCTCTGAAAGTTGATTAAGCACAAATATAACAGCTCAGTAGCCAACAAGCAGGAAAAAACCCAAAACCACAACACGACCTCGCCCCTTGATGGAGGGATGGCCCGGTCCTGCACACCTGAGACCATGAGCGTTGTTGCAACATTTCTGTAGACAGTAGAAGGAAAGAAAAAAAATAACCCCCACAAACTTTCGATGGAAAACATAAGCTGTTATTGCCTGTCTTTAAAAGGTGTCTTTCCTAAGAAATGTGGGACAAGCTTCTCTGACTGCAGCCCATGTCACCCCAAAGGCTGCTCTGGGCCAAACCAAACCAAGCAGATGGTGAGTGCCGCAGGGAAGCCCTGCCACAGGAGGTGAAGGTGAAGGGTTTGCGCGTGAACAAGGTTTGACCCCTAACGGTTGGTCCAGAAAACAGTAAAAGGTGCAGTATCAACAGCTGTGAAATGCTAAGATTTTGATAGAAATTAGTGCTTTTAGCATTTTTAATTGCTCATACCCTGCTGGAAAACTCTGCCCCATTGTCAGTCAAAATGTCAATTCCAGTATCAGTATTCACCTGCCAAGCACCAGGTGTTGCAATAAAGCAGCACCTCGTACACAGCAGCGCCGCCGCGGTCACAGGCTTTGTTCAGGCACCGCTGTGACAGCAGTAGGCAAGAACAGCAACAGAACATGTGTGCTTGCAGACTTGTGTGCTTCCAGCCCCACTTTGCACTGGGCAGAACAAATTCTCTGGTTGATTTTTTCCAAATACCTGGTTTTAGAAGCCATTCTGAGCTATAAAATTTAGAAGGGAAAGAGTTTGTGAAGTATCAATGCTGAATGCGGGCAAGTGACCAACTCAGACCCAGAACGCTTAATTGTGTGTTCTGCTTTGAATCAAATATATAATGAAGGAGCTCAATCTGGATCTACTGTATGGTAAAACCCGATCAAAACCACTGTCCCACACTCTCACTAACCTGTGAGAAACCCTCTCTGCATCCTTTCTGTGCCCTTGACAATAAAAAATAAATCACTGAGACTCATACATTGCTAGGGGGGGGTGAATAAAACCAAACCTTGACCCCTCAGGGAAGTTTCATTGCATTTCATTCAGCTTCAGACTTCAGAAGAGGAGGGAGGGCGATCTCCAGGACTCAATTCTAGCCAAATATTTACCTGTAAGCCCAGTAACATCATACAAGCACACTGATTCAATCTTAGAACATCTGAGAAAGGGAACTAAGGGTTCAGTCACATGAAGACATCTGGTCACTCCCACATACTTCAGCTGCACCAAACGTGGAATAAACGGACAAACAGATGTGTAGGAACAAGTGTAGGATTGTAACTGTTCCTCTGCCAAAAGGGTTGGGAAAGAACCAGCTCTATTTTCAGTGGGGTGTTTCTGCTCCTTTGTGTTGGGCTTACTGCGTTTTTGCAGGAAAAAGCCATATTAACCAATGTGTAAATACATTTTTTAGCCTTTCTACACATTGATCTCTGACACTAAGGCCCTGCAAGTGTGCTCACAGCTTGGGGGCTAGAGTTTCTTGATGCCAGTCACCGTGTACACTCCAGAGTTCCTGAACCGTGACCTATTCAAGGTAACAGCCAAGCACCAGGATCCCTACCCTATGTCAGTGGAATATGGCACAGTCTTCTAACATAAGAAGAAAGATGTTTGTTCTCAGAATGGACTGGTGATGGTTCCTTAAAACCACTGTTCTATTCAACATAAAATTTCTGACCCAAGCACCGCGGCCTATTAAGTTCTGATTTTTTGGAAGATTTTTCAGCAGTGCTAAAAAACCAATCTTCCAAAATTCAACCTAAACTTTTCCCAAAGAGCTGCTGTAACACAACAACACTGTAGCACAGGACCCTGGGCACAATATGCCCTGTTCCTCCTGCAGGACAGTGATTCTGCAGGTAACCCATGTTGTGCAGGTTCTAACAGAGATGAATACACCATCTGCATACTGAATTACATTTTGCCTTTATGCATCATTTACTGAGAATTCACATCAAAGTGACAGATGTCTTCAATCCCTTACATCATCCAGAGACACGTTTATTGCTTAGCACAAGAGTCAGTCCTAAAGTACACAACGATGCCAGGAATGATGGCATAGTCTTTTCCCAAGCTCTGCTCTCAGACCCCGGATTGTTTTAATTTTCTACCTGACAGATTTTAAAAGTTTGAAAAATAATACTCAAAACCTTAATTACTGGAACAAAACGAGAAATATATTAAAAAGTATTGTAAGTATATTAAAAGTTGTTACTTTACCTCTCCGTTAAAAAAGCAGAAGATGGTAGCCACCAGTAGACCCTGTGAAATAAAAAGATTCTGCTTTATTTCACATGCACATGGATTTTTTTCAGGTTTGAGATAAAGTTTCCAGCAAAATTCAGCTACAGATAGCAAAGAAAATGTGGCAAAAATCTAAACTTAGTGAATGATTTCTAAAATTATATTACTAAGAAGTATTGAGCCAGCTCCCTACCAAGGCATGTTTCTTTCCTTTAAGAAATGAAATTCAGCATAATGAGAAGGTTGCAGTAAGTTATAAGAATATTGAAGAAAAGTCTTTAAAAATTAAAATGACAGGAACATTTATCTGCTTCACCTGCCAACTGCTATCTAGCTCAAGAGAGCAAAACCTGCCTAAGCTTCCCACCTGGTAGTGCATAAGGATGTGCATCACATAGTCATACACTTCCTCTGCGATCCGGCCTTCCGGTCGCCATGGAAACAGCACAAATTCAATGCCAAGGAGCGGCACAAGAATCAGGGTAGCTCTCACTGCCTTCATGTACAGGTTGGATTCTGCCTTGTGGGTGTCTTTCAGCTTGGTTATCAGAACACGTACAATATTCAGCAGGAAGAAAAGATTCACCTGTTGGAAAAACAAAAATGACAGTGAGAAGAGGCTGAAAAGGAACCCCACCCACTGCTTTGTGATGCTGAAATAAACAAACAAACAAAGAAAACCCCCAAGAAAATTCATTCTGCACATACAGCATTGTGATTGTACAAGAACAGTGAGTTAAAGCTCTTTGAAAGCCCCTTTAATAGCTGAGGGTGTGCTCGAACATCTGTTATCCACATCCACTCCTCTGACTTACTCCTCAGCTGTCCATCCCTATATGTGTCAGTCTTCCAGTGTTAACAGTCCACATGCCTTTTGTGCTGCTATCACACTGGTCAATGATTACCTTCTTTAAAATGGTTGTGTCTCTTTGTATTTAAACATAGTTCTTAAAACCCTACATTTTATTTTTCATATATGAATTTGACAAATGTATAAAGAAGAAAACATCAGATTTTAAATAAAAAGAAAATTGCAGGCAAAATGCTGCTAAGAAGGAACTGTATATACTCCTGCAGACAAACAGCAGATTCAACATTCTCACAGCAGCCAACAGCTGGATTTGGGAATCATTCAGCAGAACGGCAAGTGGGGCAAGCAGTGAGGAGATCATAGAATGGTTTTGGTCAGAAAAGACCTTCAAGATCATTGAGTCCAGCCATCAACTCTATGTCAACAATGCTCTACATCGTTCTCATGCACTTCTGGACTTGATTATTTCCACAGCTCTTTAGGCTTTTCTTGTTCCAAATGGTGTGTTTCTCTTCATTCTGTTTCACACACAAAGCAATCCCCAACTGAAAACCCTTTCAACACACTAGCACTTCGTGAGCAACCACAAAACGAACACACGTGTGCACACACCCCGCAACAGCCTAAAGACATGAGCAAGCAGAGCCATGGCACCGTTAGGGGCGATTGCACTGTATTTTCTTCTCTTCTGCAATAGCAACAGCCCCTTACAGGAACTGGAGGTAGGAGAAACCTTGAGAGCTCAGCCAGGCCCCTCACCTCGCCCAAGGGTACAGAGGCATGAGAATGCTGTGCAGGGGACAGCTATGGAAGAGAGACCCCCAGAGTCTGGTCCTGCCTCTGCTTCCAGATAATTGTCTGTCCCCAACAAACACCCAGCCCGAAGGAGCCACCAAACAGACACACAGACAGTTCCCTCCTAAACAGACTGGGAACTCCTGGTTTTGGGGGAGGCCAGTGTCTTCCTGTAGGACAAGTGCAAACAGGGAAGCCATTTCAGACTGTGTGTGTCACCATGTCCTCCACAGCCCTGGCAGAATTCTTTCATGTCGGTTAAGGTTTTCATGATAAACAGCTGTGCATTGTTATAGCAACACAGGCCCTGACAGATATGTGATGCTATTTATATTCCACTGACATGCTATTTAAATCATTTTAACAGGAAATTGTTTTACATAGGAAACTACTGCATAGATTTCTCCTGGAAGTCTCCAGCTACCTTTAAGCTTTGTTTGAGCAACCAAGGTCTTCTGATTCTTTCCTAGGGATTTATTTAGACTTTATGCAAGCTTACAACCCTCATCCAACTTCCTATAGTACACATAGACAATAAGTCCTTCCTCCATTTCTATATTTAATCCTTCTCACTTAAATCTATTAGTTCAACATCAACCCCTCTCAAACCCAGACTTTTCAGCCCTCTCGTGTTTTGGTAGCATGGCCAGTTCGTGTATTACTCTCCTAAATACTAACTGAAGGTGAAAGTTGCACCAGCCAGGAGTACAATACCACCCATTTCATTTATAACATGCTGAAACACATGGAATTTTCCTGATCCTTCCACTTAATGCACCAAAATGCACAACCGTGAGCACACAGAGTGTGCAGATAGATCTTAGGGAAACAGAAAAGATGAATGGGCAAAGGAGAGGACAGAGAAGAACAGTCTGAATGTCAGTACAAGTATGCAGCACCAATTTTTGATGAGTATCTCTTCTGCCACAAATGCAGTGAGATGAGGATGAACTGAATTCTTATCGATGTGATGAAAACAGGTCTTGACTTGAGCGAGCTAGTGTGTAGTTTTTTACATGTAAGCAGAAGTAGGCCAGTGGAACTACTCACACATATATTACCATCAAACTGACTGTGATGGTTTGTAAGGCCCCAGAGGACTCCTGTTGTGCTAGTTGCAATATGGACATGTAGCAAAATACCGGTAGCTCCACAGTGACCTGAACTGAGCAGATGAACAACGGGAACAAAGGCAAAGGCAATCCCAGATTTAAAAAAATGCTGTTGTCTATACTGGGAACGTAGTAGAATTTAAGTTCAGCCTTAAGAGTGGCTAGAAATTTAGCTGACTTTATAAGTCATTAGATGCTGCAGCTCTTGAATTTAAACCTCCTTTTCTCAACACAGAGTTTGTGCTTCACCGTAATGCTTATTGGCATATAGGCTTAAATTCCTCTTTGGGATACACATTCTCAACTCAAGGAACTCAGATATTCCTACATAACTAGCCAGTAGCCATTGCTCAGCTTTTAATACCATGATGTAGCTTCAGATCTTAGTCTGCTTGAGCCTGGCTTGCTTGGGCAGAACACCTATATGTACTCACAAAGACATGTGTTACACCTGGCCTGTGGACATCTCCAATGCTGGGTATATGACGCTAAGCAGCCAACCTCTAAACTCCTAACTTGTTTGTACCGAGTCCAGCCTAAAGTCATTAAATAGGTCAGTGACAAACCTAGGAGCTTCTGAACTTCCTTCCAGTGCACCTTCACTGAGCACACATGCTCCTTCTGCTAAAAGAGTGCACATCCATAAAAGTCTGTCAGTGTAGGGCAACAATGCATAGTGGCATTATAGGGCCCTGCAATGTTTATATAAACAGTGGCATAACCAAATAAAACTGTTCTCTTTCAGTTGCACCAATGCAAGCTGAACCACTGGCACATCTGAAATCTACACTGAAATAACTGTGGCTTCACTAAAGCTCAAACTCACTGCTTTATCATCCTCCCCGCCCCCCCCCCCCCCCCCCCCCACTGATCAGTATTTGGCTAGTGTAAAAACTAACATCACCCTCTACTGTTTCGTTCCCACACTATTTCTTTAATTGTGGTTGCCTAGGCAAACAGTTGTAATTAAATGGTCAAGGGAAGACAATTCCACTGAAAATGCACCCTATGTCTGCTCCCAGTTCCAGCTTCTTTGGCAGGGAACTAACCACAGTTATGTAATAACAGGGACTGTAAAAGTAGCGTTATTGTTAACTTTATGTAATCGTAGGCTATTCGGCGATGTACAAGAGTTAAATTCCCACTGGCTTCTGCCAATTCTCCCTGGCACCCATTTGACTGTCCACTTCGTGTTCTTTGAGATCTTGCTCCTGCAAGTAGAAACAGTGTCTTCCCTCTTGTTATCTAATTTGCAGTTTAATATTGTTGCTCAAATGTCTACTAAAGCAGGTCATGCTTAGTAAAGTGTGAAAATTGTATCTGGCAAGCAAGCTGCTTATCCCTGGCTTGCCTCTTACGAATTGACATATTGCATTTTGTTTGTTACCAGGAAGGAAAGCAACTCCTTTTAAGGTACTCACACATCATGGGCAAGATGTGTGGTTGTGTTTAGTGTTTTCCTATATGGTTTTCAAATAAATTTACTGATTGTACTGAGGCAAGAAAAATGCAAGAGAAATGCCCTCAGTCACCTCGTGAAACAATACAGGAACGTCAAAGGTACACACATTTGCAAATTACAAAGAGAATGGGCATGGATTCTGCCAAGACCAACTGCAAAGCGGTGATTATTATACCTCCAGGAAAATCCAAGGACATCCTTAGTGCTGCCTTGAACAGAAAGCAGACTTGACAATCTGGGACTGATCCAGTACATATGAAACCAGTAAGAGCCTTCCCACTGTTTTCAGTGTGACTTTGTGGAGGCCACTGCTAGGAAGGAGAAAATGATTTTGTGTCCTAAAATGAGGTCACTTTGTGGAAGATGGTATAGCCTCATAACTTTTACATGATTTTTTTCTGTTGCAATTTAAGCAAGCTCTGACTAATACACACTCTATCTCAGCTTTCAAGAGCTTTACCCACATGATATATGCGTGCAGCAACACCTGGACAAAGGCAGTAACCACAAGGCAGTGCAGGGCAGCATACAGTTTCTGGGTGAAATGCGACACCATTGAAGTAAGCAAAAAATCCTATCCCTTTCTGTGAAAACAGTATTTCACCTTCTGTGTAAATTCAAAATATTTATAATTGGTTAAAGTGTCTTTACACAAACAAATATGGCAGACCTTACTAACAGGACAGGAGATCTTCAGTAACAATTCACATCCCAAGGGCCATGGATCTCAGTAATTCCATGGGAGCTGCCAAGGCAGAGGACCTCAGGTGTGTCACAGTATCAACACAACCTTCAAAATATAAGCTCATCAGCTAATTTCACTGCCAGTGAAAATGGGAGTCAGAACCACCATGGGATTTTTGCACCAGTTTTCAGGGAGAATTCTCTATGCACAGAATGCCCTCTACAAATAGTCATTAACAATTTAACAGAAGAGGAAGTTCATTTAGATCATAAACTGAAATTATTTCCAAAAAAGCTACTTCATGTTTTCATTCCTAATGAATTTCCTTGCATGTAATGAAAAGCTGTAAGAAAATCAGCAGATGCATACAATACCTTCACCAGAGGAGCCTGAAGTTTCCATTACAGAAAGAGATGACTGCAGGATTTCAGATTGCATACAGGATGCCTCCACACTTCAGCATCCTCAGCATTATGCACACATAGATACTAATTATGTAGATAGTTGTGTAAGTAGGTCCATATTAGCAGTTTATTACGTACCCATTTCAATTCAGCAATAATCTATTGACTGAATTTCACAGGTTAAATTGAGTCCTAGAATAACTGAAGTTCAAACTTGCCTAGAATTTAATGTCTTCAGGAGCAAACACTCGTGTAACAGAGCTAGCATGGACCTGGCGTGTAAGGCAGCACACTGCGCTCAGAGACTTCGGGGGACTGAGGAAGCAGAGGAGTCCCAGTGCCCAGTGGCCAAAGCCCACGTCACTGGGTTAGTACCAGAGCAGGGGCAGTCACGGTCACTTGCAGAACTATTTCCACTGGTTCTTTCCCAGGGACCCATTCTAGTTTCTCTCAAGCCTGTATTCCCAGCCACAGTCAGTCCTGACATTCAGGCATCCTCTTTCTGAACCCTGGTGAGGTCCAGTTGGGTAGCTGTTTGCCCACACAAGCACAGCTATAGGAGGGATTTGAACATGGCCCTCCAGTACTCCAGGTAACAGATGGTGTTTCCTTGTCACCAGCATTTAAGTGGAATAATAATCAACACTGCAAAACCTGAGTTTCTCAAGGGACCAGGGGTACAGCTCTAGTCAAGCAATAAGGCCAGGACTTGTGTATCTGGTGTGTCTAAGGCACCTACAGGGTTAAGTGAGTGTCCTGTGAAAAACAGTGACCTCTAAATCTTAGCTTTAGGCTCTTACCAACTTTATAAGCCCATGAAGAACAGCCAGAAAACAAATGAAAAAAGCAAATTATTATCTGAAAAAAGCCTACCAACAAAGCAGCACAAATAGGGCCATGGATGATGTACAGCAGATGAGTATCAGAGCTGATCCAACAACTAGAAAAAACAAACAGGGAAAGAAACAAAAACATTTGGCATTTTATTATCTGTTGTATTCCTTGTTTCCCCAATTAAAGAGAACACAGCAGTTTTGCACAGAAAGTTGAGGTGCTACTTACTTGTCATTAAAATACAAAGCTCTAGCAACGGCATGTATGCAGGCAGGGATCAGTGGAAAACCTGTGGAAAAAAACCCCAGTATTTTCTTCATGTAAAAACCTGGTTAATAACTAAGTAAACTTGCATCTCTTGCAGGAATCTCTTCACCTCATCATTCTGAAGAGCAGATAAAGTAATGGGAACCAATTCTGTTTCTATTTTCTCAGATTTATTTCACAGGAGTGTATGAAAACTTACTCCCACTGTCTTGCCAAGAAATCCGTATCACCACAAAGAAAGAAAAGGCAAATTAAATTGTAATTTCTAGAATGTAACAATCAAGTTTCATTAACACAGATGTTTTTCAGACTGCAATGAAGTTAAATGGGTAAGTAACATTGTATGACCATAACTTTAGCAGTATGACTCCCCATGTCCTCACTGCTACTTGCTGGGTGTTTAGAAAGCAAGGTCCCCTGCAGTAAAAAAATTGAAAACAGACTCTGGAAACCAGGCCAAATTCAAAATTGAAAAAGACTAAGCCGATTTGTTACCTGGGCTCCTTGACACTCAGGTGGCACCTCATTTTCAGAACTGCTGAGCACCTATGATCTTTTAACCATGTCAGGGTTATGTGGGTAGCAGGACAGCTAGTGAGCCACACAACCAGTCGCGTTCTAGCTGACCGTCCAGCGCCCTGGAGCTGAGGGGAAAGTCCTCACTTGCACTTTGTGAACATGCTCTTGTGCATTATCTGAAACAACCAGGTTTGGCTGCTCAGTTTTCATACTGATATTACTTGAGAACTCCAGCTACAGCTATTCTGTATTTGCTTAGTGAACAATACAGGTCAAATGGAGCTGCTGGAAAGATAAATCCTTGGCCATCCTAACTCAGTTCTGACCCTCCACCCCAGACATGACGAGACTTCTCTGAAAACAAACATTCATTCCTGAATAAACATCTTTGAGATGAGGAACAATGAATAATTACTTCTTAATGTCTTTTTTATAACAGGAGACTATTTTCTCTATACAAAGGAGGAGTCGCTTCCTGACTCCAGAAATGCATAATCTCTCTTTCAGCAAAGACAGAGGTGCATACAGCTTCCTACATTAACCTTTCTAAGCCTGTTCAAACACCACAGACAAAGAGGAGGGGTGTGTCATCGTTGTTCAAAGCTGCCAGCTCAGAGAAGCAAAGGTACAGATGTGCGAATTCTCATGAGAAGGAGGAAGAGATTGCATTGGCCTGAAAGTACAGAACCTGAAGTCACATACCCCAGCCAAGAAGGTAATACCACATCAAGTGTTGTTTCTCAGCAAAAACTGCCACCACGATGAGAGTATGCAGGTAAATGCCTTCACACAGCATCCAAAAGTAGTTGCAACCCATTAGGTACAGGTAGATGAACTGTGCCACTTTGCAACTAACCTGTAGAAAAAGGCAGAGTACAAAATAAATTTTAAGTTGCAAAAATCTCTGGGCTTTAATTGCAAAATGGAAAAAGGTACTGCTTGTGCCTATTTATTGTGCTTTAAAATTTGGTAACGGAGTCTGGGTTTTTATCATTCAAAGATATAAGAGAGATCCTCAAGCACAATGACAGAAAGCTGTAATGATATTTTCCCTTACTGCTGACATTGCCACATTTGACCATTCCAATCAACAGGGAATCCTTAAATGATCTGATTATACTTGTACAAGAAAATGTATTGTGATGAGGGCAATTCCCTCTCAGTTTTACCAATCATAATACATAATTACTCCAGAGAATGACTTACATTTTTAAAATGCTACATTACTTCCCATTGTACCTAGTCATAACTGCACTTAGGGCCAGCTGAGAACTTGCACAGTAGGTTCTGGAGGGAAGCGCTCTTGTTGCTGTATATTTGTATTCAGCTGCATTCAAAAGATACTCCTCAATTGAACTGTTGCAGCTTATTTTGAAGTCTACAAGGTGCAGTTGTGAAAAAGGAGCAATAGTTAACTCACAGATTTGAACACTAGATATTTCTCTTTCCTCCTCCTGAAATTGTGGTGTGTTTGATTGATCTATTTCTGGCACTAAGCTTGAAATAAACAAACAAAAAGTCAATATTGTTTTACTGTTCTCTGATACCTAACTCACTTGATGATGATTAGTAGCTATCTCCAGCCTGCTTTCCAGCACTTTATGAGCTCCGAGAGAAGAAAAAGAATTTATCTTTTTACTTGATTCAGCTTCTGGAGTTTTGCCCTAACTTCCACAGAATTTAAATTTATCTTCCAGGTCTAAATAAAAACAAAGCCACAATAAGGGATTTGTTTCTCTTATGCATTCAATTTTCAGGCTGTTCCAGTGCTATAACTCCTAGCCTTTTGGAGAGGCTACTGATTCACACTTACCCCAGTGTTATAAGGAAACAAAAGAGAAAAAAAATCAGACCCAAATGGATTACTTTTTTATTTTGCTTTTTACTTTTAGAATATAATGGCCAGCTTTATCTCATTTCATTAAAAAAAAAATCAATTAAAAATTCTTGATTTAACTGAAGATTGCAAGGTTAAAGCCACAGTAAAGTAGCTGACAGATCCCAAGTAAAGGAGTGGGTTTATTTTACTGCCTGCCCTTGGTGAATTCAACTGTCATAACCTCACTAACATCATCTAGAAGAGGCTACTTTCTTGCAGTTGTTTCAGCGTGAAAGTAATTTATAGAAATTCAGAACAGTCATTCAGTGTGCTCTGTCTCTTCAAGTGTTTTTTGTATTTCAGAACCTCAAATGTGAAATACCCAAATAATTTTTAGACATCTGTTGCACTACGTAACGTGGATACTTCATCACCACGTTTTAACCTCGCTATATACCACATTTCATCAGCGACTCATGCCTCATGTCTTCTACATGGCTGAAGTTTTCCACATGCAAATCAACAGTGCTGCCAAATACACTTTCACTTACTGGATTAGCTGCAACTAACTCCTGATTGTTGGCAATCGCAGTCAGTGAAATTATTGTTACAAGAGAGTTGCAAATGAAAGAGAAAAACAGATTTTTATGCAGGGTAATCCTCTGGCAACTCAAGCTCCTAGAAAAGAGAAGCAAGAACAAATGAATACACAGGACTATTATGTGTACTTGGGGACAGCTCTGAAATTTTGAAATGCTAGAGCTTTTTTTTATATTAAGAAGTCTTACATCGGCTCCCATCCAAATTTAATAGAAAGATGTGAAAGGTGACACCTTCCCTTACACGCCAACAGGAGGCAAAGCAAGTACATTCAGTTCCAGTAAGCCTACAGGGAAGGACCTGCTTTGTAGTGACTATCTACAAAGAGATTCAAATTGTGATAATATAGCGTTTTTCACAGATTTTATACCTTTTTTTTTTGTTAGTACCTGAAGAATTTCCCAATTAATTAACTCTCATACTTGAGCTTGAAGAAGCTGCCTTAAGCTACACTTCCATTTACCCAAACCTATTAACATTTTTTGAGAAAAATTATCTTTTACTCACATTCTTGTAATTTTTCTTCTTTAAACCTACAGCTAGAAAAATACCCAAATAAGGAAAATAATGCAAATCTTATCTTGACTTCTGCATATAACTAAGTTATAAACAATACATAAGATACATAGGGTACAATAATAAAATAAAATATATGTCATTTAATAATGTTAATTTTCAAGGTTTGCTTTATATCTTGCAATAAATTAAAAAGAAAATTATCTTTGGTTAGGAAAGCAGAAGGCAAATGTACAAAGCTGGGTAAAAATGAGCCTGTTTGTTAGATTTAAGACAGGGGTTGCACAGCATATATGATCAAAGTGCCTCGATCGGAGTCATACAGCACGTCAGTAGCAGCAGTCAGGAACAGAGCCTGGTTTTGCATTGCTCAAGGCTCTCCCACGCAAGGAGCAATCAAGACTGTGGTACTGTGGTCACTCTCAGGAAATCCTCTTCGGTTGTTTCAGAGAAAGGATCTACTGAAATGTCTACTGTAAAGAGCCTGTGCTTTATAGCCACACCTACCCACCTCCTTTTCATAGCCAGCAAAATGGAGTGTGTTTGATAGACAAAAGAAACGACTAATGGGAGGAGGAAAATCTATCACTCCCACATGCAACTGCTCCTCACTGTAAGAGAACTCAGAAATACATGCACAAGGTCACCAGGGGACAAACCTAAGTTGTCACACAGGGGGAAAAATCCCCAAGTTTTCTAGACTGTTCAAATAGCTTGTCTGGGAAAAAACAAGTAGGGACATTGGCAACAAAACTGAAGTAGGGACATTTTTAATTTGGGAGGGCAGGAAGAGGAAGAACTTTGTATTTTTGTTTGTATTCCATCATCTGCATTTTAGAGAAATAGAATAGTGACCAAAGCTGGAGGAATATATTAAAAATCTCCTGAGAACGTGACAGGGGAAACAAGAAATGAAATGACCCTATTGAAGAAGAGAGACTGTTAAAAAAGACTGGCCTTACAGGAGACTGCAGTGTTTGGTTTCATTCTTTGCAGCTATGCTAAGAGGAGCGTAAGAAGCACCCCACAGATACATGGAGTAGGTGAAGAGGTTCAGACACGCACAGTGCGAGACCATGAGTCAGGCCTTAGAGGTGAGACATTCTACACCTCACACCACTACACACTGGGGAAGGAACCCACTCTAGGAACCAGTGCAGCTATGCAGTGTAAGGAACTACCCCACATCCACCTCTGTTGGCCAAGGGTTATTTGTGTGAGAAAAATAGAAAAGGTGTCAAAATACAGAAATACAGCTTTGGATAGGAATTAAATTATAAAATATACTCCATGAGGCTTTTTAAAAATTATATTGTGTCTTTGCTTTAATGCCTAAACACAGAAAGCTTTGATTATTACAATATGCCATTTTCATGTTCTTTGAATACATAATTTCCACCCCCACCCCCCCCCCCCCACTATGTTTTATATATCACAAGAGAGGCAACACTAGATTCCAGCTAAGGGCTTTGTGTAAATAAGTCCTGAAGAACTCTGGAATTCTGTCTGCTTATTGTTAAGATTCAAGGCACAGGCAAGGAAAAGCACGTACAGCTAATGGGGCCATCTCTCAGGGTCATCCAGCAGCTGTTCCTGTTGAATATTCAAACCCATCCATCCACACCCACCTCCACCCATGAATAAAAGGATTGAAAGGATCACCGGACAAGAAACAAGACAGCAAAACTGATGACACTTAAAAAAATGAAGACTGCTTTTAGTAATAAAAGGATTTTTTCCTAAGGCTCCCCACCCTCCCTCTACTGTTACTCTTCCTATACGCCTTTTTCTGACTCTTTTTCTTAATGACATAACATCCTTTAATCACTTAATTCTCATAATTGTGATATAAGATCTTTCAAATGACCTATCCTAGATTAAATCATGTGCAGTAAAATAAAATTTTTAATTGCTAAATTACCTGTTTCCCCTTCCATTTTGACTCCTGTGTGTCATGGGTATTAGGAAAAAAATAATTTCTCCAAGAGATAAAAGAGACATTTTCAAAATCCCCCAGATGTGGTTGGGGTCTGATTTCTGAGATATTCAAATATGGCAAAATTCAACCAGTGAGATCCACCATATGGACCTAAAGGGAATTATCATCCAGCTGAGATTAACTAAGTGATTTAGGAACCTCCTCTCTCTCTCTCTCAATCAGTTTTATACCCACTCTTTAAGCCTACTGTTGCTAACCTCTGTGATCTGACATGATGCCTGACCAACAACTTCTTTATTCCAGGTGGATGGTGGGTTTGTTTGGTTTTTATTTCAGGGGAGGGACATTTTTCAAATTATAGCTCCCCTTTCTCTGAATTCACTGTTCTTTTAGGATTTCTCTTGCCTTGTTTCTCTTTATGAAAAGCATAGAACAGTTTTACTAGATTTTTAATAAACACATGTACAATTTAGAGTATGTAACAGAATGAGGAAGGAGTGCCACTGCAGAAGTTACTTTTATGTGTCATAGATGACTTTTGGGAGAGAAAGGGAGTTCCAAGTTTATAGCCCATTTTATGCTATTATACCAAGAACTCCAATCCACTTGGGGAATGTAAGTCACAAACCGGACAAGTATTGCCAACAATACAATTTTCTAAAGACAATTTCAAATTGAAAAACAAAACCCACAGAAACGGTTTAATTTTGAAAAGTTGAAGATAACTGGAACAAGCCTGCCATTTTTCCTATGGAGAAAAGTACCACCTTTCTTGTCAAACCAAAGCGATCTCTAATAGTCAGAAATCTGGCAAATGTCATCTGGAAACTGTCAATCGACTACCAGAATAAATTCTCTGGAAACAGGACAGATTCAAAGGTACCCCCACACAATAACAAAAGGGAAAAAAAAGTCCACCTGTTAAAGCTATGAATAATTATACAAGCTTCAGCTGATACATTATACATCCTGGTATTAATCTAGATCCTTAAATACCCCTCTGGTGCTAAAAATACTTTAGAGGAACTGTACATCCCAAGAGAACAGCTTGTAGAGGACTTTCTTTAGCTTCCTTGAAATTTTGTAATTTCCTTCTGTATCCCAACATAACCGCAGCCTAGAATTTGTGGTTTGTGGGTCTGGATTAATTCCATGTGAGCTGATCCTTCTACCAGAGGGAGGAAAAAATGCCTGGACGCTTAGACAAACATGACATAGCTACGATGGTGGCAAAGCGGATCACCTGCTTTTGCATTAAGTGCACAAACCAAGATGAAATTGGCTTGGTTTTCATATTATAGTCCAGAAAAATCATGTTTTACTGTCTCTGAATGTTTAAAACCATACCGTACTCCAGACCACCTTGTTTTCTCCCAAGTAGTCAAAGCACTTTTGGATTTTGTTGATTTTTGTGGAGGGAAACTGAATTTGTAAAGCACTGTTTTTATAGGTCATGTGCAAATAAACTGACTTAAAACCACAAAGGTTTGTGCTCATGAAAAAGCTGAAATGTGGAATACTGGATTCAACAAAGAGAGGCTACAAAGTTGAAGTGCTATAGTTTGTTGGGGATTTGTGTAAACTTTGTCCCAGAACCTGAAGACATAATGCATATCTAAATTTGAGACAGTACATTAAGCCAGATATGACTAAAAAGGACATTTTTAAAGTCAGATCTCTGCTACTATCGACTTATATTCCAGGGCATGAAAAAAGCAACATCTGAGCTAGTCCCACAGTTGCTGGTGCACTGGCTATTCATATTTAAATGTTAGGAAAAAATAGAAGATGGAAGCAGTAGGGTATAGTGGTAAGAAACAGGTAAGAGAGTACAGCAGATCTATATTATCCAATGAAAAGCAATGCAGAAATGTTTAAACTAGTTGTGGTTAACAGAGAAAACCTACACTATGTGGTGCAGCTTTTGGAAAGACCTTGTCTCTCTCAGCACTGCTCTTGTGGCAGTACGCCTGGTTTCACCTTTCTACTACACCTCATCAAATTCCTTAAAAAACCCTCAAAACCCCACAAAAAATATTATTTCACAGGAAAGTACGTGGTATGCAAAGTACTATCCCTATCTTAAAAGACCTGTACATTAGAAGTCGTGACAGTGGTGACCATACTGCTGGAACTTGCTTTCAGTGAGGTAACACAGTAGCTATTAGTGCCTAAGATGTACCTGTCACAGACATACCATGGTGGATAAAAACACAGGAGTATTTTTATTATTCCCATTCCTATTTAGCTCTTAGCCTTACTTTCTTTTCAGTTTATCTCATGTTGTGGCCACCTACTTTGGAATGTTACTGTACCTCTCACATATCATCAGGATTTTGGTTTCCATGTGCTCTTTGGTTGGGTTGATGCTCAGCATATTCATGCTGTAACTTATCATTTAAAAAAAAAAAAACCACCACACAAATTGAAACAAAACAAACAAAAAACCTCAAAGCCATGACACAAATCCAAACCAAACAAACCTTTTTCTATTTCCTATTCCCAATACATTCTATGGTTTTTGGTTTGCGGATTTGGATGCTTAGGTTCCTGAGAGAAGAAACCTCAATTTTTTAGTACAATATAATGTTGAATACCAAACCAATATATGGACTTTGTTCACCTTCTTGATCCATCTAACTTCATTAGGATGGCTGGTGTTTCAAAGCATTGAAACTGGGATTGTTACAACCACTGATATTTGGTAAAGGATTTTAAATATACTTACTTAAAATAAAAGAATATGCCAAGAGAAATGAGAAGTGATGCAATCGAAAGACCATGTCCGATGATGGCCAAGTAAAACAAATTCAGAGCGGTCTGCAATACAAGAACAAAACTAAGCACCCGTGATGCATACAGAGCTATTGGTTGTGCAGCGCTTATTTATACATCTCTTCTGCATGTCAAATGACTGTAATAGGATTAAGAGAATAAAAATGTTACAGATAATGATGAGTCAGGTCCAGAATCCTGCAAATCAATACCTTACTAAAATCTCTTTCTGTAAGGCACGAAACAGTAACACTGAATACGTCAGTTACCTCTTAGCAGTTGAACATCAGGTTGGTAATATATACTGCTATATTTTTCTGAGTATTTAGATAGATCTAGCTATTTATGCTACTGCACTGGGTGCATTCCAGTCTGGGGCTTGATTCAACTACTAACTCAAGTAAAATGTGTTTCCTATATAAATTCATGTATTTTTCCCTCATAGAAGGCTTTTTCTTATAATTTAAAGATACAAGCTTCAAAAGTAAGCTGTGATAACAATATTGGAAACTTATTTTTCATTTGACATTTAAAGAAGGGCATGAAAAAAACAAACAGTGACTCAAAACCAGCGAAGACTGAACAGTTAAATAAGCCTACAGCCAAGCCATAGATTTATGAAAAGCTGGATAGAGGCAAAAGTTAAAACTGAGAAACTAGTAAATTAATATTTGGTATACATACACTAGTAACAAATCTCTGCTTGTAGTCATGTAATCTGCCTCAAAATTTCTCTTGTTACATTAAATGTAAGAATCTCACACTGTGCATAAGATAATTAAGATTTCCAGGTTGAACCTTATGCTATCACAATAAAACATTAACTATCTGGATTGGATAGGAAGAATTAGAGCATACAAACAAATGCTTACGTACTGCAAACTGTATGTATCCTCTGAATTTATGATTCTGATTTAAGATAGACTAACTGCAACCTGCTATTTATATTGACTTAGAAATAAGATCTAAAGATTCCAGGTAAAGCTTTAAGAAGGTTATAATACAGTGGTACCTCTTTGAACATGCTAGAATTTTTCAAATTATCTATCTTTTAAAAAATTAATAGCTTTTTTGCAATAGGTTTAAGTGAAAGTTAACTGCTCCTGAGGGCAGTAACAGTAAGAACTGAACAATGCACAACAGACACATGTGATGGGCATTATCTATGCCGCCTTCTGAGCAAAGTGAAAAGAATGTTTAATATAACAACACACAGAACTGTAGCAAGCACTAAGGCTTTCTTTGGAGCTACTTTTCCATTTATACAATAGCTTCTGATGGATGACAGAGCTGAAATGTGCTGGCAAAACAGCCTGAGGGAAATTAGCTCATTACTCAAAACGAAGGACCTGCATGGATCTTCTCCTGTGAATAAAATCCTCTCAGTTTCCAGCCGAATAATAGCAAGAAGGAATGAATAACAGCATCTCTGCGAGAAGAATTAAACTGCTGTTAACATAGTCAATATCTCATGATTTGTGAAAAAGCAATACAAAAGCACTTTTTTATCCTCCCTTACCACTTTTTCTCAATGTGGTCTCAAGGTAAATACCCTAAAGCATTCTTGACAGAAATGATGCAAGTATTTAGGATCTCTATTAGATGTCAGTTTTCTTGACGGAATTTCTATTACTGAGCTCTTTTCCATGAGGTCCAAATTAATTTACAGTCTATCCTGACCTGCATTTTATATTCCAAGTATTTGGGCATTTTACAGTTTCAATTTACTGCTTCTCCCGGTCACTGAAGGTTCCATAAACATAAAGAATACTGGTGGACATGCACTTGGGGGTGGCAAAATATGCAATGTTGTCCACTACATGCTCACGTATCAGAGAGTTTCCCAGAAAGAGGGCATTTCAAGGTTATGAGATTTCCCCTTCCCCCACCCCAAATATTTCAGTGGATGGGAATCATCAAGGTAAAATGAAATTTATAAAACTACCATCCTTACAGATACATACATAGGGGTGTATGTACATATGTATGTACAGTTACCTACATAGGGGTGTATGTGGAGTCTACCTTTGATGTATACAAAGCAACTCTTGCAAAGCATTTTCCTGCCTGGCCTGAGATAATTTTGGATGTTCACAAAATTTCATTTTAATAAACTCAAAGTATAGGTTTTACATTTCAGTGAACAGCTTAATATTTCAGAAACTGGAAAAAAAAGGGGCACCTGGAAGTCAAGACACAAGACACGCACAGGAAAAGAATCACAAAGAAATATCATCCCAACTGATACTTATCATTTACATCCCTTTGGCTTCCAAGGATCCTGAGGTGAATCCACACAACTACAGCATCCACTTTTCTTGTGAGTAGATGACTCTGAATGATCTATAAAACTACTAGTACCTACATGTTTAAAATACCTATAAACAAAAATGTGATCATATTATACAAGCAGTTAAAATCAGCTGTAAAAGACAAAGCAGGTGGGTTTAGGGTTTTTGAGTCTGTTTTGCACCATTCATGCTTTTTATTCCATATGCTTTCTTCTTCCTTCATTCTGATATTGCACCAATTCGGGGGCCAGTCTAGTTTTGAAACTTTGCAAGTTTTTGGATCAGTTTGACCTTGTAATGTACATTAATTTTACCTACCTTCACTTTTTCATGAGTATAGATATTACATTGGGTATAGTTTGTCCACGTCCTGTTGCTTTCTGGGTGTCTAAACCAGTTCCCACTCTGATCACAGATCTTTGTCACTTTTTCTACAGTCAAAGTAGATGGGAAAAAAATAGAGAAAAGAAAAAAGCACAACAGTCAGCACTGAAGTTCTATTTCCGAGTGCCTAGTATTTAATGAAGAAAGATTGGCAAACAACTGACAGCTTTATTAATATGACTAGAAAGAGACTGCTTGTTACTATGAATTCTGAGAAACTACAGGCTATTGCTTTTCCTTGGCAAGGGCAATTGATGATGTGTTTTCTTAAGAAAACAAACAGATTTCCCTTCAATCCAGTAAGTATCAAAATACACCAAATTTTTAAAGAGCTAACAGATGAAGTGACAAGAATATTTACATGGCTTGTTTAATGTCCAATATCTCAGCTCTAGTATGACATCCTACCACAGTAAAGTAGGATTGGACAGGCAGGAAAACATCAATAGAGAAACTGCTTGAGAACCAAACAGGAAAATTTCTGGAACCACATAATGATTTCTATCATCAAATAAAAAGAGGCAAGAAAGGACCCTGGGAAATACCAAATGCAGCAGAAAGAGAGAAGAATGGAAGTCTATGACATTTTCCACATGTTCACAGATGTAAAGTTTACCCTACAGAAGCAGGAAAAGATTCACTTGTGGAAGAAGCCCTTGTCGATTTCAACTGGTAAACTGATGTAAAAGAATGTCATATTTCTGCGTGTCTGTCAAAGAGGAAAGCTCATCTTTTAGATGAAAAAAATGGGAACTAACTTTAATTTCTATTTCCGAATCTGCAGAGCATCCCTGAAGGACATATTTCAGAACAAAAATTAACTAACTTTTCAGTTTTCTATGTGATACAAATAATGGCGTTTGAGTTACTGAAATCGGGGAGCACTGGTGACCTAAGTGGGGAAAACAGGACCATTCAGCACCCAAAGCCTCATTTTATTAAGAAATATCTTGATGTAGAAGCCCATGCACACTTACCTGATGGGTTGAAATCCTGAAAGTAGTCAGGACAACGCTGCACTGACACAGTTCCAGCAGCAACATCACTCCAGCACAGCCATCCATCCCATGTCCTGTTACAGTAAGGACCTGCAAACAAGTAATAATAAAATAATCCTTCTTTCACAATAGTCTTTCAAAGTTAAGATTTAAGGCCATGTAAGATAAGTTTCTCACTTGCATCAACGAGGAAAAAAAGAGCAAAAATATATGATTAAGCAATAATTTATTAAAAGTCTGATCAATAGAAATAACACCTTATATGTACGCTTCTTTGAACATGTTTTAAATCCCATCACCATTCACCTTGAAACAGTCTACAGCTGCAATTTACAAACCTCGAGAACTAGGCAGAACAAAGTGCAACAATTCAGATCAAATAATGCCCATTATCAAAGAGCCAGGTTGCAAAGATTGTAGTACTGAATTTATTTACATTTTGGAAGCATACCAAGTCTATACATATGCTTAGTATTTCACTGGAAACAGAGCGGTACCCTAGAAGCCACCAGAAAGCCTGGCTTAGAGGCAGCAGCAGCTCCTCTGTCTCAGGCAGAGCTGAGCCTGCAGTAATTGTCGTGGACAGACACCTTGCTAAGTGCTCCAGGGACAGGGAACCCACAGTGTCCCTCAGGAGCCTGTTTCAAAGCCTCATGGCACTCACACAAATTTTAACATCTAAAATAAACCTCCCTTGAGAAAGAGCTGGGGTTTTATAAATAACTCCTTTCCCAAAAGGCACACAGAATGACTAACCCTCTCTACAAATTTGATGATGTTTTTAGTATCTTCCCCCAGTTCTCTTTTCAAGACTTAACAATGCTCCCCCGTCTCAAAAGCTGCATCAAAAGCCATTCAATGTTTCCAGAAGTTATGAAGTCAGAAGCAGTGAGTGCAGTGACAGGTAAAGTTAGTGAGGGTAGCTCTGAATGAGTTATCAGAAAAGGCATTGATGACACCAACACAACCCTCAGAGCAGGAAAATTATGCGTCTCAAGATACTCTCAAATTTTAAAAGCAGATGTGACCAGGCAGACAGAGGTATTATAAGAGCCTAAGATGAAATAAAGCATAAAGAATTACTCATAATTTTTTCATCTGGGTATCTATTTAAATTAATGTTTTCTTATGAAAAATAAAAGGTTTGTGTTATAGAAGAAGTGGTGCTATAGGCAGGCATTATATTGTTGCCTTATCTTTGTGAATCCCACAGTGACATTTCTAAAATGCTCCATGTCCCATAGGGACATTTCTAAAAAAGTTGTACAAATACATTTACAGCCTGAGAAATGATCACTACCAAACAAAGAAATTAATGTAACTGAAGGATTCTGAGTTACTGTAATTATATTTGTTGACCATTTGCCTTTGAAAAACCTTGTAAAAAAAAAAAATCTCTACCTTCTTTCCTATGAATAGGATCTTGCATAATTTTCTGGTAGCATTCGTACTGTGCTGTCATGATTTTATTCCGTGTAACGCTCAGTTGCACCAAGTCCTCCGTCAAGTTCTGATGCCCTTCAGATGGTATTGCAGTGGCAAAAAACTAAGAGAAAAAAACCCTTATTTTAGCAAGTCATGTAGAAACTCTGATATAAACTTCTAAAACTTCAACCTTTTTAAATTTTACACTTTAAATATTATTTTACTGAAGTAAAATGATCTTCAAATCTTATTACTGACAATATGATTTTGTGTTTTTTCTGGTTAATTTAGCAATTCTTACTACTGCATCTTGACAAGTATCTCCTGAATGAGCATGGGGGCAGTAACAATCTGCAAGATTTGTAAATAACTGAAAAGCACAGCAAGCACTGACACATTCGGAAGCACGTAAACAGCTTTCGCAGAATCCAGTAAAATATATCGAAGTTACATGAGTCTAAAAGGCATTTGAATGGGAGCCAAAATAATCCTTTATGAAGAGGCTTTCTACATACTGTATGCACTCAAGCTTTTAGCTTGTTTAGAGCTATTTGGTTTCTCTACAGTCTTCTGGACTATAAAGTCAACACTCAGAAAATAAGAAGATATTCTAATGACGACATCCACTTTTATTATTATTTAAATTTTTTTTTAAATTAAAAAAATTAAGAAAGTGTATCTTGATCAAAACATGAAACTTTTAATGGCATTTTGAAAAGAATTTAAATATTTTACAGGAAGCTACTAAGCTTCACAGGAAAACAATGCTGCAGATTGAAATATCATACCACTGTGATACAAGGGGTGAAATTAAAAGGTCCAAGGATATCCTCTGTATCTGAGTTAGGTGTCTCCTCCACTCTTCCTGGGGTATGTATTGTGCTGCTTACATGTTACTTGTCAACTTGTACTGTAAGGTTCTCTGCTAGCGAAAGTTATGCTGAGTTGAACAGAGAGAAATACTATCTCTGTTCCTTTACCACAGGAATTAAAAGGAGAACAGAAGGTAGATAAAGATCCTCCTGTGCAGAAACTATGTTTGAACACAAGATTAGCTGTTTCTGCATTTCCATATTAATAATTTCTATGGTATTCTGTACACAGTTGTTAAAACCGGAAGGGATTTTAAAAATTCATCAGACTCACCATAGTAACTGAGAAGAAGAAGAGCAAAAATGTGATCCAGATTTTTGTCATCTTTCTATCTGGTGCAGTGAATTTTATATTGAAGTTGAATGAACTCAAACTGGAAAAAAAAAGGTAGGAAAAAATTAAGTAATTCATGAAAGGCAAAGCTGATAAAGATTTCCTATGTTCTTTCTGAATTAAAACAAATCAATAGAGGTCATCTCAGCTTTTATTCACAGACAGTGATGCCATGTGATATACACAGAGATGTACAATATGATGTGAAAACAATGCACTCGATTAACTGGCAGTGAAGACCAGCAGGAGGGTTTTCCTGCACTGCTGCTTGCATTGCTTCAACTAGCACCAATTCTCCAATGGACTTGTCTCAGTCAGGTGGCTGGTATCAGCTCTAATGGACAGGCAGCAATCAGCCCTGAGATAAGATGACTCCTCGACATCTCTGCCTTTGGGCAACCATAGCAAACTGCAGTTCCATTTCCTCTACAGTAGGCAGACTGTCACAAATGTATGTACACACATACAATTATTTCCTGTTCTCTTCATACTGGCTGGCACTTGATTTTGCCATTTGTGGAAGAACTGATCTAGAAAGTAGCCACTTTTTCTTGAAGTTACAACTCTGCAAGGATGACAATAGCAATGCAGGAATTAATAGTGAGCTGTAAAGTAGCTTCTGTATCTGTAGAAAGACAGAAGAAGAAAACTACCCAAACAGCCATCACCATTTTATAGTGTAGACTATTATTGGAATTGATTCTTGAAGTGGAAAATGCACTTAAATATATACAAATTACTTATTAAGCACCTAGACTACCTATTAAGCACAACCCTGCTGTGACAAACCCCCTCTAAACGAAGGGGAATGTGAAGGCCACAAAGCTCAGCCTGCCATAGAGATAAGAGCTCCAGTCTGCTTACATGGTAGCAGAGAGAGACCTCTCCTCCACATTTAGATTCAGTCATTACAACTAAACCACCTTTCAAAATCTAAGTATCTTGGTGTACTAGGATTAATGAAGTAATCAGCCAAAATAAAGGGGACCACATCTGAGGGAGTTCAGCTCCCTTGTATAGAGTAATTCACCAGAAATAACACACTGCTACTTAAGATACAAAACTCCCTTTAGCCCGAGGTGCTTCCCATAGCTAGCTCGAAGATCTCACTGCTACCCACTCCATAGGGCTGTTGTGAGCTGAGTGCCTACACACAAACCTGCTTCCTGACCCAAGCCACACTCTCCCTGGCATCACGCTTGCGCTTGTCTGTGGAGGTTTTTCTTATTCAACAGTCATCTCCTGCAAGAGATTGGTACAAGGGCCAGCAGGAGTAATTTTACAAAAAGCCCATCTTTTAAACTAGCGCTGTCTGATCCACAAAAAGCAAGCATTTTACACAGAGATTGGGTCTTCATAACACAACTGTAATACAATAAACAGCCATCTGAAGGATATACTGACTACAAAATATGGTATCACTGTTGTTTATTGTACAGCTTGATGCAAGCACAAGAAATACATCATGGAATCAGTTACTGCTGTGCCTGTTTAATCCAGGCTAAAGCTGTATCAGTAATCTTCCCTCTATTTTTAACACTGGTAAGCAATCCTCTAACACTGATTGCTGGAAATTGCACAGGTAATTCAGTGAGACACTGACATTCAAGTACACTGTTCTGAAGGCTCTTAAAACACTAACAGGAAGATCAATCAGCAAACTTGAAATACATTTGCAGTTTGAGCTAATACTTCTCTGTGACAAAAATGACAGTGAATAAATAATTGCAAAAAATCACTAACTGTTAACTAAAGAAAAATCTAAATATCCATAGTAACTAAAGATTGACTGAAAACTAAACATAAATGGAGATGTCTAAATTAGCAAAGAGGTAATATTTCAATTCTACATGATAACTGTGAACAAGGGAGAGCAATTCAAACCTATTACAAGCCTTCAGTCGTTTACAGTTGTGCCCATTTATCTATGAAGGGGAAAATAATCACTGGCCTTCTAAGGAAATGGGACTTAACTACTTGCTTGTCAAGTAATTGAATAGTCTTCTCTCCCCAAAGTACGATAAAGCACATCTACATAGGGCTAAAAGCCATACATGATGTGCACAGGACAAACAAAGGGACCAATCAAGTAGAACATAGCAACCATAATTTACTGTATGTTTTTCTATCTATGCATTCAAGAGTTCAAAACAATTTTCTCTAGAGTAGTTCCAAAATTCCTTTTGCTAAGACAAATGATAGATAGTGAATTTAAAAACATATATTAAAACATTGCCCTCATTTAGTCTTGCTTATTTTTATTTATCTAACAGATATCATATAAAAAAGCAGAATGTATCTGCTTTGAATCACAGTCCATGATTATTTCTGTTTCACAATATCAGAAGTCACTCCTTAGTTTGGTTCCTTTAATGGTCCAAATGTTTTCATAAGTAGTGAGTTTGTAGAGATTCTCTATCAACTATGCCAGTATCTAATCCTAAATTGTTAATTCTTCCCAGGAGAGAAAAGATTAAGTCTATAATTCACTCTATGTTTTTGACTCATTTCTCACAGTTGGTAACTGCAAAACCTTTATATATAGAGTGAAAAATCTTTTTTCAAAACATCCCTACTTTTGGACTTTGCTACACAATTCAGAATGAAGGCAATTCAGATGTCCATTAGGACTTCAGCAAAGCATTTCTTGCATTACTGCATGAATTCACTCAACATTTATTCTTATTGGTCTGGGCAAGAAATTTCACAAGATTATTAGAAACTTTCTTAAGTTAGTCCTGCTGATTGGCATAGCAAGTCAGTACTGCTAAGAAAGTCAGGCTGCTTTCATGGGTCATGTTCTGAAGAGATGCAAACCAAACATAATATGCAGAAAGTTCTCTCCCTCTCAGAGCTGGGAGGTACCAGATGCACAGGGAAAATAAATCAATAATAAGAGACCCATTCTTATGCTTCTTTATACAATAAAACAAGTTGCTGTTCTGTTATTAAACATCTTTGACAATTTTACTGTGGGGAAGAGAGGACAACTGTATTGGACTCAGATTAATTTGAGTGGATTGAAAGAGCTTGAGAGAAAAGATGATGGAAGCTTAGACAGAATCCTCTGACTCTGCTCAGTGAGAGTGGGATCTGAACAAAGGCCATCAAGACTGATTTACATGATATATAGTGAATGAAATTTTAAGTCAGTGGACACAACACCACAACTATCAGTTCTGTCTTAAGTATTTTCCCAGAAAAAGGAAATATCAGTGGGAAGAGAATGGGGAACTCAACAGCAAACTGGATCTTCAAAATGTCATTTTTATGTTATGTCTATGTTATATTGAAAACTGGGACAAATAAAAAATTAAATTTGAACTGCCTGTTTGTCCTCTTTATTACACTCTCCACTACCCAAATTAATGACACTTCAAAGGCCTATAACATGTTTGTCACTGATAGCAATGACATCTACTGAAGGAGGAGGAATTCAAAAGGAACTGCAAGCTGAACTTATCCAAAATAGTCATGGGTATAGCTTTAACAGATGTTCACTTCACAATTCTCTTCCTCCTGCTTTCTCTACAGAGCCATCTTGCCTCATCAGCTGTTTCTACTTTTAACCTTTTCCCATCCTCCCAAGAATAAAGTTCAGGTTCGCTGAGCTCCAGACACTTCTGATTTAACAGTATGGCAAAAGGATTAAAAAAGTAGTCAGCAAGAAAAAATAATTTTTTGAACTTCAATCATCTGACCACATTTAGTACAAAAGAAAAAACACAGGTAGGTTCTACCTCAAGCAGCTGTCCTAAGTGTGACTTCAAGTCAGAACACAACTTGGTAGGTGTGGGATAGGAGGGAAAGTCTATTTACATCATTGCATGTCCATTCACACCCATGCACAAACATTTCTCATTAATTGCTAATCTTTTATTTGCTCAAGGGGAAAAAAAAAAGTGCCCACCACAAAACCCCAAAATATTTGCAGCATAAATTACTGATCTTGCAGTGTTCTCTAGTCTTGCACCTCTGAAGTCAAACATGTACAAATACAGAGGTTTGTCACCTCTCTCTGAAATTGGGTGTCAAAATGGCTATAGTCTTGACCAAAAGTAAATATTCTTGCTTTTGTTTGAGCACTTCCTGATTTTGTTTTGTTGCAGTACACCTCAGAAACAGCTACACATGTTATTTTGCTATTTTTGGTTCTTTTTAGTGGGAGGCATACAACTCAAAGTGTTTCAAACCCCAGGCAATGTCTGGTATTTTCAGCCCAAGATACAGGCAAAATACAAGTTGAGAAATGCCAAACCCTTTCAAGCATTCGTACTTTGACTGGCAGTAGTACACTGCTGGAAAACACCAGCAGTCTCAAATGATACTACAGATAGGGCATCCACTTACATCTCCCCGCACATAAACTTTGAGAGAAATACTCATCCCATGGAGGAGCAGATGCTCATCTAACTAAAAGAGCTTTGCAAGTGGCGAATAGGGGCCAAATATTAATACACATCAGATTCATTTAGTCCTCAAAGTGGACTACAAAGTCTCCACACTTATGGAGAGCAATGCTGGGCAATTTACCCAATCAGGTAAAATGCCCTCTTTTCTGAGGGAACCTCTCCTGCTGGGATTTGGACTAAACTGCTCTGCACAACAGCCCACAGCTGTACATGTTCCAATTACTCTATCTTCCTAATAACTGTGGTGTTAAGAAGGCTTAAAATTAACAGTTATGGAACAAATCTAATGAACTCTCAGTAGCATAGTTTCACGACACTAAAATTACCTACTTACCTCCCAGGCATCAGCAGTTGTTCTAAAACAGGTCAGACAGGAGATCAAAAGAGTTTGATCCTCCCTGAGACAATTTTTACAATAAAGCAGCATAAGCTCATCACAGCTTCCAACGAATTTCATTGCACTATTCTCTTCATTCAGTTACTGACAGAGCTTGGGTTTGCTTTTTTTCTGAAATGTATTTTCCTTTTTTTTTATATACACTTGAATGAATTGCTAAACTACCCAAATATGTCAGATTCTTACGTTGTTGAACTTTCCAATATACAAAATTTAACTTATTATACCAGTTTAAAACATTGGTACAACTCAATTTTGACTCCAGTGGAACTGATATAAGGCAGCACTCTTACCCTCACAGCAGTTGTTCTTTCAAACACCCAGTGTGACTTCCTTTCTTCAAATCTGATGGGTACACATGAGGAAAAAGGGAATAACAAAACTAAAAAAAAAACATGCTTCTATATTTTGAACTCATTAGTGCTAAGACAGATCGCTGTGTGTACCACCAACTGGTAGTGAGCAGCATCATAAAGACAGAACACCGCAAACTGCTCATCTGTGAAACGTATTGGCAGACCAAGGGGTAAAGTGAGATCCCTTCTTGCACTACAGAACAAAGAGGCTTATAAGGAGCATAAAGACCACCACAAATTAATCAGTAATTATGAAAAGGTTTCCAATATTCATATAACCACCATGAAAGTACCATAAGAAATAAACACAAAGTTTATAAACAAGACAAATTTCTTTAGACATCTTACTCTCTGAACCCACAGCATTGCCCATGTGCACAGACATGTCACTCAGAAACACTGCTTCCTCTTTCTACCTTTCTTTCCAAGAGTTTTTCCAAGGGGGCACTTGTGCCACAATGGCATTTTGTATTTTCTTGAGGATTAAAACAAATAAAGAAGAAACAGAGTGGCATAACTCAGTTTCACTGTTCTATTATAACAACTTCACCAGGCGTTAGGCAGTAGTTCAGCTCAGTATGGTAACGTGCTCGCTGTTTACTTCTTGGGGCACATGCTGTGCATGTCTCAAGGTGTCAAGCTTATTGCAAGCAGAAAATGAGGTCTAATTCACAAATGTGTTTCACATCTTTTGTTGTCTCTATTAGCATGCAGATTTGTTTGGTTTTGCTATTGCATCACTCTAGGTGCTTGCCAGAGTCCACACAGAGATTGCAGAACCATCTGCAGATAAAATTACACAGATTAAATTACTCCTGTATACTTTTTCCCATTAATAGCATTTGGCTACCGTTCAGCCAAGTTTTGCCTCCTGCATCCAACAGAAATTACTAGCAGTAATTGACAACAGTCTTGGCTAGTTCTAAGGATACCTAAAATCCTAAGAATTTACCATAGAGTAATGATGGCATTAGTTTTTCCCGGGGAGGAGAAAAACTCTCACTGTTTTGTAACACTTTTCTTCTGTTCAATTCACAGATTTGGATAACATTTTAAATTATCCTGAGAAGAAACAAAGGCTACGGAGGTCTGGTTAAAACTTAAGACAGTCAAGCAAAAACTACAAAAAACACCACAACAAAAAACATCCAGATGAGGGTTTGGAGGAGGAAACCTCCACAAGGTTCTTCCCCCAGAATATTCTGCAATTTCTGCTCTTCAGCAACATTACTCCTCTCCACATAGCAGAATGCAGAGCTAAAATTATTTTGTGTCTTTCTCCATCACACCAATTTTGGCTCTTCAAAACAGGATTTCCACTGACAATGAAAGGCAGAGTATTTCCTCTCTTTTACATCGACGGGTCTTCTCCTGGCCTCTGTTTTTTCAATGCTTTTCCCATAAACTATGATGCCTCTAATCCTCCTTCTCAAAAATGAGGAACATTCTGTTGACTGAAGAACATGCAAAGGCAGCTGCAGCACATGCTGCACTTGCACAGGGAAGATAGGCAAGGACTCAATTAAAGTCACAGCTAAAATTCACAGGATATCCAACAGTGTAACTCTCTTATTTCTAACCTGAAACGAGAGAGCAAAAGATGGTAGCTAGCATAAAACAACCTGTACTACAGAAATGAGTTCCCCAGTAACACACTTCTTTACATAATTTATAAAAATACAAAAAACTTGGGATATTTCCCCCACTGCTTGCATTTTTAAAATAGTATTTTTTTACACTGTCATACACAGTGATGTGAACACCCAAAATGCTTCCCTCTTGAGGAACTACTTAAACGAAGGCAACCAATATTCTGGCAAGGCATATCTTTACCAACCAACTGACATAGCTTATTCTGAAGTGTAACTGTGATTTCCCACAGCTTATAGCTCTTAACGCCTCCAGATTTTTTAGTGAGTTCTGACTATCATTCCGTAATCACTTGCTATGCATACTTTAAAAGCTTAACTCTTTTCAACCCATAGCCCTAACCCAAACTATACCTCAATGTCTAAATCCATCCACATAGCTACATATGTTATTAGGCATAAATCACCAAGTTCAGTTCAAATTTCTATATGTCATGGCATTCAATTTTGTGGCATTCACTCAAGCACAAAAGAACTTAGAAGGAAGGCTGTTCTGCTGAACAGTTATCTGTGAAAATACCAGTATCAAACACCCTAGAAAAGATTCTTAATGGAAATAAAGATGACAGTAGAATAATGAATGATTAAATTCCAATAGCAGATTGATTAAGATGATGTAGTGCTGGTACTCCTCTTTTTTTTCCCCACCATACTATGCTATAGTAAATAAAAATGTAGCTAAACCCATATTCAGTAAACTTTCCTGAAATTTCTTTTCCTCCAAAGCAGCTGCTATGCTCCCGCAAATATGTTCCAATTAACATGTTATTTTAAAGACAAGGGCATTGCTCATGATATTCTCTCTTTTCCATGGATTTCACGCGAAGAAGTTGGAGAGCTCCCACGTTCTTATTAGGTATAATTTAATGCCTCATTACCCTTTGCCAATCTGTATTTCTCATGTGTTCAACATGAAAAACCAACCCTGTAATTCAAACTGGAGCAAGATACCCACAGACATAAGCAGCAAAACTTCAAGGGCCAAACCCCCAAATTCAGAGGGATGTGTTACTCATGCAACCTCAAACCCAATTACACAGTATAGCAAAGAATCACAAGCATGCCACTGGAGCTATTGAATCTTCCTGCCTGAGCCCACTTTCTATTGCTTCATTCCAGATACATATTAAAAACAGTCAATGTCTTAAAGATTTTAGGAGAGGCCCTGAAGAGACACAGAAGGGTGTGGGGGAGCTCTGAACTCAGAGTAGACATTGACTTTGACTGTAGAGGAGAGAACAGAGGACCCTAACCACATGCCCCAGCTTAGAGACAGCAACAGTATTTTCCATCCTGCTTTTTTCAACATTCACAGGCTGATACTACTAACAAAAGCATAACCTGGGGAAAAAGAAAAAATAAAAACATATGGATGATACTCTTACTCATATGATGTAGTTTTGGTAGTCCAGCAGGGAGTAGAACTCGATGATCCTTATGGGTCCCTTCCAACCTGAAGTATTCCATGATTCTATGATATATGGGAAAAATACAGTATACTCCTCTACAGAAGCTATCTGCACCTCTCAGTAAAATTATTACTGTTCTGAACTAAAGCAGTGGCAGTATGAATTTATTAATTCATCAAATAGACCTTAACACTGGTATAGAAACCCTTGCTCAAATGTCTGGGTTTTTTTTTTCCCCCAGACAGCTGCTTAAAGGCTGCAGAGTGAACTGCTGCTCTGTGTATCCCTTTCAGTCAGTGTTTTTATTTCAATGACTCTGATGCTGTTTACAAATAACAACCTAAAAAAGGTCCAAAGGTTTCTTTGTGAAAATGTTTATAGCATGAAGTAATTTTCTCAACTGGCTGAGTTCTAGAAGTTTTTTGTTATTTCTTCATTGACACATGCTAGTTTTACAAGAACAGTATTTCCATGGTTCAAAGGGTTTTCTCAAGGTCCTAACATGGCAATGAGAAGGATTAACCAAAACGCATCAGGACTTTTGATTTTCCAGAGCTTACCACTCAAACTTTTTCTCACTGGCTCCAAGCGAGTTCAACAGTCAAACAAATTCTATGAAACCCACACGTCTTATGTCAGTTTCTTCTAGATTCACATTTATAAACCTTAATAAAGTTACAAATTAATAATTTAATAAAAATTACTTAAGTGGACCATGCCACAGAAGCAACTTGGAGCAGGATGGGAAGGGAGCAGGTGGCCAGGAAAAGGAACTGCTTATGACAGCATAAACACAGTACTGCTTCAGACACTGCATTAGAACTGGTGTCCAAACTTTGGGTTCACCATTGGTCAACGACTTCAACAGAACTGATAAATAAATTACAAATAAACTCTCCATGGAAACGTCAGAAGCACTATGGTCTTTTTGGGTTTTTGTCTTTAAGGACTAAAGTATCCCCAAAGAAGTTTTCTTTTTACCAGCAATAATTTTGGTCTGGCTGAGAATGAAATTTCACATGGGAACTCATGCCAGTTACCAGCGTTTTTTTCTCCTGGGATATTTCTGATGCATTTACTATTGTGAAAAAGTTCAGGTAAATTTAAGTCAGCTTTAGAAAAATTCAGCTCAAATCAAAATAAGCCACCACTACTTCAAAGCCTTTACCAGATTAACCTAAGTAACCACAGTTCAGAATGTTTCCTCTTAAATTCAAAATTTCACATTTTAGAAGTCATAAGTGCAAGATCTGGAATAT
Source organism: Porphyrio hochstetteri (assembly GCA_020800305.1). NCBI lineage: Eukaryota > Metazoa > Chordata > Aves > Gruiformes > Rallidae > Porphyrio > Porphyrio hochstetteri. The sequence goes on along the minus strand of CM036910.1, from coordinate 2,077,542 downwards.
TTCACCCTCTGAATGTAAAACAATACATGTTATACTGTGCTAAATTATCAAAACTCCTGATCTGTGCTGAAGCAAAAGCCAAGAACAAGCAGCTGCCAAAACCAACTTTTTGAATTCTAGCGGTGCAAAGCTTGTCTCCTTTGCTTTTAATTAGCTACAGCTATGTCCCATCTTTCCTAGGCTTTTTCATCCGTTACAGTTCTAAAATGGCATTTTATCAGAGAATGTTTTTAATTGGGCAACATAGACCATGCTAGCCATAAAGGACTTTGTGAGCCTCAAGAAAGTTAAAAATCAGGAGTATTTAATCTCAACAGTATGGAAAGAAATTGCTTTCTATACTTTAAAAACAACAAAAAAAAAATCTGTAAAGTTCAATAATGATTCCTAGCTGCATACCAGTACAGGCACATCTTGTGAGATCCACAGACACAGGTCTTGACTTCCAAAATCAGGGCCTATGTAAAGGCGATGAAGTAAAGTGACGAAGAGCAAAGGCTTGTGAATGCTTTCTAATGACAGAAATAAAATGAAGCACATACTCAAAGGATGCATTAAGAACACAAAGCTTTTGTCTTCGCATTCGTACCCTGAGGGTTTCTTCCTCTTTTTCCTCACAGACAAGTTGCAGAAGTCATCTTAAGGCAGTCATAAAGTAGGCAGAGTGATAGTTTTTCTCTCTCTACCAACATGTCCTTCAAATGAAGATGTGTACTAAGAGACTGCTACAGCCAATGACATTTTATATTAACATAATTTTCCGTTGATACAGCTACATTAGTGTTGACTAATTGAGGAAAATAGCATCCCATCAATGTCTCAGTCTTCTAAATGGGAATTTAGCTTCATCCACATCCTACTGCACCCACAGGAATACTGACAGAAGCAAAACTCTGACACAAACTGAAGCATCCAGGAGTACAGAAATGCTTGTTTTGCTAGGGTTGCTGAACAGTTTAAAAATTGACTACAGGATCATGGCAATTAACAAACCAACTTAACACGATGAGAAGTGAGATCCTCTGAACAGGAAGCAAACTGCTACCAAGTGATTCTACTAACCTCTCTCCGGGGATTTGCCCTGTGCATTCCTCATTCTGATTTGAAAGTGCACAGAGAGAACACAAAACAACTGGCACCAATATAAACATGAGAGTCTCAAACTTTTCTTGTGTTATGTGCAATCCCCCAATGGGCACTAATAACCATCTGTTCATTTCACAAAATCCTAATTCTTGCCCTGAAATACCAGAGATTAACAACTGCTGAAATTGAGTGGTGAACTGGATGGGCCTGGGTCTAACTGACTTTATATTTCAGTTGACATCCTATTACATTGTCATGCTGTTAATAGAAAAGTGATTCTATGCCACTGAAAAATTCTACTTGCAGAGATTATGCTGCTGGGAAAGATGTTACAAGTTTGAAATAGTGAAAGAAGTTGGTGGGTGACCTAAAAATTTAGCTGGTGTGCAATCTGTAAGCCACACATGTTTGATGGTCAAGCACTGTGCTATTTCACTTCCTCTGAATGAGAAATGCAAGGATGACCATTACTAGGATTTCAATATTATTGCATAATTGCGTTGCACATTACAGTCTTTTTACAATACATTCCATCTATTCCGCAGAGTTGTACAGTAACACTGCAGCACAATGAAATGTACCATTGCACATTATCACATAAAATCCTCTGCTCTTTGTGAAGCAGAGGTTTTATAGACAGTGCCACCTGCAATCTGTAGGAAGCAGTGTGAATGTTTCCATGAATTCAGTTAAAAGATCATATGCTCAGGGTGTGGCCGTGGGAAAGATTAGTGTATCTTACACACAGTCCCTGAAGTCCAATTAGCGTTCCTTTAATTACAAACAGACTTTTCCATATCCTTTTGCAGAATTCCACCCTGATTTACCTGAATGCAAACCAAAATAAAATCAACTATGAACATTAAAAATATTACATAAACTGGACAAAAAAATCACTGCCTTGGTAAACTCGAGTCTCACTTGGACAACGTATTTCATGAAGTTGAAATATTACATACCAAATGTAATAAAGTATTACAAGCACTATAGCTACAGCAGAGGAATGGGAATCAATCACAGCTATTCTGCTCCTAAATGATGTTTAAGAGTTATTTATATCTCATTTACATATTTGAGCATATTATCTCCCCTCCAAATGTAAAAATAATAATAATAATGTAAAGGCAGGAACATGTAATGGAAAATTGGTTAAATCTTTTCAAAGTTGCAAGCAACTGGCAATTTCCACTGCAAGCATGGAAAATATTAGGTAGCTTTAACATAGGTCCGTATTTTCTGCACACTCATATCCTGCATTTATTTTCCTGGAGAAAACACACATAGTTCTTGTATTGATTTCACACTCCTCCATTAAAAAAATATTCCTGAAGGAAACAAAACATATGGAATTTGATGGAAAGCTTTGGTAAGGATAACATATACCAAAGCCAAGTTAAAACCTATATAATTCTACAGACCTGTTCCTGCCATTGGTCTGCCAGTGTCTCACACACAACTGCAATACTTGTTGACTGGTTTTGCTAACTGGCTTTAATAGCACAGCTTGGACATCAAACCTTCAAGTGTTACTTATGTCAGACTGAGGTACCAAAAGTCACTATGAAAAAATAACCTTTGCATGCATTTTTCAATTCATTCCCACACCTTTTAACTTAATGAGACATCTTAAAAGGCTCATCTCTTTCATGTATACACATGTTATTCAGAGAGTCTGGACTTGCAGCCTTCAACTGTTACCCTCCCAAAGCTGTATTTGTGTATCCTGTTCCACAGCGCATGCAAAACTTCAAATTCATCTTGCTGAGAAATTCTGTCCACAGCTGCTTGCTTGGCAGGGATTTGGTTGCAGGGAGGAGAGGGGGAGGAGGGGAGAGACAATTTTCCAAGCGATGGGGAAAAACAGTACAAAACTTTCATCATCAATGTCCTTGACATTGCTGGAGCCAACGGAAACAACATCACCCACCTCATGCCATGCAAGGGAACCATTCAGAAACAAACAAACAAAAAATCTCCTGCATTTATTTCTACCAAGGTAGCTTATGCCAAGCTTCCTTTGGTGAAATCTAGGTTTCTCCTGCATTGGCTTCCTCCTGCTGTTGATAGAGCAGGATATTTACTGAAACACAGCGCGTAATGAATGTGAGATTCTGAATTAATCAGCACATATTGTGGAGAGAGAAATCTGTTCTCTTGTAAAGCTGTAAAAACAGCTTTTTTTGGTGCCCCTTCCCCCCCCTCCCCACCCAACCATTAAGTGCTTTATTGGTGAGATAGATAACTGACCAAGAACAGACATAAAATGTCAGTACTAATTCTTAACTGGATGCACATCTTCCTGACAAATTAATTCCATATCAGGTATGTGCCTTACTGACCCTGTAAGTAATCTTATAGAAACAAAATTGCTTGGCTCTTGTTACGTGTCTACGCCCCACAAAAAATAGGTGACATTTCATGAGCTAACTTCTCCTTGCCCTAAGGTCTTCAGGTTTCTCAAAGGAAATAAAAAAATCGAAGGAATGAAATCTGATTGGTTCCTCCCCCCACCCAGTAAATACACTTCCCTTTCTCAGGAGAGTATTAGAAACAACTAGCATATTTTTTAACTGCATGATGATGAAGACAGCACACAAAAATCACAAAATATTTATTTTTCACTCTCTTTTGCAACATTATAAATCTTTACTGACTGTGCACTCCTTAACAGTTGTTGCACATCATTCCAAAACTAGTGGCATTTTAATGATAGCATTAATTAATCTCAATTTTGTATAAATATTTTATAGACTAGAAAGAAAAGTACATTTTGCTTTGTCTAAGCAAATGGATTAGATACAGACCCTGGTCTAAAGGGACACTGACAACTTTAGCTATATTGGGCTTGTCTATTTGAAAAAGGCATCATCTCCCAGACAGGCATTCTGTAAGATGTTGAGATATCAGTAAACATTATTTGCAACCACCAGACTAAGTAAATTAATTCCCCTGTTATTGCCATCAGACAACTTCTAACTTTGAAGTCAGTATTGATCTTCAGGCTAGCTTATTACACTTTATAAAGCTATGAAGAGAAATAAACTTTTGACAAGTGTTTTTAAGGAATTGAGGAGAAATTAAATCTGAATTGGACATCACCCAGAGATCTGAACTCTGAACCCCACTTGGCTGGTCATCTCTCAGGGTCAGACTTTACAAGGAGGATGACCCTAAAACATCTGTTGAAAATCAGACTACCAAATTGATGGGAAATTCAGACTAATCCAAATGTGGGAGCCAAATCAGCTACTGAAACTATACAGTGCTACCAAATGTAGAATGTTTGCACTGTGAAGAAAATGGGGTCAGTTCTAAAATCAAGAAACTCCTTCAATGTAGTTTTTTCTTGAAGGTCACAGAGAAATCCCAAGAAAGAACAGAAACAGAGGAGAAGAGTAAGACATTTAAAATAGTGATCCTGAATCAAAGAGTTGAAAGTCAGTTTCTATTTTCCATAAGGGTTTTGTGAAGGAATTCATAAGCAAATTCTGGCTATTAAAGACATACCTATAGTGAGTATTTTAACCAGCTTAATGTCTGACAGACAGTCCTGAGAATCTAAATGTCTTTCAACTGCTAATACAGACATAATTTTCATTATTTTTAGGAGAGATTACCAGCAAGCAGTTTAGAGTTTAGAATCAGTCTACTTTGACTAACAGTTTTTGAGATGCCTACAAAAACCTGCAGACAAATTTTGAACGATATAAGGAATAAAGCCCCAATGTGTCTGAGGAAAAAAAACTCAACCCAGACATAATTGAAGTGACTTGCCCATGACCACATTGCACATTGTGTCACATTTGATGTTAAAATAGCCACTCAGCAACAGCAGTGGATTTACCATCCATTTCTGTAGTGACTAGCATCAAAGGGACGCACAAAGAGAGTAAAAGTCTTCAGCTAGGTAAGAGGAAATCCAGACAAATGGAAAGTCAGGAAAACAGAACCCAGTATTTCTGCTAATAAATTATCAGTCACTTACTTTCTACACCAATCTTTCATCTGTAACTGTGCTTACCTGTCTGTAAGATGGCTTGAGAACAAAAATCTGTTCTCAGGCTATGGTTTGGACATTAATGTCTGTGGTATGGTTAGGGACATTTAAGAGGCTGAGTTTAAAGGAACATCTCCCACAAGAAATTCCCAGTGTTAAATGTTAAGAGTGAGACAATCTACCTTAATATCCTCTTTGAACCTAAGAAACACAAAGTAGGCTCTTTCCATACACTGGCGTGAAAGTATAATCATTACCAAACATGACACCTTGAGCCCAGCTCTGTCCCTCTAATCTTTTGCTACCCATTCCAAGGACACACCCTGCAGACTGAATAGCATATAGTAGCATTGTGGATGTCACTTACACAATGTGCCCCAACAACCAAGTTGCATGCATAATATATGTAAGAGCTAGATATCTATGTTATACTACAAGAGATTCAAAACCTAGGACCTGATAGTTAAAATTACTGAATTTATTTTTTTAAAAGCTGCAGACATAAGATTTAAGTCTTTATTTAAATTTCCAAGCACTCCCTCAGACTAACAACTGTGACTTTGAGCAACTCTACAGTCCTTTTAGTTGGGGAAATTTATTCTTAGTGGTAGCAATACACCAAGGATTTATCAAATCTCTGCACTCAAATCAAAACAATAGAACTGAAAGGCTGTTAAATTCAGAAGATAATTATAGCTTTTTAAGTACCAGCACCATTAGCAATTTTACTGTCCAAAAAATACCCTGGGGACATTCACAGCAAGTGCTGGTGCAGTGGAAACGGACCTGCTTGGCTAATCATTCTTTCATTTTTAATTGACCTTTGACAATAACAAAAGGTGAACAACCACATATGAATATTGCAGAAAGGGTAAAAACATTAGAAATAACCCAATGGCCTCTCATTTTTATTTTTCTACAAACTATTAGTAGATAAATCAGTCCCTGATATTAGCTCCATTTATTTCATGGTTGCAATCTGCAAACATGCAGATCTAACTACACACAGCCTGAATCTTGCAATGCTACTCACACGTATAGGTAATGAGAGAGCTGAAGACCAAAAGGCTCAGTTCACTTGCCCAGACAGAGACTCCTAGTGCCCTTTGAGATGCCCGAGGGGTATATAATACACGTGCCAAACCTGGCCCAGTGCCTCCAGGGTACCCTGCATGGAGGCAGCCACAGGCCGGATGGGCTTCCCAGGCAGTGGCAGATACCCCTGTACCAGGCAATCATGCATAACACTGCAAATCTCTCCCTTACTAATGGCTTCCCAGAAACAGTTTAGCTGAAGGAGCAGGAAGAAAAAAAAAAAAGAAAAGAAAACATACCAAAATGAAAATTTGGTTGAGAATAGAAAAGCATGGTTATGTTTTGGGTTTCTAGCAATTTCACTAAAGTCACTAAGTCATTACATGCCCAGAGCAGAATCAAATAACTCAGAAACAAATGTCATGTGAAAAGAGGGTCACACTTAACGACTGGACCACCTCCAAAGACTGCAAAGAAAAGGCAAATTGGTAAATAACATTTTTGGATAAATCCCAGGAAGGGCAAGAGGAGCACTATGAAATTTTTGGGTGAGATCACAGCAAAGAGCTGAAACGTCATAGCAAAATGGTTGTCAGAATACAGAAGGCAGCTCAAGGAACATGGCAATTGCAACTTGTGCAGCTTTCCAACAGCTCATCTATCACAGTCACTGGGGCAGATGAGCACCGCAGACTGTGTTTAACTCGTCCCGTTCACACAGGCGTTTTAAAAAATGGTATATACCAGAAACACGTGCAAATGCAGAAATGCAGAGGAATTTTTGCAGGAACCAGCTCCTCCCACAGATCAAGTGACCAGAAGAGTCAAATGATCTTAATGCAGAGAGGAGGTGAAGGTAAGGGGGGTGTCCTTTCACAACAAAGATTATTTTCTCTGAAGTATCATTATCTTGTGAGTTTCAATGCTTGCTTCTGTGACTGTAACTGACAGTTTGGGCTTTGTCAAATAGTCCGAAAAATTGGTAGCTCAGAAGGTATCATCTTATAAAAAGAGCACACCAGTGCTCTTCTCTACTTCCCAAAAGAAATACATCTTTGTAGAGACAACATTTGATGGAGAAATATATATTCTAGGAGAAATGCCATACTTTGCTGAAACAGAACAAGGCTTAAACCTAGATTGTCCCTTGAACAATTTGTAAGTTTTCTCAAAGTATTTTCACCACGGAAGAAATAGCTGAAAGGATCAAACTGAGATAGCATTTCAAATAAAAATATAAAAATAAAATGCACCCATGTTGCTGTATTAGTTCTAAGTTTTGCTCAAGGTTGCTTCCATGGACTTTTGGTGACTGTTCAGCTGGAAATTAAGGGCCCAAGAGATTTTTTGAAAGCGGTAAGGGATATCCTGAGTCCCAGCCAGCCGCTTAACAATACAGCTTCCAACAGCCAAAATTGTGTGAACTGTGTTATGAACATCACTCGCTACCACACTGTGTGCTTATAGAGCCTTCCTACAATGGTATTCTAACTATTAAAACTGTCTTATTTATAAAAGTTGCTACATGCTAAGTAATAGGTTGCTACTCTATAAAAATCAAACTATGATTTTGATTTATTTTATTTCTTAAAATATTCAGGAAGTCAGCTTTGAAAGCTATCTTGTAATTCTAATGTATTTCTTGGGAAGAAAAAATTAGGGTGTGCAAAACCTCACAATTCCCTTGTGAATTATTTTATACAATTTATTTATTTTACAATTATTTTTACAATTATTTTTATTTTACAATTATTTTATACAATTTACTTGTGAATTATTTCTTGTTTGTACTAAAACCCATGAAAATAAGAAAGCAGAACTGATTAAGTTACAAAAATCTACTTCTAAAGGCAAGTCTTAATGCTCTTAAAATGATTTGTCTCCCATGCAACTGTTAAAGAACTGAAAGCTGTTTAGAACTGTGAAAACCTGTTTGTAAGTCCTGTCATTTTTTTGGTACATCTGACAGCTAATTTTGATTGGGGTCTTTAGATTTAACTGCAGAGACAGACTTGTTGAGACAACTACAAATGCGAGCCTTCACACATTTATCATTCTGCCTGTGTTACTTATGTCCTCACAGATTGATTAGCCATTACAAATCCACTGCTCAATGTAACTTCTTCACTGTTACTCCCTTTCAGTGCTTCTGTGGCTTGTCAGCACTCTTGGCCCAGGAGAAGCCTGGGTGTTATAATTACTTTTCCCTGAAAAGCATCTTCATTATAGGTACTGAATATATTTCTTTTACTCTTCTCCATACATTATTGGCCCTTATGCCATCATGAGAAAAACTAGTCATTAAAATGTAACTAACATGTTGAGGGTGTCAGAAATCATTGAAATGCAGAATGCTTCATGCTCACATTATTAAAGCCTTTCACATGTTGATGTGGGAAGGAGCAAGTTTATAGTAGCTGGTGAGAGCTGATCCAGTCCTCAATAATGCTAGATGCTCAAATGGTCCTTGTGCACAGGTTTCATTACCATGCTTGGGGAACTGAAGTTGACCTCTTAACAAGTGTACTACCTAGCCAGCAGACATGAACTTCATCACTAGGACAGAAAACATTTATGAGCAAGTAAACTTCAGTTTACAGAAACTTAGGGAGCTGTTGTTGATCAAGCTTTAAACAAAACACAGGCATGCCTTCCTTTCTGTGCTAGGGAGAAGGAAGTCAACACGATTAATAGCTGGTAATTATAAAAATACGGTGTTACTTTATATAGCCCAACATACAGCCTGCATAAACACTAAAGATCTCTCATTCAACTGCTTTCAGTCAGTGGCTTTTTTTAAAAACTCTGGATAATATTATACTATCTTTGTTAGCTACATCTGTAGATAATCATATGTGAGTTTCAGAGGAATAAATAAGTTTCCAAGACCAATTTCTTCTTTATGCAAAACACTGCAAAAATAAATTCGTTTTCTGAGGTGATGCATACATTTTGTTCATTTCAGGAAGCACTGTACACAGGGCACAGACAGAAGTCAAATGAAGGATACCAAAGCTCACTGGCCCAGATCTGATTCAAGATGGGAAATCCTCCATTTTGAATGCAAAGGCTCCCGTTACACCTGTGAAGCAACATTCAGTATTCTAAAAGGAAAGCATGAGTTGCAGTACAAAAGTATAATAACCGGTTCTCTGAAAACAAAATGTCACTGCTAACAAATCAAAACCATCTGTTTCCACAACAACCTTCATTAGTATTACGAGCAATTTGTTGTGGAGCCAAACTTTTAGAAACTTAAGAAAAAAATAAATCATCAGGATTGGAGGAAAGGTGACAGTGGGAAAAAGAGCGCAGACCCAGCATAAAGAACCTTGCACATTTTCTTTAGTTTACTGGAGACTTGGCAGGCTTATCAGTTTTACAACATTTCTTAAGCTACAGCTATATTTGCACAGTACAAATATGTATATACTATGGTATAAATATATGTTATGATCATATATAGATCATCAATACCATGAAACTGCTTCAGGCAGAAAATTTCTGGTCCTTGTGTTATCAAAGTTACCTGACAGTCACTTAAAAATTGCAAAAGCTAAGCTACTTACTTAAGTGCAACAGCCAGAAGTCAATTCACAAATTAAGCAAAGAAAATCAAAAAGTAGTTTATCAGCAAGTATAAGCATATATCTAAGCCACCTCCGACTTGAGTCAAGACCACTAGTACCAAGTCCTGTCTGACCTAACTTCTTCTTGAGGTCCATGATGCTGCACATTAAGTGGACAGTAAAATTCTGTACAAATTTACCCTAGACAGGGTGTGAGGGTGCTGAGGCTGAAACCCGAGAATCAAACAAGAATTCAAACAAGCAGCAGCATACTTGGATAAGCCATATAGCTTTCTGTATACTTCATGTTCTTTCAAGCACAAGCAAATTCCTCCATATTATTAACAGAGTGCACAGAGGCACAATAATTTACCTAATAAGTACAATCTTAAAATGAAACCTATCAACATTCGCTGAATTGAGGCTGACACAAAAATACCAGCACAAGTCTGCTCAGAGCACAAAACACCAACAGTCTACCAAGAGCTGTATCACTGTATCTTCCCCCCTTATTCACAGTGAATATATTTTCATAATTCTCTCACCTAATAGAGTAATCTTATGAACATTAGTCCTATATGCAAATACTTCCTCAGTGCAGCTGCTGCAGTACGTAGGTGTGCTAGAGAAGTACATCTTCCCTAGGAAAATATATGTAACTACTGAATGATAAATTCTAGAAGAGCACCCTAATACATTCAGTAGTCACACAGTGTACTGATCAATGATTTTTCCCTTCACATTCATCACATAAAGAGTTTTTTCTCCTAAGAGGCAAACCAATTTAGGCTTATGGGATGAACAAACTGTATTTTAGGAGAATATGGATGCTAATGTCATAAATAAAATTTAAACCACACATATCTTACTAGTTTACCTATTATAGAATCAATGAAGCATCAACAGAAGTCACCACTGCATAATACATGTCTATGTACTATGTATACAGGCAATGTATGTCAAATGTGTTTTTCTTTGAATGTTTATGCTCACTGATTTATATTAGTGAAAGATGAGAAACATTTCCAGTGAGCTCAATTGTACTTCCCTGTGAAAAAAACAAAACCAAGAAACAGCATCAGCTGCTTGGCAGGACTCTGCTAGAATGATAACATGGTCTCTGAGCACTCTTGTTCAAGCAATGGAATTAATTACTGATAAATACTAACACAGCAATTGCACTGACAACTGCACCAATACTATCTAGCAAACAAGCTGTTTGCTGATGGTGACCACTGCTTTAATACAGAGCTTTTACAGAATTATTTCTCTGTGTATTGTGCTCCTAGAATAATATTTGAACAAAGTAACTGGGTCTAAAACTATAAAATACTTACATCTAGTAAGGAGAATTGGATATAGCAATATCACCCAAACTCACTATTAAATCCACCTGAAACTAAGCACAGTAAAAACATAAAATGTTATTTTCTTAAATAATAACCACCCACTAACTTGTGCTAATCTTCAGTAGCGATACAGTCACCATTAAAAAATGAGTATGAACAGGTTCTATATTTCATTCTGCAAAATTCTCATCATCCTCCACTTTAACTGAATGTTCATAAAAAAAGAATAAAAAAATTCTAAGACAATGGACAACAATCAATCTGAGTAAAAAAATATTAACAAGCGAAGGGGACAAAGAAAGTTCTTAAACAGCTGAGAAAACCAGCATGAAAGAAAAGAGCTACAACAATGCAGAAATCTTTATATAGAAACTGACAAGAAGTGTGAAACCCCCCCAGAACTAAATTAAAATACCTCAAAAAAATTCAACCACAAGCTCTGCTGCAATATAAATATCTACACTTCTTTGAATAATGTTCCACATTTGTTTGTCTGGAAATTTGGACAGGAATCTCATGAGAACAGGCTTTCTGATGATATTTTAGATACTCACAGGTTTGAAGCCTGCCAGAAATAATGCAAGGGCAGCATTTTTCCATAGTATTTTGATACATCGATTCCAAGTCCAGCAAAAGAGTATGAACTGCAGAGGCATGTGAACTTTAAGAAGAGGGAGATCAGTAATAAACCTCTCTTTCCCCATTCCTCACCAATGTGCAACATGGTACATCCTGAATTTCAGGGACAAAAGAGAACTCTGATTTAATTTGAATCACTTCACTCTTTCCTAGTTTTGAAAAAAGTATTAGTTGGTGCTATATCAGACAAACACCTGACAGGAGTCACAGCTTTGTTCAGTTTGTACCAGATGGTTTTCTAACAATGATAAAGGATTTCTGTCTGTCTTGAACAGTGTTGTGCCTTCACACATAGGAAGATATGGTTGATTAATAAAACAGTGGTTACCTTCCCTACACAAAACAAGGAAAATAGTTGATTCATTGGAAGACTGAAAAATTGGTAACATTGCCAACATGCATGCTAAGTCTTGGAAGAAAGAAAATCCACCCAACAACTTGAATTTTGTGTTAGTTATCCCTTAACACTGGCTACAAAACAGGTAGTTACAGGGAAGTAATTGTGCCCCTGTACTTGGCATTGGTGAGGCCACACCTTGAGTGCTGGGTCCAGTTCTGGGCTCCTCACCATAAGGAGGACATGGAGGTCCTGGAGCAAGTCCAGAGAAGGGCAGCCAGGCTGGGGAAGGGGCTGCAGGACAAATCCTATGAGGAGCGGCTGAGGGAGCTGGGGGTGTTTAGCTTAGAGAAGAGGAGGCTGAGGGGAGACCTTATCACCACCTACAAGTATCTGAAGGGAGGTTATAGAGAGATAGGTGATGGTCTCTTCAGCCAGGTGACAGGTGATAGGACAAGGGGGAATGGCATGAAGCTGTGCCAGGGCAGGTTTAGATTGGACATTAGAAAAAAATTTTTTACTGAGAGTTGTGAGGGCCTGGAACAGGCTGCCCAGGGAGGGGCTGAGTCACCTTCCCTGGATGTGTTCAAAAAAAGGGTAGATGAGGTACTTAGGGATATGGTTTAGTTTAGGATGAGAATGGTTGGACTTGATGACCTTAAAGGTCTTTTCCAACCTTGTGATTCTGTGATTCCTGCAAATGATCACATAACTGAAATGTCCACATGTATACCTTGCAAGAGATGCAACTTAGAAACAGGTCTTCTGATAATGGTGCTCTCCTGCAATCAGGATAATCTAAGTCAGAAGACCAATCCGGGAAAGAAATTTTCTGGCTCAGTCACCCTTTATGTTACCCATCTAGGTTTGCTGAGCTAGGATTATTCTATGCTTTATTTTATTGTAACATATGCTCTTAGGTTACATGTGGAAAACACAGTAAGTTCTTCCAGGGAAGAGAAGTGGAAATCCTTCTCCTAAAGATTTGGGGATACAGAGAGCTTTGCAAAAGCAGCAGTCCAAGATTCAGAGCACAGAAAAAGAAATGAAGATGTATTTGGCTGCTCCATGGATATTATGCTAGATGAAAAGTGAATCAATAGGATCATATAGATCACAAAGGAAATGCAAATTAAAAGAATCAATTTTTCTTTGCTGTTTATAGATAGAAAACAAGGTCTAGATACTGCTAAATTCACAGAAGCAGCACTGTTTTTACTTTAAAAGTTCTCCAGCAGTGAGGCAGGAAAGGCAGTTGAATCTCTTCAAACACACAGCAGTTGCTCGATAACTTGGTGACCTTCCTGTTAAGCCCAAAGGGCCAAAAACACATAGAATCTATACGACCCATGACATCTTCAAACACTGGAAGTTGTTAACCAAGTGTCCAATGTCAGGAAACAACTGTCTGTCTGTGACAAGCTGAGTTCATTCCCCTCTATGGGACTTCAACTAATTTATTTTCTACTACAGCATGCTTACAATCTCTCTCCTGGGAGAGTCCTGAGAAAGATTTCCAGCAATCAACTGCAGGTTGCCCCACTGGAAACCCAACAGAAAGAAATTGTAACCACATTTACGATCCCTTCCCTGGCATCACATACTCCTCAGAAATCTTGTGTTCTTTCAAATGGCCTAAGAAAACCCAGCTGATTTAAAAAAAAAAAAAAAAAAAAAATCACATGTAATCCTTTTTACGCATGCAATGCTCTGAGCGTTCCAGTGTTCACTTAAAAAAAGTTACAAATAGATTCTCCAAATTCACATGTATTTTTTGGAGCTTTTCCAGTTCATAAAACCTGCTTACATGCATGCAGCACATAAGATCATGTAGGATTTGAGTAGGAACACAGTAACTATTGTGCTGTGGTTAATATTCAAATCCTAGCTACTGACACTTCATGCCAGTTAATATGTTTCTTATTCTGCAAGAACCATGTATATTCCTGTAGTGGCCGATTTCACCACCAACTCCCCTCCCCCCCCCCCCAACACTCACCCCCCCCACCCCCACCCCCCCCCCCCCCCCCGCCCCCATCTTTGCATGCAAAAGGCAGCGGCCCTGAGACATCCTTTAGAATATTCAGCCGCAAAACTTCCCCCTCACAGTTACGCGAACCTCAATGCTGACCTACAGTACACTTAGTTTTCCATTCCTTAGGCTCTATTACACAAATATAGCCCAGTATTCCAAATTAGGCTGTGTTTACTCCAAGAACACAAACAAGACCATTTTCACATCTAAGAAAATTATGTGTCTTGATTAAAGACTGAGACTTTTTCATACAATGCTGAAAATACATGCCTTTTTCATCAGCATCTCAAGTCCCTGTGGACTGGTTTCTAGTCTATTCTACTAATCTTTGGATCCCAGTCCCAAATTCACATCTTCCCAAATTTGACTGAATCCTCTTGCTTGAACTCTTCATTTCACACTAGCTGGAAACCTTCCTGAATATTTGCAACTGTGCTCATTTGTGTGTGTCCTTTAGCTAGAGAATTCTTAATTTCATCACACATCATAGAAACAGATCACAGTTCCTTCAAAGGCCCAATAGGTGCTATTTCTTATCTTCACTTGGATTCCAAGTGTTGAAAATGACAGAAAAAATACGCAGTATGATAAAAGCAGCAATGGGAATAAGCTGTTTTCTTTGCAAACTTCAAAAGCCATTTTTTTTCCCAATTATCAGTCTAGACTTTCAAATTCAACAGCCGGTCACAAACTTCTGTGATTTCATTTTGCTATGTACACTAGAGGTAGTTTGGTATTGAAAAATTTCAAAGTTCTTTTTCTTACTTCCAATGATGATAAATAAATACTGAATGCTCAAAAAAATCTATAGATTTATTATAAATACTAAAAAGCAGTTTTCCACTGAGCAATTAGATAAAATTTTTATTTAATCAAATTGACCTTGGTTAGAAAACAGGCAGTTTGTAGCCTTACAACAGTAATAACAGGGTGCTGACAACTGAAACAAACTGGTAAAGATGATGCTTGTCCATAACAAGATTGCACAAGAAAATATACTGTAATGACCCTGTCTTGAACATCCTGTAATAGCCCATTGTTCCTCTCTATTACTCTCGTTCAGCAGTTTTTTTAACAGCGGATGCATTGCAGCAAAGGAACCAATGTAATGTGGGACTGCACGTGCACAAGTCATGGCACATAACAGAGGTGAGAAAAAGACCCTGGCACACTGAGAGAAGTTTTGAGTGGGCTGTTAACCAGATGTGGAGCCTTACAAAAAAAACCCCCACATCTTTGCAAAACTTAAATAAAACAAATTAAAACATTTACCCATAAATTCCTGAAGGATTTGTAAACAGTAAGAAGATAGAAGACTCTTATGATTTTACTTGTGAAGGCCAACAACTTACAAGAAGAACAGGAATGAAAAGGGAAAAGGTTTAAATTCTAAGAGATCAAGTCTTATGGTCAGTACATTTAAAGTTAGCAGAGTAGCTGAAATAGGAAGAATCCTATTCGCACATAGGTGTAGAAGACGTGGCAACAAATATCTTCTGAAGGCCACAACTGGATGTTTCACCTTTACTCTGTATGAGAAATGTTGAGCTAACTGACAACGACAGTTACTGCCACCTTAACTAGATCTCGCACTGAAACCCAGGATCTGCTTTTGTGGCCAAATTAAAATACTAACTAGACAATTAATTTAGCCACCCTTCTGTGGAGTCCTGTCATATATGTAACTCCAAATACAGATTTTTTTTTTACCATCTAGAGTAATCTTTTGGTTTACCCAAGTAGCTATATATGTAAAGAAATGGCTTTTGACTGACCACAGGACACCTGACTCAACTTTGTCTCTTCAATTAGAGGTTATGCTAAAGGCAACATCATTTCTTTTACTGATTTGTTGAGTTTACTGTCCCATGGCAGCTAAATTTTGAAGTTTAGATTTTTGTTCATTGTGCATTCATCATTCCTTCCATCATTTTATCTAACTTGCTTCCAGACTTCATGGCATGGTTTCACAGTTACTTAGTGCTCAAGCAAAGAGGAGTTGGACAACTGTCCTGTTCCAAAGCTGTGAATGTTTAAAAATATAAAATTTTGGAAATCTAGGAAACAGAAGGGCTAAAGGAATTGTAAAAATACAAGTAAACAAAACAAACCTCTGTCTTCAGAAGTCCCACATTCCTCCATGGTATAATGCTATTTTTGAACACTTTGGTTTGGCAAATGTACATACCCTGAGGAAGCAGAGTTATCACAGATAGCTGTCTGTCATGCCAGTCTGTCTTCATAGGACCAAATGTATCTCAACAGTATTATCTTTTCTCCCCTTACCTAATTAGACTTGAGAAGCTTATTGCAGTGGGCCCTAAGATCTGCTTTGAATCAGGGCTTTTTTGGTGCTGACTCCGCCCTCACAGTATACACTTCATCTCACAGACAGCAGTATACCTTGACATGCTCTGGTGCCCCAGTGGCCCCACAGAGTCAGCACAAGTATTTTACCATCCTTCCAACAAACCCTGAATTACTGCCATGCCCTTCACTGGGTTGTAATGTGACTCTAGGAAAAGCTTAGCATGTCAGCAGACTATTTTATCTCTGCTGCTCTAAATAAAAAGTGTCCAGTTAAAATACATTGGCTGAATTCTAATGGTGGATTGCAAGCATAGCTTTTAGAAAAGTGATCTTCTCTAGATATGAAAGTCTGCTTGAACAATCTCTTCTGAAATAATAGGGGGAGGGAAAAAAAAAAGAAAAGAAAAATACCTGGGCCCAGCAGCTACCCCAACAGTTCATGCTAAAAGTTAAAAAAAATCTGAATGATGTTATTCTACCTACGTTCCCAGGAACTCTGAAAATGCTGAGATAGCACATGCAATGTGGAGGGACATAAGGCCCTTGTAAGACTGTGCTGTGACATCCATAATCAGTTCAAGAATGAAACTGCTGAGATTTGAAGATTGCTTTAGTCAGAAATTAGGCTTTTCCAGTATAAGAAACCAAACATAAATTTAAATTAATGTAAATGAATAGCCAATGATTTACTCCAGACAGAATTTTTTGATCTTCCGACTACAACCATTACTCTTGTGTTATATAAAACCTACATTGTGATACCAAATAAGAATGAACAAGTTTTCTATTTCTACTTTGCTCACTGGTGTGTAATTTGTTTCAGTATAATTACACTTATGACATAACATGCAGAAAATTATATAAAGGATACAACCTTTCAGATCTCCCTTAGTGAACGAAAGGATGAGATTCCCCATCTCTGTAGGGCAAGAACTCTGCAGAGTTTGACTTGATGGCAGTTCTTACTCTAATTTGCATATTGGTTTCCAAAATTATTCTCTTCTAGGACTATCATTTTCCTTGTTATTATTCAGCTGAAAGGTTTTTGCACATACACAAAATCCCTCTTTACACACTCCTTCCACAGTACAGAAGGGAAAAATAACCAAACCAACAACCTAGAGGAAGAAAATAACACTCCCCCCACAACCCCCAAGCCCCACACTACACTGGCATGCCCATAAACACAAGGCTACAATTCTGTTCACTGTTTAAGTGCCCGCTTGGTGTTAACTATGTGCTTTTTCCTACTGCTACTAAACTACGCAGAAAAGAACAACCCTGGTGGCCTTCCATGCATCATGATGCAATAAACAGCGCATTTAATCCAAAATGAAGAATGAAGAATGGCGGCCATGCAACGAGTGCCTGAGTAACACTCGGGAAATAGCCTTAATTTTGGTTTTCCTGAACTTGATTAACTTTTTCCCCGACTAAATACTAAATCAACTTTAGAAAGGTTAACAGTCTTAAGACTCCGTTACGGTACATGTATCTGTTGTTCCTCTTCAAGGAAAGTGACTATGAATTTCAATACATAGTCATTTATGGAAAGGGTTCTCACCCCCACCTCCCCCTTCCAAGAAACTGGACATGTGAGGACAGACATTTCTCTTTGAGAGGAAGGATAAGGCAGAGGTTAATTTCATCTGCCCAAGCCAGTGTAGGATAAGCTGTTGGAAATATTGTCAAGCCACATTCTTAATGCCTGGCAAAGTGACTCATTCAGAGTCATCACAGGAAAGGAAGTTGAATAGAATAAAAACGGAACAGGATGGGGGGTTAAACAGGAGAAAGAAGTGAGAGAAAGGAAACTGGATTGTTTAAAGTGGCCTGAGGTTACAAGTTCTATAATGAGATGATTTTTTAAAAATATACATGTACAATAAATCCGTATACATGTAAAAAACCAGATACATATATATACATTTATGTATATATAAAAATACACATATGCATGTTTGCATGTATTTATGAGAAAGAACTTTCTATTTTAACAGAGACTGGTGTTTGTGGATTGCCTTCCAGAGCTGCCTGCTGAGGTCCAAGGTGGCATTAACGTAGTTTGGGAAACCAACAAGAATCCCCTCTAGAAACACACAGGTTTTTAACAATCCTGCTCCTATTCCACACAGTGTGGAATCCACAGGATATGGAGTTACACACTCATGTAAAAACCCATCAGAATGCAACAAACACATTGTTGCACCATTGCCCCACACAATAAAAAAAACCTTTTTTTTCCCAAAAAAATACAGCAGTGACTTTCTTCTCGTAGCAACTCAGTGCAACATGAAAAAGTTTCTGTTCTCCAAATATTTTTACAGCAAAACTTTAAATAATTAGCCACCTCTCATGTCAATTTTAGCTAATTCAAACAGAAAGCGATATAAAGACTGTTCCAATAAATAGATTCACTTGCAGCACCCAACTGCAGAGCATGTCCTTGGATTCATCATAACCAAACCCACATTATTTGTGCAACCAGAATTTCCACTGACAAAAACAACAACTTTGCTTCCCGGAAAAAAAATTACAAAAGCATTTTTTAATATTATAAGGGCAATATTCAACTGATTCCTGGGTCTCTACATTTCAAAATTAACACCTGTGAGTAAAACGTCTCATTGTATAATCCGATACTAACTGCTGTGTCATTTTTAATATTCAAAAGGGTACACCTATTAAATCACATAATTAAAAAAGGAAACTTAAAAATTAAAAACGCATGTATAGTGAAGAAATTATCCTGGAAAAATGTATTAGAATAAATACTTGTAGATTTTATATCAGATATCTCAAGCAAAATTATCTATTTGTGAAATATTCCTTATATAATCCCCAGAGTGACACCTGCTGGATTTCACTAATAGAAACAAAAAGGTGGTTATCCCTATTACCCAGAACACTTCAGGATAACCATTGCAAAAATGTGCCCTTTTAGTAATAAACATGGCACATTATCATATTATTTGCTCCATTTAGGGCAGTAAATAAATACAGAAAAGAAGTAGGATGTCTAAAGCTCTTAATTCTGAAACACATATTCTTAAATTTCTATCTAGGAAGGATTATAGAGCATAACACTAGGAGACACAAACTACATTCACTGCTGAAAATATAAATATGAAAAATATTTGTGAAGCCCCAAATAAAATAGTTTTGGTATAACAAGTATGTTCTCAGTACAGCTTTTGATTTGCTTTAATGAATCTCTACCAGCATTGCCAGTATTAAAATAATACAAAAATTACTAATTACTAAGGTTTTGCTGCCATAATCTGGGATAGAAGAAAAAGTGAGGGGAAAATCTAAATGGTAATATGAAGAGTGACATTTTAAGACCATACAAGTATCAAGGTTGTACAGTTTTCAAGCTAACAATCAGAATACATGGAAAAGAACATATAGTTTCTAGGAACTAAAAAGATATTAATCCTAAGCACAGATGATGGCATACCACAGAATATGAGGTCCATAAAAATCAATTCATAATATATTGCTAATCACGGTGTTTCACTCTTTGCCTTTGGTATTATATAGGAAGTCAGACTGGTACAGACTTCATGAAACAAAACTCTGTCATTAATTTTATTTGGGATACTTTTTAAATAAGGCCTGCATGATCCAGGCAGAAATCCAGAAACACAACATTGTTTTAATTTCTAAAATTAAATTAGTACCTTAATGGTCAGCCAAAAGAGTGGCCAAAAGTGTCAGAAAAGTTATGGGTGACATTTCTGCGACATTTCTGCTATAATAAAAGGTAACAGCTTCAGAGGCACATGCAAGTTTACACCAGTTGAGAATCTACTTTCTTTTCTTGGAGTGAGTACATTGCTCTTCTCATGGAAAGTCTTTTCCTAATGCATTACATTCAGTTAAATGCATTTCAAATGCATCTTTCCAGGGAAAAGCAAGCCTGAATAAATCACTTCTGTTCTTTAGGACAGCATATACTACAGCAATGATTGAAAGTGTTTGCACAGAACTAGGACAGAAAAAGAACGACTGTGCTGGGAAAATGTAAACAGTATAAACAAGCTTGGGAGACTAAGGCAGATGTGCATGAGAGCAAGCTGTGAAAACACAACACTGAAAATGTGAAAGTTTAGCCTTCCAGTTTTGCAGATTCTAAAATAAAACAGAAAGAAAAAAGGATTGCTCAAAAAAAGGCTCAAATGGAAACAAATTTAATAAGATCTTCTATTGTACTGCACTGACTGTGGAATTCTCCATTAAGACATCAGGTAAGTAATAGGCTAATCTCTGCTGCTCTTTGTGTAAGCGTATCACACAGAAAACATCAGAACTGCCACCATGAGTACAAAGAAGAAAAAAAATTGATTTGTGAACACCCATGGAAAGCTTTCTCCTTTTTCTTTTAAATATAAAAATGAATCAACATTCAAATGTATTCAATTTAAACTATTAACTCTCATGACTCACTGTTTTCTAAACAAGGGATGATGTTTAGGACTAATTTACTTAGAGAACATTCATGTTTTAAGAGACTTGCTATCTGATACATTAGCAATAATAAAAGTAAGCATGATATAGTCCTGCACATATTATACATATGAACAAAGAAATAATATACTATATATAGTATTATATGTCTAATGCATGTAAACACATATACAAACACACTCCCAGATTTATTTTACTGCTATACAAGTTGTTTGGTTTGTTAATTCTCATCTGTTTTGGTAATAGAAGTATTCATTCCTTCCCTGAGACAGCGCTATCAAGGATATAGTTAATTCCAGAGCTCTGACAATGTGCTACACCAAAGACTTAAAATATTTCCCACTAACAGAATAGTTACACGAGCAACTAAGAGACTGTTTTCAGTAAGTATAAAGCTTAAGCAAGGAAACTACAACTACATATTGAAACCAAACAACATAGCTACACATGCTTTTAGAACAGAGGTGGCTATAACACTGAGGTAATGCCAATATTGTGTACACACTCTATAGGAATGACAGCTAATCAGAAGCACAGAAGGAATTTTGCTAGCAGATCCAGAACACTATAAACATATTGGGAACAGATGGAAACAGCTTCTTAAAGAGAAATTAAATTTTGTTTTCCTAACTGTAGTCTTGAACTGCTCATTGGAGAAATTCCTTTGATTGCTTTCAAGAATAGCTCATGTTCAGGATTTACTATAGAAGTGACTAGATATATAAATTTTAAATATCACTGTGTACATGTTGTTACTAAAAACATATTGATAGCAATCGTTCCTTCCAAATAACCCTAGGGTGGTTTGAAACTTAGCCGTATGACTTCCTGGACTCTTGTAGGCCCAATCCTACTCAGCTCTTGCACATGCTAGAAATGCTGTTGGAAGCAGCCAATTACCTTGAATGCACAGCATATAGAACTGAATTAGTAATTAAATTGGTGACAAAGGAAAAGTATTAATGTGCTTTCTTCCCTCAGTTTTGTTAACTGTGTCCTGGTCTGAATCCGTACTGCAATACCCTGACAGCCCACAGCACAACTCTGCATTCCCAGAGTACACCCCCATTTAGCCAGGTAAGACATTAGTTCCCCCAGAACAAGACATGCCAATTTATGGATTCCAACTTGAGCATTCAGAAATTAGAGAAGTTATCAAAAACCAGCTGCCAACAGACTGCAGAACATCAGTGACTGGATGGGTGATGTATGCGTAAGCCTTTCAACAGAAAAATACCCCCCGTTTAGGAATATCTTGCCCTTTGACAGTCAGTGGAAAAATTCCCACTGGCTCTCAGCGGGACAGGATTTCAACAGCTGTGTGGTATCTGGAAAAGCCTATTCAAAGGGAGAAACACTACATTTCTTATTGCAAGGGAAGACTCCAGCTAATTGGGAATTCAAAGGACAGTAACATTTGAAGTGGAGAGGATACACATCATGCAATTCTTGAACTTGCAATGTATACCATATATTTAAGTACTTAGTTTTGTCCACAAGAAAGTGCAGTCACACTGTTCTACATCACTATCCTGTCACTGGCTTTGCTTAATCTGCAAATAGTGTAGATTCTGGCATCAAACCTGCAAACACATGCATGGCTGACACTTCCCATGTGAGCAGTCCTACCACAACCTAAACCAGTTACTTGAGACTCTAAATCATGCAGCTGAAATACCTCTGAAGACAGTTGTTCCTATTGCACTGATCAGTAAAACCACATGAACGCTTTTTATCTGAAGTTTCATCTTGTTTAATATCACCAAGTGCTTTTTGTGCTGAAGATTTTTTGTGCTGAAGTTGGATAAAGACTTTGGGATTCCTCTAATATGTAGTGAAGTCAGCAAGAGTTTAAGCAGACTACAAAAGCAAATACTTTGAAAGCATAGACCACTATTTTTAATTGAGAATTTCAGCCAGTATTGAAAGAAAGCACACATTCAGACCCGGTCTTACTCATCACTGTCCAGATCTAGTGTGTCTAGACCTCAGATGGAGAGCACATCAATCACTGATCTGTATGGATTTGAGCTGTTATTCACGTTATTACTGCAAATGAATGACAGGATCACCAGTATGCACAACATGACTGGAATGATTCTGCAGTGGTGGAGCAAACTGGCCCCAAGGTGTCTGGCTTAAGTTTTTTTAAAGTAGAGAGTAAAAAATTATTGCTAGCATTATTATTTAAATAATAAATAAAAAGTATGGATGACTAAATGAATTGCTGTAGATCAAATCTATGTGTGATTTATAGCTTACAGCATTTCTTAACTATCCTTCAGAAATAAGATTTCTTTTCCTGATTCCACAGATCCATTGCTTACACACACAAGCAAACAGATAGATGTAGCAATCTCAGTAATGCAATTGTATTTTTAAAAACAGAGGATATTGCATTTGTTATGGAAAGTAAAAAAAGTGACAAGAGACTGAACAGTCTCTAAGCTGATGCTGGGAAGGCAGAGTCAGACACTTCCTACTGTTCATTAGTTGTTGAGGAAATGAAATAGTGGACAATTACCTTTCACTGAATCATTTTGGTGTTTGTGGGGGAAAAACTCAAAACACTAACAGCCCAGCAGCTTCAAACTTGACCTAACTTTTTTCTCAGGCAGAAAGTCCGAAGAAAACAGAAGCTTTATCTTTTTACTTGTGTAATTACAACACAAATCCTAATTATGAAATAACTCAAGTATGACCTCTTTCGGTACAATAACGTCAATAAGATTAAAGGAATATTCAGTAAGAAAATCTACACCACTTTATCACCTAATTCAGCTTCTTTTGACAGAGCTCCAGTTGTACTGAATTGGTCTTAAGGACTCTTTTCAAACCAGTGAGCCTCTAATTCTCTCCAGGTGCAAAGACAGAAATACGCTTAGCTAATATTAGAGGGTTTTAGACAGAATCTAGTGCTGATATCTCCCTTTCTACCTATTTATCGTTGATAAGATCCTCAAGGATATATTACAACGGTACCAATTATAAAATCAGCTTAACATCTTGCTCACCAAAAATAAATGAAGCTTTTCCTCAAGCCACTTTCTCCCTGCAGATTACATATGGCACGCTCAGGTTAGTGTAAAAGCATGCACACGGGCGTAACTGCAAACGCATTCAGAGGGCACAAAAATCTTTTTGTTACGTAAAACAATGAAACAGTTTTGATCAGTACTCACCGCACCGAGTTTTTACGAAAACGGGTTCAGATGAATCAGTTTGATTTCCCTTTTCAGTCAGGGAGAACGCTCATGTTCGGTTACCTCCCTCCCCGGCCAAATGAGATAGCTAGGAGAGACCGATCCTCCCGCTGGGCATAATCCAGGTACCGAGCCTGCTGGCTGCCGGGGGAGAAGCGGCGCTGCTGCGGGCTGCGCCGGGAGCGTGTCAGATTGTACGTGGGGAGCGGCGGCGGCAGCAGCGAAACATCAGAGCTTCCTGTTACATCACCCTGACCCCGCCTGCAGCCAGCGTTAAGTTACTTTTCTTTCTCAAATGGCATGTCCCAGGGAAGCCAGGCTCTTCTGGTATTTCTAGGCAGGAGCGGAGAGCTGCCCGAGTGCCGGCGGTTGCCATCTGCTATCTGACGGCACGGCTCCCGGCGGGAGGCGGTCTGCCCGCACCTTGCCCGAGGTCGGTTGCAGCTCGTCCACCCAAATAAAAGCTAGCACTCTGAAACGAGTCGTGTTGGAAAGGAGAAGACCACGGGACCTGTCTTTTCATGCATCGAGCCTGGGAGATTTGCCCTCCTCCTCAAACTAGAACCAGGGAAATAAGCCAGTTTGGACCACTGTTCAGAGACCGGTAATATATGATAGCCACATTCCTCTCGAATACAGCTGAGCTGAAACACCTCTGCCACAGATGGCAGGGGCTGCATGAGGTCCCATACTGTAACTGCTGAAGCGTTAGCACTACCGAGTAACACTGTTATTCCTCAAATGTAAAAAAAAAAAGGTCAGAAACAAATTTTCAAATTCAAGCAAGTGCACAATTTCAAGTGCCACTTTGTTTTATACCCAAGGTAAAAAATACAACACAATTGTATTTAAGTAAATAATTATTTGAAACACGGGTAGAGAAAAGGCAGCAGGAATATTATGACTGCTGCACAGAACCCCAGGCTGTTACTTTTTTTAAATACCAGGGGTTTGAAAGCACACATGTGAGCTACCTGGTTTGAAAACTGCCCTAACTGAAGACAAAACAAAATTAATGGCAGTCCTTCTACTAGCTTCAAAGAACTTCATCTCAGGATCTAAAAATGCTTCAAGAGCATTTACAGGCAGGGTTGGTTTGGAAGAGCCCCTAAAACCCACCTAGTTCCAAACCCCCTGCCATGGGCTGGGGCACCCTCTGCTAGCCCAGGCTGCCCAAATCCCCATCCAACCTGGCCTTGAACCTTTCCAAGGATCCAGGGGCAGCCACAGTTTCTCTGGGCAACCTGTGCCCGGGCCTCACCACCCTCACAGGGAAGGATTTCTTCCCAATACCTAATCTAAATCTCCCTTCCTTCAGCTTAAGGCCATTGCCCCTTGTCCTATCACTCCATGCCCTTGCAAGCAGTCCCTCTCCAGCTTAGCTGTAGCCCCTTTAGGTACTGGAAATCAATAGACAGTTGCTGTGCACAACTAACAATTCTACCCTCAACAAATAAGGAGTTCATGGAGCATTAAGTTCAAACAATATTAACACCCATAACACCACCACCCCTTACAGAAGGCCATAAGGACCTCCCAAAGGTAGTGGTTTTATAAGCACTCATCAAGATTATAACCCTTTAATTTGCTCTTGAAACAAGATAAAGTATTCTGCTTGATTCTCACTACCTGTGGCTAATCCATTCTTTTTACCAGCAGAAACATTTGTAGAACAAGGTGTGAACTGGAGGAGAGAATTCATCTGGCCTTTGAAAACCTTTTCCTCAAAAATGGGAATAGCATGAAGCCCAAAGTAAACAACCCCAAGCCAGTGTCACGAAAAATTGGAAGAGGGAAAAGACGAGCAGGAATACTTCAAATCCATACAGCCACTGGATAATACAAATTGTGAAATCACACTCTAAGGTCACTAAAAGAGCAGGCACATGATTTTAATACTCATTTGGCACATGTGAGTGTTGGTGCTTCTAAGATCTTACATGAACAGGAGAATGTTTGAGTTTTACAATCAGTGAAGAACTAAAAACTGGCATGTTAAACTTCTAAGCAATGTAAACAGATATAAACCAGGGATTAGCTCTGATTCTGAACATTGATGGAAATTGACTTTTCTGAAGTAAATGGTATCACCTCAGGTAGTAGAATTTCATCAGAAGTGAGCCTGCCTGCATCATTTTAGACCAATCAAGACTAGGCTATAGAGTACACACAGTATGTTACACACTTGTGACCTAAAAAATAATCCATGTATTCCAGACAAACACATGTTCAAGACAGTCATCTGAATTAGCTGGAGAGATTTATTACATAGACCATGTTTGGTTTGGCATGTCAAATTCATTGGACTTGTGTAGGGTTTTTAGATTTTAAAAAAAAAAAAAAAAAAAATTAGTTTAAAAGTCTTATATTCTACTTACTTAGTTATTGTTGGAACTTTCTTACTCCTACTCTACAGGTATTTGAAACATCTCAGCTGGTGTAATCTGCACTTCAAAGACGGTGAAGGCCCCCACACTACTTCAGCTACCCCTTCTTCTGGCTGAAAGGCACATAAATTACACCAATACAGGCTGCCTTGGTTATCAACAGTGTGGGCGTGAGCAGTTCAAAAGGGATCTAATGAGCCCAACTGACTGCACTTTAACCAAGAAAAGCTTAAACCCCTGCAAAGGGAAAAAAATAACATTCTTCTACTCACAACAGATCTGATCTGAAAGGTTCAGGGACAAATCTTGCTTTGCAAATAACGAGACTGCTTATGATCCGCCGTAAGAATCTCTCCAGCACTGCACGTGGGACAGACGCCACTCCCGTGGCGATAGACAGACCGTAGGGGTAGGTAGCTTTTCTCCAAATTTCCCTCCCGGGCGGGCAGTGCATCAGAGCAGTGCCCGCACCCGGTTTGTTGCAGAGGCCCGGCTCGCTGAGCTCTTGCCAGCGGTGCCCTGCAGCAGCGGGCCTTGTGCCCCATCCCGCGGGGTGCCCGGCCGAGGTCCCGCCGCCCCACACCTGCGCCGGGAGTCCTGCGGCGCCCCCGCGCGGCGGCCGCTGGGCGGTGCGTGGGGCCCGGTTGCGCGGCGCGGCGCTGCCACCTGGCTGCGGCCCGACCCCCACCACCGTCTGCACCTCACGGGGGGGACCGCGGGAATATCCGTACGCGGCGGCTCGCTCCTCTCGAGGCAGGATGCCTGCCTCACGCGTGGTCAGTGACACGACAAAGGCCCGTGGCAAGGGACTCGCACTGCGGCACTGTTACAGCTTCAGAACGGATTAGGGGATAAACGAACCTCGCACTCCCTAGGTCTTGCTTAGGTATAAAATATTAAGAGTTCATGTGGAAATATTCAACCATAAGTGCCTATTCCACTTTATTTGAACCTGGTTCTTCCTCAAAAGAGGATACAAATCATAATCCTTATGTCCCCTTTAATATGTGTAAAGGTAGAATCTAGAAAGATGAAAGCATTCATAAAATGTGAATAAATCTATCCCTTTGGAAATAGTTGCTTGATTGGAAATGGAGGGAGAGATGCTGGCTCAAATGAACTAAAAAGTAAAAATAAACCGGGGATAGAAAGTAAAAAGGAGAACAAGGAGGGTGTACCAGAAAAAAACGGGGTAAAAAAGAGAATTAATAAAAAGGCTTTACATAATTCCTCAAAGACATTTTGCTGCTCCATCTGTATGGACTATGGGCACATACCGATTTATTTGCAGGTCAGATGATACGTGGAAACACATCAAAGCTCTGTAAAATTTCTTCGGCTCGTTGGGTCCCATCACACAAAGTGGGGGAAATGTCACTGTCCCTGCATATTTCCTCCAAAGCCACCGGGGCAGGTTCTGGAATGAAATGACTGTGTGAATGGACTCGTTAATTGGAAACGTACAGTCACTGTAACACCTTAGCATAGCTTCATTTTCTGACCCCTGCGCTATTCAGCCATCTGATTCCCTCTCTTTTCTCTGTGTGGTGGATCAATTACTCCCATTTCTGCACTCATCCTTTAATTACCTTTGAGAAATGCATGAATCTTCTTTCTTACTTTTGCCTTTGGTTGTTCTGCAGATATCGAGGATACAGCAATGAAACGAAGCAAATGAAGGATAAGAACACAAAATAAACTTCCTGGGTAGTTGATGAAGGTCAGATTGCATTGCAACTTGGGACTTTTTATGGGAACCAATTCTGTGCTCTGTAGAGCTATAAAAAAACAAGATAGGAATACAGCTGGATAACTGGTATGGTGGCCAAACCGAGCACACACGAAGAGCATGCACTCTCAGATTAAATCTCTCCAATTATAATCAGGTCAGTTGTTACACAGTATACAACATTCCAGTCTTCATTCTCATTGCACTAAGCAATGAGGCTGCAAAATGATTCACTTTGTAACGTTTTCTTAGACAACTAAAACAGAAGTACTGTTGAGAGGCTACAAAGTATTTTTCTGTCTCAACAATGACAAATCTCTCAATGGATCACTTGTTTAATCACTATTACTACAAAATGAATGCACAAGAAATTTCTTTAGTATAACCTAAGTAGGAGACTACCGGAGAGTACCTGTTAGTCCTGTCCTAGCTACAGCAGTTCTGGGGGAAGACTGCATAGTCCTGGAGAGCAACTAAGCACACTCAGTAAGGACACCCTCTTTAGTGTCCAAGAGAGCTCGGCAAGCAGGAGACATAGAACACTGGCAAGCAGACACACAGCCAGGTTTCTGCAGGGACAGTAAGGATGATTTTTTTCCCTACACTTCCAAGGTGAATTTTTTAAGTGTTGAATCCAGACAGCCAGGGACAAGTCACTGAACCAAGAGGGAGCCTGAAGGAAAGATTCTGCCATGAAACAACACAGGGATCACAAAGCAATCTGTGTACAAATGCATCTATTCTTTCCTATCTATCTTTTATATCTATTGTCTCATTCAGAGTATTCTATTTTAGAAATCCTATCATTCTACTTCATAAGACTTAGACTTTACAAATCCTTGTTAGCGTTCTTAGGGGGACTGCTTTAAGAAACATCATGGGCAAACCCTTTCCCCTTCCTCCCATCCCCTGCAAGGTTCTAAAAAGAGTCCCATCACAAGTGAAACCACCATCGGTTTTAGAGCTGTAGTCACAGCTGGGCCTCAGGAACAGCTCTGTCCCCCCATCACCTTTATTTGGCCTTGATGCTGAGACAAAAGTCTCCTTAAAGAAACACTGCTACCAATAACGCAGACTGGTATAAACACTAGAGTTCCCTGAATGTCCTAGTCCTGCTGCTAAAGAATGAGTTTCATTCTCTTTTATATTAGCATTCTAAGAGATGTTTGTAGTGCAATGTGAATCATGGCCAAACACTTCAGAACTATGCTAGAGACCACCACCTTTCTTTGTAAAAGGATTTGAACATGATGTATACAATAGGACTATGTGTCAGACAACAGTGACAGAAGGCAGCTGTTGCAAATGTGGTGTTTACCCAGCACTTGACAACTTTTTCTGCTTTAATCTGAAACCACAGACCCAGAACATCCTTACTGAGTCACTGAGCTGCTGGAGAAACCAAGTTGCACATACCTCAGCTCTCTCTATGACTAGGTACATAACACAATCTATCAATTCCCTAAGTTTTAATACTGGTAGCCCGTGGGAAATTATTATGACCAAGAATGAAAGATTAGATATTTTACTGCCTTCGTGATAAAACTTATACAAGAAAAGAGGCAAACACTTGTGCACTCACCTGCACTCCTAACCAGGCAGACACAAGCCAGTGTCAGTGCAGAAGCAGGGTAAATGTGGCATCAGTAGGGTGTTCAGCATGCTGGTAAATCTTGCCTCTCCCACCCCTCCTGTGGTCAAAGCAACTCCTGCTTTTGAGGGCCATGTACCCTATTGTGCTAAGGCAGCTGCTATGTATGCTGGGAGCGTCTTAAACCACAGACTCTCCTGCTTGACTGCAATGACAAATTGCAGTTGGAAAAAAGTATTCAACCTACTGCTCTGCTCCTGTGCAGTGCAACTCGCATCTACAGACTAACTCCTGGCACATGGAATACAGATGGGAGTAAGGAGAGCAACATCAATAAAAATGATCAACTCAAATGGGAAGATATCAAGCTAGAACCAAAAGTGACAGGTAACAACGCACCAAACTAATTCTGTGTAGAGAACTGATGTTACTAGTTTTCAGCAGTCTATGGAGTTTATACGCTTCCTGTCAGAACTGTGCTTCTCTGATTTATATAGTTACTGCATTGTAAGTCTATGACAGGAGTCTACATAAATATTTTCAGTTTCATGAGCCTTTTCCAAATCAGACTTAATAGATCCTAGAATAAGAGAGTCATGAAGGGACTTAGGCACCAGAAAATATATTTAGATAGTATTTCTGTGAGTTTTACTTACCTCCTTAGATTTAGAATGCATAAATGCTTCCATTTTCAGCAGTAAAGCTTAGCTTCTTTATAGGGTTAGTCCAAAGTTTATCACTGTGGTTGTTAAACATAGGTATTCTGTAGCCACACATGAAATTCATAATGCACAGGAAAAGGCAGCTCAGTCCAATTGATCATTAGTTATTCTGTCACTGCTGTCCTTGCTCCTTGCTGTAGTAACTGGCTGCTCACATCTATTTTAGATACTTCTTTCCACACCACCTCTCTCACAAACAGCAGTTTAACTATCCTCAGTAGTTTTAACCATGAAAACATGTGATACATTAAAAACAAATAAAAATATTTACAACATCAAAGAAGAGTTTCAAAATTATCCTATCTTTTGTTTCATAGACAGCAACATTTTTCTAAAAACCTTAATAGGAAAGGAAGTTGTTGTTTTTTCCTTTAAAAAAAATAATCTTATCATAAAAGTTTTACCTAAGATCAGAGAAGTACCTCAGAGAAGGGCAGGAACTGTACCATTGTTTCATGTCAGCATTAAAAGAACCCAACCAATCATCAAAACCCAACCAAAAAAACCCATTTGAAGTCAACTGGAGAATAAACGTAGTGTTACCTCTAGAGGAACTGTACTTATTTCTATGAAAGGAATTTGTTTTGGTTTTTGTAAAAATTTATTTCTGGAAATTATTAACTTGCTAGCCATGAGTCTAGTTCAGTAACAAGGACATACACGAATCACCCCAGGAGATATATTTTAAGATCTTAACAAATATCTATCACATTGCTTCACACATTTATGACTTTAACACTTCATATGTTTTGGTGGGTTAATTCTGACCTCCCTCTCATTTTACAATAGTGTAATTATAGGCACTTTGATGGAGTTAGTTTTAACTTGCATAACCTAAAATAAGTCTGATTAAAACAAACCCAGAGTCAATTTCCTCTTTATAGCAATAGACTTATCTTTTAATCTCTGACTGAAACAATCATGCTTGACAAGTGATTACTCTTTGACAAGCATTATGCCTTCTTTAGCACAAAAACAGATTTCAAAAAAGAATAATGGGGCAATAAAGTAAATTTGAATCTTGTCTACTTTTTAATCAATTTTGAGTTATACACCCACACAGTCAGCTCTGTCCTGTTTCAGCTCTGACAATTGTATACAATTAAACTACAATTTAAGAACGTTTATCAAAGTTAATGTTTATTAACATGAATAAGGAATACATAATAAAAATTATAATACAAGCAGCTTAATAATATGTAATCAAAATAATTGGTACAGTAAATACATTTAAATGTTGTACACTAAATCTTAATTCACAGGTGAATAGTAGGTTACTCCACATGTCCATAGAAGTCAAACTTGTATTCTTTCAGGGATCATTTCCTCACCCAAAGCCTTTACTGGCTGTTTCTTTCTCCTCTTCTTGATTTTTATTAGTCTTCTTTTACCTTTTTTTATATTGAATCCTAAAGGAAAAATGAAGAAAATAAGATTAGATGCTGTACGGCTATCACGCACAAAACTATCAGAAAAGAGACAAGTCTTCTGTTCAAGAAATATTCTTAAAAAAAGAAAAAAGAACATTGTCTTACCTAAAGTCTTCTCATGCCTGACCAATGCCAAGTTGTCTTATGTCTGTTCTCGTACACTGTATTTAACAGTCCATCTTTCTCTACCTCTGCCTCTCTTCTGATTTCCATTTTCACTTTTCTAAGACTTTCAACTATTACATCTTATCAGGTCACTGCTTGCTAATGAAAGTTGCAAGAATGTTTCAGACTGCATAATATTTACCTCTTATTACAGTCTGTGGCTGTGTCACTGCCCATACCTTTGTTACAGATCCTCAAACATGACTTTCTGGAGGTGAAATTATTTTCATTCCCACCGCAACCACTGTAGCTAAATGGGCGACATCTCCCAGTCGAGTAGTTGTAGAAAAATCTTATCTCCTTGGCTCTACAAAGTCCTCTGTCCATAGGGGTCATGCACAAAGAAGGGATAGGAGCTGGTTCTAGAAGTACCAAGAAAAACAAGGTTAGAGACAACACTGCAGTTTACCAGTTTTCTGTTTTGTTGATATTATATTTGAGATTTGAAGCTCACAGAACGTTGAAATTTTTATGAAATTTACTGGAAAATACTCTGTCCTCTTGAAAATACAAGATACTTTATATAAGCATCTTTCATTGATTACAAAAAAATACCACAGCAAATGTTATTCTCTTTTTGAATTCCAAAAGCCAGCAAAAGCTTACCTCAAAGCAAGGTTTGTTTCCTATATATTTAGTGATGAAATTGCCATATCTGTGATAGGAGATAGTATTCAAATTCAATTAAAGAAGTTTCAAGTGAAGTATTTGTGGAAAGTGAAGTTAAACAAAACTTGGACAGCTTTAATAATGTGGTAAATATTTATGATCATTAATGAAGTGAATTTTTCTAATTACTATTGGACATTCTGAAATGAAATAGAAGGTACAAGTATCCAGCATTTAGAATATCTTAGTATTGGATTTGTCATATGAATACAGAAAGCTTGACCTAAGTAATAGAATTATAGAATAGAATCATAGACTATCCTGAGTTGGAAGGGACACGTAAGGATCATCAAGTCCAACTCCTGGCTCCACACAGGGACAGCCAAGTCAGAGCACATGACTGAGTGCATTGTCCAGATGCTTCCGGAACTCAGTGAAGCTCGGTGCTGTGACCACTTCCCTGGGGAGCCTGTTCCAGTACCCAACCACCCTCTCAGTAAAGAGACTCTTACTAATAGTAGAATTTGGTCTACTGGAAAATGCCAAGCAATTAGCAGGAAATAGCTTTTAAGTTGCAGAATAACAAAGAAATGAACATGAAGAATAAGCACACAAACTGACTAAAATTGCAGTGCTTTAGTGCTGCTCTTAGGTCTTTACCATTCCAAGGAGTAAGCAGATGGCTTGTTTCATCCGTGTTGCTGCAAGTGAGAGTATGAGAACTGAAACACTGGAAGTGAACTTTGGGGTATCCGAAGTATCTGGGCACTGGAACAAGTCCAAGAAGCAAATCCATGCCAGAACTCCCAAACCCGGAGAAACTCCATCATCTGCCACCCTGGAGTGACTCATATACAAAATCAGAACCAACACAACTGCTGCACAGGATGGAACAAACTGATTGGGAGCTGTTATATCATCAGTTATAAGGGACCTAAAGGAGTACCATTTTCCTTCAAGTAGCAGCAGAACTGAGACAGCAGAGATCTGAATGCATGAATGGAGACATGAAGCTAAACAATCTACCTAATGCTATCTAAGCAATCTTCAAATGAGTATGGTTTAAGATTTATTTATTATAGTACAGCCTTTTCTTGAATTCCCTCTGTGGTGTGAACAGATGACATGATCATGCTTCAGGATCTCTGAAACACGCATATTCAGATATAGACTCATATTTATCAAAAGGAATCCCAATCCTCAGCCCATCCTGACCCTCATATGAGCTTTGCAACAAAAATTGTTATCCCTCAGGCTTAGCTGGGGCTATATGACAATAAAATGTTAATTGATCACAGTACAAAAGAAGCTTGAAATGATCTTGGTGAGCAGGATTAGAAACAATGTTTACTGCATATTGTTTCACTAAACACAATGTGTGACACTCACAAAGCTTTAGATTTTTTGCTAGATTTTTGATATACGTGGACTCTGGCATTTCATTTCTGGTTGCAGCAAAGAGAAAATAAAAGAATCTTCAAGTAGCCAAGCTATTACAAAAATGAGTCACTTGCACTTGACAGTACTCTATAGGTATAGCTTAGTGCAGATCCATTACAGCAAATAGAACTGTGTCAATTTATATCAGCAAAAGATATGGCCCTGACTTTGAGAAGTAACAGCAGGAACTGCCACTGTGTGCTATTCTGTATTATCTGAGTTGAAAATTGACTTTTGATCTTGCATCTCACTTAGATCTCACAAATCAAATGTAGAGTATAGCACTCATAATTTCCCACTATAGATCATTTGATGTAATCTAAAAATGAAAGGTTTGATTCTTGGCTTCACGTTCTCTTAGCTTTCCCAGAATAAAAGTTATTTAGATGTTCCATCCAAGACCAGAACTTTACTCTCTGCAGAAAGTTCATTGCTGAGAGACAGCACTAGAAGTTTCATGTTTATACACAGAAAAAACCTGTTTGTTTTGTTCAGCCATAGAAGAGTTTAATCTTCTGAAGATCAGGAACTTTGTTGGAAATCTATTAATCTGACATCATAGTGGAGTTACAGATATCACCAATAACATGTTTGGGGTTTTTTCTTGAAATCAAGATAAAATAGCATTTCAATTGTGAGGTAAGGTTTTCTATGTGAAACACCTCCTAGTCAAAAACCCTTTTTTGAAGGTCATAGAATACATAGTCAGGCCAATATACATGTAAAACAGATGTTATAAATGACAGGCCAGCTAATTTGCTTGTACTTGAGAAGATGGGTATCAGTCACTCCATCCCAAACAGCCCATCCTGGCCCTCATATGTGCACAGACAGATTGCTGTCCCTCATGAAGGACCATGGGTTGTCACGGTGCACGTTTGTGTGAGATGGCTCACTCTACATTGCAACTTCAGTTTACATCTCTACCTCTACTAATAGCAGGAATGGAAGCTACGTTCTCTCCATCCCCACGGAAACATCAGCTGTCATTTTTGGCCCTACCCTGTAGTGGGACTGCACAAGGCACAAGATTTTAGCCCAACCCAGTAGCCTGAAAGGTACAGGCTGATAAACAGAATGGCAGCCGGTGGGTGCACAAAGCAGGCCAGTACAAGAGAGACATAGGTGATGTAGTCGGGAAGAACCTGTGGGGTCTTCAGACTTTCTGCTGCAGCACACTGGTCCTTCCAAGACCATGTTTCTTACCTGATCCATCCAGCTACACTGCCTTCACCCACCATTGCTCCCTGAGTTCTTCCATCAACTTTCAAGTCACCTCTCCCTCCCAAAATCTGTTCTACCAGAAAATTCCCTACTGCTGACACAATCAAGAACCCTTCAGTTTCCTCTGACAAAACATAACGAATCATGTCCCTTTGCTTGCTCAGATCAGTTGTTTTGGGGATTTGAGGATTCATATTATGAGTAAAATCCTTCAGGGGAAGCATACCCTCTTAGGTCCCTAGAGTTATTATCAGGCTTTAAATCACTAAAATATTTTTTAGTGAAATAAGTTGCCAAAGCTTTTCTGGTTTATATTTGGTGATTTTAATAAGAGTGCATTGATGTTTATATGTGGTAAGCAAACAATCCAACCATCACAGAAACTGAACTTGTAGATCACAGTGCAGGCAAAAAAAAAAAAAAAAAGAAAAAGGGAGAATACAACACACATTCAAGCTTTATTAAACAGATTCTAAACAAAGAGCACAGGAATGTTATTATCTTGCAGATCATATTAAACACAACAGCCTTAGTGAATTTGTAAGCCATCACTCAATCCCCAAAAGCACAAGAAAGTGTAAATGCAAAAAAACCCAAAAGAAATACTTGGTAAGAACGCTCAGGCTTTTTCCAACTGTTTCTTGTTTCCTCTTGCATAACTGTGGATCATAAAAATGACATGCCTCAAATTCAATCACCCTTTACAGAATGAGCAAGTACCAGCAATCTACAGTGGACAGCCTCCAGCTGTAGGAGCTGTTAAAACCCGGCCCTCCCTCTACTGTAAAGATTCATATTCTCATCTGCATTGTAATACACAGTGCAAAAATACCTTGATGCAGAGACAAAATTAGTTCACTTTGATTATATTCCAAGAACTGAGTTTAATATGGCCTTAGTGAAAACAAAATTATGATAAATATATTGTACCATATTTCAAAATACAAATATGGTCCTTTTCTAAATGGTAAAAGGAGATTTAAATCAGCTGCCAATTAGATACCCCCCAATACTAATTTTGACTAAAAGAATTCGCATCATTGCTTTTGGTATTTAAATTTTTCTATTTTTGTATTTATCAGACCTTCAGGAAGTGCACACTTTCAGAAGAGGGCAAGATGTGGTCAGTCTTTCACTTTTTGATATTTATTGCTGTAAGTAGCAACATATTTCATTGCTTTGACTTTCTCTGCTTACCAAAACATTTGACATAGATGGAAGCCCATTCTTTAATCTCAGATATGTTTGAAAATGGGTGGAGATGGAGCAATCCAGAATGCATATTAAAAGACCAAGAGCTAAGAACTGCAGAAGTGAATTCTTACCAAAAAAAATGGGAAACTGGTTGCGCTCCTCCTTCGGGGAACTACTGTTCAGAGTGTTTGATTTCTTATTTGGAGCAGTTGACAACAAATTCACTAAAATTAAAAAAACCCCGAAAACAAAACCAAGTTGAAACATTAAGTGACAGGTTATCTAGACACAGCAAAGCTCCGAAAATAAGCTGTAATTGGTACTCGTTAGTCTCGCTCTATGCCAATATTGGTACCACTAAAAGGCAGCATTTATTTAAGTTCCAAAGGCACAGGACACTGATGTGCCGAGGCAACTTTAAAATATATTTCTTTAATTTTACTGATAGCAGATTTAAAACAAACATGGCTTGGTAAAGTTATATTTAGGTAAACCAGCATTCTAAGCTTTGCAATTGTAAGTTTTTTTCAAAACATGTATTACTGACAAGAAAATGGCTATGAAGCTAATTTAAATGTTACTGAATTCACTGTGCTTATGTATTTCAACTAACATTTATATCTTCAAATAAACAGGAAAACAAGTGGACAAGACAAGGTTTGTCTGCATTAAAAAAGGATAAAGAGGAAAAGCCAATTCTTACCAAAAACTCGAGAAAACTGTTTGGGTTCTTCCTCTGGGGAACTACTGTTCATATTGTTAGGATGCTCCTCAGCTGGAACAATTGGCAGTGAATCAATGAGGAAAAAACACAAAACCAAATTGGTATCAATGATTTAGTATCACTAAAGTTAAAACCTTTGATCTATTTGTACCATGGCAATAGTCCCTAATCCTCTCGTTCTTCTTGGGTATTCAAATAAATTTACAAGGAGATGTTACGTCAGATTAAAGTCTGAAAAAAAAAAAACCTCTGCCGCTTTTAGTCCAGAAGGTAAAAGTGGAATCAGAGCCCAGGAAGAAATGCTTCAGCAAAAGTAGGAGAAAAGCATATGGCTCTACATGCATATCTCAAAAACAAAAGAAATCCCATAGTACATCTTTCCTTTACTACATGTCAAAAAATTCAAGTTCCCCTTGCCAAAATGACAAATGATGAAGCAGTTCTGAAAAAAGTCCCATTAGAGACAAGCAAGAAGAAAGGGTCTGGAGGCTCTGGGTGGGAAGATGTACTCATTTTAGGAATAAAATGAAGTACTTTCTGAAAGGTAGATGAGTTATGAAGGCTACTATATTCTCATACAGAACAATTCATAGGAGCTAGTAGGATAAGGAAGCAGGCAAATGATGTCCAGTCCATCTGAATGGCTATTTTGTAGCCCAAGCTGCACACAGAATCATTCAGAAGCGAGGGACAGGTTTCCCATAATTCTTTGGTGGAACATTAGGAACACACAATAAGGAAACAGTAAACCCAGAGATTCCTACATTGGCACCTGTTTTCATTACTAAACTTGGCTTGAAATAAGTATGATCAGATGTATGGGTTAAAAAAAAACCCCACAACATTTTATGATATTATAAAGCCAAACAGCTGGCAGAGTTTAGGTTAGAGAAAAAGATTTATGTGGCTGTAATCAGAATGGGTCCATTTCTTCATTCCCTGTCATTATAGTCTCTATTACTGTAATCTCTCTACCTTCCTCAATATAGCTATGAACTTTTTTACCATTTCAAACAAAATTTCCCCCAAATTTCCATCCTAAAAAGTGTGTTCATAAAGTTTTTCCTCTAATGGTAAGTTTAATGGAGAATTGTGATGCTCTAATGTGAAAGCCAGGAGAGAGTACTTGCTATGGACCAAATTCCCTCTCCAGTTGAAAGTGATGTTATTTCAATTACTTCATCTTTCTGTATTGCTTGTAATTGCTTTAATTTCAAATTATAGAGTATAAACTATTGGTTTTAACTTAAACATCTTAAACAGTATACAGATTACTAAGAACTTTCCTGCGCAGATAGATTTAACAAATATTTTGCATTAACATATATGCAGAGAAATCACTGTCATGAGAAAAGTAAAAAAGGAGTCCTGTAATATTCATTAAAATTAATAATACCTATCAGGGCTATTTTTTAGCTTGTATTTTTCTTTAAATACATATATTTAATATTAATTTCTTACATAAAATATTGCCAACTCAGGGTTCTCTAAGTTGCCTTTTTTTTCATGCAAGATACCTTCGAAACACAGCATTGTTTATACAAGAATAAAACACTGAATAATGAGGACAACAACTTACAGTTGTCTTGGCAGGTAGTCTGGCATTCTTCCAAATTCTTGAAGTTGTTCTGGTTTCCAAGGCACCCACCATACTTGAATACTTCACATACCTTTGTCTCTTTGTTGTAGAAATACCTGGAAAAGTACCCACGGCAGATTCCAGGGTCTTTCTCATGCAAGCAGAAGTCGGGCTTTTCTATGAGTAACAGCAAATAGTGAGCATGGCAGAGGAAAAAGGAAAAAATTGATAGACTTCCAAAGACAACAATAGAACTGGACAAAGTTTATAAAATACACTTGTAACTCGGGACTAAAGACTAACTGTAAAATGATTGCTGCTTCATTATATGTCTTTTGTTCTATATATAACACTGCAGTATTATGCTGGAACATTAAGGGGATATTTTATTACTTTTTTTTTCTCTTTTCAAGCTGCCAGTAAATTGTATCTTGGAAAATGAGAACTAATGATGTCCTCCCACATTGATGCTCTCAGAAGAAAATTCTTTTTTACTCTGAATGAAAACAAGATTTGCATCTCAGCTAGATCTAAGGACACATTCTTCTGATTTATGTAGTCATTTTAGTCAATGTTAGTGTGAATTATATAGAAAGCAACGTTAAAATAGAAGGAAAAAGGAAATGCTTTTAAAAAAAAAGAACAGAAATAACATCTAACAATACATTTTGTCTGGGACAGTCTGCTACTATAAAAGCATACCGGAAACTGGGAGACAGAGCAGGTATTCTAACTTCATTTTTCAGTCCCAGTTCCTAATTTACAATGAGTAACTGCGATATCAACCAAGAAAAAGTTAATATGAATATCGAGGCAAGATATCATGCCTTCTGGCAGAGAAGAAAACCACATAGCCATACAACAATCCCCAAATGTTGGCTTCTTACCACATTATTTTTTTTTCCCTCAAAATTATATTCTTTAAATAAAATAATATAAACAATAATGAAATATATGTGTATTGTCAAATTCTTTCTAGTACTTTAAAATATGATTCCTGACTGAGGTGGCTTGCAGAAGAGTATTTAGCCATCACATAAGACAATTATATCAGATGTCACATAAAGACCTTTCTTACCTGTGAAACTTAATGGGACATTGAGACTGGAACAGTTCAGAAAGCTGCTATTTTAATAAAAATGACTACAGAACAAGTACTTTGAAGTCCCTAACACTTTTTGAATAGGTTATGGAGTTGTGAGGAAGTTAATCCAAGTATACATATTTTAGACAAGTAGCAAGAACAAGAATAATATTGATACACATCATGTATTTATACAAAACATTATGATAGCTCATAACCAGTGTTTTAGCAAGAAATCTTTGTCAGTATCTTGTACTTCAAGTGTTATAAAGCTAAATGAACCGCAAAATGTCATTTTCAGAGATCACACAAAGTTAAACTATTAAAACACCTTGCATACAGTAACAAAATCAATTATTTTAGGCACTCCTGGATAGCTTCACTTTTATTTTCCACTACAAGTTGCATTGTCTGCCAGTAAGTGTATGTATTCTAGAGTTCAGATATTTCGCATTTCTTACAATTCAGATGCAGCGCCTACTGACATTCACAGATTCACAAAAATAAGTTCCCATAGACTAACAAATACAAAAGGTATGGGCATGGCATAAGATATGCTTTCAGCTAAGAACAGAAATGAGCAGCTAAGTAAGAATCTACCAGAATGGTATCTATTCCATATATCATTTATTAGGAGCTCACAAACAATAGGAGCTACAGAAAAAATATTCCATCAAATATTGGATAATATTGTGAAATAACAGAAAAATATTATTAGATAGATATTGAGAAAGGAAGGCGGATAATAATAAGGGTATGTAAAGTAGACTGCAAGATTATGACGGATTCTTAAAAACAGCTGCTCTTCATTTAGAAAAAGCCTTATATTAAAATGGTTCTTGCAGAAAAAGGAAATGAAGTCTAAATAAATTGAGCTTGCAGCTAACTTTTATATCTGCTTTTGGAGAGAGACATCATGAAGGCAATATAAATCCTAACTATACAAAGTAGTATTATACTTCTAAATACACTTCTCTTTCTCCAGACAGTCAATATTTGAGATTACATTACTGGAAACAACAGTAAACATGTAGTGATGGTGATGCAAGCCATGAGCTGAACTGAACAGTACTTTTGTCATTAAAAGCAGAGTACTAGAGTCAGACCTTAAAGGGAGTAACCCCAAATGTCTGCAGCATCTGTGGAAAATCAACTATAGTAACTTCCATAACATAGAATCAAGATTTTTTTAATGTATTAAGAATGGAAAAGACAGTAGACAAGGAAAGGAAAACCATCATCTCAGTATTAATATGTTCCAGAATACTGTTCTGCAAAGATAAATGATTTAATTAGTCTATTTCAAACCCTATGTGCAAATATTGGTATTTCTGCGAGGGGTTAAATGCACGTCCATTCAGGAAAAAGCAAATGTCAGGAGGGATAAAGGAAGGAGGCTAAGCAGAGAGAGAAGTTGAATTGTGAAGACATGTACTCAAGCCTGTATTTGAGGAACTCTGGCTACCAGCATTGGGCCCAATCCATATCAGTCTCTAACATGAAAAGACAGGGGGGGTGGACTACACCTTCACAAGCACTATTACAGATGTAAAGTTCCCTTGTTAGGAACAGAGGCTATTTCAATAGACAAACAATGTTTCAAGACAAGTGATTCTTGTTGCTAAAGTACAGTCTCCTTAGGAAGTCTGGATATCAGGCATTTAAATTTCTGTAAACAGTCTGCCCCTTCAGGAGAAAGAAACTCATTCCTTTCCTTAATAAATAATTAGGAGATGTCCCTAACCTCTGTTGCCTAAGGAGGCAGTGCTTGAAAATTTCTGTTTCAGAGTGATATAATTTTTCCTATTTTTGCTAACAGTGGAGGCATCATTTAGATTATTCTCAAAACATACAGTAAGAATTCCCCATCATGGTTAATTATATAATGCTCAAATCTCTGCAGATCTCTTTTGTCTTGACTGAGAAAGCGAAGTGTTACCATGTATTTATTTTGGGGAGAAGAGATTGCAGCTCCTATCTTCAGTAGCCACAACTGTCCTCAAAGTCTATGATAAAAACTGAAGACAACTGGGAATAAGAACTCATTTTAGTGCGACATTTTTATTTCTATGAGGAGATATCTTGGAACCATACATAAAGGATTTATCAAAAGAAGCTAAATCCCTAATTACCATGTAAGAGTCTTAAATAAACATAATTACCTTTCTTAATTTTTGCTAACATCATCTTTGGAGGCCGTTCTGCAGTGTAAAGAAAAGAAAAGTATTTAGCAAAAGCATACATACACTAGGGAAGAACAACTCAACTTTTCTTCCCCTTCTTTCTTCTCTTTATTAGTGAAGTAGCACGAAATCTTGTTCTGGAGGAATGACGTATTGTTTCCTTTGTATGTGAAGACCTGCTGTATTGAAAACTTGAGGATATGAAAAGTACTGGAAACAAGTTATGCCAATATCAAATTGGACAGAGAGATTCCTCTTCGTATTACTGAACCAGAATCCTATATTATGCAATCTTACTCTCAAAAGAGGAGTAATTATCCCATTTAATTAACCTAACTGTTGTAGCTACCGATATTGTAAAGAGTTTTGGAGCTGATCTATGTAGCAACAGGCCTCTTCTGTGCTAATTCCATTTACTATGCTATGTAGTATCTGAGTAAATCATTCATTATGATGTTTACAATTTTAAAGCCCACTCACCCATGTACGTCCAACTATCTATAGAGTAGTACACGGGACAAACTTGTTTGAACTGTACTTTTACTGCCTGATCAGCAGTGAAGAAGTTGCTATTGTCATTTTTAATGGAGGAGCCTGTGTTTTATTGTACATGCTCAAGAAGCTGGGTATCTAAATTCAACCCTACATCCCTTTTAAGCAAATGAAAACAAACCTTCCTCCCCTTTTAGTAGATTGCCTAATCATAAAACTACAGAAAAGTCCAAGGGGAGACTGACTCAGCCAATGTGTAATAAAGGCTGAAAACTTTTCGGCACCCAAGAGAGGGAAAAGTGGCCAAGGATAACTTTTATATTTTCTATTACAGATCTTTTGCAAGGCACACAAGTTAGCAGCTTCTGGACTTCACATAAGTCATCTTAATTGTGCTGCTTCATAATTCTTGTTTTGCACCTGTACTTTTCTTCATGGCATTGCAAAATCCTACTTTCTACAAAACCCTCCTTTGCCCGCTGGCCCCTCTTGCATCCGGGAGAAGGGCTAAAGTGGTGTAGCTAATGCCTTGCTTGAAGCTGTCTACTGAAAAACAAATGCAATCTTATTTGGCATTTTGCACTGTCAGGCAATCAAAAAAGAGAAGCAACTTAGAGTGATATATCATTTATCTGAATATCTCTCCAGTTCTTCCTATTAGTAGCAGACTGTGCCTTCAGCATTTAAATCCATGCCCATGGACATTCACATCAGGCTACTACACTAATTTCACTCAGCTGTTCCCTTTCGGCCAAAATCAACAACCGTACTTTGGCATATCATCTCTGCTCTTCTGACATGGAACAGGAAGAATTTATCATGAGTTTATACAGGCCTAGTATGTTTTAACCTTACTACCATGTCAACGGTGTCTTTCTGCTTCTGGTTTCAGTTAAAAAACCAAATCCACAGCTGAGTTAATTTCTTCTTTGTAAACAAACTGTATTTACAAGAAGATCTGCTGCATAAATAACAGACATTAGAATTGCTGTCATGTCCAGAGCCTTTTATCAGTAGGTATTTTCCCATGTTAGAAGCTTAAGTAGCCTAAGATACGTTTCTGAACTCTCTGTATATGACATCTGAAATACTTCTTAGTCTTGGGGTGGCCGACCTGTAGTTGGGCTCTCTGAACTTTCTTGGACTGCCTTCAGTCAGTTCTGGGAATTACTAATTTCTATCTTTGATGGCTTATTCATTAAAAAAAAATTTAATAAGCTGCTCTGATTTAAGGAGGCTAGCAATTCACTCATGTTGGTTCATTTATTCTTGTATTTGTGCCTAGTATTGGAAAAATTTTGACTACTCACATTATTTCTTCTAAATTTATGTATCCATATTAGCCTAACTTACGTTGAGCTTATTTTCAGCAGTCTTGACCTTCTCATCTTCACAGAGATGGTTAACTGAGTATCTCTCTTATTTTATTTTTAAGCATTTCCCTATCACTCATAATCTTATCAGTCTGACTTCTGCAGTTACTAAATAGTGATTCTCCTGCAGTAATAAATACTGAAAACAGTAAGTAACATGAATACAACCACATATTGCAAAACTGCACAGACAGACAGATTTAACAAATAGAACCTACTGAATTATATTTGGTTTTAGGGAAATATGTTGGCAAAAGTAGATTCACTTATTAGTTTATTTTACGGTTGATGGTCGACAGCATACTGTGAGTGCCACCAAACCATTTGATCAGTTGTTGTTCATTCAGAAAATACAGAAATAATGAGCCTTTATTGCTCCACTTCCTCACAGTGGACTCAACACTTGCAGTCTTAGATGACTCTCATGCATACACCGAATACTACACTTTGGTTCTCCTTTTGAGTAACTGAGTCTGAAAAGTACCTTCTACTGAGAATGAATCCTATCTCACCTCAAAGTCTAAATAAATGAATATCCAATATGTGAATTCATGTGCAGAAACCCCCCCATAGTTGGTATTCTATCTAAGGATTATCACATACCTTTGAGGAGCTATTTATTCTGGAGTTTTCCTTCTATTTCTATTGTCTCCCCTAAGTACCTCCCTCACTATTCACTTCCTGTTTACACAGGCAGACACATTCCATCCGATTGCTATGAAAGAAAGATCCGTATTACAGAGCCAGAGGAAACACTCATTAAGACTTGAATTCCTTTAGTCTCTAAAAATACCAGTTTCACAGAATCACAGAATTATCAAGGTTGGAAAAGACCTAGAAGATCATCCAGTCCAACCATTCACCTATT
Organism: Porphyrio hochstetteri; assembly: GCA_020800305.1. Classification (NCBI taxonomy): domain Eukaryota; kingdom Metazoa; phylum Chordata; class Aves; order Gruiformes; family Rallidae; genus Porphyrio; species Porphyrio hochstetteri. The sequence goes on along the minus strand of CM036910.1, from coordinate 2,032,718 downwards.
ACTACTAGCTCCCACTAAACCATATCCCTCAATACAACATCCAGTCTTTCCTTGAACACCCCCAGGGTTGGTGACTCCACCACCTCCCTGGGCAGTGCATTCCAGTGCCTGACTACCCTTTCTGAGAAGTAGTGCTTCCTAATGTCGAGCCTGAATCTCCCCTGGCACAGCTTGCTACCATTCCCTCTAGTTCTGTCACTGCCTACACGGGAGAAGAGGCCGACCCCCAGCTCACTACAACCTCCCTTCAGGAAGTTATAGAGAGCTATAAGGTCTCCCCTAAGCCTCCTCTTCTCCAGGCTGAACAATCCCAGCTTCCTCAGACGCTCCTCGTAAGGCCTGTGTTCCAGACCCCTCACCAGCTTAGTAGCCCTCCTCTGAACGCGTTCCAGAGCCTCAATGTCTTTCCTGTAGTGAGGGGCCCAAAACTGAACACAGTACTCGAGATGCGGCCTCACAAGTGCTGAGTACAGGGGGACAATTACCTCCCTGCTCCTACTAGTAACACTATTTTTGATGCAAGCCAGGATGCCGTTGGCCTTCTTGGCCACCCGCGCACACTGTCGGCTCATGTTCAGCCGTGCATCAATCAGTACCCCCAGGTCCATTTCCTCCACACAGTCCTCCAGCCACTCCGCCCCAAGCCTATAGCGCTGCCTGGGGTTGTTGTGGCCAAAGTGCAGGACTCGGCATTTGCTCTTGTTGAACCTCATGCCATTGGCTTCAGCCCAGCTCTCCAGCCTGTCCAGATCCCTCTGTAGGGCCTCGCTACCCCCAGGCAGATCCACACTCCCAGCCAATTTAGTGTCATCTGCAAACTTACTGAGGGTGCACTCAATGCCCTCATCTAGGTCATCAATAAAGATATTGAAGAGGACAGGCCCCAGCACCGACCCCTGGGGAACACCACTCGTGACCGGTCGCCAGCTGGATTTAACTCCATTTACTACCACTCTCTGAGCCCGGCCCTCCAGCCAGCTCCTTACCCAGCTGAGGGTGTACCCATCCAAGCCACGGGCTGCCAGCTTCTGCAGGAGAATACTGTGGGAGACAGTGTCAAAGGCTTTGCTGAAGTCTAGGTAGACCACATCAACAGCCTTTCCCTCATCCAGCAGATGGGTCACTAGATCATAGAAGGAGATCAGGTTGGTCAAACAGGACCTGCCCTTCATGAACCCATGCTGGCTAGGCCTGATCCATTTCTAGCTCCTCTGGCATTAACTTCCAATTTTAACAATCTTCTAACCTTCATGTGAGGAACAGGAGGTGGTTACTTTGACATGGTTGAAAGCCATAGTTAAATACAACGATCATTTTTAATAGCAGAAGGAAGTTGCTGCATATTCTGCTGTGATTCATATTTTGATCTCATTTTCCTTTTCCTAATGATTACTTCACAAGGCTTCAACAAAACACATCTTTGAAAACAAACAGCTATAAATGACATTTCTAATGAGAATTATTTACTACTGTAGACCTAATTATGTTCAATCATAGCAGGTGTCCAAAATTTTGGACAGCTTCTACCTGATTGTCAAGGAGAAATTTGGGATGAAAAAATTGGATTAGATACTCTGAAAGCAATAAAGAACATCCGTGCTGCGCACCACGTTAGTGCAGCCTCAAAATCAATTTCACTTTAGGAACTCATTCAAAACAGGGCTCTAACTAGAAAATAAGCCTGCTTACATTGGACTCTATTCCACAGGTCCACTAGAAAACCCCACACTTATCTTTGACCTTTCTAAATCCCATATGTTTGCTTGCACAATGTCAATAATTCGGATAACTACAACACAGTATAATACTGAGAACATAGAGGTATCACCTTACTATAATAGGAACTGAAGAGGGCCTCTACTTCCAAGATTCATATGGTTTGTGGGTGAGAAATAACAGATGCAAATGAAGAACTGATAGGAGGATAAAAGAATGGGTACTGGCCTGTTACCACACACTTCTTCTGACATTCTTCCAGTGACAAAAAGTTGTTCTCATTGCCATGGCATCCACCATATTCAAATACTTCACACTCATGGCTTTGAATATTGAAGTAATAGCGCACGTGGATTGCTTTGCATGGGCCTTCATCTGCTTTCATGCCACAGACTGAATGCCCGAGTTTCAGTGGTGGCAAAGCATCACCTGTCATATAGAGGAGAAGAAGAATACCTGTTATTAGGTTAGTTTGCTTCACTGCCCAGCAAAACTTCAAAATGAGACTGCTCGCAGCTTCTGCTAGCCAGGCACTGCATAACACCTGGCTGTAAAGCTCTGAACACCTCGAACATATGTGTAAAAAGACAATCCTCCTCTGCAGTGGAATATGAATCCCATTAAATCAAACCAGAGGTGTTGTTTCGATGTTCAATCAGAACAGCTCACCTTATAAACTTAAACTCCTCATCATAAATCTCTAAATAGCTATGAATAGCGGCTCCATCACAGGGACTAGAGAGCAATTCTGAACAGCAAATACACTGAGAAAATCCCAGTAGCTCCCGGAGACACGATGACTACCCCTTCATAAAAAAGGCAGAAAGAGGGTTGTGGTTTCTTCCATGCACTTCTAGCAGTGAACATAGCTCATGAAGATAGACATCTGACCAGTGTGGGATGAACTAAGCTAGACAGCCCTACAGAGGGCACTATTTCCCTATCAGGTTACACGGTACTGGTACATAAACCAGTTCCCTACAATTGAAAGGTCATCATTCAGTCTTGTTTTCTTTGATCTCACTGTTCTGGCATTAGAGCTTTCACGAGCTAAGTAATACATGACTACAAAGGTACAGTGAAACGAAACAGTATCTTTCCAAATCGTGTCATTTCTATGCCTTTTCTATAGACATTAGTAGGTCAGGGAATGTTTTGTAAAATGTCATATATATTGTGAAGAACATTAGCAAAGCTTCACACTGTGAAAGTCTATAAAGAGAATTCTGAGTGATGATCCAGTTCCTGATACTGCTCCTGCATTAAGATACAGTTTGATAGCTTTCCCTGTTTTGCTTTTCCATGGAACTATTTTACCCTAAAGGATTTTGAAAACTTTACAGAGCTTGTGTACTTGGTAGAGCAGCCAGAAGAGGAAACCTGACATTTCTCATTCATTATCCAAAGTTAATCGCAACACTGATGCTTCTTAACATGTGTATGCAGAGTATCTATGAGTGCTTTCTGCAGTGGCCTGGGAAACAGGAAAGGAGGGGGCGGGGGAAGATGAGGACAAGAGTTTACATGATCATTGCACTGCTTCCTACTACTAACGAGATTAAGATTCCAGTTTTAATTAAAAGGAAATACACAACAATTACATGATAAAAAGGGAATTGGTATAACTACTATCTATTTGCTCTGTAGAGATCTAATTTTAACATATATAATTTGCCTTATACAATCTTTAAATGAAATTCACAGCTGAGAAATCCTCATAAATACTGATGGCAGTATAAGTTTACTAATTTTATTCCATTTAAGCCATTGATATCTTACAAGAAAGAAAATTCTCAGCATTAAAATCTTTTAACTTATAGCATTTGAAAAGTTAGCATCCTTCATTACACAGTTACCATCAACACAAAAATCATAGCACACAATTATATCTTCCAAAAATGGATAATTTGGTGTTAAAGTACAGATTAAGAAGATTAATTTAAAACCTCTCATTAAATATTTAGTCTCCAAAATAGTTTGTGACTATTTCCTCGTTAGTGAAATTAATAGTTACAGATTTTCAAGTTAGGAAAATAGATTTGAAAATATTATTGAAGACTGTCTAACAGGAAATGTGGATTAATTAAAAGAAAGATTTTTATGAGACTCTAGATTCAGTAAACTTCCTATGGTGCTCAGCTTGCCAAACAGATTTCTGAATTTTGTTTCTTGACAGTTTCCTTATCTGTATTTTCCCAAGTTCATGAAAAATTAGGATTTAGAAGTCACAAGAGATTCTCAGATGGATCCCAAAGATCTTAAGATCTCCATCAGGTTCGGTAATCCTTTGGATGGGACTTAAAAAGGTTCAACTTGAAAATCTGAGAGGATATCGCATTTCAAAATTAAACTTTGGAATTTCCCTGCTTGGCAACAGGGAAAAAATGTCTTCAAATCATTGAAGTTTTCAGTAATTTTTGGAATAACTCCTGAAATGGTAAAATCAAACACTCAGAGCTCCACAGAAACAGATACAACCCAAATGCAGATGGGGTGAGTGCTGGCAGCTAGTTTATAAACATGTTTTTTTCTTGGCATACAAGAAATGCCATCTCCTATGTGACCTGTGTCAGTGATCCAAGTCAGTACTAGAAGAGGTTGCAAAACTTAGTAGGTTTCCTAACTACTGGAATTTCAGACACGAGCTTATGTCCACTCCTTTTCTTGGTACATTATACCACACCAATACTGTACGCTGTCAAACAGATACAGCATGCAAGCAAAGTTGCAAAACTACACAACAGTGATGAACAAACGGCTTAGTAGAGTTTATCTTGGGAACTTTCTGGTCTGAACTCACAGCCTATTTCCCATCAAACCCACAGAACTAAATCATTGTTTTGCTTACCTCCCAAGGCCTTTCCTCTTGCAGTCAGAGTGACACTGTTACCACTGTCAGATGCACTATCTACTGCCATTGTAATGACTGTGTCACACTTTTTGGCAATCAGACATTTATTTTCCTAGCAATGTTAGCAAGTTACTATACTTTGACTAAAATCTGTACCCTGTGAAACCCCCACAGGCCAAGCTCTCCAACCTGGAACAACAACCAAGTGACTCTAAAGAAAGAAAACCAAAAGGAACGCATGGGAACTGAGTCATTCTTGAGTCTGGGAACAGTAGAAGAATTCTTCCCCATTATGTCACACTTGGGAACAATTAGCTCACACAGATGATAAAAAATTAGCTTTCCTTCTCAGATTAAAACAGCAGATGAGAAGGAAAGTGTGTTTGGCCAGTAGGTCAGCAGGGATACAAATTAGCCTGTACTTAAGTCACACATCGGCTATACCTCTGTTCTTGAGCACTGGAACAAATTGTTCCTATGACATTTTAGGTTCGGTGTGAAAAGCACAGGATATGACAACTAGGGAAGATGCCTGCCAGGAGGGTTAGTGAATATTCTTCAATAGAAAAATGGGAAGTTAAGACTGGAAGGAATTTTAATGGAGTTTCTCATTGAGGTTTTGGCATATTTCTGATGGAGTAAGCACCTTAAGACCTTTTCTGACAGATGTCCAAATTGTTCTTAAAAACTCCAGTGAAGTAAAATTCTCATCAACTTGAAGCATTCAGTTCCAGGGTTTAAACAATACACAGGCTAAATATTCTTTATTATATATTAAATAATAAAGAGGATAATTTAAAACCACACAATCTTTCTGTCTTTTGGAAGAATTTTGTCTCCTCTTAACTATCTCTACACTAAATAAACTCCCTTCTTTCAATTTTTTTTATTGGCCTTGCTTTCTAACCCTCTAACCCTCCTTTGGATCTTTTCCAAAGGAAAAGGTCTTGAGTACTGCTTAGAGTGTGCTGTCCAAAGCTGAACATAATCCTCTCCCCAAGCCATTACTGGTACCAAATAAGGAATAATTACCCTCTGTTTCTGTCTTAATACATCACAAAATTACTTGCCTTTTTTTTTACAACAACATTGCATTATTTTTGCAATGTTCTGCAGCTTCCACTTACATCAAATCTGGCCCTGTCAGTTATTTAATACTCATTCAATTTTGGCATCTGATCCAAATAAACTTAGAAAATGTATATAATTGTAGGTCTGTACTACCCTAGTCCAAGAAAATCAAGTTTGTTATACTAGAAATACGTTAAGGTTACACCTGATGCTCACCATCACACAGAAGTGATTACATGACATACTAAAACCAAAGTGAAGCAAAGCAAAACTTTCTCTACTTCTCCCCTACTCCTTGAATTTTTAATTTAATGACTTTCTTACATCAGCTGTATAAGTTTTCATAACAGAAGACACCAAGTACTCACTGCTCTGTCTTCACAATTCTTCCACTCCACAGTTTCTGGTAAGTGCAAAAGAATGCTGACGAAATGGTTCACAATGAGAACGGGTTTAGCATGGATATTTTATGTTACTGCCTTCTCCCTCCAGTCCTTCAGTCTTCCTACTTTTGGCAACTGCCAGAAACAGGATACTGCCAGGATTGTTCCTATAGAGCACAGCTATTCTCACGTACCTTGTCATTCACATGGCAACTTTTGCAGCTCAGGACATGGCTATTTAACATGTGAACAGCTACAATCAAATAACATGCAGTAATTTCATTGTGGGAACTGCAGTTAGTCACGCTATAGCCCTGAATGCATGGAACTTATATGACCAATGCAAAACACTATCACTTTACTAATAAGCAATATAGCATTGCAAAACCAGAAGCAGTGAACAATGCCACTAATCCTCCTGCATGAATACAAGTAAAACCAATAGATTTTTCCCTGGCTGTAGACACAAGACAAGACTTTCAGACCCTTCAGGGCTGGTTGTTAAAAATGCATCCTTTTAATTAGAAGGTGAACTGATTTCTCTATTATACTGGTGACAGAACAGATATGAAAGACAATGGTATTATTGCACAGCTGCTTTTTTAGAATAGAACTATAGGAATTAAATTGGGAAAATTTCAGCCCTGGGGGTCCCACTGTAAGAATGACATGCAGCTTTTGAAGTGAGTCCAGAGGAGGCCATGAAGATGATCAGAGGCCTGGAGCACCTCTCCTCTGAAGACAGAGAGTTGGGCTTGTTCAGCCTGAAGAAGAGAAGGCTCCAGGGAGACCTTATTGCAGCCTTCCAGTGCCTAAATGGGCTCCAGGAAACCTGGAGAAGGACTGTTTACAAGGGTACAGAGAGATAGAACAAGGGGTAGTGGTCTTAAACTGAAGGGAGATAGATTAAGATTAGATATTAAGAAAAAAATTCTTCACTATGAGGGTGGTGAGGCACTAGCACAGGTGTCCTAGAGAAGTTGTGGATGGTCCATCCCTGAAAGTGTTCAAGTCCAGGTTGGATGAGGCTTTGGGCAACTTGGCCTAGTGGAGTGTGTCCCTGTGCATGGCAGGGGGTTGGAACTAGATGGGTTTCAAGGTCCCTTCCAACCCAAACTAGTCTGTGATTCTATAAATATAAAACTTGGGGTCAGGAATATTTCTAACTTTTTATGTAAAACACTTTTTTTGTTTGATTAGGTTATGGGTTCTTAACCTTGTACAATTTCCTGTGGTTATACTTAATTATAAAAATACGCTGTGATCTTTCTACGCATTCTGGTAAATGTCTCTCTTTGATAAGTGATATCAATACTAAGCACCTTGTCACTAATGAATAGCCGTTTTCTCTCTCCATCTTCGTCACTTTGACAGCTTCCCACCCACACACTGTTCAGTACTCTTCCTACCCATGTGTTTCCTACCCTTTCTTTAAGCAGTCACATATATTCTTCATAAACTTTCACATATGAATAAAAAGCACATTCAACTTGTGACTAATTTTCTTCAGGATTTGAAACACTGACTAAAGTGCTCCCAACCACATATTGTTACTAACAATATACATAAACCAGTTATTTTTTTATATCTTTTATTTTTGTTACCACCCTTACTTATTGGTGGAAAACTGAAAGTTTTTGCCAGAGGAAAACAAATTGAGAACACTTTTTATCCAGTTGGAATTGCAACCTTAATTAATGCTGTAATTTAAATACTAATAGACAAAAAATGCCATCTCTGATTCACAATGCATTTGTACCCAATGTGATCATGAAGTAAGACATTATGAATAATGGATGTACACAATTTACTTTATCCTTTAATACCCGGAATATATTGAATTCCAGAGTAAAATAGTCTGTTTTATAACTAGCCCAGAAAATAAACATTATCAAGTGAAATTGCAGCCTATAAAATCTCTATTGTTCAATTCACTGAGACCAGACTTTCACTCAAGGAAACACAAATTTCATTTAAATTAGCAACAATCTAATAATTTTATAGAAATAGTACCATAAAAGCTTTTTTTTTTTGTAGACACTGCAACTGATTCTTCAGTAGTGACAAGAAGAGCATCCCAGTTTAATTTCTAAGTATCACATTTGATTGTTTTTCACTTTGGAATACAAGCCCAAAAGCTCAGAACTCTTCCTTATACTAGATCAGTTACTGGTTGTATAACCTTGAAGGACTGGTTGGAAATAATCAATGATAAAATAATGCCCAATAAAAAAAACCCTTCTTTTTTTGAGATTATGTTCATATTTTCTTTCATAAACAAAGTCAGTTAATAAAGGAAAAAAAAATAATCCAGCAGATTTCTTGTTCTGGTGATGAAATGTCTTAATTTAACAATCAAGACAATTTTGACTTCATGAACCACAAGTTTAGGTAAGGATTTTTACAAAACTAAGAGTTGCAGGGTAGAGCAAAGATGAATGTGACTTTGCTCTCAAACAAGAAAGGTATTTATGTACTTCAGGGTTAAACAGAAAAAAATTTATTATGAATGAAATGGTCTTGACTATAAAATCATGCTAAGCATATCCTTAATGCAGAATGGTGTATATCTGAACTTGTAGTGACTGATTGTGACACAGTCCAAAGCACTAGCTTCATTTGTGGTATAGCCATGATTGTGCACAACATTTTTGTCTCAAGGAACACCGGTACAAAAGACAGAGAAAGAAATAACTGTCATGGAAATTGGACAGACACGTGTAGTGGGTTAAGTAGAGTGCTAATAAAAACAAGTTTTCCTGAGCTGCATTTCCAGTTAGGCCTCAAAATCAGTCCTGTCAAGTGGAAGAAACATCCACTGCATAGTTCTCTGCAGCTTAAGAAAGACATCACAATTGTAAATAATTTTTTCAAAGCAAAGAAGAAAATGTGTATTTTTGCCTGGTGTACTTTCTCAAAATTATTAGGGAGGAAATGAAAATATATTTCACAATGATACACAGTACAGATGTTCGATCCACTTTATTTAGTTTCACTGAAGTGAAAGGGAACAATGATCTTACAGTGCTAAAACTCAGAAAACCTCTCCAGTTTTAAACAGTCACACTTCTGACATTTTTCTTAACAAAAATTTCTATCTGGTGAGTTTCTATTTATCCAGTAATATCAAATACAAGCTTCTTCAAGGCCCAGAAAAACAACCAGGCTAGCAATTGCATCACTTTTAGACCAAATTTTGCAAATTAACTGTGACTCCAGAGCTGTGCACAGGACAAAGCAGTATCAGCCTACAATATTTGTAATTGGCAATTTGGCAGAGCTTAACACAAAATTATGAGCATCTCCCTATTAGCTAGAAACCAGTGTATTTTTAGCTTAGTTTTACTTTCAGAAGTTTCCCAGAAAAATTCTCAAGTACAGAATTACACCTACAGTTGTTTTAACACATTGAGTTTTATTATTTGAGATCATTTTATGTGACATTTTTGTAATCTCTTACCCAGAGCATCCTCTTCACCATCATCTAAGTCAGTAGTTGCATGCCCAGTAATACAGATGAACAGCAAGATAAAGGTTAAAGGCAAGAAACATCCCTTCTTTCCTCCTTTCATCTTTCCTGTATAACATATAAACAACAATATACACTTCAGTTAAATTCCTTGAGCACTCTGCAAACTCATTAGCAGGGTGGTGTGTAGCCATATTGGTAGATGTACAAACTGGGAGCTTTGGAAATAATGTGACTTATCTTAGTAAAATGTTATATTGTAAGGACAAACGTTTCAAAATAATGCAATGTAAGATTGGAACACAAATCCAAAATAAACCAAGAAAATATCTTAAAAAGGAGTACTAATGACTGTGTTTCTGTACAAAGTTTCAGCCTTTATAGTTCGCTCTTTATCCAAAGTTTAGAGAAACAGTTACATCAACTTTTTTATTCTCCCCCCAATCCATTTTTTTATATCATAAGCTACAATACATAATTGTCACTGTCTGAATATGAGGATAAATTAGTGCATTTGTACAGACAGCAAAAAAAATCCTTACCAGGGTACAATATTTCTATTCTTCTACTCAACTCCTACATTTCTCTGAAAAGAAAATTAAAAGAAAGGCTTCCTGATGCTTGGATAATTTCCCAAGATTAAAAAACTTAGGCTGTATAACTGCCTATCTGCCTTACTGCGGAGTCAACTGACCAAACACAATCCCCTTTACATTCCTGCAAACTGCCCAAAGGCCACACAGTCCCAGAATGGTGTGTGAGGTATGGGTCCAGGTAGGACAAAGGCAGTAAATGTTTTAGTACTGAAATGCTTATGTCCTTCTGTAATTATTTCTTCTAATTTCTAAAGAAAGAGTGAAATCCAAGATCAAGGTGAACTTGGCACTGCTTTTTCAATTAAAAACCCCAAGCCCTCTAGAAAAGTCCACATTTTCTGCTTTAATGTTCATCTGCCTAGTAACAGAAATTTATAAGCCTCTTATGATATTATTTTATTTTTAATGCAGTCTATTTCTTTCTATTTATAAGGAAAGTGTTATTCAAAGCACTTCATCTATGACATCCGGATCAGTAAAATACTAAATGCACACATTTGTGAAGGAATGTCTGTCATGGGAAAGATAGCAAATGTTTTGAATTTCAATAGTATATATAAAGTGGTCTTGTTATTTAGGCCAAATTCTGAAAATCTCTGGGAGTAAATATAGCCTCTTACTCCAGAAAGGTTCTAATTTAGGACAGCCAGGAATAAATCCAGCATTAATATCAGCTTCTCTCTACATCAAAGTGTCATAAATTCCATAACTTTCATGAATTCCTAAGTACTAGCACTCTACTACTCCAAAAGTACCCTTTGAATGAGATATTTTTATATCTGTAAAAGACAACACCTAAGTTATTTGACAAAGGAAACCAAAGGTCTATGAGCAATAATAGGCATCAATTTATTTACTGTTTTAATTAAATGCTTCTATATGTGATTACCACCATTATTCCCTCAAGCTGAAATGTAGGTAGACAAAGCAGACCACAAGCAAAGATTTTCCCAGTAATAGATCCTTATTACCTGGTCTTATAACTAGGCCTTTTATCCTGTCACCTAAACACACAAATACAAAAAAGCTCTAAAGATTTATTTTTTTTGCTGAAGGCAGACAAGTAAGTATAAAACTCAGTGAGTGTTCTCCACGCAGTCTTCAGAACGTTAATGTCTATATTTATCTTTGTTTTTTTTTTTTTTTTTTTACTTAGCAGTCTTTTTAACACCAATTTCTACAGTTACCAGAATGTTTAGAAGCAAAGAATCCTTCAGCATGTATTTATCTCTAACTAGTTAACTGAAACAAACCCAAAATAAAAGCTAGCGTTTCCGGTAGTAGCCAAAACCACACAGCTTTAGAAAATGGCATAAAGTGACATTGTAATGACTTTGAAAGTGACTCATTCACACTGACAGCACAGGAAATGGAAGCACACACACAGACACACACACACGAAAAGGCAAGGGTATAAGTAAATAGGGGAATGAATAATGAATAGCAGGAGATAGGGCATGTGAAGTCAAAGATGGAATTTAGCATCACTAAAAATTAATATAAAAAGCTCTAATTAGACAGGATTATAGCACCTCTGATATAAAAGTAGACCTTTTTAAGTTCACTATACTTCAGAGGCATTAAACTTGTGTTATGATATCTTCTACTATCTACATACTAGGACTTGCATGGCATTGTCCCTCAGCTGGCACAGTGAATTCAAACAATAAAGAAACAAGCAAATTACTTAGATGTGGCAACTGCATCTATCCAACATACCACATCCCAATCTGAGGAAACTCTCTACTCCACATATTCATCCTCTTTTCAATGTAATGTAGCTTTCAAAAGGGAAAGGAAATGCTCCTACCAACATATTTTCAAATGTGGACTAAACAGAGTTTACATACTCATAAAATGTAATTTTATGTTTCGTAGATCTTAAACAAAATACCAAACCCACCACACAGAAACCTATACTTGGACAGAAACTACCTGTTTGTAGCAAAAATATAGGTCATATGATCCTATTTTCAACCAGGGAATGCCTTCAGCATCCTAATAGTAGCTACTCTCAGAGCATAAAAGCCACTAGCAAAACAGACATGCAACATTGTTAGGGTTTCAGGAACACAGCACAACAGTCCCAGCAACAGCATTATAAACACTGTAACCTGTTCTTTTCCTAGCAGTTTGGACTGGAAACGTTTAGTGTATGCTTTCAAATCTCAGCTGTGCATATTGATAAAGTCATGTATTTAGATTATATTATCACAACCTTTTCTGATGAAGAGAGTCATTTCAGCACTGTGTATTTGTTATCAACCCAGTTGTGCATAACTTCACATTGCACACACTACAGAAACACAGCTACTCAATTTCACTAAAGCCAAGCTGTCAGTTAAATGAAAGTGTAACAGGCAGGCACAGGAGGAAACTACATGCCACACTGATACTCTTGTGACTGATTTTGAACTACTTACCTACTAACCTTTTGTAACCTCATCACCCCATTTTGCAGACATACCAAAGACCAAAATACAAATTTCCTTGCTTTGCCAGGAAAATTTAGCTCACCCTATCTCCCCAGCTGGAGACACCACATAAAATATCACTGAAATGGATGTACAAGCTTTGGCTCATCCACCACATGGGTTAGAAGTGCTGTAAACTGCCATCAGTGGCAACACCACCGGATTAAGACTGCCTCAGATTACCACCACACAAACGCTTAAAACTAATATAAAATAACACTGCCATAGAAGAGAGTCATATTCCCTTCATGTCCTACTATAGTATAGAGAGTGCTGCTTATTCTGATGGCAGGGCCAGCATCTGTGGACATAGGACATTCACCAGACAAGCTACAGAGCACAAAGGACTTGAGCCTTATCTTTCCACATGACTTTTTCTCTGACCGATGAAAGTATGTATCATTCTGCAGAACCACATTATATTAGAAACTGTGTGAATATAGAGGAAAAATATTGCTTCTCAAAGCAGAGGATGTCTACAGAAAATGCTAGCACACTCCTGCAGGCCTTTCTGTCAAGTTCATAAAAATTTTATCAGCTAAGCATTTCCTTCACATGCTACTTGTATTTCTAATTTACTTGCTGCAGTTGCTACTTTGAATACAAGTGTTTTAAAATCAGCTCTTTTGGAATGCTTTACTGTCTGGAAGAAGGCTGGACTTTCTTGAGTCCAGGTTACATCCTAGATCAACATGTTCAAACGCCTAGTTTTCTTTATAACTGAACAGAAAATCAAATAACCGGCTAACTTCAGAGGTATTTTCGCTTTTGAATGGCACACATCATGGAAGATGACAGCAATAGTAAAGAAGGAAAATTAACAGCTGTATTAACAGCAACAGGAAACAACTAAAAAAGTCAAACAAAGGAGTTATGAAAGAAAATTAAAAATAAGTCTATTTTGCTGTGAAATAACTATGAGAAGAAAGGAATTATACAATTCCCCATATGGTTTTGCTTAATTCTGTCCCCAGAGGGATCCTTTCCCTACTGAAAAGTAAAAGCATTCTCTCAGGAGAAACATGCAGAATAAAACAACTTGTCCCTGTTTTTTAAGACTGTTCTCCCTGGTTTCAGTGAGAGGAAGAACTTTAGATTGAAGACACCATCTTCAATTCTTCCCAAAACACCTATCTAGTTACAGTTTCTTTAGGAATTGCCAGCTTCTCCTAGTTCTTAGAGAGAAAATACAACTGTTCAGAATGTAGTCCAAGTAAAGAGAGATAGTAAGTACTGGAATGAGACAGATGTTAAATAGTTCGCTCCAAAATTGAGAGATATGAATCACACAATTCTTGAGGCTCTTAAGATCTACTGATGTTAAGTTTTTTTATTTTAAAATCTCTTGTTCCTGTATACATGCTCCCTCTGGCAGATGGTCTCAGAATGTACTGAACACACACCAACAAATCATGATAGCTACAAAGCACTTCAAGCAGCTACTACTTTATTTTAGAATGTAGAAGGGTCAGAATCTCCTTTTTTAAAGTAAACATAGGTCCTAAAGTAGCTTCCCAGAACCATGAAAGACAGTGTCAATGTCTCTCTCTTTTTTTTTTTTTTTTTTTTTCAGAGGAGATTTAATTTTCATGTGCTACTATCTGCTCCTGTTTATGCACTTAACTTGGAAGGGTTATTGAAGAAACATAAACATTCCTTGAAGCTAGATCTGGAATCCAGTAATGCTCCTTCTCTAACTGTGGGCTTGATCTAGCTAGAGATAAGATTTCAAATTCACTAAAGGACCTGGACATGTTCTTTGAAAGCCTGTTAGGAAACTCGTTCTTTTACACTTTTGCTTTGTTTCCTAGACACACTGTATCTTTATGTAGACTTTATATAGACTTTTTCCCCCACCTTTTTAAAATTTTCCCCCACAGGAACTTTGCCTCCTTTTTGCCTGTATCATTGCCTTTAAGATCTGACACTAAACCCTTAAACAGTTATCCATGATAAGTTTTTACCATTAGATTTTCAAAATTAAGATTAAAGATATATACATTCAATACCATTCATTGTTCTATCTGTCCTGAGTCAAGAAAATCATGAACCTTTACCTTATAATTATTCTGCATTTAGAATATTAGCTAGTTGAGTTATACTCAAGTTGTCATCAGAAATATTAATAAAGGCAGGCACTACACTAAAAGGTTAGATGCACTTTTTAAAGGTTGTATGACTACACTGGACAGCTGAAATGCACAATGCAACCATAAACAGAAAGATTATTGAAAGGCAATTTAAAACACTGCGAGATTCTCCAAAATTTCAGATAAATAGATTTATCAAGCAAGTGCTTGCATGACTACTTTTTAATGAACCTTTTCACGAGACATACCTTGAAGGAGAAAAGGCCAGAGCAGAGAGTGTTTTAATCATCTTTACCTCCTCTATATTGCTCTGTGTGCTTTATGCAAAGTAAATTTTATTATAATTTTCAAATGCATCTTAAACAATAACCCAGTTAATTTACTGTGGATACAGATCTTTGGTGACTTCATAGACAATCACCAACTCTTTCCTATTAGAATTAAAGAATGAGCAAAAGAGTACAAAGAGAAAAGGCTGACAATTTTTCCCAAGTAGGTGCCTAGCAATCCTTAGAGCATGCCTTTGCAGTTCATATCTATACTGACAGCTGGACTTCCCGTCTTTGCATTTACCCATAAGACATTCAGGAAGGAAGGTTTATATCTTTACATGTTTTCCATGAAGTACTTTGATGAGTAATTCCTAGAGTACTGAGTCACATTGACCTTTCACATACTCCCCCATCCAAATTGTTATTTTTCTCCATACTCCCTTTTCCCATTGTTACATGTCTTTTCCTCATTTAAATTGTATTTAGATTTTCATTTTAAAAAATGTTTTTTTCAATTTTAGCTAACTTCCTTTTTAAAATATAGGCTAGTATAACTGCTTTTCACTACAGAGTTATTGAAAATTAAGTTTACATCAATTCTTCCAATTAAGACAGTAAAATATTTCAAAAATCTCTAATAACGTTCAGGGACTTTGGGGGTGACCAGCAGTGTTTGTGTGTTGTCACCACTGTCAGACCCATTCACTGCCCTCCTCATCATTCAAGTGTCTTTAGTTACTTGAGAATTTCAATATTGAAAATATTGAAAGTGGTTCATAGTAGCATCAATGTAACATTTCCCTAAAACATCCTTTTCCTACTCAAAATACTGTTACAAATGTTATATGTCTTAGAAGGATTTGAAATAGCCTGGCAGACCACTGTTTGAACTAAGCATTCCTTTAAGTTACTGTAATGGAGACATTGCTTCAAAAACCAAGAGACCCTCTTATTTTCTTTTCTTTCTCTCCCTGCCCCCTTCCCTCCCCCCGCCTTCCAGCTTCAGCTGTTGATCAAAATTAGTACAGTAACCTTTAGGAAGTCTGTCTGAAAGAACTGCCTTGCAGCTCAAAAAACCTCAGTCTGACATTCTGACAACCAAGGATTAGTTGTATTAGTAAATATAAAAGTATATTCATTGCCTTAACTTTTTCAAATTTTTAGAGAAAAAGTCTCCCTTTTCACAGCACTCATTGCTGGACTTTGAATCTAAACATCTGACCACTGCATCTACCACATTCTAAAGTTCACACTCCTGCCAGATACAGAAAAATAAAGATCTCTCGTGTAAAACAAACTGTTACAAAGTACTCACCAAACAGCTACTAACACTTGAAGAAAGAAAGAATTCCTGAATCAGTGCTGAATATGATCCTTCCCTGTTAATGCAAGTTGAAGGGGTGTGGTGTAAAGCTACAAAGGCAGGATTGCAACCTGATCTGTCTAACTCAGGCTCCTGCCTGCGGCTTAATCAGCTACTTCTTGTTCTTGCATTTTGTAGAGCACATGGGTTTACTCTGGGTAGAAGTCAGAGGTCTGCAGCAGTGGCAGGGACACTTCCTGTTTAAAGTTTTTAGATCCGCCAGCAATTTCGAACTGTTTTCTAAACACCACTAGCTGAAATGAAACACACTGCCCAATATTCTATTCACTGTCTCTTGGCAGGTTTTGATATGGCTCACGAGGATGCTATATTCACTGCCTATTTAAGAGAGGTATGTTGTCATTTACTGTTGCTTTTTGTGTGTCTGTTTTTAAATAAAGCCATGCTCTTCACTCTAGATCGGGCTGCATTCATCACAATGCCGGGAGCTGTACTACAAGGGCTATTCCACCTTCAGCTAGAATATAATGTCTATGTAAAAATCACACCTGTGTGTGCCAAAACTGAAGTTAAACATCACTAAGAGTACCATGGCTTAAGGCAGGGTATCTAGTTGTAAGATTGAGACCTTGTAAGTTTTTGATATAGAGATAGACCACCCGAATCCTAGTCCTGGACACAAAGAATGAGAACTCCGCTGATAATGAATTAAACGTGCAGTTACTAATTACAAACTCCTAGCTCAGATAAAGCAAGGAGCAACCCAGCTTAGGTCAGTTGAATGGAAATGGTCAGTCTGTCATTTATGTGACACCAAGTCACTGAAAAACTTTTTGGGTCCCATGTGTTAATAATTTGAATCTGGCAGTGCTATACATAAATCTCTCTCAGATTTTTTCATTTAATGACATAATGATGTAAAGAAATCTCAGTTTGTACATTTATAATAGAAACAAAACCAACTAGATTTAAAAAAAAAAATTCCTCATATTTCCTCATTTAGCTTTTCTTAAAATGCATCTATATGGATGAACAGAGAGACTTTCAAATTTACTCCATTCTACAAGGCATTTACTGAGGACATTATTTTCAGTCATACTAGTCAAAATGTCAAGAGGGGTTTTTTTTTTGTTTTAATGAAAAATAAATATATTTTTTAAAATGTACATTCAAAACAGAGTTTTCAAAGTTTCTTCCAAGATGTGTTAGCATCATTCTTTCTTTTCCCACAAAATCTCACTCAAGTCACTCAGGTTTTTGGGGTTTTTTTGTTCCTTTTTAGGAATAGCTTTTGAGATCAAGATGAAACCTGTGAGTTCTACAGCTAGTAATTGAAAAGCACTTTTCGAAGGTCTTGTGGGAGTGTAGAAATCTCTCAAAAAGTAAAACTTGCAAATTACATAACTCACCAGCCTAGATTCTTGAGAGATTACTTAACTGTGGCTGCTTTTATTAAGTCTTGGTGCTGAAGAACCTTACTCAGGGAATTTCTATCCTTTGAGCATGTGACTTTATCATTACATTGTCTCTTCATGCTTATTTACAGCATGAAACAACTGCCAATACAAAGATTGGTAGGTTGTCATTGCACATGACTGCTGAGGTGAACCCGCAGAGTCAAACTCTGGACAGTTATGCAACAGTAGAAACTGTATATGTTACTGAACATGTGAGAAAAGACCATTCACAGTACATACCATCATTAGGCTAGCTACCAAATTCTGCTTGCTTTTTACAGATAATGCTGGCATACAGTAAGGCCAGTACAAGCCTGGTATTCCAGTCTCCTTTACAAGGTACTTTTTGCTGGCCGGTTTTGAAATCACTTGTTGTTGACAGTCAAAGAAAAGTCCAGAGAGCATTTATATGATTATTCTCCTAGAGCCAGGAAAGCTTTATCACAAGCCCAGTACATCACAGGTTGGAGAAGGGCAGCGAAGGCCCAACAAGAACATCTGAAGGAGAGTAGAGAAGACCTGTGCTAACTGAATGCATTCTTGATTATTCCATAAAGAAGTTCGGCGTGAGCCCAGTTTACGCTGCATTTCAATAAAAAAAAAAAATGACTTATAGCTCTGTTATTTGTGAGCTTTATATGTCACTATGTATCAGTAAACAGAGATATGCAAAAGTACAGCTAAACTAAATCAGAGATACCGTAAAAAAAATTTTGTACAAATTCTTGGAATAGTCAACGGTAGCTTGGGGCTGGAGAATTCCAAACTGAGATGATTAGATTTTAGCCTTCTGGCAGGACATAGAATTGCTATAAAAAAAAAAAAAAAAAAGTGGGAGAAGCTTTACATGAGAGGTCAGCATCATTTCAAACCTGATAATCGAACAGACAGTGCTTGAAAAGGCACACTGGCTACCATCAGAAAAATCCTTCAACTCCAGGTCCTCAATTGGCAACTCTCACTACAGACCTCTTTCTGGTGACAGCTCCATTGTTTCCAACAGCAAAACCAGAAGAATATGTGCTATTCCAGAACAACCCCCCTAAACGCTGAGCTCTGTCTTGAGTACTAGTCTGCAGAAGGTAGGAAAGGATGACAATCCTAATGGCAGAAGTCTCAGGATTTGAAAAATGCTTACAACCCACAGGTTGTAACTGACTCTTTATTAAGGCACACCGGTGACCTGAGGTCAGATATTCCATCCTTCTCTCTCCATAATCTGCCATGGTATCAGCCTACCTTTCCTCCACAGTGTGGCAAGATATCACTGCTTTTACACCACTGTTAGTGCCAGCAGGACATCTGGACAATGGAAGATGAGGGCTAATAACTAACCTTATAGCTTCAGAGGACTGGGGCAGCATCATTTTTTCCTGGAATGTCTGTCATCAGTTTGGCTTGGGGGTCATCCTGAGACTGAAATGGTAAGAGGGAAAGACAATGGAATTTTCCTATACCGTGCGTCTTTATTTGTACAAAGTGGATAGGCTTAAGCAGACTATACTATATTTAACTATAGTGCTAAATACAGAAATTACAATGATGTGCAAATGTCCAACCTTGTTATTGCTTTACTGTACCAGAACATAACAGCACAAACTACACGTAAAGTTTTGTGTGTGCTTATATAATACATGTATTACTTTTTTGAGTTCTGTTAGCCCTGAAGGAAGGTTAACTATGTAACAGTTTGAAAAAAACAAAAGCATTTGCTTACACAAGCTCTACTTCAGGTCATAAAGCAAATACCTCTCAGTAAGGATGTGACATTACTTGGTCTTTAATAACATAGATGTTTGCAATGCTCAGTTGCCCTCTAGTGACGGCACTTCATTTTTCCACTGCTTAGTGCCTGAAAAATTTTCAGAGGCAAAAACTTCCTATCTCCTGCCTACATTATAACTAAATACTTGGTACTTGAATTGCAAACTGCAAAAGTGCAGACATTATTCTCTTCAGAATGCAAGGTTGTTGCTTTTGCAGAATTTTGAAAGCACTGAAAGTTGCTGCTTCCCATATGCAATGGCACATCACAGGAAACAGGAGGGGACAGTCAGCTACCTATCACAGACTCCACATTTGCACTATTAGTAGTCAGTTTCATAGTTAAGTGTCACGTTATCTTCAAATTATCTAATCCTTTTGAGAACACAGAAGTATGTCTGTTTTTGCAGCTGAGATCATTTACATGTTGATGACATACAGCTTCAAAACCCCAGCCAGGTTCTAAAAGAGTTACTTTAAAATATGAACTTAAGTTCTTCTTATTAAGAGTCCCACAAATGGCTCTATTACTCTTTTATAATCTATCTGTTGTATTATTTTTATTGTGGTCTTCATAATATTTAAAACCCACCTAAAAATACATGACAGGAAGTGAAAATGTTCTTCTCCTGTGTAAAGAAGATCAGAACCCAGCAGCTGGCCCTTGAAAACCTTTCTATAACACACTCTTCTCCCCTTTATTGTTCTTTCTTGTGACTTCCTGTTCTTACATAAAACCTATGGCTATATCTCAAGTGTTTTCTCAAGACTAAATTAGAATGAACAGGGAGGGTGACTGCTGTTGCTGACAGCAGAATATTGAGATAGTAAAATGAAGTAACTAAAACACAGGCTTTGTTCCTGTCCTCACTTCAAAGGGTAGAAAGCATAGTACTACTGAAGGTGATTAATGGAAATAGAGGAACAATTTTAACAGGGTGACAATTTTCAAAGTTTGTCAGGCTTCACACCCAAATTCATTTTATCACAGATGATTTGGGGTTTTCTGCTTTGAAAGTCAGACATTTACCAAGGCTAACTGGTGTTAATTGGATAAGTGGAATATATATATGTATATATATTATTTTTAAATGGGTAACAAGAGACAGGAAGCAGTGATGGATGGATGAGAGTGAACTGATTGTCAGATAAATTTCTTACTGGTTGAAAAGTTTCCCCTTGTGTGTTTAGTGAACTGGGTCTGCTTCTGGAGCACACTTCCGATGGATGCAGCATGTGTCCCATTGCTTTGAGCTGAAACATGAATCATGGTAAATTTACTTCCACAGTACTCTATAACACGTATATTCCTTTTAATCAGGTTTTTTTTTTTCAATTTTCCCATTCTTTCAGTCCATCCCACTTGAAAAACAAATTGAGAGTAAGCCTGATGTTACATTCCACTTCCCAGTAATTTGAGGCAGAGGCCTAGAACAAATATCACATCTAGAGCAAGTGAACACATGATGATATCTATTTGATGAACTTGTAAGCTTGTTCTTAAAACTGTGCTTTTAGTATTTAATAAGTTTTTCTGTGCATTTCCTTTTGCTTATGAGCTTGCATCACTCATAGGCTTGTTTCTCCATTCAATCATCAATTTCTTAACAGTGAAACAAGTGAGCAACTTGGAGCATGCTTTGAAGTTGAAATCCTAAAGAATTAGTTCCTATTACTACCTCTTTGAAAAGCCCAGAGCTTTCAAAAGCTACTTCTATATTGTGATCACAATAATCAGAAAGTACAGAACATAATCATGTAATATTTTGAATAATATAGAGATTTCAAGACTCATTTCCAATCAAAAACCTTTTGGACAACTGAGGAATTAGGGATCAGGTCAGTACCAAACATCACTCCTTTTTAGCTCCAGAAGTTATTTGAGGTTTGAATTTCATCACAAGACTCACAATTATTTTAAGCAGAGTAAGGGGCTTCTCACACAAAAAGGCAGTAAGCATTTTTTTTCCTTATTTCTTTTTGGTCTTTTTTTATTGCATTAATTTGATAAAAATCAAAAAAACTTTCCATCATACAGCTATATTTAGATCTGAGGTAGATCACATCTGAAGCAAAATATAATAGAAGTACTACCTACTGAATTCTGTTATTATTGTTAAATAATAAAAAAGGATGTTAAATGCTGCATAATCTTGTTAAACAAATTGCCTTACTGGACAAAGCACTTATTTCAAAATAAATTATTCCCCACTTGGCTCAGCAAATATGTAATTATAAACCAGATACAGGTTAATTCGGAATTTATATAATTTTTCTAGATGAGCTATTTATCATGTTTTGCATTCTCACGCAGTGTCTTTATCCTCTCAAAGAGTAAAAAAGCCTCCCTTACCATTCATGTCCTTAAAGCATTGATTCCAAATGTAGATCAAGTCTTAGAACTAACTGACTTAGTCACTGGATGTCACTGTTGCACCACTAAGCTTAGGCATTTTATCTGGAAACAGGAGGCAAGTATACTAGTATGCATTTTATTCCTTCATTATTATTAAAGCACAGCATTCCTGAACAGCTTGAAGTCACTGAGTTTTATTTTAAGTTGAGTACTTAAAAGTGTTCAGGCTGGACAATAATTTATGGTTTCAGGGGACACTTTTCTACTAGTGGCTTTTCATAAAATTTTTAAAACTCCATTTCTCTTTTAATTGAAAAATGTGCCTTGTCTTAGTTATTTTGTTTCTGCTGCTCTGAGTCAGTTTTATTACTGAATATTTTTTATATATACACTACACAATTCTGGTACTTAGATGCACATGCATATACCTACAGACACTAGTATGAGAATTATATACATGTTTATGTATATCTATGCACATACAGCTTGGACATAAGGTTTCTAAAAAAGTTCCAAATAATCTTGGTATAAGCAATAAATTTTAAAGGATCAATTGCTGCAAAAATAAAACACCTACCCTTTGCCTTAACAAGCCGGAGGGAAAGCTAAACCGTAAGCGAAATACCAATCTACATGTTGATTGTTTTGAAAATTGAGTAATTTAAGTATTGTGCCTAAATAGCTTACAGAGACTCAGAGTCTTATTCCTAACAAGGGTTTTTCCAAATCCCTCTGAAATATCAGCACCAAGTTATCGACTATAAATGCTAACACTATTCTTTAACTGTTTCGATCTCTCATTTAAATGAAATGAAGTCAAACTAGATGGACCCTTGTTTTAGATAGTCAAGCAGAGTTCCTCTTGATTGAGCTTTTGACTAATTCCTCAGAAAATTGTGAGTATGCCAGGAGTTCCTTCATTGTGACAAGCAATGAGCAGAAGTTATTTTCTCTACAGTGAATTTGATTGGGAGATGCTCCTACAAATAGCCCAGGTCAATTTCTGTGCCTGTTTATAAAATGGTACAGTTGGAAAAGAAATAAATAAGGTACAGGAGATGCTCAAACCATGACATAAGGAACAGCAACATGAGTTTCACAATATGTTTTCAGAAAAATATTTTGAGGGTACGAGTAAATGAAGGAGATGGCAATTGAGGACACCTCTATCAGCTGCCAGTTCTGAGAAGTCGAAACAGCGTGAAGCATTTACCAGCAGACATGCCAAACCTGTATCTAACTCTTGAGCCCCTGCTGCAGCAGTGCCAGACCTGCTTCCTTCTGTTCACCCTTCCTCAACACTGCACCGACACTCTTTCCAAGAGTAGCTCTCATCATACTTGTCCTGATTGTAATTTCTGTTCTATCACCTGCTGACTCCCAACGTCTAAACCAGACGTAGAAGCACAACCCAACCACATAAGCAAGACACCTGTTTCCCAGTCCTACTTAGCTGCTAAAAAAGAAAGAAAGCAAAGCATTACAACAAACTACTTTGATGAAGACCTGCACTCCCTGGGGCTGGCTGCTTCCTCACCAACTCACTGGCTTGCACTCTGCCAGGTGATGAAAGAGGCTTCTCTGGGAGATACCGAGAGCGCAAATGTTTGGCTGTCTTCAGCTGCTATCTGGTATCTAAGATGACATCTCTAAGCTCAACAAGCTCTTTAAGTGTTCTCCTGAGAAGTCATTAGACAACTACAACCAGCCAATTGTTCCTGTGTGACAGTGCAGGACACATGCTTACCACAGAATGAAGGACTCTGTGTTCGTAACTCCTAGAAGGCACAGAACAATTATCTGCCCTTTGCCATGTTCCTGGTCAGCAAGAAGTTGGGGACAATTCAGGTTTCTTTCCCAGACAACAGAACACAAATCCACCTTCAGAAAACTCATGCTGCCTTCCAGCATTATTACATTTTTTTTCTAGTAACAGAGAATAAGTAATAAATAATGTTCAGAGTAGATGCAGGTAGGAAGTCTAAATTTCAGTCTGTACTTCCAGAAGGAGGTAAGTACTGGTTTTGAATTGCAAAACCCAAAGCATGTTGGAAGTCCTCTATCATACCATTTCAAAACTAATCACTCAAAAGAAAGCTATCCTGAACATGGAGTATTTTGTACGCTGTAATACTGAAGCTCATGATGCTACACTAACAAATTTCATGTCACACGTTCTGTGAGACTACTCCAGGTGGGAAAGCCCAACCTTATATGACAACTATATATCAAAGTTATTTACTGGGTAATATAATTTGTTCCTTTTTTTAGTAGCAGAATGACTTCAACTCACATGCAGGATTCAAAACATCTCTTATGTGCAAGTTTTGTGGCACACACACAAAGCATCAAAAAACCAAACCAGATCCTTTGCAAGATTGCCTGTCTCAGGAGACAGGAAATGGAACATAATGCCTTTCAGAAGAGTTTTCCATTTGGGCTTGATTTTTTCACAATGAAGAGTAAACATCTGGGATGCTGACCAGCCAAAATCACTTAAGTGTGTGTCTAACTCTAAACACATAAGTAATAACACTGGAATAAGGAAGTATTTTTAAAAGCAGAAAAACACATAACAGGTTGCTACATAGAATTGTACTTATTGTTACACACTTTTCTCATCTAGCAAGTTCAGACATGTTGGTCTGGTTAGTAACTGGATGAATGAATCAACTAAAACCATATCCATAATAATTATTTAATAGAAATTCATTAAATTAACAATGGCTTATGTGAAAGATTTACTAGTAGTTTTACCAGTAGTAGTAGTAGTTTTACTTAGACAGGAAACTGAGAGTGTAGTCTATGGAAGACTAACAGCAATGTAATGATCCTGTTTCACTCATGAGAAAAAACAGTATTTATAGGTATTTCACGGGGACCACGTACATCCTACAGCATACTTTAATTCTTTGGAATACTTACAAGAAGTTGTATTTACAAAGTAGGGAAAATTCTGTGGCTTCTATGAAAAAGTCTGAATTACGGATTTCTATAAAAACCTAATTTGCCAAGTGGCAATTTTTTAAATGGCAAGTATCATCCTCTGCCATATCCTATTCATATAAACATTTTTTTCTGTTTATCAAAGACAATTTAAAAAAAATAAAATAAATCAAACACCACCAGCACACTTTTGGTTCCACCTCTGTACTAAACTTAAAAGATGTAGTTTTTTTTTACAGATGAGATTCCTTCTGATGCTCATTTAGTAATGTTTTAATTATTCATCTTTTTCATTAAAAATCATGGTGATCTTAGATCAAGTGTTGAAGTCTCCCTCCATCTTCCCTGAATTAGCCCATTAAAAAAAAAAAAAAATATGGAAAAGAAGGATTTTTCATAAAGCTCACGTGCTGTTTGTAAAAGATTAAGAATTACTTTATATTTTCCTTTGATCCTCTGCAATCTCTTTCCAGCACCATACAAAGCTCTCTAGATTCTGGCAGAAACCTGACAGATTATTCAATTTCTTTACAGTATGTGGGACAGCAGGGGTGATATTTTTTTGTTCCTTACACTACACAGTAGCAAAACCTGTCCAGAGACAAAACACTGTAATACACACACCCTGTTCTATTACATCGCACAATTATTCTAATATGAGCACATAAATTTATTTCACAGAATAGTGCTCATACAAACAAGTTGTAATTGCTTACACCCATGTTTCAAGGAAGCTCTTAATACAAACTACTTGCAATAATTCTAACTGTAACAGTTTCCTCTCAATAACTAAATGTAAACTGAATGAAGATTCCTTAGAGTCACCCGAGTGCTCTGTTGGGTCACATTTAAAGATATTTCAATGTTCCCCCCAACAGACACTTTTTTTCCTCCAATATTTCTTAAATTTTGTTGCTTGTTGGAGAAATAGCTGATACTTAGATACAAAACACCTGTTTATGGTGGCTTTTCATTTTATCTAAAAATTCATATGAAAACTAATATTTTCTTCAAATATTTTGTAATCATATAAATTAATAACAACCTAAAACATCCTATAGAAAAAGTCTACAATTATTTAATAAGCCACTTGAAAGCTGTAAAAGAAAGTATGTTACTATCACACCAATAGAAAAATTTCCAATTCCAGATCTTTTTGTTGGAAAACCAGGTTGTTATTATATCCTTCCATCCTTCCACCCTGAAAATCTGGACTGCATTAACATGCATAGATTTCAGCCATGAATGAATATTAACACAAGAGATGTATATTTAGAGATATAGATTCTGAATACCAACTTCCTGTAAGAGGGCTTGATTCAATTTGTTATTTCTTCCAGTTTGGTTTTACAAAAGGTAGTGGTAAGATCTTGCCCACTGTGCAGATCGTTCTACACTAACTGGCCAGTCTGTGAGATAGTTCAAGTATCTCACATTAATCTTTCTTAGCCAGCATCTGCACCACAAACAGACTCATTTTGGTAACATTAAACTCAAGGGGTCACACTGAGCTTGGACAAAAAAATACAGCAGTCAACAATTACATGTTTCATATCATGATCCTCTTCATATACATAAATGTTTGCATATATGTACGGCTGGATTAACATTAATTCAAAAAGAAAAGGGCACATCAGACAAAATGTGAATTCTTTCAAGTCTCATCAACTTTTGTGGACTATTTTTTTAATGCCCATTTCTGTACATGCAGTTCTGTGCTTCTGGGTTCTTTGTACAAACTCAAGTGCTAGGTAAATACTGGGAAAAGCATTGTTCCAAGACATTGAACATAATGAAAAATTCAACACACTCTCCACTGGGAGAGTGTGGAGATTGCAGTATTCTGTACTTAGAAAAAGATGTCATAGGTCTGTAGCATATGAAGCATTGCAAGAATTGGGCTATATTATACCGTGTATTTCCTGCTTGCTCAGGACAGAACTTCAGGTTTTGAGGGTCAATCACACTCAGAAACTCTTTAGGTTAATTTTTCAGACTAAATTGGCATAAATATTTCAGTTCTGTCTCAAAGAAATAACTTCTCTCCTTTTGTGCTCAGCAGAAGGGAGATCACCTAAGAACAGAAATCTCATAACTGTGCTGCTCTACT
Organism: Porphyrio hochstetteri; assembly: GCA_020800305.1. Lineage (NCBI taxonomy): Eukaryota > Metazoa > Chordata > Aves > Gruiformes > Rallidae > Porphyrio > Porphyrio hochstetteri. The sequence continues at coordinate 2,005,839 of CM036910.1, read as the reverse complement.
ATATTTCATGTATCAGTTCCACAAAGTATGACTGATAATCTGATGAGAAGTGTGGCAAAGGGCAAGCTTCTGTCTTATATTTGTTTCATCACTGCTGAACTGACAAAAATAGTTAGAAGTATGGGTGGTTTGTAAATGAAAGGGACTTGAACAGGTTACAGACCCAGAATAGGATTAGAATTGCTCATACGCTGGAAAGCAAGAAGAAAAAAAGGTTTTGCAGGACATGGTCCAGAGACATAAAATTATGTGTAGGCAGGCAAAAGCTTTTTAAAATTCAAGTTTTTTCATCATTTCTGTTACTGTGGTACATGGAATGGGGTATGAGGTCAAATTTAACAAGAAAGCAAATTGGACTGTGCTTCAGAGTAATCAGTTGTTCATAAAAGAAATACTTTGCAACATATGGACAAGAAGATATAATTTAATCACTTTCAGCATTGGCATCTTTTGCTTTATGATTTTGTATCTTCCACAGACTATTAGTTCAACCAGTGCTATTGATAAGGATGGATTTTGGTTTTTTAGGTTATTTCAAAATTTTGCCCCTTGTCCTATCACTACATGCCCTTGTAAACAATCCCTCAGCTGTACTTTTTGGATACAATTTGTAAGCAGGTGGACAGGCCAGCTGGAAAGCAGAAGGGAAAGAAAAATAACCCAGAAAGAATTTACAATTGCCCAAAGCAAGAGACACATTTATTTAAAGATGAATCCCTAGGGAGGTTTTGTAAGTATTTTTGGAAATAAAAATATTCATGCTAAATTAGGTCCCCTCTCAATAAACAACTTTTTTTTTTCCTGAAACTGAATTGTTTTTGCTAAACATGGTTGATTCACATTAACAACAGAAGGTACTTTGATTTTTACAGAAAATATTCACTTTTCTTTTCAAAAACTCAATCTCAACCATCAATTCTTTGCTCACAATAGACAGCAGAAAAATGATTAAACCAAATATCCATGTGAATAATGGCTACCAGTTCTTCCTACTTATGGAATTAAGGGGGCACTGAATAATCAGTTAAGTAATCCATTGAGGACATAAATCTTACCTGGACGTAAAGCATATCAAAGGGTATGTCCTTAAAACACCAAATGTTAAAACAGTTTCTTGGTGATTGATTACTGTTCTTTGGTAAAAAGAATGAAACTTCACAATATTTAATCTGATTACCTGCTAAAGATTTTGAAGACTTGTGGCTTAGGTAGTAGGTTTTCCTACCATTAAAGTAGAAAAATTGTATGTCTTCCTTCCTTGTTGCATACCATTCTATTCTTTGTGTCTCTAAAATCAAAGAAAGTAACGGCAGCTATGTAATAAGAATGGCTGAACAGAGTAGGACGAGCCTGTATCTTCCTCCTAAGCTTGCAGATAGAGTTTTGTGCTAACACCTGCAAGTGTCTCAAAATAACTAATTTACCTTTTAGATCATAACAGACTGGAAAACAGACAATCTGGTCAGTGTAGCTTTATCACTGGGTTAAAAAAACCCCACATGGCTGTACTAGAACATACACATTTAAGGTTAGACAGTATAGTATGTTACTGAATAAAAATAGGATTTGTGAATTCTTTCATCTCTGCCTGATTATATGCTGATTTTACATTTTTGTACTTTGATTTTCAAAAATATCTAAAAAAAACCAAACCCAAGCAAACTGAACTGGGTTTTTGAGTTTACTTTAAAAGGTTGTCCACCTATAAGTGACCCAGCAAATATTTTCTATGTGTATTACTAAGCAATGGCTGTGGGGAAAAAAAAAGTCACTTCACCACCAAGTATATTTTTGTGAAGTATACATAATAGGAAAGAATCACACTAGTACTCTAGCATTACAGTGGCTACTCATCAGAGCATCTTTCTTCCTCCAAAACAAACAGAGTTTAAATGAAGTGGAATGCTGAATATTTATTACCTCACAACATGGAGATACTCCATCATCCATCCTCTGGTAAATCTCTGCAGGTGTGCATCTCTGGTAGATTTTAGACTCCACTGCTCAACCATTAGAGAGTGTGAGATATTCCTGAGTGTTGGGCTGTCCTAGTGCATGGTTGCTATTTTATGTAAATGAACAATTAACATGAGTTTTGTATCATTTGCTGAATACTTTAAAAATTGTCATCTGCATATCCTACACGATCTTGGAATTAAAGACATCAATCAAATTAGAGGTGTTTCAGTAAACAGGACCATATAAAAATCAGTGAGGTATGACTCCTCTGTAGACATAAAAGGTTCCTATGACTCCCAGAATTCAAAGTACACGGAGTCTGTAGCCAGTATTTACAGCACAATCATTTTTTCTGGAATGACACAAATAATATAATCTAGTAGGGAACTGTGTTTTAATTACTGTAACTGGCATAAGCTTTAAGCCTTTAAAAACAAAGCCAAAATAAAACAAAAACCTGATGACTTGCTATCCAAGCAGACCTCAGTAGTCAGTAATTCAGATTTGCTCTACACTCACAGAATAATCTATTTAGAAATGTGGAACATTCAAAAATATATTGACTGCTTTAAAAAGCTTTATAGAGGAACTTTAGTATCTCTTTAGAAATAAAGCAGTTGTGCATTTGGACACTATCCCCAGAAAAATTATATAAAATTCATCTCCCTTACTCCTAAATTTGTCTATGTGCTATTATGAAAGTCTTTTCAACATAGTTAAGGCATTCTACATAGAGCAGTCTCCTGTCTTAACGAATATTGGGGGGGGGGACTGGCTGGAGAGCTGTCAGGCAGAGAAGGACCTGGGGGTGTTGGTTGACTGCAGACTGAATAGGAGTCAGCAGTGTGCCCAGGCGGCCAAGAAGGCCAATGGCATCTTGGCTTGTATCAAAAACAGTGTGGCCAGTAGGTCTGGGGAAGTGATTGTGCCCCTGTACTTGGCATTGGTGAGGTTGCACCTCAAGTACTGGGTCCAGTTCTAGGCTCCTCACCACAAGAAGGACATCAAGGTCCTCGAGCGTGTCCAGAGTAGGGCAGCCAGGCTGGTGAAGGGGCCGGAGGGCAAATCCTATGAGGAGCAGCTGAGGGAGCTGGGGGTGTTGAGCCTGGAGAAGAGGAGGCTGAGGGGAGACCTTATCACCACCTACAACTACCTGAAGGGAGGTTATAGAGAGATAGGTGATGGTCTCTTCAGCCAGGTGACAGGTGATAGGACAAGGGGGAATGGCATGAAGCTGTGCCAGGGCAGGTTTAGATTGGACATTAGAAAAAAATTTTTACTGAAAGAGTTGTCAGGGCCTGGAACAGGCTGCCCAGGGAGGGGGTCGAGTCACCTTCCCTGGATGTGTTCAAAAAAAGGGTAGATGAGGTACTTAAGGATATGATTTAGTTTAGGATGAGAATGGTTGGACTTGATGATCTTAAAGGTCTTTTCCAACCTTGTGATTCTGTGATTCTGTGTAATATTTCTAACTAGATATACTTTATCTTTGGTATCTGCCAGAGAAAACATGCATAGTGTCACGATTGACTGTAAAAATAGCACAAATTACAATTCATGGCTCTTGAAAGTGAACATATAGAACATTCTTCCAACAAAAAGGGCTTTCTGCATGAACTTTTTGCAGGACCATTTTCAATGAGCTTTATGTGTAAGTTTGTACATGAAAACCCAGTATTTAGTGAAGTCATAAAGTTTAAAGGTCATCTTCATTCAGACTGCTGAAAAATCCTTTCCTTAGGACTCTCTTTTCCTATTTTTTCCACTATTAGAGACAGCTGTCACCAAGAGTCGTCCATACAGAATAACACACAACCAAGAAAAGTCTGTTTAGAGAACAGATATTATTTAAGAGTAAGAGAAATTCTGTAAATAGAGGCTCCACATACAAGGCCCTAATTTCTAAAATTTTAAGTACTAAGAAGCAAACCTTTAAAGTAATTTAATGGCAGAAGAGAAATAAAGACAGTTCCACATTTCTGACATAGTGCATATGGAACACATGGAAACCACAGAGAAACTGTGTGAATTTGATTTTAAATTATTTTCCTATCCTGGAACCAATCGCAGAATTAGCTCAAGGAGAAGGCATTCCACCACTGTGAGTATGTTCTAGATCTTTTTTTCTAATTCACAGCTATATTCTATTATCATAAAACTGCTTCACAGAGAAAAAACCAATAATGTATTAGTCTAATGTTAGTAAATTAAGGGTTTTGTCAGCAGCATACATTTAGTCATATTTCTCTTATAAGATGGCATCTGGCTTCTTTAAATCAAAACCAACAGAAAGAAGATTTTAAATGAATTCTGCAGCTAATGGGAGTATAATCCGTTGGTGTTTTGCAGGATTAATCCACGGGTCACTATGCTATTTGCCTGTGGATTTTGTGGCTGACAAAGAGGATTTATTATTCGATTAAAAAGAGAAACATCTTAGCAGAATGACTGGCTAACTGTTGCTGCCCATAATTTTAAATCTAAAGCAGAAGAGGAAAAAAAAATACCTGAAAGAAGGAATCTCTTTTTTTTTTAATTGTTTTATGAGGTGTCCTGTTTATCCATGCATGCTGCAGCATAAAAAGCAAAAAAACACAAACCAACACCCCAACAAATCCTTTGTTTGACACAACCTATTTTCTTAGGATAAGCAACAGGTAAAAAGATTTTACTCTATTTTCTACAGTAAGTCAATGGATGCCTATATTCACACTACTATCGACTCAATTTTGAAAAATAAAATGACATGATAGAGGAATAAGTTTTTCTGATGGCTCAGTCTTCAGCCTACCCACACCCAGCCACTGTAGTTTTTCACTGGCTTTATTTATTCAGGTTTTTAAAGTCCGGATTATAAACATACAAAGTCCATGGTTGGGGATAAGTCAAGTCTCAATCAGTTAAAGACAGACAATTACAGAAAAGGGAATAAATAATGTAATTAAAAAAGAAAAATATTACGAGCAGTGTAACTTAAGAAGCAGCAGATTAAATGTATTATTATTATATTAGAATCCATTTTGATTTATTCATGTTGTTTATTTTCAAAATAAAACCTTGAAGTGCTTCCAGGGATAATGCAAGAGTATTAAGAAGCTATGTATCAGTTCAGAACTTTTGAATACCTAGAATGAATTAAGATTAGCTTCAGCAAGATGCAGTTATTTAAGAAGTTACAGAACAAGGTATACTAGATGGCAACAAAATAACATTTCCATAAGACAAAATAAATTAGAGAAACTTACAAAAGAAACTAACCACTGATACCAGGATAAGTATAAAGTGTAACCATTGAGGAAATAAGAAGTTAACCCTATAATCACTGAGAAAATAAGAAATTAGTCCTTTGGCATTATTTGATGCTGTGAAAGTACAGAATAGTCTTGCTTTGCATGAACAGGATTTGAAAGTAATAATTGCATCACAGGCTTTCAATCAGTATGTAATATGTAAATCCAATGCATTAATACGCAATTTTATTCACAGACAGTGTGATATAAATGGACCTAGTCTTAAGCAAAGCAGGTCAGCTCTGTCACTCTGCAGAGGGTGAGCCCCATGCACTGCTTTTTGCATTCTTAATGAGAAAGACCAATCTGACAGCCAAGGAATTAAGTATCTTCTGTGCCCCACAGCTCTCAAGCTAAGTAAAAAGGAGGCTCAAAACGACACAGTCCTGAACAACTGCAGCAGAGCTTTAGAAAATTTTTATTTCATTGGAATAATACATTGTTCATTTCCACAAAGTCCTACACAGATACACATTCTATTTCAGCAATGCAGAGCAGAGAACACGGCCCACATCCCCTAAATGGTTATTTTTTACAAAGGATGTTGTGAACATGCTCATATTGCTGGCTGGTTACGAACAACCACATTCTTGACACACAACCAAGCTAAAAGGCTATTTTCTTTAACTCTTTGCTGGGTTACTCACACAATTTTAGTAGAGATGATACTGTGAACTTCAATAAACATCACATTTATGAAGCTAAGTCTCATTGGTTATTGCTTGTCACCATTAATGAGTGCAAATTCCTCAGATCAGTGCTGTAGCAGCTTAGCTGGCCAATAATCAACTTATACACTTCTATGATCAGAGTGAAGGACATTTTAATTGCCAGGCATTTAATTATAGATAATGAGTCCCAATGATCATCAAATGAGAAATAAAGAAAAACCATTGCATGCCACAGTCTAAGAAAAGGGAAGATACGAACAAATCCTGCTGACATGGAGTGTTTAAGCTTTCAGATAGGGAGTGTGGTTTCTTAAATATTCCTATGGATCCTAAAAGGCTAAAAGTTGTGATGAGTTCTATAACACAACTACCATTTGCCAAACCTTATTAATGCTGGGATATGAAACCAGGAGCAGTACAGACTACTTCCTGGCCTGACCCTTCACAGAGTCCCCAGTGGGACCTTTCCTACTCCACCCACAGCAACATGTGTTCTTTACCAGGCATTAGAGAGTTTGAGGAAAACTAGTACTTCTGGTTTCATTTAGAGAAGTGTCATAGATTTTTGCTGGTGAATAACCTTATCCTTTTTATTCTTGGTGCTGGAAAGACCATTTAACTCTTCCATTGCCACTGTGTCCTCAGCCAGCATTTCAGCTGTGCCAGGCATTTATATTCATTTGTTTAAAAAAAAGTCACAAGAAGCAGGGGTTGCTAATTCTTCTTTTATTTTTTAATGGCGTAACTTGATAGTTTATATATTTTTATGTTTCTTCCTTTCTCCACTCTTCAATACCTTTCCAAACCTGCCTCTTCCTGACAGATCAAATAGTGACATTTACAGCAGAAACTTTGGTCCAAAGGAAAAATAAAGCACAACACAATAACTGTAGCTCAGAAACTACCTGTAGACACAGATGATATCGCTGTTATATAATGCTGCAGGAACAGCTATCATAACTAAACAAACCTTATTACAAAACATGAAGTTCTGCAGTGAAGTTTCCTCATTTTATCTGGCATCCACCTTGTTCATCATATTAAAAGGGACAATTCCTTCCATAATTCTGACAATTCCTCTTACTACTAGCTACAGCATTTGACTAGGAAGAACACATCCTTTCCTATTTGTTTCCATTAAGGATATAGAGATGGAAAGAGTCTGTTACAGATTATCCTCGTCACAATTTCTAAAAACGTGCGATACACAAACGTATCATATGCTTGAATTGGTGCCAGTGGAAATCCAATCCTTGTTAGAGAAGTGAAATACAGTACCCTTAACTGGTTTAACTATAGCCCAATAGCAAGTAACACTAACATTTCATAAGAAGCAATGACAGCATCATAGTGACAATATCATTTGTCTATAGTTTAAATTAAAATTTAAGGCAATGGCATAAGAAAACACTTGGACAACAGTACCTGGACTCTGTTTGAGGTGAGTAGTAGAATTATCATGGCCAAATGTAAAAATAACCTAACTATTGAGTCAATTTTTTATTAAATTGCCAAGAGGTCATTGAAATTAGCATCCACAGAAGTCTAAGCAAATATTGAATTCATAAGACTTACAGATAACAACAAGCCTGTAACTAAACCTGGAATATTTAGAACTGGAACAAAGGTAGCTGTTCAGAAAATGCAAAGCATGTCAGAAAGAAAAAAAAAATATTACTGTCAGCTTGCATCCCTGGAATGGACTTTTTGAATAGCTTGTCTTTTACCATTATTATTTTATAGAGTTCAATAGAAACGTTCTAGCTTGCAGAATTTTAACCCATGTTTCAGTTTTTGTGTCTGGAATGTAATTTTCTTATTAAAATGCAACCCACGCTGCTAACTTCAGGGTTTACTTTCAGTGTCACTGGACTTTGAAATTAACTCCAGAGGAAAACAGGAAGCTTGAATTACGCAGAAAAAGCTTTGATACTTGGAAAAGCAATAAACTATCAGCTAATTTGGGCCAATTTTTTTTAATGGCTTTTTTTTGTCCAGAGATCATTGATCACTTCAAGTACTTTCAGCATTTGATTTCCCCAAATTACATTAGAAATTATGTACTAATGAAAATTTATAACAAAAGAAATTACAAGGTCAAGAATGAAAGCTAGAATTTTAAAGCAAGACTTGATGCATGGTCCCACAGACCCCTATATTTCGGTACTCAAATAGCCAGTGTATGTGCTGAAGATAGTGCTAAGTACATTGGAAACCAGTAATCAGTCACTTGAATTTCAGTCTCAGTCCTAAATGTCATCTCATTCGGGGGAGAACGGGATGGACGGAGCGGAGGATGGACACAAGGATGGCTGCTAATTATTAAAATGAAGATTAAATGTTACCAGCACATTTTGAAAAATGCATTTACAAAAGCCATCTGCCTTCTAACATAAAAACACACAAATAAGTACTTATTTCCATGTGTCATGGATTCCCTCATGCGATTTATAAATGTTACAATATTATAGACTATGCCTTTGAGTTCTGAACATTTGAGTTCCATGCCACTGTAAATGTTGACAAGAACATCACATACCATCTAAACAATATATAGTTTATTATATGCTATGTCTACGTGTACATTATTTCTTACATTTAAAAAAAAGAGAACAGATAAAGCCTTTAGAAGTTCTTTTGGGGTTATTTATTTATATTTTTGTTCAGACAACTTAGCAGGAATATTCTACTTTATTCAGATCCCTCTCATAACTTGGCAATGGTGTATAGTGATATGTCAAAAGGAAATAATTTTTAATTTCCATTTTTACAACAACAGCCATAATTTTAACCCCTGAGACTAACAGGTCCAGCTGAGATGCTCATTACCTAGAGAAACTGTTTTGTGCTTCACCCACCACTTACAACCCAAAAAAATGCTGTCCTAATACCAGAAAGCTATCTGTATGTCATACCAAGAGCACTGAAGGTTTGAAATTAATGCAGATTACTGCATTTCTTTTCTTAGAATTCTAAAGATTTGTGCAAAACCTAAAAGCATAGACTGAAAGACTAAAGCTGAACAAGCGAATTTCTAACCTGAGAAAGTAGGAAAAAGAAATACAAATAATAGCATCAGCTACACACCAACTCTACGTTTTCTTCTCTTGTTTTATTATCTGTACCACACTTTGGTTGTTGATTCAAATTATCCTTTTTTACATTAGCAATTCAACAGTATCAAAGTGAAAGACTTAGGACACTGAACACACTTGCTATTCAAACATAAAAAATGCTGCAGGAGTCCAAAAGTTATTTAAAGAAAGTGGATGACATCAATAGATGGAAAATATCAACACCGACCATCATTATTAAAAATTATGAGATACTGGGAAAAAGACTGGTATAAAGGCATTTCCTCCCTGGTGTTTTATTCTTCTTTTTTATGGATAATCTTAACAGTGATGATAATCTCAAACCACCTTCCACTGCCACTACTGTGCAATGCTGTCATTGATGAGGTCATTTAAGAATTTGCTGGAAGCAGATATGTATGTACCCAGGTGTGTAATACTACTGTATTGCCCATCTTCCTATACTGGTGTAAGAACAAGACCAGCCTATAGAGTTGAAAAGAAACATTACAGAAGCATATGAATAATTTTTGCTGAAAGGCCAGCCCCCTGTAGTCACAAACAGAAAGGTATCTTGAGCAACTCTGCAAGTCTTCAATCCCATCAGTTCCTGAGTGACAGGGCTGAAAAACTGGCTTTGCATTAAGAAACCCAGTGAGATTTTACTGACCTACTGGAATGAAAGCAAGATCAAGCTCTAAAACCCAGTGAAGTACACCTTTCACAGATTAAGTCCTGGTTTGTGGCTTTGAGCCAAAGAGTCTACTAAGCCATCCCACTGTTAAATGGTTTTATAAACTCATTCTGTTGTGTACTCAAAAAACCTGACATGCTGAAGAGCATTTTTCCTCTACTTTGCAATTGAAACATGCACTACAGCTTTTAGTTTTTCTTCCATTCTCTGAGGAGAATTTTGAAGATTTGTGTTATAGACTAATAGATTATAGAAATAGAAAAAAAACCCACAACATTTTCACAATCTAAGTTGTCCTTTTGTAATTCTGATGACATAATTTTGTTAATCCTTTTACTAATTTCAGTTATTGGCAATATGTTATTTTTTAAACACATACCTAATCTTGATTAAAATACTTAATATTATAAATTGTGTCCACATACATCTGTTGGCTAATAACTCTCACTGCGTGCATCTTATAAACAGAACATACTACTCTTGGTTACCAAAAAGGTAGCTTTGTTACAAAGTCAGCTATCAGAAATTTCTTCCCAAGCTATTATAGGTAGACAAAGACAAGATAATTTTGATTGGCTTTAGAATGAAAATTATTTTATTTCTCATCTTTACTCGCTCATTTCCTCCCCAAAGAATGACCAATGAATAATTAAAGTTGCCAGGAGTACTGTGAGTGGCACTACTAGCGCTTTCAAAAGCCTTATAATTTTTCAACAAAAATATGTCAGTGACAGACAACATGCTAGCTACAAAATAATGTTGTAACTAGGTAATTTTTCTGCATTTGTGTATACATGCTAAAGTAATAATCCTTCACAAGTCAACTACCCAAATAGCAGTACAGTTCCAAGCAATGCCCACTGAATGGCTGCTCGGTGACAGAGTGAATTTTCACCCACTATTAATTAGCAAGATGCAGATGACTTTCTGTAGAATAAAACAAACTCAAATAATTTATCTGGATTGGAATAAAACACTAAAGAGTTATTAAGTAATTGTGCAAAGTGAATACAGAAACATATTAATGCTTTTTGCAACTTTCACCTGGGTGCAGATTCCATAGAACCTCATAAAAGGAAAGTTATCATAATTAATACAAGAAGTTATTAAACTGCTGCATTATAATATACTGATGTTGCTTTTTAAGTATTCTTACTTTGATTTCAGCTATTGCAATATGTCTTGACACAACTAGTTAAAGGCCTCACCACAAAAAGGAAACAACAGCCTTAAAAGAATTTAGAAGAATAAATGTGAAAGAAAAGCTTTCTTTGTGCATCAAAAAGAAAGCTTTGTACAGCTGTCCTGCACTGTAACCTTATTAATTGGGGGGGGGGATTTTTTTTTCTTAAAGAATCTCTTTCTAACCTAAGCTTCTCTCTCTGAAAGGCTATCATGTTTAAACACAAATTAACAGCCACCTAAAATGTCGTATGTGGATTGGGGAGGGAAACATCCTATAAACATGGATAACCTGTAAAATTAGACACAATTCACCAAGAAACAGCTTTCAATCAGAAAATGCCAATCCATTAAAATTTAAACCTTTTGGGGGGAATATACCATCAGAATGCTACAACAAATCTATGCAGAATGCCAGAAACTGAAGACATGCACCAGAAATACCAATGTCCTTGCAATTAAGGCCTTACTTGATAGAAAAAGGAAGTGCCTCACTTACCAGTCTGCTTTATTTTGTCCTGCTGTTCTCTGAAAAATCAGGTGGCGTTTTGCCTCCCTCTCTGCCTGAATTAACTGTTAGGACTGGAGAATAGGAATGGGTATGATGACAGAGGTAGCAAGAATGGAAACTCAAATCAAAGTAAGTTAGCAGTACCAATATGTCTTGAGCCATCTTGCGGTGAAATACTGGCATGAGTTACAAACAACTATATCACAGGGCACATTATGCACCACAGAAAGATGTGAAGAAGAGTATATATAATAGCAGTGATCAGGATAATCACAAAGAAGTGATCAGGATTCTTAATGTAACTGAAATGGAAGCTGAATGACACTGCATGACACTGAAGAATTAATAATCACTTTGCAACATCCTGTCTGCCTTGGAATAGACTTAGGACAAGAAAAGAGTAAAGCCAGAGTTATTCTAAGACTGGGAAAGAACAGGAATTGCCATTGGAATACTGGACAGGAAAGGCGTCCTTTTTGTACAGGTGTCTGGGAAGGACAGACATTGGTGCCAGGAACAGTGCCAAGGTAAGGTGATCATTGAATGGAGACATGAAAAATGGGGCAGATAACATCTGCCTTATGCAACCTCAGGGCTCACAGCATCCATTTCCTACACTTAGATCAAGCTTGACAGGTTCTGCCACCACATCCTATGCTGACATAATAACTTTCTATACCTCCCTCTGGTTGAGGTAGGGGTGGTCCAGCAGCGTCTCAAAAGGATCAATGCACATAAATCCATAGGGCCAGATGGGATGCATCCACGTGTGCTGAGGGAGCTGGTGGAAGTGATTGCGGAGCCGCTTGCTATCATCTTCGACAGCTCTTGGAGAACAGGAGAAGTGCCTGAAGACTGGAAGATAGCCAATGTCACTCCAGTCTTTAAAAAGGGCAAGAAGGAGGATCCTAGCAACTATAGGCCAGTCAGCCTCACTTCTGTCCCTGGAAAGGTGATGGAACAGCTTGTTCTGGATGCCATCACCAAGCAACTGGAAGAGAAGAAGGTCATGAGGAGTAGTCAGCATGGATTCACCAAGGCTCGACCAATCTCATAGCCTTCTATGATCTCCTCACCGGCTGGGTGGATGGAGGGAGAGCAGTGGATGTCATCTACCTTGACTTCAGCAAGGCTTTCGATACTGTCTCCCATGGCATCCTGATAGCAAAGCTGAGAGAGCATGGGATAGATGAGAGGACAGTGAGGTGGGTTGAGAACTGGCTGTCGGACCGGGCTCAGAGGGTCATGATCAGTGAAACAAATCTGAATGGAGGCCTGTGACTAGTGGTGTTCCCCAGGGCTCGGTGTTGGGTCCAGTCCTGTTTAATATCTTCATGGACGACCTTGATGAGGGAATAGCATCCACCCTCAGCAAGGACCTGATGATACAAAGCTGGGAGGGGTGGCTGACACGCAGGAACACTGTGCTGCCATCCAGAGAGACCTGGACAGGCTGGAAAGCTGGGCAGGGGGAAACCTAATGAAATTCAACAAAAACAAGTGTAGAGTCTAGCACCTGGGGAGGAATAACCATCTGTATCAGTACAGGCTGGGGGATGACCTGCTGGAGAAGAGATCTGTGGAGAAGGACCTGGGGGTCCTGGTGGATGACAAGTTGGCCATGAGCCAGCAGTGTGCCCTGGTGGCTAAGAGAGCCAATGGGATCCTGGGGTGCATTAGGAGGAGTGTGGCCAGCAGGTCACAGGAGGTGATCTCCTTGAGAGAGTCCAGAGAAGGGCTATGAAGATGATTAAAGGCCTGGAGCATCTCCCCTATGAGGAAAGGCTGAATGAGCTGGGACTGTTCAGCCTGGAGAAAAGAAGACTAAGGGGGGACCTAATTAATGTTTATAAATATCTTAAGTATGGGATGCAGGGGGAATTGACCAGCCCCTTTTCAGTGGTCTGAGGGGACAGGACAAGGGGCGATGGCCTCAAGTTGGAGAACAGGAAGTTCCGCACCAACATGGGGAAGAACTTTTACAGAGTGAGGGTGACAGAGCCCTGGGACAGGCTGCCCAGGGAGGTGGTGGAGTCTCCTTCTCTGGAGATATTCAAAAGCCGTCTGGACGCCTATCTGTGCAATATGAGCTGGGGAGCATCGGTTTGGACCCGATGTTCTCTCGAGGTCCCTTCCAACCCCTATGATTCTATGATTCTCTCTTACCACAATTCTCACGGCCCTTGTGGTCTGAGTTTCTCCTTGTGGGCAAGACAATGCTTGGAGCATTTCTAAAGCTAATCCTGTTACTGTTTCTGCTCAATATGTAGCCAGCTGTGCTAGACCTCCCCTGATCTACTTGCAGGTCAAAAGAACCAAAACTTCTGCCTTCTCACCAGTATCTCTGCCTGAAATGTGACAGCTGTATATAATACCTTCACCTGACACAGAACAGATGGTGGTCAATGCATGCTTTTGATTTACACTGTTTGCATTATATTGTCATTCATTTCACCCCACTTTTTCACCATTACAACCTAAAATAACTTTGAGTCCTTTCATTTTATTTTCTTAATAATATCTTCTTAGAACAACTTGCTACCAGTGTTTTCTTCAAGTACAGTTTCCTTCTCCCCTATTTGCACACAAAGCCCATGGCTTCACAAAGCAACCCTGGAGAACTATGGCTGATGGGGTTATTTTAAACCTTAATCTAAACACAAATGTATTTATCACCTGGTACTTCTTGAGGGTTTTAAAGAACACACTAGACTTCTCAGCAATTATTTTTTAGCCAAGCAACAAACAAATCCAGAAATTTCAGACAGATTTTGGAACCTCAATTACCTACTCAGTATCTTCAAAGGACATAACACATTCCAAAAACCCAAACCAAGACAACTATAATATAAAACTGCACTCCAAAAATGAAGAGGTCACCTATTGAAACTTCACTTTCTTAAATGGAAGCAAGAGACATTATTAAAAATCATTAACAGTTGCAGTATTGGCAAAACATATGAAGACAACCTGGTGTTCATTCAGAAATCTTCATTAACTTGATTTTTGAAAGTAATTACAAGATAATCCTATCTTTCTCCCATCCTCTAGTAATTAATCTGTGTGGGTTTTTTGCAGCTTGTCTCATCTGACTGTCTCCCTGAACTACGACCCTTGAGCTTTCATGTGAGTCCCAATGGCCGCTCAGAGCTCACTGTGGGTCAGAGTCAAAAGGCGGATTAGTAATCAGGAACTTTACTGAAAACATGACAGTTAAATTTTATCATGAAAACTAGACATGTCTGTTACTAGTGCAAAAAGCCTTTGAACAGTTAATTGACAGAAAAACCTCACACTAACAGAAGATCTCTGCCAATTTATTCTAGCAGAAGAGTTGTGTCATTTCATTTCTATCTTTCTTTTGGTGCACCTGGAGGAGGATTAGAACATTCAAACTTTGATGAAAGAAAACCAATCCAAGCAATAAACATAAAGGAGACTCTCCAGCTTCATCGTCTTGAAGGAAGCTACTGAAAAACAGTCCTTGCTATTCTTTTAAATTCTTTCACTGCCTTCTCTCTTCCTGAAGAGTTCATTCTCACATAAGGTAAGCACACTCTAGTTGCTCTCTTTACTCCAGAGAAGCTGTTTTTCTATATGAGCAATGCAGATGTAAAAACCAAGGATTCCTCATCACCCATAAAATATCAAGATAAAGGAAGTGCCTGAATTTAGAAACTTCTACACAGCTTGGAACTACATAGCACATAAACAAACCACTGCTGTCTGGCACCACTTTATGTCACTATGAAATATTTTAATTGATCACAAAAAACGTGCTACTGTACAAAATCTACCCAAAGCCTCTTCTCATGAAAGAGCCCATGGAAGCTGTTTCATTTATGCTGGAATCTGCTCCACAGGAAAACAGATAATTTCAAACAGGTTATTTGCCTGGCAGAAATGAAAATATTAAGACAGAGTTTCTCAGATTTCTTTGAGATCTTTCTATCTGCTAATACAAAACCCAAATACCATCTTTTAGCTTATTTTTTTGATAGAGAAATGTGCTGCAGGCTCCATGAAGAAATAAACTGACAGATTGATTTCTTTGAATAGTTGGAGATGGAGACTGCTGCATCTATTTACCTGTATAATTTGTCTCATATTTGTAATACTTAGCCATGACAGATAATAACTTGCAGTGTCTTTTCCATAAAGTTATTTCCAATTTAAATAAAATGAAATTTTACCTTTCTACCAGTGACCTAAATTAAAATCTATTAGTAATCCAACAACTGTTTTTTTGCTTGTATGCTGAACAATGTCCTTGGCCTGGAATGCCACAAAATGAGAAAATAACCACCTACAAAACAGCATATAACATACACCCATGCCCAACTGTGATCACCCAAAATTGTGGTCATTCTTCCTTTACCTACCCTCATACAAAACTCTGCTTTTTTTCTATGTCAGTATGAGTGGATTTCCTCAGGAAATAAAGTGCCTTTGTTTCACCTGAGTTACATAACTTGCTACCTTGAGTTCTAGTCTCTGTACAATGCTCCTATAGCTATAGAAAAATTTGGTCAATAACAATTTCACACTCAGAAATACAAACTAGAAAGCCCAGGGTACAGTCAAAGGCCATCCCTGCTGTATTAATCAATAAATCAGAATGCACAGGTCTCCATTTTATAAATGAAATTGCTGTTTTAGCCAGTTATACAGAGAAACTGTTTAGACACAGCAAGAAGCTTCTACTATGTAAAACAAAAAAAATAACATTACAGCCCATGCAACGAGTACTGTGTCCACATTGGCAGAACAACTTGTTCTTTCTTTGTTATTTCCTTGCACTATTGACAAAATAAAGCCCACTCTCTTGGGCCTGATGTCCACAAACAGATCAACAGTATCTTTCCACCCTACACTGGCACTACAGATTTTATGTATAGAATGGAATGGACAAGCCACTATCTCAATTGGCCTGGAGTACAGGTGCAGCAGGCATTACTTCACTAGATATGGCATACAGTGTATATTTTACATATTTAGGGTGTATTTGGAATTGGTAGTGCAGCAATGATTACATAAATCCACTAGTTCTATTACCAGAGTGGAAAACCTAAGCAGTCATAGAAGAGTCCCCAACAAGTTCTCTTCCCCTGAAATAGATTCAGTGGTAGGGTCAACTTAGTGCGATAATGACTCTGAAGAGCCAGCCTGAATAGTATATACTATGTTGTTGAAGTTCTGTAGCAATATTTAAACCACAGGACAGATTATTTTCACAAAAATAACTCAAGCAAAGCATTGGGGTCCTTTCCCCACTCCCAATCCCATCAGATATTCACTCCAGGAAAATACATCATTTAATGCAGTTGAATAGTTTTTACTTTAGACCAGGTAATGTATTATAAGACTTCAGGTTTTGGTATAAGTTTTGTATGGTTGACATCATCTCACCATTAAAAAAAGCCAAGAAAAGCAGAAAAGACCATGAAAAATCTTGTTTAACCTATAGTTAAATTCCAGGTACTGCACAAAATATTAACATGAAATTCTGTTGGTACTGGCAAATCAGTACATATTTTATTCCAAGAATTCTTGCATTACCTTTGAGATACTTTCTATTTGAGACCTGAGTTTAAAAGGCCAGTAGTAGTACTGCTCTTGCTCAATTCCAACCGATGAATCTTTCCATATAAGTGAGAGACTGCATTAAAATTCTACTAGGTACTTAGAACTCCTCACCATGCTGGCATATGTTTAAGGGTAAACACCAGTTCTGTGTTTTTAAAACAGTCAAATGAGAATAAAAGAAATATTCTAAAGTATATTCATCTATGAATAAAGAGGAAATTGTACACTATGAAAATCCTGTATTTGTCTCCCAACCTTTCAGTTACACAAAGGGGCAAAATCTTGGAAAACTTTTTTTAGAAATTGCATATTATTAAGGTTTTTATCATACTTTCTGATCACTTAATTTTACACTAAATATTTTTTCAATTAAAAAGCGCATTATAACCAAATTTCAAACCCAGATTTAAAATTCAAAATATCTGTAGCGGTAGATCCACAGTTCTCATAACCAGCCCCTTTTGCATAAATATGGAATCCATTTGCTAGTCCTGTCCACAGATCTAAGTATATTTCTTTTAAATACCTATAGGTGGTGCTGAAATACAACTGTTTCTTTCAGAAAGTTATAATCACAAATTAACTCTGTAGCGGAGCTATCCATCAAGATAGATAGCCCTTTTGGCTGTGAGTATTTACTTAGCTGAATCAGAAATCAGATTTAAGTTTATTATTTTTGCTTTCTTCAGCTTTTAGAACAAATCTTCTCATATGGCCATGTCTTATAGCCAAGACTGAAGTTGCAAGGTATAAGGGTATGTTTTAATTGTTGTAAACACCCAGTAACAACAACAACTGTGAAAACATAGATCTCACGAACATGGCATAACTACAAAGAAAAGGGAACATAAATTTGTTTCCCCAAGAATTTCCCTTTCAGGTTGCACATTTCATCCTGATAATCATAAATTTTGCCATTTGGTATAAAGTATGATGATGTAGCTACTAATTACAGTTCTCTGGGCATCATCCCAGCTTGCTGAAATGAAGCAGAACTAACTAGCTTCTCCACAAACATATAATGGAAAAGAACAAAACCTTTGCCAGGCATAATTAACATGTGGTAACATGATAATCAACACCAGATGAATCCATACTTTCTGGTTTCAAAAAATACATAATAATTCCACATTAGAGATTATTTATAGAAAAACTCTGAAATGTTTCCAATTATGAAAATATTTTATGGTAAAAGTCATAGCTTGAGCCATTTCCTGTAGTGCTAGCACTTTACACTTGATTTCCAAGCTCTATTCAGCTTTTTAAAGTCATGAAACTTAAGAAAACAAGTAACAGTAAGAAAATAAACAACTTCAATAGTTTTAAAGATAAATACCCAAAAAAGTCAGAAAAAAATTGTATAAATCATTAAATGCTTATAATGCTTGTGATGTTCATGAACAAGGTTTCACGTGTAACATGGAAAAATGAACGACATATAACATGAAGGGAAAGGGACCCCTTATACTCTGGATCCAGCTCCAGCTATTTGAAAAGTAGTTACAGAAGAAAAGTCAAAGCATGTAGAACAAATTGCCTCTCCCTCCTCTTGAAACATAAATTGCAAGCCACAGATACCCAAGAATCATAAAACCCAAGGAACAAAACATGGGAAGCTACATTTACCCCTCAATTAACAAGAAATGAACAAGAAAGAAATTATACGAGTGACATATTAAGTCCCTAAAAGAACAGGAAGTTTAATTGGCAAAAATAGTGTGGAAACTGACATATATTTATTCTAGCATTCCTTTAATTGCAAAGTTAAGCTACTTTCAGGAAAAAAAGTAGGTTGCATGGGAAGTAGAATTCACACAGTGGAGTCTTTCACAAGGAGGTGGTATACCACTCAGCATATTCTTTTGATTAAAATGTAATCCATGGTTTCTTCCCCCTTCCCCCATCTTCCAGATGTTAAGCTCTTCTTTTTTGCTAATTTGGAAATTTAGGTACAATGTAACACTACGAAGACACAGTAAGGCAGCATACAAAGATAGGTTTAAACCAAAATAAGAATTCCATAGAGACCATGCTGTGGTTTCAGAGCTAATCTAAGTTCTTCCTCTAAACATGAAAGGATGTTCTCTTCAGGCCTTCAGAAAATATAAACAAATATAATTATATCTGGCAAGGCCAAAAAAAAATTCAAAACCTGCACAGGATGAACAACTCAGTTATTTCCTTTAGTAGATCTTGTCTATTTGCCCACCTCTCTTCAGAGGTCTTTTTGGAGTAAATGGAATCTTCAGTATTCACTTTTGCTTCCTAACCTTCCAACATAAACCATTCTGTGATTCTATGATAGGATGGAAACCTGCTTCAATAGCCTGTTTTATCAGTTTAACACATAAGCCAACTCTGAACTGACAGTTACATGTTTCAAGTACACTCTGAATGCTAAATGGAAAAAAATGGCTCTGCTTAAGTATATTATCCTCAAAAAGCCAATCTTGTCAGATGAAACATACAAATACCCAAGACAAACGCCGTGCATTAAAACGTTTGTGGTTATCTGGCTTGGCTATATAACTCCCAGGGTTCATAAACACATCTTGAGAGACCTGGAAGAGATTAAGTTGATGTCTTAATTGTCTCATTTAATAGGCTGTTTATAAATTAACTTTTTCCTGACTTGACTCCCATTCCAGTTATCACTTCTTGCACGAATGACTCCTCCTTCTCACTCAGCCCATTCTGCTTGTGCTACTTGTCACAGTGCTTTTTTATACTTCCCTATTTTTTTAGGGTTGGAAAAGAGAGCATCTGGCACATATGTAGCCATTCAACTGAAGTAACTACAACCCGACTTGAGCCATCAGCACTGAAGTTGAAATTTTATCTCATCTCCCACTGTTTTTCCAATTATAAAAGAACTAGTATACTCATTTATCAAATTCTCACTGCAGACAGCTCAGATAGTGAATGAAATACCCTACTTTCTCTTTCAGCATCTCCTGAAGCTGCTTGGTACTGGAAAGTATTGAGGTAAGTTATTCACACTGTATGCCATGCATAGATCAAAATCAAGAGCTCAATCTAGCCTAGCTTGTATCAAAAAAACCTCAATGCAAGTCAAGACCACAGCTGTATTGACAGAGGGTTTCAAAACTTCTTAGGACTAACTACATATTGGTAGAGGAAAAACATTTTTATTCTTTGAAGAGAAGATAGAAGCCTCAGTGAGGGTTGTCTCTCTCCCTTAGAGCTGCCTTAAACTGAATCTCTTACCCTTAGCCCCCACCTGAGCTACAACTGCAGCAGTGCTGCAGCCATGCCTGTACCCAGACATTGATCCAGACCCAAAAATACACACGTGGACTTCTCTCTTGACATCAGATGCACCTCATCACTGCGCAAATTGCCTGGCAATCATTGGGCGATTGAGAATCTGGTCCTGGCGATTCTGTCCAAACCTGATCTCCAAACCCTGTCTGCTAACTTGTCTAGCTGCTGTTCTTGTATTCTGACAACTTGATGCATATTTTTGTATGATAAAAAACCACATATTACATTTTAAAAGCCCTTTACCTCCAAAAGGTGGATGTCCCAGGCACCTACCTTTCCTTTGCTTCCAGCCATCAAAGCCACCCTTCTTTTGCACCCTTCTGTCCTCACTCAACTCACTACTGCTCAGTAAAGGAATCAGCAAGCTTGTTCAGAGAAAGGCAAGGTGATCACATACCCAGCTGGATGTGGGAGCAAAAGATGGATAAGGGACTCTCCCCTTTTGGTGACAGTGAGTTGTTCTACTGGCTCACTGCAACAGCAACATCACTTCCCATTTCCTTATTTCACAGCCTTAGCTCTTTTCTTACTTTGAATACATTCAAATTTTATGTTTGACTAATTCAGATACAACCAGGGAAGATTTTACTTCTATCGCATGTGATAATCTTAGACCAAAGTTTGAAGTCTCTTCTGAAACCACTTTACTGACCACAGCTATGTCTGTTAACGGTAAAACAGTACAGTACAAGACAGGCTTAAATAAAAATAGTATTATCACAGCAATATCTTAACGTATACATAAAATTCTGTTCTCCAACTGTAACATAGCCATTTCTCTTAAATAAAGTTACTGCTGATAGCATTGACAAATAAGTAATTCTTTTCACTACTCATGGATCCTTTCTCCGAAATGCCTTGAAAAGGTACAAAAAGAAAGCCAAATCTGAGCAATATAAAAATGCAGTCTGAAAGCTGTATCTGTTGAAAACTCATATTTTCTTTTCTTTCTACTTTATAAATACCATGTTTTGGTCAGCCTGGCCATGCCTAATCCTTTGGAGAAAATAAGTCATTACACGTAAATTTGTACAGCTTTATAGAGTAAAAATTGAGTAATATTCCACAAAGAGAGAGCAAAAGAACAGATCAGTCCACATACTGAAGGTTAACCAGAAGCAATGAAATCAGTGTTTATCAATTTGTATATGCTTTTACAGAGAGTAAAGAGATACATACTGCTTATGCAGCCTATTCTATTCCTGGAGAGAGAGAAAGACAAAGGTACTACCGCAGTGTGATGCCAATCTTTTACCAGCTGAGTTAAAGGAATGAATCCATCAGAAATCTATTGTCATTATCTAATCCCATCACATCATTTGGAGAACATCCTAGGAGTGTTTGCACCAGTAACCACAATGTATAACAAAGTTTATAGAAGCAGCGACTTTCACAGACTAGCCTAGAGGGAAAGCGACTGTCATGGGCTGCCTTGCAACCTACTAGTGCCACCAGAAAGCAAGCCTTGAGCCTTAAACACACTGCCAGGTCAATATTCTATGAATGGTTTTGCCACCAGTCTTGGAAACTAACAAATCCTCTGTTCTGTTCTAACGATCAGCCACATCCAACACACAATTCTGTTAAATGCACTTACCATTCACATCTAGTCTTTCAGAACTAGGTAGGGAATAAAACTGCCTCTCATATTGCATCATATGGTGTAACTGAAATTTTCATTCATTCTATCGTTTCCCATTAACCCAGACTGAGTTCAGACTGTTTTAGCATTGTTTATGGACACACAAGTTAGTTTATGAACACACAAATTAGTTTACATGCTAGAAGCGTTCCTGTCAGGCTACTTAAAAGCATTCATGTGACTTGATTCCTTTTTTTTTTAAATCCATGATATGATATCAACACCCAGATTAAAAAAAAAGTGTTTTCAAACTCAAAACAGACCCTGTGGAAGCAGTAGCATTTTTTTCTTATCTTCAAGGAGTTTATTTAGCAGTTTATATGTATAGCAAACAGATACGGCTTTTCGAATTTATTCATAACATACTCTGATGACATCCAGAAAGGCAGATAGCATACTTGTTTGACCTTTACCATCCTTATCTATTCTGCAATACATATGTTCTAGTTACAATACTCAAAGTGCACTTTGTGGTGCTGGCAACTACTGTTTACTCCCACTAATGAAAACATCCCTTTCCTTCACCTGCCGCTAATAGAAACTAATAGCTTTCATAGGGTACAAAAAAGAACACAAACATTGTTACTATAATCACCTCACTAATAATTTATTCCCAACCATGCACAATTCTGCCCTTGCTCCTATCACAATGCAACATACACCACATCTCATCAGTGAAGTCACTGAACACAGTTAAAGTCTGTCACAGTGAAACATGCTGTAAACTGACCCCCACAACTCCAGTGTTTCAAAAAGCCCCCATTTGCATGCAAACCTGACCTGAAAATGAGCACAGCACATGCAGCTCCTGCAGTTTCCATCTGCCCATCAGCTGTGGTTGTTCCGGTATTTCAGATGCTCCTCCACCAGCATGCGTTGAGGAATGGGCTGCACTGCTCTTCTGAAAGGCATCTACAATGCGATAGGAAAAACAACTTCAAATACGCAAGTGAACTACTACTTTTTCTACGCGCTCGGTAAAAGGTTGATCATGATATTGGCAACACCTGACAGGAAGGCTACTAACCTTAAAACAACCTACAGTTTTTTAAATAATAAAAATTCACAAATTCAAACACCACCCCCCCACACACCCTTCACACACAGCATGAACGCCTTGAGAGAGACAGCATGAACACGGGGGAACAGGTAAGCCTTCCTGAGTGACTTGGCCCCGGCAAGGAGTCAGGAGAGCAGGGAGGGTCAGGGATAACTGGGAACACACCTGTGCGGCCTGGTACAAGCATGCTGAATGGAGGTCTTCCTCCAGACGCTGGATATACCCCCCAGGAGGGGACTGGCACCTAGCCAGGAGTGACTGCGGCTCAACAGGCAAAACCAACACCAGCTGCTGAAGTGTTGGCTTAGGTGTAGGCTGCAATGCCCTTCACACTGAGGAGACTGAACGAAGGAATGTGCAGAAAGGTGAGACAAAAGCCCCTTTCTGTAAAGGATTAAGGGTTACTTATCAAAGAATCAGAGTTTGAAATGACAGGGCAAGATGTTTTGACGCCTCTGGGAAGGCGGTGTATTTTACAGAGAACAACTAACACAGTAGCAGTTCCACTGCACTTGACGTGGCTCAGTGTGACTTGTCCTGACTTCTCTGAGTTACTGTGAGCCATAATTAGTTCACCTGACATGAATATCAACATCGCAATCAACACAGCAGTGTGATTCTGTCTGTGCCACGGAGACCATCTGCTTCTTGCAAACACATTTCAGATGCCACCATTTAGCACAGTGGACTACAGCACTCAAATGTCTGATGAATAACTAAAGTGTCAATTATGCAAGTACTCTGATGATTTGATTTTGTACATATCTTAGAGCTCTAATAACATCTCATTATTTTAATAATTGCAATGAATTTGGTTCCACTACATAGGTGGTATTCTCACAATGTGTTAGGGTTGTTTATAGTGTTCAAGGCACATTCCGTCATTGCTTTCTGTTACAGGTTAAATCTGCTTAGAAGCAGTTCAGTGGAGAACTATTACAGAGGTAGTTAAATACTGTTCAGTAGAACAAACTTCAGCCAATTCTTGAACTACATATTTAAACCCCCTTTAGCACTTCTTGTTTCCTCTATTTTTGTCACTAACCCAAACTTGATTCTTTCTCCTGCCCACTCAGAATGATCTCCAAAATACTGGAGATGACATGAGGTGGAGAATTGCCTTGCCTGCTACCCTTCCCTGATTTCACCCACATTCTTTTTCTTTCTGCAAAGAAGGTAACATTCATGGGTTGTTTGGCTCTGAACAAGGGCTTTGCTTTCCATGTTCACAAATAATATTTTCAATTTAGGAAAGCAAAACATACATTTATGCTTAGGTTTTTTTAAATGTCTGAAGGTACCAGAGAGCATATACTGCCAGGTGAGTGGAGATCACACTTTTAGGAAAACTTGCTCAAATAACCCGAAGTTGAAAAGTGCCTAAATAACACCCAACAATCCTAACTGAAGTCACATCAAGGAGGGAATAGTCCCTGGAACCTTAATATTTTTCCTATTGGTCAACTAATAATGATACTATTGCAGTTTTGCTGATAATATTGTAAAGCTCTACGCTCATTTATATTTGCTTGCATTACAGTCAATTACTGTTCAGTGACTTTCTCACCAGAGCCTTGATTCTGGAGAAATCTCCCAATCTTAAATAATAAAGTGAATACTTTTGCATATGTGCCTGAAAATCAAAGTAGAAATGTAACGCTCGCTCATTTTGGTTAAAAAAAAAAAAAATCAAGAAAATTACCATAAACTAGGAAACTAAGTAAGACTTTTGTACTATCCTCTAGAGCAGCATATGGACTTAGCCAGTTTCAACAGGTACCTGAGAAGCACAAAAGATTTTGAGTCAGGAGCCCTGAGGTGCCTCAGGAAGGACAGCAGAAAGGTTTTGTGGAGGAAGTCTTGAGATACTTTTGTGGGCACAAGTCCTCTACGTTTTGGTAGGAAACTACTCCAGCAAGGAGAGCAGAGCAGTTTGAGCAGAAAGTCGTGAAGTGCCTCAGCAATGTGAACAGAGGGGTTCAAGATGGAAGCACTGAGGTACCTCAACAGGAACAGCAGAAAGGATTCTTTGGAAGTCCTGAGGAACCTCAGAAAGGAGAGCAGATGTACTTTTGAAGGAACAGATTCTGTGTCTATGTAGGGAACACTGCAACCCAAGTGGGTACAGCACCACTGTGAAATGGTGGTTTGATGGATGTACTTCCAGTATTTTGTTGGAAAGAGCTGAGTTATCTCAGCAGGGATAGCAGAAGAGTTTGAGAAAGAAGCATTAAGGTACCTCAGCAGGACACCAGAGAAGTTTGACACGAAGGTACCTCAGCTAGTAGAGTGGAACAGATTGAGTGAGAAGCTCTGAGGTACCTCTGAGAAGACAGCAGAAGAGGTTTGGATGTGAAGCTACAGTTTACCTCAGGAAGGACTGCAGAAGAGCTTGGATGATGCCCTGAAGTATGCCAGTGAGGAGAGCTGAAGAGCTTGGGGAGGAAGCCCTGAGTTTTCTCAGCAGGGAAAGCAGAGGAGTTTGAGGAGGAATCACTGAGGTACTTATACTCTTTAGCTGTCATCCAAATGCTTTTGCAGTCCTCAGTAACTCAGTATTTCCTGCCTAATCACTGTAGGACCAGTTCCTTCTGCTGAAAACATCCTGCTTGCTGAATGTATCAGCTGATTTACTGGGAAAAAGATCTGAAGAAATAGACAAAAAATCTAACGAATCCTCTGGGTGAAGGGATAGGATGGAACAATAATCAGTAATTCTCCCCTTATAGATTCTATACAAATTTCCCTCACAGGTTGTACACTCATAACTAGTATTTGTTTTCAATCATCTTACAGAGATGCAAGTAAAATATATTATGGCATTCTTCATAAAGCCTGTATGCCAAATAAAACAAGTAGTACAACTCAGTCATATTACTTCCCGTAACTCAGGCGGTGAGAAGCATGACAAAATTGATCAATTTTTCTTAGTTCCAATATTAACTACTGCATGAACATCTGACTAAACAAAAAAGTTATTCTTGCCTATACAAAATACACATTTGCGTCCTATAGTTTTGATAATCTTACTCATTGTGCACTCACTCTCTTTTTCTGACATAACTTGTGAGCCCTTGATGAATCACCGACTTCAGGACAGCAGCCATCACCATAGCTCAGTTAGACAGTGGCATAATGTCAATATTTTCACATTGGCCAACTGTTTACAAAAAATGGTATTTCCAACCTGGGTTTGCCTCCAAATCAGTTTGAGGGTAATTTTCCTGTGTATTTTACATATCTATAAGAGTACAAAGAAACCCAGGGAAGACTAATCATTACCTCTGCAGTAGCAAGGGAGTTGCCAACACTTTCCCCTGTCTCCAGTTGTGGGTTTGATTCCCTTATTCTTAGCATGTTCACCTCTGCTTCTTAAGAACTGGTGGGTGTCTTGAGAGCTGTATAATGAATCCCTAAATGGTGTTAAAACTTGCAAAGTTGTACATGTTAGCCTTCAGCATTTTGAGCTGAAGCATGACAGTTCTATTTTCATTAGATACAAAATATATCACAATGACAAACTGTTAAAAAACCCACTAAATTCAAGTAGAACACATTATTCTAAAGCTGAAAATCTATTTACCTTCATGCTAATAAAATGTGTCTTCATGTTAGTATTTTTGTAGGACTACTGTAGAAATAAAGGTAAATGAATGCTACTGTGGGACCCAAAGCAATGTATAAAATGTAAAGGCTATCTAATAAAATATTTATTATGCCACATGGAAAAGGCCTAGGGTAAAACACATTTTAAATGTATTTATTCTCTTCCATATATGCAGAGCTCACCATTATGACAGTTTGATCAGAGTATAATGGGAAATAAATATGTTTGTATCTATCTTTCTTCACTAAACATTTCCCAATTATAATGCTGGGCACTTTTGCTCTATGTGTTAGTTTTGATTGATTTCACATGAAGAATAATACATAGAAATGATCTCTTTCATATTTCTTCTCAGCATGTTTGGATATTACTGCTTTTAGTCTGAGAATTTACTCTATTAGAAGAGACTGCTTGCACTATCCATACATTTTGCTCTAGGAAAGATGAGTTAATGCTGTTATTGAATTACTGCGCATGTACTATAGAAACAATGTCATTTAATTTTGTGATAAGTACAACCTATAAGGGGTAAGAGATAAAAGTCTCTATTTTCATGTTATGTTTTGAAACAGCAATGAAAATGATACTCTAAAAAAGGTAGATTGGCAGTCTTAAGGAACAGAACTCCTCTGTAAGTACAGGATAGAGGGGGAGAACCAGTGTTTTCACAGTACTCTTCATTCTTGCCCAATTCATTTAACAAGACATTTACATAACCATTTAGTCATTATTACTTTCTGGTATATTTAGATGAGTTATATGAAGGGTAAAATTACAGTTGTTAAAGAATTATCCAAGTCATCTCTCCAGAAATTACTTTTTCATAGCACTAGTGCTTGAGATAAAGAATTGCTTCACTAATGTAACCCTCAACATTTTTTCCCTATCAATTTTGCTTTACTTTATTAGGTAATGCTCAGATTGAATGAGGCCACCTTTTAAGGGTTTGTTCCATCAGCTGACTGACTCAGTAATAATAAAAATAATTAGGTGCTCCTCAAGAAGGCACTACTTCATTGTGCAATTTCTAATACACAGTAAACTTATTAATGTAGATGAACCGTAGGTCAAGCAAGTGAATACCACAGCTTTTCTAGAATAGATAGTACTACAGACCTCACGTGAACACACAGGGCGTATACACAATAACAAAAGTATCTCTGACTATCCTGAAAAATGAAAGCCTCATTAAATGGAATAAAATAAAGATTTATGTATCTTGTTTCTTGAGATGTCTAGTAAGTTAAGGTGAGTGTAAGGTGAGTGCAAGTAAAAATGAAGCTTTTGTTGCTGCAATAAAAATGATCTAGTTATTGTCCAGCATAGTCCATGCCAATTAGTAATCTCTTTTGCTCTGTGGCAGTGGGGTGGGGAAGGGGTGGTAACTGGCAATTTTCACAAGCTTCTTGGTTTCATATAAGACCCTTTGAAGTAATCTGGAACTTAAGAGCAGTTGATGATGTTGCGGCTTGAACATTTGCATAAAAAGGTGGCTATGCTTCAGTATACTAGTGAAAAAAGTGTTATAATTAAAGATAGAATGATAGTCTACTGGAGTATACCTTTTGAACAACTTTTCCTAGACCATAATGCTGGTACAACTTCAAATGCTTAACTTTGTAGCATTAGCGGAAAAGTCTCCAATGATGAGTACAAATTAATACAGCCTTAGATTATTGGGGGGGGGGGGAAATGCTGTATGAAAAATTTACTGTTGAAAGTGATTATAAATTACTGATAGGCATTTAGAGTGAAGCACATAATTTATAAGTAGGACACATGGCTAGCTCAGTTTTGTGTGAAAGAGCTTATCTGTTACAAAACCAAATTCTGCCTAGACTTCAGTATATTATCTGTTTTATCTCTGAACTTACAAGAGATACTATTGGTGTTGATGAAATTCAGTCTTTATCAAGGGATTTATATTGGCATTTAGAAGGCAAACATGCTGTCTGTAATAGTACTTCTTGTTAACAAGTATTTTTTGTACTTATCTATGGACCACTAACTCAAATCAAAAGTAAACCTGTGTTTATGCTGCATAAGAACAGTAGTAGCCATCTCATTTCTTACGATGCATTAGAAGAATTACCTTCTAAAGCCTCATCGAAAGCTCATTCATGGTCAATGGAAAGATCCCTTTCGTCCTAAGGGAAAACAGCTATTATTGCATTGCTTTGCTTTTCATTTAAAACTCAGCTTTTTTCTTTCAATATAGATAATGCAGTGAGTAAATCACTATTGTGGTACTTAGGATGACACCATGGACTTACTAACTGAGATCATAATTCTTTTTATGTAGGATCAAACATACACTTTCTGTACTTTTGTCTTCATTTTGCCAAAAGGAAACCATGTACTGTACTGTTAGGATAATCAAATTAAATATTGTAATAAACACATCACCAACTATATTTCTGAAGTGATAATAACACAAAGATTGATATAACCACATTAAATTTATAGAGGATATGATGAATTCAAGTATCATGACTATCCTTAGAGAGAAACATTTCCTAATCTTCCATGAAATCAAATGGTAAATTCTCAGGGGCAGTTCCTACTCCTAGCCCAATAAGTAGCATAAAGACTTTTTGCCCAACTGTTCATGACTTTGAGAATTTAAATGAATTTATATTGGTTGAAATTCTTTTCATAAACACAAAATACTTTATTGCAAGTAAGCTACAGAAACAGAATAATTCATAAGACAATGCTCCAGTTCTATTAAGACTAACATTTGGGTTTTCTGTAGCTTCTTCACCGTCTAAAGTCCACATTAATATTTCCTGACTTTTAACCTCTTTTTTGGGCAAATATTTTTGTAGGCTTCTTGATAGTGTCAGCAATCACTGATCCTGGCACAGGAACTGAGGACCAAAAGGCAGTGTTTTCCCATCTTTCTTGCCAAGGACTAATTAAGAAAACCAAAATAGAGACCTGAACTAGAGTGTCAGTTTTTAAGTAATTGCGTGAGAGCAGTAAGTTTCATTGACTAGCAATAACATATACTATAACAAATCAAAACTCTTTTTTGAAGAAATATGCTGTCTTTAGCATTATTTTCTAGGTGAATTTTCCTTAGTTTCAGCATTTTCCCTAGATACATTAACTCATTAACCTCTTGAGAACTGAAGATTTGATAAAATCTCAATAATGCTAATCCTGATAGTACATAATGCTAATCCTGATAGTACATAATAGTAGATAGGCACACACAATATACCACCGAAAGAAAATATACATAATACAATATAAATACATAGTCTTCTTACTGCTATTATTCTACCGTTTATCATTACTGATTTACTATAATATAGAAACTGTAGCTGGAAGGGAACAGTTACACAGAAGGCAAAGTAGGTAATGAGGTACATAGTAAGGAATTTTACAGTTTAGCAACCTAGTTACAAAAAAAAAAAATGTTCTTACATTGAAATAATTTCCCAGTACTTACATTTCCAGTGATTTCTTTCATAGATGTAACTTTTTCAAGAAAGATTTAAGCAGTTATTTATTTCTATTCAAATACCTTATACATTACATAATTCCCTCCTCTCCAACCCCCATCCCTTTGCCTACCAAAAGCAGCAGCTCAAGGAATGTGTATTTTAGTTTCTTTGAGTATCTCTCTTTAGAAAGCATGGTATTCATTTCACAAGCTACTTACAGATAAAACTGAGGCAACTCAACCAAAATAAGGTTGGAAATGAACACAGGCACATGTTTGACAGCAAAAAAACAGCTCAGGTTTCAGTTCTATTTAAAACAAATATATTGAAACACAGATCAGTTTAATGAATGACTCATTAGGGGTAGTGAGATCTGTATTCCCCATTTTGCAACTAATTTATTGGATGATTGTGGCTGAATTGCTTTCACTTTTATTACTATTGTTTACCCATCTTTTTCTCTCTTTTTGATTCTTTTCTATTTAAAACAAGGTCTCCTAATGTGTGTAGTCAGAGTTCTGAAAAGCTACAAAACCTCCAACTTGAATGTAAGTACTGTAATAATTTGATTCCAGAGGAAAAATAAAATCCAACAATTGATTGAATTCCATCTCCCACCTCTCTTTTGTGTCAGTCACCTGCTTTTGCTCCTGACTAATCTCTTATTGCGTAGGTAGCTGTGATTTAACTTGATTAAAATTAATACAGAAAAAAGGAATTGTGAGAAACACTTCTAAAGCTAAATCAGTTCAGTGATCTGGTATACAACACCACATTACGATCTCAAGAATTATTTTGTCTATCTAAATACATTTTATAGCTTTATTTGTATATTGAAGTCCTCATTCCCTGCCTTGAAATTCTATATAACCTTATAATGAAGTGCCAAAATTTTATTAATTTCACTATAAGATTCACCTGAGTTCTAGATAAGGTGTATTATCAGTAATCAAACCTTCCGAGATATTGTCAACATCCTATTTCCAAGGCATAGAAATTTATATTTTCAGGCATTATTAACTAGGAAATTTCTCCAGGTGCTGGAAGGTAGTGTAAGATGTTTGGCTCAAAACCTAACCTTTTCCTAGATCTTAAAAAATAATTTGCATATTGAGCACTAAATAGTTTTACATTCTGTTAGGTGAAGTTTAAAGTGTTTCGTGCAGGTTAACAATAATTGCCAAAAGGTTAATATTGGTGCTTTTTATCTATTAATTACAGTGTAAGAAAAAGAATGAGGCATTCTGCTGACATTTCTTCCTCATTCTGAAAATTACTGATTTAGAGCTATTTGACATACTTATGCTAATGAGCATGGCTGGTACAACAACAAATTATTATAAATAATGCATGATTAAATGGTAATAAAAAAATAGAAGTATTTTATAAGAGCAAGAATAATCTAGAAATACTACTCCGTAAGAACAAGAATATGGATGTGTCTACATGTAAGCCAAGATTTAGGATAATTTTATGTAGAACTTAATTTGCTGCCAGAATGAGGCAATTCAAGCAGCCTACAAGATCCTACACTGTATTATATTGCAATATTATTCTAGAGGACTATATCATTCAATGAGTTCAGAAAAAGAATTTCCTTTTTAATAACAACAAAAATAGAATTGAGCTTAATTCACATTTATCCTGAGCTTAAAGGTTCTTTTGCCATTTTTTCATTGGAGTGTTTTCTAGGCTATCGAACATTTAGATTTAGGAGGAGGAAATCACAGAATCACAGAATTGTAGGGGTTGGAAGGGACCTCGAGAGATCATCGGGTCCAACCCCCCTGCCAAAGCAGGCTCCCTAGCTCATATTGCTCAGATAGGCATCCAGGCGGGTCTTGAATATCTCCAGTGAAGGAGACTCCACCACCCCCCTGGGCAGCCTATTCCAGTGCTCAGTCACCCTCACTGTGAAAAAGTTCTTCCGCATGTTGGTGCGGAACTTCCTGTGCTCCAACTTGCAGCCATTGCCCCTTGTCCTATCCCCACAGACCACTGAAAAGGGGCTGGCTGATTCCCCCTGCATCCCCTGCTTCAGATAATTATAAACTTTGATTAGGTCCCCCCTTAGTCTTCTCTTCTCAAGGCTGAACAGTCCCAGCTTACTCAGCCTTTCCTCATAGGGGAGATGCTCTAGGCCCTTAATCATCTTCGTAGCCCTTCTTTGGACTCTTTCCAGGAGATCCCTGTCCTTTTTATACCAAGGAGCCCAGAACTGGACACAATACTCCAGGTGGGGCCTGACCAGGGCAGAGTAGAGAGGGAGGATCACCTCCTTTGACCTGCTGGCTACACTCCTCCTGATGCATCCCAGGATCCCATTGGCTCTCTTGGCCACCGAGGCACACTGCTGGCTGATGGCCAACCTGTCATCTACCAGGACCCCCAGGTCCTTCTCCACTGAGCTCTTCTCCAGCAGGTCATCCCCCAGCCTGTACTGATACAAACAGTTGTTCCTTCCCAGGTGCAAGACTTTACACTTGCTTTTGTTGAACCTCATCTGGTTTCTCACTGCCCAGCTCTCCAGCCTGTCCAGGTCTCTCTGGATGGCAGCGCAGTGCTCCTGCGTGTCAGCCACTCCTCCCAGCTTTGTATCATCGGAGTACTTGCTGAGGGTGGATGTTATTCCCTCATCAAGATCGTCAATGAAGATATTAAACAGGACTGGACCCAACACTGAGCCCTGGGGAACACCGCTGGTAACAAGCCTCCAGTCAGATTCTACTCCACGAATCACAACCCTCTGGGTTCGGTCCGACAGCCAATTCTCAACCCACCTCACTGTCCACTCATCTATCCCATGCTTTCTCAGCTTTGCTATCAGGATGTCATGGGAGACAGTATCAAAGGCCTTGCTGAAGTCAAGGTAGATGACATCCACTGCTCTCCCTCCATCTACCCAGCCTGTCATGAGATCGTAGAAGGCTATGAGGTTGGTCGAGCACGATTTCCCCTTAGTGAATCCATGCTGACTACTCCTCATGACCTTCTTCTCTTCCAATTGCTTGGAGATGGCATCCAGAACAAGCTGTTCCATTACCTTTCCAGGGGCAGAGGTGAGGCTGACTGGCCTATAGTTACTAGGTTCCTCCTTCTTGCCCTTTTTAAAGACTGGAGTGACATTGGCTATCCTCCAGTCTTCAGGCACTTCTCCTGTCCTCCAAGACCTGTCGAAGATGATAGAGAGCGGCTCAGCAATCACCTCCGCCAGCTCCCTCAGCACACGTGGATGTAACCCATCTGGGCCCATGGATTTGTGTGCATTAATCCCTTTGAGCCGCTCCTGGACCTCCCCTACTTGAACCAGAGGGAAATTCTTCATTTCCCAATCAGTCCTACACTCATCCAGTGTCTGTGGGTCCCGGGGGGCCTTTGAAGTGAAGACCGAAGCAAAGGCGGCATTCAATATCTCCACTTTCTCAGCATCCCCCGTAACCAGGACACCCTCCTTATTCAGCAAGGGACCTACATTATCCCTGGACATCCTCTTACTGTTCACGTGTCTAAAAAACCCCTTTTTATTATCCTTTATGTCCCTTGCCAGCTTAATTTCCAAGAAGGCTTTAGCCTTCCTAGTTGCATCCCTACAGGCCCTGACCACATTCCTGTATTCTTCCCAGGTGCTCAGACCCTTTTTCCACGATTCATAGATCTTCTGCTTCTCTTTGAGTTTGCTCAATACCTCCCTGTTCATCCATGCAGGTCTTCTGCCTCTCTTTCCCCATTTCCTCCTCAAAGGGATGCATCGTTCCTGTGCTTGGAAGAAGTGCTGTTTGAATGCTAGCCAGCTCTCGCAGGCTCCCATTCCTTCAAACAGCGTAGCCCATGGGATAGCCCCCATTAAGTGGCGGAGGAGATCAAAGTTAGCTCTACCAAAATTCAGGGTAGCTATCCTACTTTTTGGCTTGCTTCTTCCACCCAGGATCATGAACTGAACCATTTCATGGTCTCTTTGCCCTAAGCTGCCCCTGACCTTCACTTCCCTAACAAGTCCATCCTTGTTAGTGAAAACAAGGTCCAGCAGCCGCCCTCCCCTGGTGGGCTCCTGCACCATCTGTAGCAGGAAATTGTCTTCAACACACTGCAGAAATTGTCTGGACTGCATACGACTGGCCGTATTGCTTGCCCAGCAAATATCTGGGTAGTTGAAGTCCCCCATAAGGATCAGTGCCCGGGAACTTGAGGCTACTTCTAACTGTTTATGGAATGCGTTATCTACCTGCTCCTCTTGATCAGGGGGCCTATAGCACACTCCCACAACAATGTCCCCCATACCGGTTTGCCCCTTGATTTTAACCCACAAACACTCGACAGAAGGTTCATCCTTCCCCAGGTGGAGCTCAACACATTCTAGGTGCTCTCTCACATAAAGAGCAACTCCTCCACCTCGCTTCCCTAGCCTGTCTTTCCTAAAAAGCACATAGCCATCCATGACAGTGTGCCAGTCGTCCAGGTTGTCCCACCACGTCTCTGTGATTGCGATGAGATCATGGCCCTGCGACCGCACAAAGATCTCTAGTTCTTCTTGTTTGTTCCCCATGCTACGTGCATTTGTGTAAAGACAGTTCAGTGGTGAAGCAGATGTAGGTATCCTCAACGGCCCACAGCGAGATTTCTGACAGGGGACTGGCAAAAGTGGCTCCACGGAGGAGTACTCAGGGCAGTCCACAGAATTTTCCCTACTCTCACGTGGAAAAACGTCCCCAAGTCCACGACTGTGCTGTTGGTATTTACCTCTTCCCACCGTCAACTCCCGTTGTGTCTCCCGAAGCCTAACCCTGGCAGCCGCCTTAATATCCCCTTCCCCCTTCCTAACTAGTTTAAAGCACGATCGATGAGCCCTGCTATCTCCTGGGTGAGGATCCGCTTTCCTTTATAGGACAGGTGAGCCCCATTAGCAGTACTCATGCCAGGAGCAGAGTACACCATCCCTTGGTTAAAGAATCCAAAGTTCTTGCGCCGGCACCAGCCTTTTAACCACACATTCAACTCGTGGGTTATCCTGTCCTGCTCTGAGCCCCTCCTCCCACAAGTGGGGATAGAGCAGAATATTATTTGGGCTCCCCCCCCCTCAACAGAGCGCCCCAGGTCCCGGAATTCCCTTTTGACAGCTTGCAGGCTACACTTTGTGATTGCGTCCCTGCCTGCTTGAACTATCAGTAAGGGATAATAGTCAGTGGATCTTACCAGGCCTGGTAGCCTTCTGGTAATATCCCTGACCCGGGCTCCAGGGAGGCAACACACCTCCCTGCGTGTAGGGTCTGGCCTACATATAGGCCCTTCTGTCCCTCTGAGAAGGGAATCTCCTACTACGACTACCTTCCTCTCTTGCCTAACAGAGGCAGTCTCAAGGCGTGCAGATGACCGCCTCACTCTAGGCCTCCGCTTTCTCTGAGGCAGAGGGGCTCCATTCATCTCCTCAGGTACCTCCTCCTCAACTGTCAGGGCCCCAAACCTGTTGCTCAGGGACACCTGAGGGGGTGGGGTAGGTAGGCAGGGGGAGTGCCTATGACGCCGAGTCGGGACTGTCTTCCAGGCCTCCTCGGGGTTTGGGTCACTCCCATTAACCTGGCACGGGCAGTGAGGGGGGACCGTCTTCAGGTGTGAGGTGTCATCCCGACTGTCTTCCTTTTGGGACGCCAGGGAGCTACTCCACCAGTCAATCTCTCGCTCGCAGTCCCTGATCACCCGCAGTCTTTCAACCTCTTCCTTTAGTTGTACCACCAAAGCAAGCAGGTCATCGACCTGCTCACACCTCAGACAGGCTAGGTGTTTGCCTCTTATCCCAGGCAACTGCAGGCTCTGGCATTCCCTGCAGCCTGAGACCTGG
Source organism: Porphyrio hochstetteri (assembly GCA_020800305.1). NCBI lineage: Eukaryota > Metazoa > Chordata > Aves > Gruiformes > Rallidae > Porphyrio > Porphyrio hochstetteri. Next base: position 1,969,993 of record CM036910.1, on the reverse strand, counting down.
ACCGCAGCATCCCTAGGCAGGCCCTCCATCGGGGTTGCCCGAGATTTGCAAGGGGAACCTCTGCGCCTGGTGGAGACCATGGTTAGCTGAGCACACAGCAGACAGGGAACCCTCAGCTCGCCCTTTTGTACTCTGCGAGCCGGTCCTCTGAGTATACCCCCTCAGCAAACTAGGAGGGGAGGCTTGCTCGGCCTGCTTGCTCTGCCTGCGCTATCTGTGATAGCCTGAACTATCCTGAAGTAGGATATTAAAGTTAAATAACTTAGCCTTGGAAAGCATAGGGGAAAGCATTCTCTTTTCAATTAAACTTTAAAGCTACTTATCTAGATAAATCTATTGTAAACTTATGTACACAGATATATGATACATATTTGGCCTTATAAAACTTTCATCATATAACTTTTGCACAGTGATACTGATTAACAGAAGCTGAGGTCAAATGCAACTGTACACAAGTTTCATAAAATTCTATCAACTGATTAACCAGAAAAAAGCGTTCAGAATCCAAAGACCAAGTCACAGAATCACAGAATCATAGAGGTTGGAAGGGACCTCGAGAGATCATCGGGTCCAACCCCCCTGCCAAAGCAGCTCCCCAGCTCATATTGCACAGATAGGCGTCCAGACAAGTCTTGAATATCTCCAGAGAAGGAGACTCCAGCACCTCCCTGGGCAGCCTGTCCCAGGATTCTGTCACCCTCACTGGGTAAAAGTTCTTCCCCATGTTGGTGCAGAACTTCCTGTGCTCCAGTTTACAGCCATTGCCCCTTGTCCTATCTCCACAGAAGACTGAAAAGGAGCTGGGCAATTTCCCCTGCATCCCATACTTAAGATATTTATAAACATTAATTAGGTCCCCCCTCAGTCTTCTTTTCCCTAGACTGAACAGCCCCAGCTCACTCAGCCTTTCCTCATACAGGAGATGTTCCAGGCCCTTCATCATCTTCGTAGCCCTTCTCTGGACTCTCTCCAGGAGATCCCTGTCTTTTTTATACCAGGGAGCCCAGAACAGGACACAATACTCCAGGTGGGGCCTGACCAGGGCAGAGTAGAGGGGGAGGATCACCTCCTTCGACCTGCTGGCCACACTCTTCCTGATGCATCCCAGGATCCCATTGGCCCTCTTAAAGTGGTTCAGTCTTAATAGATGAACACCAGAAATAGTGTTTGTCAAGGTATTACGTTACTATTTTCTGTACTTGCCACACATACATTTCTAAAGGACAGAACGATTTGTGGAAGCACAACACAGCATGTTTCACAGCTAAGCCTGACAGCTGCTGTTTGTCTATTTCATTGCAAAAAATAACACCGTGTCATTTTTAACCTTGTGAATTTCACTTGCACCCTAATAGAGATCAAAAAGTTAATTGCTCTAGTAATTGCAACTTTGATCAATAGGAAAAAAAGTTAAAATTTTCATTTACAAGTGTTTTTCTTTATTATGCACAAAATTAACTCATCTTGCTGGTCTGGAAAGACTAGATCTTTTATTACCAAGGAGCAACTGATCAAAAAGGTTTTCTTGAAGCTTTCAGACAGTAATTATTCTTTAGTATCTAATGTATCACAGCAATTGTTTTCAGTTCTGTGAAGTTAGCTGTCACTCTTCTGTAGAACACTGGATTACAACATGAAAGAGGGAAGAATTTAAAATTAGAAGGATGCTCTGCGTGACTAAAAAAAGATAGAAAGAAAAAGTAGTTTTTTCCAAAGAGTACTGGACATCACTGAAAAAGGTCTAAAAGGACAATTTTATAAGTAGGGTGAAACAGAACAAATTAAACATGTCAGATGAATAGCAAGACTGTTTTACTAAGACAGAGATCTGCTAAATTTTAAATAGTGTCCCCAAGGAAATGGGTGCAGCTCGTTTAACAGAAACTGGACTGAATAACACAGTGTAACAAGTTTATATTGAATGTAATGATGGGAATATGTTTGATAGGTTTTTAAAATCTGAGAAAAAGGCAGAAAAGACTCTTGTGACACATGTCAGAGCCTCAAGGATGAATGGAGTAGCTTGATATAAATACCCAAAATACACAGGCTCTTCCTCTGAACTTGTGTGCTTCAAAGTACTCCTGTGTGCTTGAAGGTCTCAAAAGAATTAATCTCAGCATAACTTCCATCATTTTGCTTTGAGAAATAGTAAAAAATATTTTAAATGTCTTTTAATTCTGTCTATACTGCCAAATGTTACTTTTAGTATATATATACCATCATTAACTTAATCCAGCCATTATCCTTATACACTTTTATGTTCTCTTTTCTATCACAGAAATTCACATTCAAAATCAAATCAAAATCTTGATTTAAAACATTACTAAAAGGTGACACTTCAAAATCATCTCTTATAATTAAACTATAAGATCAACTCTTTTATAATTAAAATCTTCCTAAATTTCCACTCTATGTGTCATAGTTTTGCATGGCTGGGTTTCGATGGAGAAGGGAGGCTGCAGGGGTGACTTCTGCAAGAAACAGCTAGCTCTCTGCAGGCCCAAGAGAGTAAACATCAGCCAATTCAAGGCCAGAGTCATTGTTGACCAAGGCCAAGCCCATCAGCAATGGTCACAGCACCTCTGGGAATCACATTTATGAATAAGAAGAACCACAAGCAGCCACTTTTTGCCATCGGAGAAGGGAGTGAAGAGATGTAAGTAAGTCTGCAGACACCAAAGCCAATGAAGGGGGCGGGGAGGAGGAGAAGGACAAGATTCCACCTGCAGCCCGTGGAGAAGGCCTCACACTGGAGCAGGTGGAGACATACAGAAGATGCTATGACCCCCATTGGAGCAAGCTCCTGCCAGCACTTGCAGCCCATGGAGAGAGACAGAGACACACAAAGATGAGCAAGAGAGATTGATCCACACTGGAGCATGTTTGCTTCGGGGGAGGTTTGTGACCCCATGGAGGCCCAGGCTGGTAGTGGGGGCCTGAGAGACATTCTATGATTTATGACTGTGCACCATAGAAGTGACCCGTGCCAGGGCAGCTGGTGAAGAGCTGAAGCCCCAAGGGAAAGGACTCACAGTGGAGAAGTTTGTGGAGGACTGTCTTCCCTGGTTGGGACCCCATGGTGCAGCAGGGGAAGGGTGTGAGGAATGTCCCCCCGGCTAAGGAGGAGAACATCTCATGAGGAACTGACCGAAACTCCCATTCCCTGCCACTCCTCGTGCTACAAAGGTGGGGGGGAAAAAGGGAGAGAAATCATGACTGAAGTGAAGTCTGCTAAGAAGCGGGGGGGGGACGGGGACGTGCTTTAAGATCTGGTTGTGCTTCTTATTATATGACTCTGGTGTCACTGTGTGTGTAGTGTAATAAATTAGAGAGTTTTCTTTCTTTTATTCTGTGTTGAGTCTGTTTTGCCCACAATGATAATTGAGGAATGATCTCTCCCTGTCCTTATCTAGACTCCTAAGCCTCTCAATATATATTTTCTCCAGCTGAAAAGGGGAGTGATAGAGCAACTTTGGTGGGCATCTGGCCTCCAGCCAGGGCTAAACCACCACACCATGGTAGAGAGTTTCTATTAAAAAAGAAAGGTCAGAAGGCTAGATTCAAATATTCTTTTCAAGAAAGTGAGTGTTCTCTCATTGCACATTTTTTCTCATATAACTGCAAGAAGTATATGAAAAATACACACCAATGCAGCATTAATATACTTAAGGGAATATAGCCCTCTAACATAAATGATTATTTCTCTGGTAGAGATTTTCACTGACCCGGAGGGACGGTTTTCTTTTAATTGTACCTAATGAGCTGGCTAGAATATCAGTTCTCTCATTTCCACACAAATTACTTCTGGTACAATTAGAATGCTGAAGGCATGAAAAAGACCATAAACCAACTCCAATTTCCACATCACCAGAGGTATCAGAAAACAGCCTTTCATTTATGAAAGATTTTTAAAAATTAAAATGCTACTGTAAAATAGTAGAGGGCAACTTCATGGATAATTTCTCATGGATGCATTCTCCAACTTCTATGGAAAGAAGAAACAAAAGAAAGGTGAATGCACATAGAGCATCCTTTTTAGATGGACATATAAGTTGCTGGATGATGTGTTAGGGCCCTTCAAAGGAAAGGACACTTTTTCATTGTCCCATTGGAGGGTTACTGACATGCAACCAGCCATATGCTCACCTGATGAAGACTGGTTTTACCCCATTGAAGGTGCTCTGAAGCAGACTAGCTGAAGATATGATTCTGATTGAAAAATCCATCAAAGTAAGCTAGACGGTGCTATGACTATTAGCTGAGTTGTAGTAGAGAGTGAAATGTCTTGCCTAAAATTACATAGAAAATGTGTGGTAGCCAAAGTCTGAATCCAAGCAATTTAAACTTTACATTTGCATCACTGGCATTAAATTTAAGATCTACTTTTTTTCTTTACCTTGCATAAAGATCAAGCTAAATCATAATCACTAAAGAAGAAACCAAAAGCTCACCGCTGATCTCTCTTCACTTTTCCAGGGAGTGAAATCAAAACATAATGAAAACTCTGGAAAGAAATAAGAACAAAAATATTATGAGATAAAAGGGAATTTGTGTATGAAATCATGAAGAATTGTTGTAGAGACAGGCATCTTCAGATCACTTCCTGCAAAGGGTTTAAACTATATTCATTGGAATTTTTTTTGCCTACTTCAGCAGTAGCTTTGATGTGAAGGTCAAAGACACTAATCCTGTGGGATGATAACTGTCGTCATGTTTTAATCAAGGGTATGGAACTTTAAATGTTAGGTAATCCTTGGAAAGGGCCTGCCGTTATACAATTGATTGTTTTATCTGTGTCTTTGTGTGAAATGGTGAGCATCTCCATGTTATAGCCAAATTTCTGTTCCTTTGCATTTTAATCTCTCTAATTAGAAGGTGTTCGTGGTCCCAAGTTTCTAATGAAGATCTGTAGATGACAAAGCCATTCATGGAAGCCTGCAATTCAGCATCACTTGTTACAGCTTTGCTTTTAGTTCCGTATACTTTGCCTCTATTCCTTTTCTTAATTTCTGGTGGTTTTCTAAAAGACTGACTCTGTGTTTACCCAAGGACCACCCAGATTACTTCACTAACATTCATTCAGTTGTGTGCTATGAGGCGCTATGACGCTGGGTGTACTACATGTGGGAAAACCAGAGTTTGTGTTGGCATTGTAATTGTCTCTCCCATCATCGTATCTTTTGTAAAGAAGAGTAACAGAGAACCGTGGTTATTGAATTAAAATACAGTATTTTTTCCAATCAGCATAAAGAAATGTATGTTTTGTCTCAGGAGAGTAACTCTTGTTAGGTCACCAAAGGCATTCTCTTTTACATGATGTCATGTGAAGACAAAAATCAGCAATCATTCACTGTTCATCTGAAGCAAGTGTGTAAACAATTCCAAATGGAATTTTTATGTCAAAATTACATTTAGCTCTGGACTTTAGCATAATTTTTCTATTGCTTTACTACTCCATCTACAGCTACTAAATCTGAGGTTTATATTCAACTTTCAAATCGTGTATTCATACTGTAAATTATTCGCGGTCTATCCAGGATTTGCTGAATCCCTTTTAAGTTTGGTTATGTCTAACTTATTTATAGAAAGCCAGTATAAGGGCATGAAATCTTCTATAACTGAACTAAACATGCAATCTCCTCCTCTATTTGACCATTTTTAGCTCCTTGTTTTTGTTAGAGGCTATGAAACAGAAACCACTGATCTTTACTTCCAGCTAAAAATATTCCTCTCAGCAGCAGCTATCGTCTATCAGTGCTGTGCTCACTAAATACTTAATCAACAATATATTTAAACTAATTTAGCTTGCCAAACCCTTTTTAGGTATTTCCAGCACTATCTGAACAATAGTGTCTCAGATTTTGAAGTTCTAATACAAAAAGTTAGTGACATCTGCGGGGTATCTCTCTATACATGAGGACTTTGGCTCTGTAGTAGTAAAATTTTCCATGTTCATTTCTCTGCTGAATATGTAACTTTTGCTGTGTTAATTATGTTCTGTTTTCACTTTTAGCTTCAGCTTTATTGAAATATTACCAAAATTTGGATGAGGGATAAACAAATTAAAATTGGTGGGGAAAAAACCCCTACCGTGAATGAATAAAAGCAAAGGGTTATTGTAAAGACTTGTTGCCAATTCACCGGTCTCTAACTGTTTATGGAAAACTGAAGATTTTGAATGAGTGTGATTCAAGCTTTGGAGAAAATGAGACTGTCTATGTATATATAATAAACCAATTGGAAAAACAGATGTCTAACTTATTATGTGCGTGTAACACTGCAATCACAAAGAAGCTTAGAGGTCTTGTTCTGTTTGAAGCAGACTTACTAGCTAAAATATGCTATCACTGGCCTAACTTTCAGGTTAGTTCTATATAGCAGAGAAAGTGAGTATGAATTTAATTCCAGAACACAAGTGGCGTAAGACTAGTGAAGAATGGAGTCTCTATCAACTTGTGTAGTGACTTGTGCGAGTGAGATTACTACCTACCTCAGACATGATAATGTGACACAAAATCCTGTCATGTAACATTCTTCATTTATAATGAAAAGTGGGAAAATGAAAAAACCAAAACTTAGTCCTAATACAGTAACATAATTAATACACTTTTTGGAATAGCATTCATCTGTGATATATCATCTCTAATACAGTTGATGACATTTTTGATACAAGAGGCATCAAAATACATTTCCTACCTTTTACAAATTTTAGGTCAGGCTTATTCACAGCCAGAGATGGCATCTTTGGAGTTATTACCCCTGGGTGCATGTTTTTCTTATGGGTCTTCACAGTTTAATTACAGGCGCTGTGTAGCACACCTAAGATGCATCTTTCATAATGTTTATTTAATATACTTGGCAGTAGCGATACTACTGCAGTGATACTGCTACACAGCAGATTTGTGTGGAGTCAGGTAGTACTTTTCTGAATAGGAATCATTACACATTTGGGTACTACTAGGGCAAATGTCTTTTGGGAGCACTGATGCCGCTCTTATCTGAACAGTTTTCAAATACCATAGCTTCAGGGACAGCTACAGAAAACCTCTTCTGTAAGCTGCAAACTCTGCAGTTCAAGCAAATTTTGAATCATTGCCCCCAGCTGTTCACTTCAGTAACTCAGTGAGACTGAATGCACACGCACACACACACAAGGCTGTTGTTGACTTGCTGGGAAAGAGTTACCTTGACTGCTCTCACAAACTCAACAGCTGGCAGAAGTTTCAGAGAAAGGATGGACCTTGGTCTCTCTCATTAATTAAAATATAAAGATTGCAGAATATCTTTCCATCCTTTAAAGAACTTACCAAGTTAACGAAACTGTGATTATTTTCATGTATTCTGCGGTTTCTTTCTTCACAGGTATTGAATTTTTTACCTTAAAATTGATACTTTTAAAATCAAGTACACATTCCTCCTGTGTTTTTAATTTTGTTATTCAAAACCAAGCTGTCTAAAATAACTCATATAGCTCAAAATTTCAGAACACCCTATGATTAATATTTATCAGAGCTGAATGCTCTATTGATCCCCGCAAAAAAGACACAAAGGAATTTAATGTCAGTTACTTAGAAACTAGAATTGATCACGCTTATATATAATTATACTTTGAAAGCAAAAATAGGAAGAAAGTGTGCCTTTGACATTAGGTTTTGGGCTGCTAAGAAGCTTATAATAGAATTTTCTTTAGAAGTGGTTTCATACAGCACAAAGAACAGATATGCTAGAGTAGGAGTCATGTTAGCTTAACACTACCTCCAAAGAAAGACAGCTCTCTACAGGTAATGATCTGTCTTGATAAGGACCACCAGACTCAGTTTGGTTTGGATCTCCCATTAGCTGGTTTCATTTTATGCCTCTTGTATTTTTTACATGTGAAAGGAAAATAGGAGTTGTTTCCTATTCACTTTCTTATCCTTATGCTGCTAAAAAAAAGTGTATATGCTATCCAGACTAATCCAACTTGGTAGTATGGATTAACTTAAATTTTAATTTTAATCTGTAGGTTCTTTTCTACAGTATTTCTGCTTATTCATCCCCCTACAGGCATGACCTTGTCTATGAAATACATAGAGAGAAACTTACAGTAATTCATTTCTAAGGTTGCCTCCTGTCACAGCTCATTTCTCTAAGCCAAGCTTTGCTGTCCTTGATAATGAGAAAAGAGACTTGCAATTTGTAGCGAATACCATTTCCTTCAGCAGCTCCCAAGAGCAGCGCTGTATTGAGGAAAGGTAAAGCTCCTTCAACAGTTTCAGGTCATCTCAGCAGTTCTTGGCAGGGTAGAAGATATTTTTTGTCACATTTACTGGAATGAAAAGGAAGGTTCTCATATTTTTCAGCCTTTTTGCCAGAGATTAATCAGTGCAAGTAAGGGAGAGAGACAAACAAAAACTGAGTCACACAGTGAGAGGCTTGCAAGGGAGCTGAAAGCTCCAATTTAAGGTTCCTGTGCCATTTCTTCATACATATCCAATGTGAAACGGCAGCTTCTGGAGAACTAGGTAGCTCAGGCCTATGTACTGTTTTGCCATTTAATGTGTGACTGGTTTATATATGTTTTTGTCTTAAATCCATTTAACTCATAAGATTTATATCTAAATCTAGGCAGATAACAACTCCACTCAAGTTGCCAATAGCATTGTACACACAGTTGCATGCTTGATAAATAGAAAGCTTTTCTGTGAAAAAGAACCAACCTGGTTTCAAATGCTGTTGTAATAATTTATCTTCATTGTAAATCATATTTTAGTGACAGGAGAGAAGAATCTTGTGGAAGACCCCCTCCTGGTGGTCTCTTATCTAGAGAGAAAAAAAAAAAAATCAGAGAGCTCTGATATGCCAAAATCTTTTCAAAAGATACTGCAACTCACTGCTTGAGAGCATTGTTTTCAATTTGTCTTTCAAAGTAGGTGAATATCTTATTTTTATTGCCACTGGGTATCCAGAAGGGCATCTGGTGTGCTCAGATGCCAGTGCAATCAGACAGTTCTCTCAAAAGAGAGATGCTTCCTGTCTCTCCCTGTGATGTATGGGAAATAGAAGCAGACTTACTTTCTAACTCTTTTCAAAAATAACATATTTTCTGATATGGTGTCAGAATTAGGATGGTTTTGGACATCACCATCTTCATTCAGCACATAACTGAGAAATCAGTTTTATTTTGGATATATTCATATGAATGTAAGGATTCAGCCTGGGAATTATAATATATATTACTTAATACCATTTTAGGCATTTAGATAGCATGGTAAAAGATTAGTGAATGAGGATTGAAAAGAGGTTAATTTACTACATGCACAGCTTGGATTGCCAGCAATAAATATGATTGATGAGGACCAGCTCATAAAAGCAGCAGAACTACAGTCAGCACAACCCTTGTGAATTAACTTTCTGTTTCTCCCAAGGAAATAAGCTTTTGTGTCCTACTTCAGCCAATTGGACTCTGAAAACTTTATGAAAGTCTTTACTGTATGGACTTTTCCCCCACATGTTCTTGTTTCTTGTTCTATATAAAATAAAAACCCTGAAAATAAATTTTTAGAAAGTTGAGAGATTCATGAAAGGACATAAATTCCTTTTTAACTCCACACCTATTTCTTGAGAGCACTGCACTTCCAATTAGGCAATAATTATGTGAAAGTCCTAAGAAATGCAAAACAAATAACAATAGCCACATGACAGTTCAGAAGTTCTATAACAGAACAAAAGAAAAATAGAAACAGAGTATGACAGCTGAGAGCACAGGTGAAGAACAGAGCGGGTTTTTTGCTAGTTTTACGTGATAATACTTGGGATGTTTTGCAAACTTCTGCAGAATGTCCTCCACAAGTAAAGGTTTACTTAGCCCCTTCTATGTTTTGGTAAAGCATATACAGAACTGCACAACTGATTAGCTGCACAGTAACTATGTTTCAGTTTGTTTCTTTAGCTTTTCCTGAAGGCTGGGATTTTGAATAATGTTATTGAACCAATACCCTGAGAATCATGACTGCATTATGTGCGCTAAAAACAGACAAAATACACATGTAGCACAAAATTTCCCCACTTACTAACCAAAGTCAGAGACTAAATCAATAAACTGATGGCCATTTTATTTTTTAAATAGTTTTCCTACTATGGATTTAACTTTTATTTCCTCACTAGTCCCTAAATTGCAATTTACTGCCTTAAGCTGATAGTACAGCACAAAACCTCAGGGTGGCTATCTCAGCAGGTACAGCTACCTTTTGAATTACAGGTTTGTCACAAAGAATTGCATAAGACTTATCTGAGATGAAGCCAGGTAACCACATAAACACAATGCATTGGCTGATGGCTTGGACTCAGAGCTGCAGTAGCTCTCCTGCATCAGTCTTTTGTTGGGGTGCTCCTAATACCAGCTAGATTTTAAGGTGAGAGATGCAAAAGAAATGGAAGACATTTTAAGAGACACCAATGTTTCCAATAAACATCAATCTAAGCAATGGGTTTGGCACCAAAACAGATTGACAACAGAAAACACAGTGTTCACCAATGCCACACAGGGCTTTGTAGAGCAAAGACACAGGTAGAATATGGTGAATAAATACAGAAATCTGAGTTTACCTTTAACCAGTTGCTCTAAAATTGTTAAGACTAGGCCTACTTTAAAGCTGAGAAAGAATAAAAATGTTTTCGGTGTAACCAGAAACAAATAGGAACTTGAATGATGTACCAAGCTGAAGCACACCCTTTTAAAAACTGTGGAAAAACACAATGACTACTATTATACTATCCAGAGAGCAATTTATAAAGAGGTCAGATAAGGAAACTCTGGGTTTGGCTCCAGAGAAAACCAAAAGATTATAATGGGATTGCAGCAATCATGCAACTTTAATCAAAAAGTTAGAAATAACATAATAAAACCCCTTCCAGACCAGCTTTCCCAACAGGGGAGGAGAATCTGTAGCGAAGTATTTACAGACTGTTTCTGAAAGGAACCTATACTGTGTACAGTAAGACTGAACAATATTGAATATTGCTGACAGACCATGAAGATTACATTCTAGCAGTGCAAGTGAAGCAGTTGCTCAGTAACACATTCTTTTCTGGCACTGTTAGGGAATCCATGAGCTGCGGTTCAAGCAGTGACCCAGAAGAGCATAGGTGGTACAGGTTCTGGTAGAAATGGTTAGAAACCATTTCAGAAAGTGTCCCGTTTTGGGGGCCTGTAGAAGTATTTTATACTAGAACTTTTAAGGATTAGTATATGCAAACTATTTACATTGTCCTGGGCTTCTAAGAAAAGTGATGTAGAACTAAAGAACTGAACAAAGCCTTAGGAACTCAGGTTCACCTGCAACACACCAATAGCGAAACACTGTGCTCCGCTGGCTCACCCTGACAACCATGCAATTCTTTTCCATACTGCAGCTTTAAGGCAGCCCCAGGTTTACTCTATAAATTTACCTAGTTATACTATAGTTTGTGCCATCTCAAAGAAAACTTGATTTCCTCTATGCCATAAGACTTGGGGAAAAAAAAAATTAAATGCCTTCTGCTACGAAGATATATTACATCAGTTTGAACTGCTGACAGAAAATACAACCCCACTCCACCTTTTCCATGCCACAAAAAAAATCTCCTACAGATAAATTTCTATTACTAGAATAGCTCAGTCTCCTGAGATATGGTCAGACTCCAGAAATATGTTGAGAAAGAGCAGGAAACAAGACAGATTGGTGGCTACAATCAAAACACAGTACAGATACAACAAATTCACCCCTCTACCAATACAACTGCTTTCCAAATAGCTTTATATCATTTCTGAGATTGTACCAACCTGTGATATTAAATGTGTTTGTTTAAACAAGTACATAGGCAAATAAAGCATTCATTCCGGTTTTCTGAAAACGGAACCAAAGTTAAAACAAGAAATGAAAGGTCTCTCAATTCAAAAGTCAGAGAGCAGGCCTCACTGTTAAGAAAACAAATCCAAAAGGAAAAGAAAAATCCATCAAATTCACAAGGGAGGATTTCTGTTGACTAATGTGGGAGTTGGACAAGAAAAGTATTGCAAAAATACTCCAATGTCGTGTCTTTATTCTTTCCTGTGATTGTGAAAACAGCCTGTTCAGGAGGTTACAAAAGGTTGTGTTCACAGTCTGTCTGAAAGGCAAGGCTTAACGTGTGAGCCAGCTCTCACTTTCAAGCTGAACTTTTCCTATAAAGCTAATGAGAATGTGTGTCCAAGTCAAGCCTGTGCACACAGAACATCAAACAGGTTTCTGAGATTAGAATGTAACATAAACAAAATGACAAAATAAAAGTCATTTGGATTTTTGACCTACAAAGCATATGCAAATACCTGTGCACAGAAAGCAAATTATTTGAAGCAGATAATACTGTTTATGATAAACAAAAAATGCTAACATTATTTTAAAAAAGACAGTTTATAATAACAAAATGCATTATCTCAGCCTTTTCTATTCACCTCCAAGCATCTAAATTGGAAAACCTAGTCGTATACAGGGACGTAGTTTGTTCTAAAAGTATTTCAACATAAAGAAATTATATACACCAATTGCAATGCCAGAAGCCCTCCTGGTGTGGAGCTCTCAGCCCCAAAACTTTCCCTGTGGGACAACACTGATTTTTTTCCTCTCATAAACTTTACAATTATTTTCATTGCTGATCCTTAAAATTCATTGGGAAAATGATCCATTTTATCTTGCTTTCACTCTGGGAAAAAAAAAAACAACCCTCATAATTTACATACAAAAGTTAAAATCTCTGCTTTTTAAACTAAAATTACATGACTACAGACTCATCCCTGTGTCATGGGCAAGCAAACCTCATTGAAGTCTGTCTCTTCATCTATTTGGCAGCTAAAGATAGACAGGATTATACCCACATACGTTTGGAAACAATTCTACAATCTTTCTGCATGAAATAAATGAAAATTCCAATCTTTCTGTTTATATTGGTCTATTTTTTCTCACTGTGCTCACAAAATAGGACCATGCAGGCAACTTGGATGATATATTGCTGCACTTAAGCTTTCAATATCCATTGCAATTTTTTTCTTCAGTTTTAAAGAGCAGATTTTTCTCCCAGATATGTGTTTAACAGCTTTCCCAAAGTCATATGCTTGTAATGGAGGTAAATACAGAGAGCATAACCATACGGAAAAGTCTTAGTATTTTGGAAATTTTGGATGCCTGGGTACAACTATAGTTTGTGACAGCAGTGCAATATGCTTCTTAGAAATTCTGTTGTTAACCATGCCAGAGATTACGGTAAAGTCAATCTGAACTCATTCACAAATATATACATTCATTAGTTTAAAAATACCTTTTCGATGTGGAATATCAGATTTATCTTCAAGGCAGTTTCCCAGATAAATCACAGCCATTCCACATAGCATTTTTAACAGAAGTAAAAGGAAAAGCATGAAGTAGGCATCATAAAAAAGAGCTACTTAAAGTTGGAAAATTAGACTATATGCAAATAAAGGACACAAAATTGACCTTTTTGACCCTGGATGAACTAAACATAAGCCCCTTGTCTGCAACTTTGAGAGCTAAATAAAATCTTTAAGGCAAATACCTAATACTTATAAACCCCTCAGTCCCAGCATTGCTTTTGAATGAACTGCTGACATGTTCTTCTGTTTTACTAGTTCTTTATCTGCTGGATCCCAATTTTCTGAACAGTATCTGAGGTTTCTCAAGCAGTGCAGAAAACTGAGAGAGAGGAGAATTCAATTCAACATTCTCATTATACTGAATCAGTCATGTCTCACTTTTACTACCTATCCCCAAACTCACTCTGATTGCTGTTAAAAATCAGCAGGGACCTGAAACTGTCCAGTGTCATACCTAATGTATGTGCTTTTACATTCCAAACAAATAGCTCTACTCAAGAAACAAGCTAATAATAGTGAATCTGAATCTAAGTTCACTTTGGACCACAGCAGTGATATTGTGTCTATATGGTCCAACACTTTTAGACATTCACTGTTTCCACGAAATCAAAGATCTTGCTCTTTGCTGTGAACTCAGAGCAATACTGAGGGCAAGATTCTGCTTTTTATGGCACAGTATGGTTGCACTGTAAACAGAGCTAATCATCCAAAATTTTCAATTAGTCTAACTGCATTACAGCCACATTCCTATACAGCAATTGGATAAATTCAGAATCACAGAATCACAAGGTTGGAAAAGACCTTTGAAGATCATCAAGTCCAACCATTCGCATCCTAAACTAAACCATATCCCTAAGTACCTCATCTACCCTCCTGTTGAACACATCCAAGGAAGGTTCAGAGGAGGGCCATGAAGATGATTAGAGGGCTGGAGCACCTGCCCTACTAAGAGAGGCTGAGGGAGCTGGGCTTGTTCAGCCTGGAGCAGAGAAGGCTGCGGGGGGGACCTCATTGCAGCCTTCCAGTACCTGAAAGGAGCTTATAAGCAGGAGGGGATTCAACTTTTTCAAAGGATAGACAATGACAGGACAAGGGGGAATGGATTAAAACTAAAGGAAGGAAGGTTTAGATTAGATATTAGGGGGGAGTTTTTTACAGAAAGAGTGGTGAGGGGCTGGAACAGGCTGCCCAGAGAGGTGGTGGATGCCCCGTCCCTGGAAGTGTTCAAGGCCAGGGTGGATGGGGCCCTGGGCAACCTAGTGTAGATCCAGGCCTGAGGTTGGTGGCCCTGCCTGTGGCAGGGGGGTTGGAGCTCTGTGATCCTTGGGGTCCCTTCCAACTCATACCATTCTATGATTCTAAAGTGACTCAACCCCCTCCCTGGGCAGCCTGTGCCAGGCCCTGACAACTCTTTCAGTAAAAAATTTTATTTCTAATGTCCAATCTAAACCTGCCCTGGCACAGCTTCATGCCATTCCCCCTTGTCCTATCTCCTGTCACCTGGCTGAAGAGACCATCACCTATCTCTCTATAACCTCCCTTCAGGTAGTTGTAGGTGGTGAGAAGGTCTCCCCTCAGCCTCCTCCTCTCTAAGCTAAACAGCCCCAGCTCCCTCAGCTGCTCCTCAGAGGATTTGCCCTGCAGCCCCTTCCCCAGCCTGGTTGCCCTTCTCTGGACAAGCTCGAGGTCCTCAATGTCCTTCTTGTGGTGAGGAGCCCAGAACTGGACCCAGCACTCGAGGTGCGGCCTCACCAATGCCAAGTACAGGCTTCATCAAGTAAGAGGAAGCTGGGTCAGATGCAAGCCCCGTGCAAAATGGGTCAAAGTCTGAATCTGAGGCAAACTTTGAACTTTAATTCCATGTCAAGTGCTACATAACAGCTAAGGGACACTGCAGGGTATATCCTCCCACACTAAACAGGAAACCTCCAGTACATTCCTAGACAAACTGGGGAGGGGGAAATCAACCTTCTGAAAATATGTAATTTGGCAACTTCTCCTAAAAACAAACCAAAAATACTTATTTCCTGAAAGGTAACCAGGACCCACTTTCTGTGCTGTGTTACTGAATGTGTCCATTCCTTTTGTGCTGTTCATAATGCAATACCTTTGAGAACTGGCAAATACTGAGTGGGAGATAACTAAAGAGCTGTTTTAGAGTCTCCACCCTACATGATACTTTCCAAAGTTGCATTGAATTTCAAGGCTGATTGCCAAGCCTGGAAGATATTAACTTTTTTAATAGCTTATAGTAGACTTGAAAGCTTTTATAGCTGAGCTATAGCAAGAAAACAGCAAAACTGTAACTTATAATCAAACCAGGTCAGAATATTTTTTGATTTGTTAAAATTCTAGAACATCTTCATACTCATTAGTTAAGTTTAAACTCTAACTTAGCTGCATTACATTTAAGTTACATCTGTAGCCTTTCATATAACCATTCTGTTTCTAAATATAATTTCTCACATATAGAGTACAAAGAGTACCTTTGAAACAAAAAGTTCTCAAGTAAGGATTAATTCTTTCAGAACTCAGTTGCTTATAGGCTGATTTTCAGTGGTGCTCAGCACATGACATTTTCACTGTAATTGGTATAAGCACAGGACCAGTGAATCAGAACATTGAATCTCATTGCTAATAATCTTGGGAAATTCTTAACTACTTACAGCTAAGAAAAGAATTATCGGTTTCCTGGGTTTTTTTCCTTCTTAAAAGGGACATTAAGATGTTACCAGTAACTCTGGTACAAAGACAGGAATAAGTATATTAACAATTTATTCTGGCAAATTAATATGACTGATATACTCAATGTATTAAGTCTTAAGATTTATCAATTTATTTGTACTTTTTAAAGTAGTAATTGTTTTCCCCGCGTGCTCAGATATGATGCTATGAAATCAAGTTATATCTGTGAATGTACTCACTGATTCAACATCCCATAAATTGGTTTTTCTTCGTCTCATTCACAGTGAGGATACATCATTCCTTTACTGACAGATACTATTATTAAATATTAAGCTTACATAGTAGATAATTAGAGTATTTCTGCTGTGTTAATCTAGTCATGTCGGTAATTTGTGGTGATCCATATGAGTAAAACTGTATCTAAATTCACACTTTAAGCCACAGGAATCAGCAGCTGAATCAGCAACAAATTTGCCATCTAACCCACACAGTTGTGAAGAGATAGAACACGGGCACCTAAACAATTCATCACATTGTCTTTATCCACATTTTTATTTCTTGTGCCCTTATGCTTGGAATGCACAGTACATAGTGGTACTGTATCATGTTATTTCCTTTTTTCAAATTCTAATGATTTAAAAAATAGTATATTGCTTAAGTTGAAAGTTGACCTTGGCATTTTAAACTGAAGACATTTGGGGAATCATTCATAATGCCACATGTGTTTCATCCAACTTGTGATGCTTGGAACATGAATACAATAGCTAAAATTTCACATGCTATTGACCCATGACAAATTCAGGCTGTTTCCCAGAGGAAAAAGCTAGTGTAACAACAGGAAAATTGTGGATTTCATTAATACTTTGTAATAAATCAAGACGAGATCCTCTTACTTCAATTCCACTTTTACTTGGTCTCTTTAGGTTCTCTGTGTTATAGGTTGAGTACAACTCAGAAAGCTGTGTGTCTAAATAGTATTAGGAAGTGGAAGGAATTTCAGTTCTGTGAAGCTGTAAACAAAAAATTCAGCCTACAAATAGTCTAATGTGCTCTGTATGGCATGGATGAACTTGGACGTTGTACACGAGGAACCGACATCCCATTCTCACCTCGTTGTTTATTGCCTTTTTAATATCCAACTGTAATAAATGCAAGTAGCAAAAGGAAAACTAAGAACACTTCAGTCATTTTTCTTAATAGCATGAAGGTAAATCTTTACCAGTTCATCATATTGTTTTTAAACAGATTAGGCAGGTGCCATAGACTCTCAGCAAGGCCTAAATATCTCCTGACAAGTAAGGAAGTAAAGCCTCTTCGCCTGATACACATTTTCATGGTAGTTGAACAGGCAACTGCCATTTCCTGATTCGTTCAATTTTCAAATTATATTACTCAGCAATAATAGCAATACTACATGTATTAACATCTGTAGAGTTTATGGGGGTTTTTCCTAATTCTCATAATTTGCAGAAAATCAATACTAATAATTGATTGTGCCAGTTTCCACTAAAAATAATTTTGGCATGAGGACAGTGGCAAATACCTAGAAAACTCAGGAGCGTATCTGACGCTGCTTTCCATATGAGGCTGATAGAAATACACTTGG
Source organism: Porphyrio hochstetteri (assembly GCA_020800305.1). Classification (NCBI taxonomy): domain Eukaryota; kingdom Metazoa; phylum Chordata; class Aves; order Gruiformes; family Rallidae; genus Porphyrio; species Porphyrio hochstetteri. The sequence continues at coordinate 1,952,312 of CM036910.1, read as the reverse complement.
ATTCACTAAGATTCATGGAGCTACACTGACACATTGCAGCAAAAGATACTTAGGAAAATGCAAAAGAAAAATATTTCCTAGAACTCTTCAGCATTGGTAACACCTTCTACCACTTGACTAAGTTGCTGTATATTTTGCTATGTTATTTGCAAGCGTTCGGTATACACTCTTGCTGTTTAGACACTGAGAATACTAATTCTATAGAAACGACTGAGTGAAAACATGGCTTACACTGCTGTTCACAGAACACCTTGTGCTGCTGGTTAGACATCCCTCTGTGCATGAAAGTTACAAAACAAAAGATAAACCCCTATTTCTCACTTGATTTCCCACTGTTTAACAGAAATCAGTTCAGTGTTAATCTGAGTTTCTTTCACAATGAAAGAAAAAAGAAACATTTTTTAATTGTTTGGTCATCTACCCAGTAGAGATGGTTTCTATATCCTTTTCACACACATTGTACAGCCATGGTTTACAGACAATGCTAATTAACACAGCTACCATCTGCCATTTAATTTTCATCAGAAAGCTGGTACACAGGGATTGTATAATGTCATTTATGTATTGATTTTTTTCTTAAACTTTACATCCTTCCATCAAACCATTATTAATATTTCTCAAATTTAAAAGACTGCAGAGTCATTAATGAAAAAGTAAAGCATGATAGTAATTTAAATGCAACAAAAATAGCTGTTTGAATATTTATGTACCTCTCTGACCTAGAAAGTGATGATAAAGCACTTGTTAGAGATTTTTAATTTGTAGATTTTTTTAAAGTTAAACTTCTCCAGATTAAAACCCAACAGTAAACAACAAAACAGCTGAAACTGCAGCTGCTACTTAGTAACGACTTTAGTTTGAGTCTCCTCAACATGTATGTGAGATCACATCCATAGCTTGGAGATTACATAAAGCATTACATTAAAAACCTGTGAGAAGTTGTGCAGTTGTGGAGGGGGAAGAACAGAAACAATGATTAGGAGGATATGAATTACTTTCAGATATTGATTTGTTAAACAGCAGGTGCCAAAGGGTAATAAAAATTGTGTGGAAAGCTGTAATGAATACAAATGTTGTGAATATACTGGAAGTGTCTAGCAGTTGTATTCTGCAATGAGTCTACTTGACAAACATTGCTCTGCAGATACCATAAACTATTAATAGAAACCGAATATTTAGTTCTGCCATATCTGAGTTACAGGCCTTTGTGAGCCCACCTTTTAGTAAACTGCCAGTTCTAAAGCAAGACTACAATATCATTTAATCTGGTGGCGTCCCCAGCACAATCTGAGATTTGTGTTGTGGAGCAGAACCCTTACAGAAGTTTTATGGTATCAAGATTCATGTTATCTTTGAACTGTATTGCTGCTGTGCACAATTAGAAATAAAATAGTACATCTTTAGAAAGCCAGATCATAAAGATGGATGTACTTTCAGGTCAACTGAAAACATTTCACTGCAGTGGCCCATGTTTTAAGCCTCTTAGATAAGTAAGCAACAACTCAAAGCAAATATTCTGGTTAAATGAACAGCTCTGGAATGAGATCTACTTCAGAACCTGAGGGAAATACCAATGTATTGGAAACACATAGCACTCTCCACATTTTTAATACTATGTATCTCAACGTATGACATTTATGTCAGGGGACTTGGAGAGTATCAAAAACTGTAAGCAGAGGATTGTGTAGGATAAGATGACTAAACATACATTTCATTTGCCCTAACTAGAAAGTTCTTTACTTCTGAGAAAGAGAGAATGCACAGAAGCCTAGTTAAAACAGAAAAGCTGTAATGGAAGAAAAAAAAAAAAAAAAAATCAGTGTTTGTAAGCTGTGAGAGGATAAAAGCAGGAATATATTCAGGAAAAAGGTAGTCCCTTGTTTTCCCCTTTCTGAAGAAAAGTAGAGTTTCATACACAGAGTGTGAAATTAATGATAAAATGAAGGAAACGAATAGCAAAAATATTTGTTATAACAACTTTTGCATACAGCTAAGTAAACTGCCTTCACTTGTAAAGGACTGCGAGTTGACTGTCTATTACAAGTATGTTAATTGTTCCCTTTGGAAGTGGAACTGCCTGTTTTTGACAAAAAATGTAAAAGAGCTTTTGCAGGTTTTCTAGTACAGTTGCTCTAAAAATCTCCAGCTATTTATCTTTTTGATACTTATACTCTAGATTGACATGGGGATCCAAAAAAGTGTACATATTACAGCAGTTAATAATTACAGATAGTTTTACCCAAGCACAACTGTCAGAACTGCAATTCCCCCTGTGGAGGTTAAGGAAAAACGAGAGTTAGGCCAGCAAAAATGAAAATTATTTTAATCATTAAACAGGTACAGTGGTAAAATGTAGAATTAAGTTATGATCTACAGTTGCAAGCATTAAGAACAAGTCATAAATGCACCTACATTAATTCCCTGCTTTTAGTATAAAATAGTTAGATATAGAAAGAATTGCCTTAAGGAGAACATGTGCATGAAAGAATGTATTGCTTGGTTCACAAATATTTTTCTACAGATTTGTATGTTGATGATACTAAATGTGAGAGTCAGTCTCAGCTAGAAAATGCAAGTCCACTTTCTTGGCATGAATTTCACATACTTATTTTTCTATCTAATCTATAATAAAATCCAGTCTCGCATGATCAGCCTTTAGGAAACTTCTTTTTGTCCCCTACATCAAAGACTTTTTGTCTTGGAGCATTTGTTATAATCTATAATGTTTCTAAATCAAAACAACAGATCAATAGTTTGCTACCTCAGTAAATGTGTTAGCTACCTATTATCTAGTATGACTTCCCGTTTGATGAGTTTATTAATATATTTTTTCAAGAGCAGCTTCACTGCAGTTTCAGTATTCTTGAATGGAAGTTGTCTCACTCCCCTTCATCCTTATTATGACAGAATTAATTTCCGTTTTCTTCAGATCCAGTTATTTCCATTTCCACTTGTTACCCTGTCTCCATCCTTGTGCTCCATGTTATCAGCCTCACTGAAAACTGAGTGAATACATTCCTTCAGCTCAGAAGCAATATCTTGATCTGCTCTAATCTCATCCTCATTGCCAAAGCAGACACACCATCTTATCTCATGACTAAAAGACCTTTTTTTTTTTCACTTTTAATTTCCCTCCTAAGTTATGTTTGCTTTATTTTTGACAATTATTGCTGAAGTCTGATAGCCCCCTCACCTTTACCATACAGCTTTTTGGGGCACACATCTTTGTCTGTAAACTGCTTGTTTTTTTCATAATATCCTAAGACAGCTGTTCTTCCATTTACTTTTCCCTCCAAGGATCCCTTCCCACCCCCTCCCTGACTACAATACAAAATGTGTATTGTATTAATAATATTGTTATGCTCCCACTACAAATACTTGCTGTGTGTTATAACAGTGGCCAATCACTCTAAGCTTCTTGGCCAGACAATTTAATTATTTTAAACCAGAGAAATAGAAATAAGCACTCCCTGAAATAATGGGAAAACTAAATAAGGTTGACATCAATCAGATGAGATTCAGAGGTATGAAACATCCAGTGCTCAGTTAACAATTCTGGGCTGCATTTGGCATGTTCAGTAATGAAAATTGTTTTGAGTAAACATGTTGCTTTTATTAAATCAATGCTTTCACATTTTACAAACATGATTTCTCTTAATTTTTCTAGTTTGTAGCAAAACACAAGTCATACTGAAGTTGCTGGAAGAAACCTTATCAAGTTATTTTCTCAGAAGAGGTAAAAAAACCCCAAACCACTACAGCAATCAACATTGTAATGTATCTTCTTTCTTTGGTGATTGTTTCCTTTAGAAATAACACTTAAAAAATCCAACTTTGCTAAGTAAAAAGTTTTTTAAATAATAATTATAACTACAGAGGAATTTATATTTTCCTTCAAAATAAAGGAATTTCACAACTCCTGTTCTACACTTTTCATCTGAATTTTGAAAAGAAAATAGCAGCTTTGCAAGGAGCAGTGCATTAAGGGATAAGACAAAGGGTTTGTAAACCCTTTTTCCCTAGTTGTTCTAGCTCAGACAGTAGCTTCAGTGTAAATAGATAATCCTACATCTTTGCAGCTTCATCTTTGTTATTTCTTACTGAAGTAGAGTTTGTCCCCTTTGTATAAGGGGCAAATGAGTGTGAAATATCCTGCATTTGGTGCTGCAGCCAACTGCTTTTCTGGCTGAAATCCTTCATTTTACTCTGTCGAAATATCTTGCAGGTATTTCACTAACATTCAAGTTTTCTTAAAATTGAACCAGCCTTAGCTTCTCCATAGAAGGCAATTTTTAGTTCAAATTGATGGTCTTTTTAATGGATTTGTTGCTTTATTAGATTCCAAGAAAGATATTTCACTGTACGAAGCTCCGGAAATAAGAGAAGCTTTTGTGAGCATAATTTAGATTTTACAATAAGGACCATTAGGTTCGAGATCTAAATTCATAGCTGATATTCAGTATTTATTGAAGTTTTTTCCAAGAAAAAATTATTGACTAGCATGGCAGGAGACAAGGTTGGGTTTTTTCTTTTCACTATTAATATAATGTTTGTGACTGAAATGCAGTTCTTCAGCACCAAACCAAGGAAACATTGCTCATACAAATATCTAAGGAAATTACCTAAAGAAGCTTTTGCAAGCATATAAGTACACAGGAGTAAACAGAGGAGGTTTCTATGAATTTCCTTAAAGGTCCAACATGTTGCACAACAACTCCCAGGAATTATGTTCTACTGGTGTCAAACCAAAATACAATGCTACCTCCTCCCTCTGCTCTCTGTCAACGTCCCATCACTGTACTAATAGAGAAGCCTTGTTTTGAGAATATACCTTTCTGAAATACTTTTCTTAAGACACACTGTTAGGGTTTTGTCTCTCCTTTAGAGTTTTGTCACAATAAAACTTTGTAACTTAGATGGAAGAAGCGATGCCTTCACTAAGGAGTTAATACCGAGGAAACTAAGAAGTAAACAATCAAGGATGCATCTACAATAGCATTTATTCCTTATGCTGTGCAATCTTGTACTACTAAATGAACATCTGAAAGTGAAGCTATTTAGAAAGTTACACTTACTCTTATTCTATTAGCTTTCAAGAGAGAAAAAGATCATCCAAGGGAGAAGTGAATTGCACAGCTTGCATTTTTAAACTATTGCAAGTTTCCACATTGAGAGATCAGAATCTGTCTAAGCTTTTGGCCCTTATTAACAAAGAGACAAGTCAAAATAATGCTTACAACACTGGCAGGCCTCCTGCCTACCTCCTCACAGCTTTTAAATACCCTGCACCTGCTCAGCCCACCTTTGGAACTGACTTGCTAGTTTCAGCCAGAACTAATTTAGAAATTGTGTTAGTAAGAAAATTGCAGTGTGCTCTTTTCCTACTTATCAGAAACAATGTCATCATTGTCTGGTCTTGCATGTAAGATTTAATTTCTGAATGCTTAGAGATTTATTTCCAATAATGCCTATATATGGAAATAGCATCCATGTGCAGAGCTGGAATTTATTGTTCCTTTTAGCTTTTTTACAATATCCTTGCAATTTCATTTAGCTTCCATTCATCAGAGAAGCTTACAATTAAAATCATAGGATTTCTCAAAAATCTATGGAAATACATTAAACTTCTATGTGTTAATCCACGACAGGTATACCACAAGATTCCAGAATGCTGCATTTGATGCACATCAATGCTGACTTCATGCAAGTCACTTTAAAGACTTATAGCACACTATTTCAGAACTGAAGATTATGGCCCAAACTATAATGACATTATTCAGATATTCTGTTTGGTCACAGAATATCCATGTTTTTCTCCCCTGTGCTGTATATGACACCTTTTGTTTCAGTACAGACTGGGCAGGGTAAATTGTAGTTACTGCCCTCTGCTCAGTCAGGTCCATCCCTAAGAATACTAAAACAGGGAAAAGCACACAGGGAGGGACCTAACAGGAAAGTTCAAGGTCCCTAAAACAACACAGGCCAATTCCAGGAATTCTGAGTGAAAAGTAGTGACATTCTTCCTAAGGACTCAGAAGGGAGTCAAAGTTTTGCTGTAATCCACAAAGCAATTAAAAAGGTGCTACAAAGAGAATAAACCTGTAGGAAGAGATCAGCTGCTCTAGCTGATACTGCTTTAGCACGGTGGTTGGATTACATGATCTCCAGAGGTCCCTGCAAAGCCCTACCATGCTGTGAAATGCCCTGAAAAGCAGGAGGGAGATTTCCTTTCAAAGCTTATTATTTTTGTAGTTTCCTTAAGAATTCTCAGTATTTTAAGAATTCTTTTCTCCAATAGCATTTATATAAAATTTTTAGAATGGCACACTGAAAATCCTATGCCTCCCCATAGAATATCATCCTTACCATGTATTGGCACAAATATATATATGCCTATCTTTCAATATAGTTTCTAATATTTATAATGTATACATTTAAATAAATGTAAAAGTTATTAAGAGAGAAGCGTGCTTTTCCAGGAGATTTGTACAACAGAAGCAAACTGAAAATCAGTCTTTCACAAGATGTTTGATTCTTAGAACAGATATTCCCAAAGCAGTCATATATTTTAACATCTATAGACATTTTATGCACTATTTAGATAGTAAAATCAAAATTTACTTGCACATCATTTACTTACTCATCAATCTGACAACATCCACAGATGAAGCATGCAGTGGAAAACACAAGAGCACCACAATGATACAAAAAACCTTCTGGTTTAGTTCATTTAAGGCATGTCAGCATTTGAAGTTAAGCTGTCTGACCTTGCATATAGTTAAAACACGTCTACCTTGTGTAAAAGGAATTTGTCAACCTCTGCTCGACATCCTGATCTATAATCTGAATCCAGAGAAGAAAAACTTGAGAAAAACCCTTAATAAAAACATTCTGTATCCAGATTTTGAATGTTTGTTATATACCTCCCTCCATTCTACCCCCATAAGCTCACTGTGTACTAAGTGCAGAGACCTCATTAAATTGGAGATGGTGTCACCACTATTACAAGTTCTCTGTCGCTTTAAGCCTGGTACTTTTTATAAGAACTAAACACCAAAATATTACTTAGACCATCAAAGACACCATGATCACAGAAAGAAGTGATTTAATGACTTGCTATAGAATGAAGCTGCTGTATTTTTACACCTTCAGTAGAGACTCTAACAAATTCTTCACCATTGTTTTTGAATTTCTTGAAATCATTGTGGTCTTAAAGCTAGACTACGATGGAAAAAGGGGGATCCAGTTTAGACATTTTGCCCCAAAGTTAAGTAGTGATTACATTCAGGAGACTTTTTTCACTAAACTTGAAAAAATGCAAAGATAATGAGACTGGAGAAATGCAATGGGACAGCCCATAAATAACTGTTTCCTTTTTAAATCTTTCCAAGTACACAGACCCATTCTGAGATCTTACATTTAATTTCCAACAATCTATTTTCAAAGAGTAATCTGCCAAACAGAATTGGGCAACAGATCATCAGCACATAAAACCTGTTACAGCTCTACTGACAACTCAGCTGTTTATATGGGGCACCCAAGACACTTCAAGTGGAAAAACCTTGAATTTCCTTGCATTTCTCCTACAACCTGACCTTCAGTTAGTTTGAAGAGATGCTAAAATCATACAATCCATGATACCATATGCTGTTTTCTCTCTTGTGTTTATAATTAAATTACACTTTTAAAAGCTGCAAAAGCTTTTTGATTTAGATATGCCACTGTGCTAGCTTCTGAAATGGAAGCATTTCCTTTTTAGTCTCTTCTGGTCTTTTCAACCCATTCCAGTGCCTACCACATCTTAGCAGAATGATAATTTTCCAAGGACCTTAACTAAATACATTTACTGCTCATGTTTGGATGACTAGCTCATTAATAGTCCTATGTCCTTCACAGAAAGTTGTTTTTATGTTCTAATCATCTTTTCAGAGGCCAGAAACATAAACCAGGTCATTATGATTTAATTCAAATCAATGTCCAATGAATTTCTAATTTTCATTTCATACTTGACTGTCTTAGAGTCTGGTTTTGGCAACAGTTCAACTGAAATATTCTTTTATCAATATTTTAAGAAGTGTTTTCATCCTTTTGAAACCATATCTACTCAAAACGGCAGCAGCATGAACACATACCACCATTTCACAGGAAAATGCCTGGAAGTTGGAATTCCTGCTAATTTAAGCACTTCTGCTCTAAACCTTCCCTAGCATTTACACTGTATAAATGCAGGACAAACATTTCAATAACTACTTAGGCCAAAATTTTATTTGAAACATCCTTTCCAATTTGTTAACTTGCAGGATTATGCTAAGGAGCATCATAAAAAAAAAGCATTTATTGCTTACAAGGGTACTAAGTATGTACCATACAAGGATATTCAACTGCAAATTTTTAGTACTTGCTGAAAAGAACTGGTCTTGGAATTCTGGAATTAGTGTATTCGGTCACTATTGCATTTTCCTTGTATGAAGCTGCGCAGTAAAACTTCCATTCCTAACAGGATCTTAGTGATTAACGACTGTCATACTCCTTCAAACAAGCATATGCTAATCTATTTGAAACAATAAAATTTTATTTTTGTGGTGTTTCTCCTCTAGCATTCCCATATTCAAAGGATGTTTCATTACCTCTTGCATTATTTTGGTTTACTATATGATTGTTGACTGAAAAATTTCAACTTTTGTGGTATACTTTGAGCTTTAACTCCAGATTAGTTTTGGCTTTGTTCTTCTCGTAACGCTATAGGCTGTTTTATTTCCCTGAGCTGTGTATGTTTGATATTTCCACCTTCTTTCTGGGTGCATCTTCAGAGTTAGAGCTATGCATTCATGTAAGTGACACAGCCACATTTCAAACCTTGTAAAAAACCTCAGAAAAGCAAGAAAGTGTACCCTCTGGTTTTATGTTCTACTGGAAGGGATCAAATTTCTATTACAGATCCTTGATGAATAGATACATGAAGAGTTTGGCAAGTCATACCCAAACCCTTGTGCATGTGATTTTCCTTAACTTTTGCATGACTAAATTAACTCCTGAGTGTTTTTAGGCAGAGCTCTCAGAGCTCTGTTATACATAACAGCTCACATGCAACATTAGCACTCACATTGTGTCACGCTTGTCCTGAAGTTTATCAGGAGAGTTATTCCAGAACACATACAAGCAGTTAATATAACTATGTCTTTCAAATAGAGGAAGCCATGCTAATTGCACACATCTTGTAGCTGGGCTTGTTCAGTCTGGAGAAGAGAAGGCTGCGGGGGGACCTCATTGCAGCCTTCCAGTACATGAAGGGAGCAGAGAAATAGGAGGGGAATCAGCTTTTTAAAAGGGCAGAGACTGGCAGGACAAGGGGGATGGATTAAAACTAAAGGAAGGAAGGTTTAGATTAGATATTAGGGGGAAGTTTTTTACAGAAAGAGTGGTGAGGTGCTGGAACAGGCTGCCCAGAGAGGTGGTGGATGCCCCGTCCCTGGAAGTGTTCAAGGCCAGGGTGGATGGGGCCCTGGGCAACCTAGTGTAGATCCAGGCCTGAGGTTGGTGGCCCTGCATGTGGCAGGGGGGTTGGAGCTCTGTGATCCTTGGGGTCCCTTCCAACCCATGCCATTCTATGATTCCTGTGGCATATCTTACTGTTTACGTGCTCTGATCAAAGCAGTGCTTTTCACCTGCCGAAAAAAGGGACATCGAGGTCATCTAATTTTGACAGTCTACTTAAATGAACCCATTTCTCTTATTTAACTTACATCTTGCTTTAGTGTTGTAGTCCTACTGACATTCCTGTTTTGCTGAGTTCCTTTAAAATCCATATCTCCATTAAGAAAACCCCTCCAAACCAACCTTGAAATTAAAGGTCTCCTTGCATGAAATCATAAACTGATCACAAAAAATACTGATATTATCACAAAATTGGTGACTCACTGATAAGAAGCTAGCTATTATTTGAAGATGATTCTGGGAAAGCAGAAGATGAAATAAAACTGTATAATTGTATCATTCAACTTTATACCTATTTTAAAATACTGAATTTTAAATTGATTAGAACTAAAAGTTCAGAGTTCTTCTCGGCCATGGATAAAGGTGGTATTTTCAGCTGGAGACTATAAAATCCAACACAGTGTTTTGAATGTTTAGCGAACTTCTCAAATGTAAAGGAAAAGTGTTGCTACTGGCATCTGTGAGCTGTACTGAAATCTGTTATTTCAGATAAACTCTACTGATCTCTTATTTTAGAGCATTCCTTCCCAAGTCACTTCATAAATGAATGTAATTTGATTTAATTAATTCTATCTTTACACTTCTAAGCAAACCTTTAATTATTTCCTGATAGTCTGTCACTCCTATTAGGTTTCAGACTCACCCAATTAAGAACAGTAGTTTGGATCTGAGGCTCCTCAAGGATTTTATTTTCAGAAGAATCCCAGCCTTTTTTTAGATTCAGTTGTATCTAGAAATCATCATGTTATCACAACAAGGCAAAATCATGATTTAGTACTTAATGATGCCCACATAGGCTGTTCACACAAATCTAATAAGTGCTTACAAGCATAACATGCATCAGTGTGTTGGTTTGTTATTGTGCTGCTGCCTGTATTTTTTCTTGTTTAAGCACACATTCTGTGCTCTTCTTCTTTCCAGTTTAGTTTGTTTCTTATAGTCTAACAGTTCTTGCTTTCTAGCTTGCTGTATTCCAACCACTATAATGTTTTCGTGGAAACAGGGTTTTCATCCTTTACAAAATGTTGAATCTTTCCTTTCTTCTATGGAATCTTTTCTTTTCTGCAGTTTGAACCTCTTGAAATAAGATGCATATCTCAACATTAATCTGAAAAATACTTCCACAGAAATGGCTTATTTGATTGACACAAACTTCTCATGATTCTGCAGATGTAGAAATGAACAATATTGGCAGGAATATTATTTGATGTAAAAATTTTTGGACCCAACTATTGCAAATATTGTATATTACCACTATTATTTGGATTTAGATTCAAGATCAGAAACAGAACTATTGAATACTCTCTTGAAAAGACTTCAAGATGAAAATATGCAGCTGCCAAAAGAAACGCCCCCAATTCTGTTTATCATCCAATCCCAACCCCCTCCCCACCTCCGTGCAATATAAAATTAGGGATCCAGACTGGAATGAGGAGTCAACTCTGTAAATGGAAGCTTAATAAAAAACACTGAGTAACAGCAGATCGTGCTTGGGGTTTCATCTCTCTATAGAGTACAATGATTTTTAAAGTATAGGTTATTCTCAAATTATGTTTTGTTTCTGATTACTGATACCATATTCCATATATAAGATTATGATATTAGTCAAGGTCATAACATCACCAGCCCAGGGCTCAAACATGAACAGGCTTTTAGCAAATGAATTCCAACTCCCCCTTGCCAGTTTACATAAACCATCCAGTTTCGTTGTCCAAAACTTCACAGAAATATTGCATTTAGTAAAAGTATTTGAATGGAGTATTTATTTTTTCTATCAGACCAGAAGATCTAGGAGAAACAGGAACGAGGGCTTTCTAACTGGCAAATGCAGTCACTCACTGTGATTTAAGGTCAATCTATGTACGTGCTTGACTTGGTTTTGGTTTGTTTTGATTCACTGCCATATTTGACATCTCTGTCTTAATATGACCTGGAACAGAATCATTCAAGCTTTTTACCGGAATCTCTCATTTTTACATTAAATAGCTATTCCTAGTTTCTCTAAAGCGTTGATATTTCATTTCAAACCCATCAGCAACTTTAAGTATATATTCTAGTTTCAGAGGGATGCATAAACCATAAATTTATCAAAACACACTTAGCTTTAATTCAGATATTCTTGTCCCTGAGTATTCTATCCAATAGTGATGTTCAGGAAAAAAAAAACTCACCCACCCATAAGGGAACAATGTACATTAGAAGCAATGGGAACCAAGTGATATAAACATATATATTAAAAAAAAAATTTACCCTTTTAAGATACAGGCACTGAGCTTTATGGCCAATAAAGCACTCCTCTAGCTTAATGCCTTAGAAAGCTGTGCTATTAAATTAAGGAAGCATACCACAGTGAATATTTCTCTGCATGCTACTAATGAAGGGCAAGTTGTTCTGCTGTGTAAAGGTTCTTTTGTCTTCTACCTCGGGTTAATTGCATGTTGCTTTACTTAGATAACTGGGCTCCAGTCACCATTAGACGTCCCTGTGAACAAGAAGACTGCAGCACAATAGTGGGACTTCAGTACTCAAGATATCAAGAATTCCACCAAGGAAATTTGAAGCAAAGATTGCAATCACACAAGATTTACTTATGTCTTAACTGTTTTGAAAATATCTAGTATACATAGAAGCCTTGTTTATGCAAGATTTTTCATAATAAAACCTCTAAACTTTCAGGCCTTTAGAGCATGAACACTCCCTACCTCCTGTGAAAAACTTGTTCTTTAAAGAGAAGTAATTTTCAGGAGTCTTCTATGCTCATTTTCTTCCAGGCTGAGGAGCCAGGTGACTTAGATTTACTTACTTACACAAGTCTCAATTTCTGGTGCTTATTCCTCAGTATGTTTAGTACTACAAAAGTAGTGCCATTAACAGCTATTGAAAGGAAGGACTGAGACTGCTTTGCAGATCGTGTGAAGATTCTTGCTACTGTGCTGCTAAAAATTTATTAGACTTTTCATTAATTATAAAGCATATCCACAACACAGCTCTTCTTTTATACTACCAGGACAATAGAATGAAATGCTGCTTAGGACAAACAACAGTATAATACAGAATTTTTAATATACACTGTATTTTTAAAATCACACTGTAACAGGGTATGTAAACTGTGATTCAATGGACAGATTTGTGACAAGGTAAGCTTTTGGTGCCAGCACTTACTGAATCTCCCGAAACAGCATTTCACTTCTCAACAACAGAAAAACCTACTACAGGAGACAGGAAAACTATCACCAATTGTTGTCAGAACTGATCACAGTCTAAATTAGCTCTATCAATATCCAATCTTTTCTGAGGAAACTATCCTTGCCAGTATTGTCTGTCATGAGTATTAGGTATGTGCAGATGCTTTCAAGGAGTAGCGGAGGATTTCAACAATACAGGCTCCAGAGCTTTTGCTTTGCTTCTAGCACTAGCTACTCCATTGCTTTCTCTCACCTAGCTAGCAAAACAGCTTCTCAGCAAGTCTTCTACAAAGGAGTCCCCCAGGCTCTGACCCTCTCATTTCCCTTGCTTTATTGTGAGCATATACTGCAAGGCCAAAAATAGACAGATTCAATTTGAAATCTACCATGTCACAAATACCAAATCCGCAGAAAAATATAATATACAAAATAAATATAAAAAGTATCTATTATATCTGTGCATACTGTAGAAAGCACCAATATCCTGGAATGGAGACTGTGCTATATAGCAACTTATATATCCCACCACAACACTAGATTTCTGTAATACATGCTCTCCGCAGACATCTGGCTGCAAAACAAGAGAGTTAGTCATTACCCATGAAGATGAACTGAGCAGAACAAGGTCCCACTGAGCTTTTTTTGGCATACAAGAAATTCAAATACTTCTGTGAAGGCTTGACCTTTCTGTCCCATTGAGTTATACAGAAAAATGTTAACCTCACCAAGTTTTACCCAACTCTTGATAAAATCATAGGTTTCCTCTTTTTTTTTTTTTGGAGGTGCATCTTTTTCAAGTAGTATAAATACTGTACATGCCAAACCTCACCTGTAATATTGCTTAAGTCTTCAGATGCCCAACTGCATTTAACGTTCACAGAATCACAAGGTTGGAAAAGACCTTTGAAGATCATCAAGTCCAACCATTCGCATCCTAAACTAAACCATATCCTGAAGTACCTCATCTACCCTCCTGTTGAACACATCCAGGGAAGGTGACTCAGCCCCTCCCTGGGCAGCTTGTTCCAGACCCTGACAACTCTTTCAGTAAAAATTTTTTTCTAATGTCCAATCTAAACCTGCCCTGGCACAGCTTCATGCCATTCCCCCTTGTCCTATCACCTGTCACCTGGCTGAAGAGACCATCACCTATCTCTCTACAACTTTCCTTCAGGTAGCTGTAGGTGGTGATAAGGTCTCCTCCATGTTCCTCATGACAAAGTAGACTATAACAGAACACCTTCAAGTTTTTTCAAGAGGTGGGGCAATACAGTTCTTCTAGCTTGAGAGCATTCAGCCCCAAGTGTTCAATGCTTTCCTGACATCTCTGAAGTAAAGCAACAGTTACAATTTCTGATTTTCTCCAAATTAAAAGGACCATAAAACACAGCAATTCCTATTAAAAAAAATCTAATTGTACCTTACATATCTTAGATTTATATTAAGAATGCTTTATACTGAAAAAATTGAAATACACATTACAGGGTGACTTAGACATGTGCTGTATAAGTAAGACTGTTTGGCAGGAAGATCAAAGAGAGAATTATCTACCCTAAAGTAAAAGACACTGGAAGGGAAACTTAGAAGACACATTCAGCATAAACCAGACACTAATAAATACCTTGCAAATTCATGAATTTTAGTTAATCAGAGACATGTTGGATACTCAGTATCAGAGATTTTACTCATACGATTTTTTGTACAACAGTTTTGCATTATTAACATGAGAAGAAGCATACTGAAATGGTAAATGTTTCTCTTTAAAATGATATTTTCTGGAGGAAGGAAAAAAAGAAAGAAAAAAGAGACTAGGACATTTTAAATATTTGAACATTAACAAAAATAGATCCTGCTTTTCCAAAAGTTACAAACTTTTTCAGGACTTTTTTCCCATAATGTAAAGGACACTGAATTAAGATTTAATTCAGTTATGCAAACACATGGATCTTATCAAATTTCACAAGTCCACTAAACTGGAATGCTAAGTATCTTGAGGGAAGCCAGGCCAATGACATTTTTGTTTTGATCCCAGGCTGAGATAGGAACTAGAGAGACTAGTCTAAACTAGACTGTTTAACTAAATAGTTTAGAATTTTAAAGGAGCATTAGACTAGCTGGGAGAAAAGAGAAAAGAAGAAAAGAAAAGAGACTGTTCCAGGCATAAGGGGATCCTCTATTACAGGAAGTGTTTCATGCATCTGTATTCATTCCAGAGTTTCTTCTGTACAACACATCTGTCTTGTTAATCCAAAGTCAGGGCTCAGAATGCATGGCAATGCTGGAAATGAAGTAAATTTTAGGAAGAAAATTAGAGAGAAGCCTTTTGAAAACCTAGTGTTTTACAAACGGTCAAGAAAAGAAGAAACACCTTAAATATAGCCTACTAGGTAGAGAAAGAATTGAATCCAAAAATGGGTTTAGTCACATGACACTTGTAAGCTTGTGTCCTTACAGATATTGGTCTTTCCTTTGACATAAACAGCAGTGACAAACAGGATAAATTGATTTTCTTCTTCTGATTTCTTTCGTGTTCTTGATGTTGGTGTTCCCCTACACAGAGACTGTTCAAAGCCATGTTAAGTTTTGTGATCTATGATAGATGAACATAGATAGCTAGCCCTAGGGTATAAACTCTGGCTCCCAAATAGTTAGGGCCAGCAGTGCTTTTCAAATTGTGTCTTATAGCCCCTACGGAACGTGAAAAATTAGAAAAAATATAAGGAGAAAAAAGTGTAAATAAAGAGTAGAAAAAATGAAAACAGTAGCTTAACTGCCCTGGGCTAAGTTGGAGACCAAAGAGTGTTGCAGTTTCTCCTATGTGGATGTGTGTCTTAGCCACGAGCTGGTGACTGATTTTACCTGCCAGCATTTTCCTATAGTCTTTTTCTAGGTTAAATGACTTCAGTATGCAAATTAGCTGAAATGAAAACAGAAAATCAGTCCTACAAAAGAACTGATTATGGAAGATGATGGGAGGAACAGAATTTATGAGTTTAAGAGTTAAAATTGTTTTTCACCCATTTTTAATGACTCATTTTCAGCATGAAAATGAGCTTTGAAGGCTTAATATAGAGAGGCAATGTTTGGAAACTTTGTGTAAACTCTTTGAACTGGAAACTGTTTGGTATAAGTCTACTCTAACCTGTACACGGTAGAAGTTTATTTCTTGGAGGGAAAAAAAGCTGCAATTCATAACTTTTCAGATGCATTAAACAGTACATTTCCGAAAGGGCAGATTTTACCACCCCCACCCCCCCCCCCCCAAAAAAAAAAAAAAATCAAACTATAGAGGGCAATCAATCAGGTATCCAGCTTAGCATATTTTAGCTTTTCT
Source organism: Porphyrio hochstetteri (assembly GCA_020800305.1). Taxonomy (NCBI): domain Eukaryota; kingdom Metazoa; phylum Chordata; class Aves; order Gruiformes; family Rallidae; genus Porphyrio; species Porphyrio hochstetteri. The sequence goes on along the minus strand of CM036910.1, from coordinate 1,936,079 downwards.
GCAGCTGAGAATGAAGGGGTACCAAATATTGGAATTGCTTTTCTGTTGAGTGATGAGGAAAAGACATGTGTATAGAGCAAGTAAACATGTTCTGGTAGAAGAATGCTCCCCCTTCTTATTGAAGGATATAGAAATAGGATTTACAAAACTGAACAGTGTACAATATAATGATTTGGTGTAAAGAATGCTTCTAATGACCTGCTTTTCACTTTGGATAGGTGTATTCACTCAGGTATACATCCCAGCACTTAAGCCTCAGGTACAAATTTATTTTTAATTACTTTGATACAGCTCTGATTATTACAGAAGAGGATAAAAAATTGCAAATAGTTGCCAAATCCTAGTGATTTCATCAGCAAAGAAGTCCAGTCTCTGAATCAAGTGTAAGACACAGTTCCTCCTTGATTTAATGAAAGGAAATAAAGCAAGTTCCTACTAAGCTTATATAGCAGAATCACAGAATCATAGGGGTTGGAAGGGACCTCAAGACATCATCAGGTCCAACCCCCAATATAGTCAAGCTTACACTATATACTGACTTTCTCTAAACTACACTTCATAGCTGAACATGGAAATAATGGCACTTTTCCTGAGTTTAAATCAGATCCCTTGAGTCTTTCTGGAACACTTAGAAAGAAAAATATGTTTTAAAGATGGTTCCTTCATTTTTATCAAAAGCATATCATTAAGAAAAAACCCCAACTAAATTCAGATTTCGGGCTAGTGTTGATAGGAACTAATCAGGATGCCAAACAAGGGCAAAAAAGTAGGAAAAACCCCACTAGGTTGTTTTAACTTTGCAATTGATACTGAAATATCCAACCAAATGTTTACATATTTCTACTAAATTCATTGTGTCTCTCTAGAAGCAAACACTATATCCAGTTTGCCTGACACTGCAGTCACACAAGAACAAGATCAGACTGAAAGCAATTTTAAAAGTTCATTTGTCTTGTACAATGCAAAGTTCAGTTCTTATAATTCAAATGGTTTCAGACAATGCTGATGCCTTGTGCTTTTTGCAGACCAAGAAGACACATAAGATTCTGTGTGCTAACTCTATTAATCATAACTTCTAAAGAAATGAAAAAAGTGCACTTGAATATTCTACTGCTTTTCCCTGCGTTTCTTCCTTTGAGAGTTTTTTTTCAAACAAAACCATTTATAAAGCTCTAATTATTCAAAGCTCCATTTATGAAGTGAGCCTCAGGCTGATGCTTTTCATCCTTTTACAAACCCCATTGTACCATTGCAGAAGGCATTGTACAAAAAGCCAGGGAGCCCTCTGCCCACAAAGCCACGAGCTAGATGTTCTTGACCCTGAAATATATGAAACTGTCAAAGGACTGCTGCAAGAATAGCATGAAAATGCTCCCAAGAAAGCTCTGCATACTGTTTCTTTTCCTCCTAGACAAATCACTGCTAGTGACACAGAGCAGTGCTTAGAGACCACCCGCCTCCAAGCTGACCAGATTCTCCACCAATTCATCAGTGAAAACATATGCAATAGTCAAGTGTACCAGAGGCTCCAAGTGTCATCACACTGTAATCTGAACATGATAATTGTGACTAAGGAAAGCTTTTGCTTATGCTAACTGGGGCAGGAAAGGCTTTCAGGCTGAGAAATGCCTGCAAAGCCCTTCACAGAGCAGAAAATCAAGACTAATAATGCAACATTTCTGTATGGTGAAGCAGTTCTCAAGAACTTGAAAGCACCTGTCAAATTCTGTCCCCTCACTGACATGTATTCAAATCACCTACAATATCATCTCTTTTCTTAAAATTTCTTTATTATTAAGCTAAGGCTCTGCTAAGAGCCTTCAGGTGATCTTCAACCTATTTTTTCAATTGTTTATAAAGTAATGTATATGGGAAAAATGATCCTAAGATATAAATACATAAAGGAAGCAAAAGGCACCTTCTTTATCCCAGCCCAGCTGTGAGGCAGGATGTTCAGATCATTGTGTGCAGCCCGCTCCCCAGGGACCAGGAGGCCTTGGTTTGAATGCCACAAACATATATCGTTTCTCTCCTCTTGAACAGTGCTATGATCCTGAACATACTGCTCTTCCTCCAACACTATCTTCTTCAAAAACAGAGTTCAAGAATTCCTCCTTTGGAAAAAAGAATATCAGCCTTCAAATAGGAAAATCTTGCAGCAGGTGGAAGCTCTTTTCTTGACACTGGAGAGGAACTGACATCTCAGAGCAGCACTGGCTTTCCAACCCCTCTGTATCCTTATACAGATAGCTCCAAGGAGCCTTTTCTATTTAGATAACTGGCCTCTCTAGACCTTGTTCTGAGGTGCCATGCCATCCACTGGACACTATACAAGCAACTGGAATTCTGCATACTATGCAGAGTAGACTTTTTACTCATCTCATTTCAGTAAGGTCATTTTTGTACACTGAAAAATTATCATGATGTAATATAGATGCACTAACTTTTGGCTATATCTACAAGGGAATGGTTAGTGTGCTATATATGAAAGGACTATTAACTCAGATTAATGAGGGAACTTGGCAGGTGCAGCACATACACAGTGTGAATTTTTATTTTGAAGCTAATAGCAACAGTGAAAATTCTCATTTGCCCAAAGGTGATCATGTCAGATGACATCATGTCAGATAGCATTAAATCACAATCAAGCATTAGCTGAGACTATTTTGCTACACTTGCATAGCAGCAACTGAAATGCTAGAGAGAGTCATTGCATAAATGGGAACATACTGAAGTTATCTGAGTGTGAGCAGGTGTCCTTAAGTGCAATTAGCACTTCACAGCCCTTTTGTTCCTTTAGACTCATCTGCCCAGAATTATCAATTTGTAATGGCATACAGCTGCTGAATAGGTCTCCCTGCATCTGCCATGTCTATCAGCCCAAAAAAATCAGTCTCAGTTCTGTGAACAGCTTGAGTACTAAGAAAATACAAATTCAAACCAGGGAATGTGTACTTCAAATATTTCTTAGCCTTGTTCTTTTCCTCTAACATGCTACTTGACAAGTTAGGCTGAGTTTCCTAATCGTTTCTACTTTTTATATTTCAGAAATAATTAGGAAGACATTTCACATCCCACTCTCTTCAAAATCCTTTTTAACCTATTTTGAAACTGAGCAATCAAAGCATCATGCAGCAGATGTAGTTGAATATTCAAGTGTCTTGAACAGAGGGGAAGAAACAAAGAATATCTAGATTTATGGTCAAAAAGTAGTTTTCCATCTAGACTCAATTCTTTTCCCATTTCAACCTTTACGTGAAAAAGAAATAGACCTCAATTTAAAGCACTTAAAGAGATACTCAAGACCCAGGCTTCTTTTTTTTTCTGGAATTAAATTCTGATAAGCCTATTAAGCATTGTCAAGCTAAGTCAAACACCAATTGAAATACACTTTTTAAAGCTACAGACAAAGTGCTTCCATTCAAATCTCTAGGTTAAGATCGCTTTAAAACCCAACATGAGATAGCATCAAAACTTTCGTTTGGTCAGTACCATCCCTGCTCCCCAGAAAGAGAATAAACCAGACCAAATAATTCACTGGCAAATTGGGTTTAGTCAACATCTATTTTGCAAGAGAAAACCAAAAGCATGTATAAATTCTGCTACAAGGGATGACCTGTCAGGGAAAAGAGACAGTTCTGCTCTACCACAGGATGACTGAGCAATGAGACTGAAGTTATAAATACAGGACCACATTTTCCAGTAAACATTGGAGGCAAAATGAGTTTACAATGTTACAAAAATGAGCTATGAGACTTACCAAAAATAAACATGAAAACAAAAATTACCAGAAACACCTGGCAAATGTATTCCTCAGACTTATGTCAACATTGCTAGTGTTGAAAACAGAAATACTGTTTTCTTGCAAATTCTTTGTTTCAAAATATTGTATTAAATGCACTTCTATAAGTTTAACACACCAGTAAAGAAGATACTGAAGAGTTGGCTCTTTGTGCTGTGACAAAGTTTTGATTCAAGTGAATTTGCCATGAAGCTGTTGGGAAATTGGGAGCCAACTCTCCAGCTGCCACAGGAGCATGCATTGCCAAACTAAACCTGCCCATTTTGCAAAATGGAAAGCAGATTTCAAGTCTGCTAGGTTCAATTGAGAAAACTGAGCAAAGCAAGTCCAGTTAGTCTGTGTAGACTCAATATTTTATTCTGCTTCAAGTACTTCTGTTATCTGTTACATTTCCTTGGGAGAAGATACCCTACCTGTACCTCTGGTTCTTAAACCTTGAGTTCCACACACATACCAACAGTAATCCTCCTCCAAAGGACAAGGCAAATCACGTAACTTTCAAATAGCTATGAAACTGTCCCTGTTAGCAACTCAGTAAGCCATTAAATAATCTTGTTCCTGGGCTTGAATTCCTTAGGGCCCAAGTAAGAGAAATTAGGAGCTTTATTTATGCAGAAAACTCTGAAGTGCATAGTAAAATAATGTGTCAGAAGTTATATAAATTTAAAAGCAGGTGGTTGACTAAAGCAGCTTTGCCAAGAATGTCTTTATGAATGTATCGGTTGCTATTAGAAATTACTAGAGCTATTACAAAAGTATATGAACATGTTAATAAATCATAGCAATTACACATTTTACATCTTTAGTACTTTGCAGAAGTGTAGTAAGCAAATATCTTTCATTATTAGACCTTTGTTTACCTAGATGCTTTTCCTCCCACTGCTTGTGGCAAACCTCACAATCAGCTATTCTGTCAGACTCACCCAGCTTTTCCCAGCTGTCCCTCACATTAAGGCACTCTCTCATTTAACCCTCAATGCCACCTTTGTGCTTGTCATCTCAGCCAACAAATTCGGCACATCTACTGAAATGTAATCTCCCACAAAGTCTCAGGATGATGAAAAGACAAAGCTTCCTGAGAATTCTCTAACTTTTTATATAAAAAAATACTGATTCATTGAATCAAATAATTTTCAGAGCACATAAGTAAAGTAGAAAAGAGTTTTTCAGGTCAGGATAGACTCTTGATCAGACATCATAGTCTTATACCTCGAAATAAAACAGACCCACAATTACACTTAAGGACCCACAAAAAAGCAACAGCCATTTCCCAAAGTTTAAAATACACAGGTTCAAGTCAAACAGAAGTATGGATTGCAGACATTCTGTTATTTAATCAGCTTATTTTGAGATAGTTAATCCAGACACACGTCTCAAAAGGCTTAAGTTTCTTTGAAAGCAAAATAGGAAACCTCAAAAATCTCAAAAATTATGAATCAGGTTGTAAACTATTAGAATTTCTTTGTAGAAATAAATCCCCAAACCTCTTCAGTTAATGCATGGCCTTGTTTCTTTTGCCTTCACAATTTCTTTCAGATTACATCTTTGTGTTTGTGACATGCAAAGAACAGCTTTTTTTTTACCTCAAATCTTCCAAAATATTCCTTTAGCATAAGATGAAAACATATGTTAACAATAAAGAAAAATTACATTGTACACATTTTATTTAAACATTTTCTCAGGCAGATAAGTAATACAGATTACATCCACTCAAGTAACACTTGTTTCTGTGAGCAGTGTTTTCCTTGTAGTTTCTAAGCAAGAAGTAAGTTAGTAAACACATACTGCTCAGATACTTTTCTTTCCAAATAGCTTTTACAGAGTAGTCAGACAATCATAGCTCCACACAAACCATCATATTCTAGATAAGATAAGCCTTGCTGCGTCCATGTTCTTAATCTCTTAAGCACAACACCACTTTGGTGGTTGTGTTTAAGAGACTTATGTGAAAAACGGTTAGTTTTTTTGAAACCTGTCAAGGATCAAAGAACCATAGATTTGGACTACACAGGACATTTGGGTTAGACTACGTGTAGGATTCCTCTATGTCAGCAAAGCAAAGATAGTATAAACCTGGAGGAAAGCCCACTGAAGTTCTAAACCAGACTTAAGACAGAATAGGGTCAATACATAGACCCCTGCAAAAATTCAATTTGGCTAACTGAGTAGGAAGTCTCCTAAGGGATCAGCATAAACAAACCCAAGTGGGTCCCTTCAGTACTCTTCTGTTTTTCCCAGTGTAAGTTAAATTCTTGGAAACCAAAACACTATGAATCCAAATGAAGTTATTTATGAACAACTCTAGTATATATTCCTAGCATATATTACCTAGGCTATAGAAGGTGAAATAGCAATCCTGTACAGCATATAGAATGACCAATACAAGATGAAACAGACAATAGATTTTAATAGTCAATATAAAAAAAAACACATACGTATTTTATTAAGTCTCACTGCAGTTAAAGGAGTTTCACTGTGCCTACTAGATTCGTGTGATCATGGAATTAACTCCAAATTTGTCTATCAGCTGCCTCGGTATCTTTGCATACAGCCTACATTACAGGTCTATCGATACCTGACATGTAAAAAAACCCTCCATATCCTGAAACAGATATAGCTGTACTTAGAGATCACTAAGAAAATGCTAGGGCCAAACCTAGCTACAAGCTAGCATGTGACACAAATATCACCACAATTGTGAATTCACATCAAAGATAACGGGATCCTATTAAAGAAACTGAGAAAATAGGATCCCATATCCCATCTTTGCAAAGAATTTCCCACCCATAAACCTAGATCACATTCTCATAAGGAGCTTTATCCAGATCAATACTTTTTGCATCTCTGCAAAGTGGCCTGTAGGACTCAGCTCCGCAGAAACACCCACAAAACCTTTCCTCAGAGTTCCCTATAGGACACTGTAGACACTTGAGTTCTCCACCATTTTTTGTTACATTTGATCAATTTACTTTTGATGAATGAAATACTACAGATCTTTCTGGCATCTGCTGATACCATTAGAATTCCTTTTGAATAAAAATATCAATGCACAGCTACAACTGCACCAGGTTTTTTCTTTAAATAGTGGTAGATGTTCTTCCCCTCAGTACAATAACACCTGATGGGCAATATGCCTTGCTTTCTCAATCTATGACTAACAAGCAGACGCATTACTCCTGATTTGCTAGTTCAGATATGATGAAAACAAACCCATTTCCCCCAGTTAGTAAAGGCTAATATCAACACAACCATCAACCTTTTATCTTACACAAAATGCACTGAAAAAGCCTGGCACAGTTAGATGAATAGCCCAAGTTCATAATTGTTAGATAACAATTTCCTGACTTACTTCTATCTATAAGGTATCTACTCATTACAATTTAAGTGAACTTACTCTGCCTGTCTGCTGCTACAGTCTTCCACTAAAATTAAGCTTTTGCTTAATTTAAACAACTCCACTGATTTCAGGTGCTAAGATAAGAAGGGTTTGTTCATCCTAGAGAGATGAAGACTGCCAGAGCAATGATAAAAGAGAATGAAAAAGGTTAAATGCAATCGACAATGACGCGCGGGTAAGAAAAAAGATTGGAAAATAGAGCCTGAGAGAAAACCAGACAAGGACTAGAGGCTGGGAAAAGAGACACAGCACTGCTTACATCACCAGCTAGCCTGTGAGAAAACAGCTTTATGCTTCTGTAAAACAATTTTCTCCAAAGAATTCTCAGTTTCTGAACAGGGACCCGGCCAATGGTTTTATGATAGATTCCATGCAGTGTTTTTCTTTCAGGTGCCAGCTGCCCAAGGCTTAATATTTTAATAATTCCAAGACTCCCAAATATGATCTTAGGTGCAGACACTTCAAGAGAGTTAAGGAAGAAGAAATTACCATCAGACCATAAAAGTAAAGAACCTGTTCTAAGGTGATGGGACATGCTTTGCTGAATAGCAGAATATGCTTTTACTGCTTGCAGAAGTTGGCAGATACTTTAACCACAAACCAGGGACTCCTTGGCATGCTAGGCTGTAGCTACTGATCTTTGGAGATTGCTTAGGTACATAATGTACAATTAGGTACTCGTAATGTATTCAGCTGACAAGCTGAATAAAAATCTACACAATTAAATGAGAAACATGATGGGAACAGGCACGTCTGAGTTGATATGGCCCAGGCTAGATTTATGATTTCAGAAGTACCATAAGCAAAATAAATCATTTACAACTGCACTATCCACCAGCAGAAATATCAAATCTCATTGATCCCTTATGAGTTAAAAAGTCTCTCTGTCAATGCCTTCTTTTGTTGAAAAGCATGTTCAGTAGGAGTGTTCAGGCCCTTGAGCTTTCATGCACCTGTGCAGTAGACCCCAGTAGGAATTTTGCTACCTGTTCCTAGACTCAGTGATATATGTGGCATCATGAGCTCTGAAAAAAGCATATGTAGGAAGTTAATTTAGAAGTCCTTTACAGGATGATTGACTTGTATTCTGTTTGCAGTTTTAATATGCTTTATATGCTAATCACTTATCACCTTGGTAAGTGATAACCCACACCCTGTTCTTGATTTATACAATAGCATTCTCAAACACAGGTATGTTTTATTTGACAGTCTGTAGTGAGTGATTGGGCTGATGCTGACCTCAATACAGAGCTTTTCCTTGATCTTCCTGACTTCTGCTCCTTTTACATTTTTCTTCGAAAATGTAGGGAGTAGAGGTGGAGGAGTTGCTCTTTATGTGAGAGAGGAGCTAGAATGTATTGAACTCCATCTGGGGAAGGATGATCCATCGGTTGAGAGCTTGTGGGTAAGAATCAAGGGGCAGACTAATGTGAGTGACACTGTTGTGGGTGTATACTACAGGTCCCCTGAACAAGAGGAGCGGGCTGATAGTGTGTTCTTCAAGCAGCTAGAAGTGGCCTCGAGATCCCAGGCACTGGTCCTTATGGGGGACTTCAATTACCCAGATATCTGCTGGGCAAGCAATACGGCCAGTCGTACCCAGTCCAGACAATTTCTGCAGTATGTTGAGGACAATTTCCTGCTACAGATGGTGCAGGAATCTACAAGGGGAGGGTGGGTACTGGCCTTGTTTTAACCAACATGGATGGGCTCATTAGGGAAGTGAAGGTTGGGGGCAGCTTGGGACAAAGTGACCATGAAATGGTAGAGTTCAAGATCCTGAGCAAGCCAAAAAGCAGGATAGCTACCCTGAATTTTGGAAGAGCTAACTTTGATCTCTTCCGCAACCTAATAGGAGCCATCCTGCGGGCTATGATGTTAGAAGGCAAGGGAGCCTGTGAGAGCTGGCTAGCATTTAAACAGCACTTCTTCCAAGCACAGGATAGGTGCATCCCTTTGAGTAAGAAATTGGGAAAGGGAGGCAGAAGGCCTGCGTGGATGAGCAGGGAGTTAGTGAGTAAACTCAAAGGGAAGCAGAAGGTTTATGAACTGTGGAAACAGGGTCTGTGCACCTGGGGGGAATATAGGGATGTTGTCAGGGCCTGTAGGGATGTGACTAGGAAGGCTAAAGCGCGCTTGGAAATGAAACTGGCAAGGGACATAAAGGATAAAAAAAAAGGGGTTTTTTAGATATGTGAACAATAAGAGGATGGTCAGGGATAGTGTGAGTCCCTTGCTGAACAAGGCAGGTGTCCTGGTAACAGGTGATAATGAGAAGGTGGAAATACTGAATGCCTTCTTTGCCTCAGTCTTCACTCCAAAGGCCCCTTGGTACCCACGGACACTGGAAGAAAGTAAGAGAGTTTGGGGAATGAAGAGCTTCCCTCTAGTTGAGGTAGGGGTTGTCCAGGAGCGTCTCAAAAGGATCAATGCACACAAATCCATGGGCCTGGATGGGATACATCCATGTGTGCTGAGGGAGCTGGTGGAATTGATTGCGGAGCCGCTTGCTATCATCTTCGACAGCTCTTGAAGAACAGGAGAAGTACCTGAGGATTGGAGGATAGCCAATATCACTCCAGTCTTTAAAATGGGCAAGAAGGAGGAACCTAACAATTATAGGCCAGTCAGCCTCACTTCTGTCCCTGGAAAGGTGATGGAACAGCTTGTTCTGGATGCCATCACCAAGCAACTGGAAGAGAAGAAGGTCATGAGGAGTAGTCAGCGTGGATTCACCAAGGGGAGATCGTGCTCGACCAATCTGTGATCTCCTCACCGGCTGGGTGGATGGAGGGAGAGCAGTGGATGTCATCTACCTTGACTTCAGCAAGGCTTTTGATGCTGTCTCCCATGACACCCTGAGGTGGGTTGAGAATTGGCTGTCGGACCGAGCTCAGAGGGTGGTGATCAGTGAAGCAGAGTCTGAATGGAGGCCTGTGACTAGCGGTGTTCCCCAGGGCTCGGTATTGGGTCCAGTCCTGTTTAATATCTTCATTGATGACCTCGATGAGGGAATAGCATCCACCCTCAGCAAGGACCTGATGATCCAAAGCTGGGAGGGGTGGCTGACACGCAGGACACTGCGCTACCATCCAGCGAGACCTGGACAGGCTGGAAAGCTGGGCAGGGAGAAACCTAATGAAATTCAACAAAGGCAAGCGTAGAGTCTGGCACCTGGGGAGGAATAATCATGTGTATCAGTACAGGCTGGGGGATGACCTGCTGGAGAAGAGCTCTGTGGAGAAGGACCTGGGGGTCCTGGTTGACAACGGGTTTGCTATGAGCCAGCAGTGTGCCCTGGTTGGCTAAGAGGGCCAATGGGATCCTGGGGTGCATTAGGAGGAGTGTGGCCAGCAGGTCACAGGTGGTGATCCTCCCCCTCTACTCTATCCTGGTCAGGCCCCACCTGGAGTATTGTGTCCTGTTCTGGGCTCCCTGGTATAAAAAAGACTGGGACCTCCTGGAGAGAGTCCAGAGAAAGGCTACGAGGATGATTAAGGGCCTGGAGCATCTCCCCTATGAGGAAAGGCTGAGTGAGCTGGGGCTGTTCAGCCTGGAGAAAAGAAGACTGAGGGGGGACCTAATTAATGTTTATAAATATCTTAAGTATGGGATGCAGGGGGAATTGGCCAACCCCTTTTCAGTAGTCTGTGGAGATAGGACAAGGGGCAATGGCTGCAAATTGGAGCACAGGAAGTTCCGCACCAACATGGGGAAGCACTTTTACCCAGTGAGGGTGACAGAGCCCTGGGACAGGCTGCCCAGGGAGGTGGTGGAGTCTCCTTCTCTGGAGATATTCAAGACTCGTCTGGACGCCTATCTGTGCAATATGAGCTGGGGAGCATCAGTTTGGACCCGATGATCTATCGAGATCCCTTCCAACCCCTACGATTCCGTGATCTCAGCTAGCGTTAGCAGCACAGCACTGCAGGACAGAAAAAGGTGGCCTCTCAAACTGCCTGCACCTAGAGCAACGGTAAACACTTTCCCTTCAAGTATTATTTGACAGGCCAGCAAAGTGAAGGAAGAACTGAGGTGAAACAAGCTGTTCAACTTTGGGCTTGAACAGAGTAGTACTGATAGGTCATACAAGACAAGGCGCAGGCTTAGTGTCTCAGTGGAGACCTTAAACACGACTATGTGGGCTCTGTGTCAGCTTTCCCACACAAAACCATCAACCAGAGTTCCTTGAGCCAAACCACTTAAGCTTGCACTAAGTAAGGAAGAAAGACTCAAAAGATCAGTAATAGTCTATGTGAGCAATGGCATTTTGAAACCTGTATTTGCTGTTTTTCTTAGCCTGAATTTCTGATGATTTCTATAGTATTTATGTTTTTGGTCATAAAAAAGTGCAAAATATTCCAAACTATAAACTAATGTAGAGAAGTGAGTGACACCAGCTGATAATCAGATGGGAATTTCACTGAACATTAAAACATTGGTAAAAATCACACAGCCCTGCCATCAGTATTGCTTTGCTTAAAGAAGTCAAACATGAAATCCACTGTCATAAAACTTCAATGCAACCATCAGAAACTTAAACAGCAATCATTATTCAGCCCAAAAGCACATTTAAAGAGACCTGTCAGCATGATACACAAATGTTCATAGAAAAAAGGGAAATGGGAAAATCCAAAAGTGTCAGTTGACTTTACTATGAAATTATGAGCTTAGCTCCTGCTCTTTCAAGTCTTTTGTTTTCTGTAGCAAATCCGTGTATGATGAAAGCTGTCTCAAAAAGCATATCCACTGAAACAGTACAAGCAGACTAGCACATGACTGCAGCATAGGAAATAGCCATCCCTTAGAGAGAGCAGAGGTTTGTAACTGTACAGGCTTAACTTGCTTACAGCACGAGCCACAGAGCACTTGGGCAGCGAAGGTAGTGTTCATATATTGCATCTCTCCTCAGACGCCGTGTATGCAGCCACAGGAGCTCAGCTGGCAGGCGGTACCTGGTTGAGCTCTGCATTTTAGTTGTGCTTGTTTGTCTGCAACACACAGATGCTCAGTCTCACATTCAAAATTAGATTAAAACTGAAGAAAATTTTAGCTGTGTTGTTAATCCTAGTATTGCCAAAAAGCAGACATGCAGGCTACTGGTCTACTAGGTGCTATTGCATTGTCCAAACAACAGTAAGGTAAAAACATACAAATCATGTTGACAATAAAATGCTGAAACCACTTAAGATTTAAGTCTGCATATTACATAATCAAAGCCTTAAATTTCTTACTCACATTTAAGTTTTTATGGGTTTAGACTTTATTTAAACCAAACTTCCTTATTCATATTCCTAAGGCTTATAATAATTTGTTTTTTCTCAGTTTTAGCTTCTGGTTTTTTGCTACATTTCAATAAAAAGTAGCCTTTTTTTCCCCGTCACAAAAGAAAAGTCTGGGATACACAGAAAAAATAAGAATAATTTGTAACCAGCATGAAGTGTATCTACTGAAAACAAAATTGTACTGCAAAATTTTTCAAGTACTTTAACGTTTTTATATGGCTAATGATGCAGAGGTGAATAATCAATACTTGGCTTCTCAAGTGAAACGAGGCAATGACATTGAGGGAATTTTCTTAATAGAAAGGAAATTACTTTTTTTATATCCTCCTTAGACTATGAGGTTACTGAACAGAGAACACATTTGTTTTATCCTTTGTTCCCTACTGATCTTTATTTTTTTATGCTTTGGCTTAACATAGCTAAAAAGGAAGGAGTTTCACATTTTTTCATGTCTATCAGCTGTACTATGAAAAGAAATCATTATAAATGACAAAAGTAAACGTGTTGGTTTATAAAAGCTTTCCAGATCTCCCCTTCTCAGTAGAAGCAACTGGACTTTTAAAGGAAACTTCTGACAAGTTTTTTTTGTGATTGCCAAAGAACTTTATAGAGAAGTTCTCCATAATATGCACAGTTTCACATGAAATATATATTCCTTCTCCTCTTGCATTTTTCTTTTCAACTGGAGACACACTACCCCTTTCTTTCTAGGTTTTCTTTGGTGGTTTTTTTTTAAAGAAAAACTTTAAAATAGCACAGTTACATTTATTACTGGCTATTTTCCTCTTGATATAGGAAATCACTGGCACTTATATCTAGAAACACGAGACAAAATGAAAGCTTCATTGTGGAAAAATATACAAATGCACATTTAGCCACCCATTTGGAAAAAATGTCAATGCAATTACTATAAATAGAGCTTGAAATAAGTTTCATTTCTTTTGAAGCTGATTTCTAGTAAGAAATAGGAAACATTATGACAGTAAGTTAAGAAATCTGTTTTTAGCTTTTTAAATGTCTTCTCATGCTCCTGAATTTTCATCCATGGTCCAACATCAATTGCATTGTTCTGATTTTTTGTGCAGCATTCTATTGAGATAAGTGACAGGAGTTGCCAAATTCTTAACATTATTTATTTTGACTTGTGATGGGAGTGACACTGTCAAAGTGACAAAGTAAGTTGGGTACTAACAGTTGTTTTAGAAGTGTTTGCAGGTATATTACTACCTCATTTGCTATCCTCGTGTGAAAACAGTCCGATCTGTTCTCAGAACCCTGGGTTAGATTTTATTCTCCTTCACGCTGTCAAATAAATTCTTAACCTTTTCCCCCTTCTGTTTTTACTCCTCTGTAAAGAAGACTAATAGAAATTTAAGATATATATTTTTTTAAAAGAATGTACAGAGGAACATGGAAAATTATTTCTTTAACACTAGCTGACATTAGTTCCGACTGCTACTAGTGACTGATGTTTGGGCTTATAAACCTGGATCCAAATTTAAGCTGAATTGTTGCTGAGAATCATTATCTGCAGGATATGAAAAGGTCTGACCAGCTTCTGCAGCTGTGCTGACTTCAGTTAACCTTTTTCATTACTGAAGCCCTAAAATATTGAGTGTTCCAGAGTTTTTTTTATATAAATATATCAAAGGAGATTGTCACAAACAACTACTGTTAATTGCTACTGCACAGACAAGTCATCTAGTACTTGCATATTCGGTTAATAGTTCAGACATTGTCTGTAAAGCCTTCATTATGTTTTTATCAATTAATAGCCAGGAAAATGCACACATACAAATATACACACACATAAGTAAAAAATTAAGAGGGAGTTAACTAGCTTTTGGGAGAGTCTTAAAATACTGAAAATGGACACAAACTTGAAAGCTATGCTTAAGTTCTCTTCTGTGATACCATTGTTCTCCTACAATCACACATACAGAAGGCAAATTTAGACTTTTTAGTTTGGCTTCTTGTTTTTTTTGTTTTTTATTGTTGTTTCATGTAAGATGGGTAACAGATAGTTGGTGGTCACTGGCCAGATAGGGGCAGAGGACAAGGCGGGTTTTGTGCTATTTTTTTATCCTTTTCCAATTTCAAGCTTTTAGTCAGTATGTTAATCTGCTCACTACAGTTAATGTTTTTTGGGGGGAATAGAAATCAATTCCTGAGATAAATTGTACAAAGTGTTAGCACAAGCCATAAGAACACTTGTGCTTGAAGGTGTCCTGTTAAGGTTCAAGGGGATCAATATTTTCCAATAGGTACTGCAAGTCTGATACATTTTATTTGCTGACTTTAGGAGGTAACAGCATTGCAAATGGTTTTGCGGTTATGATCTATGGAAGTGACATTCATAAGCAGTGGGCATCCATGACTTAGTCTCCTAGTGATTTCCTCAGTCCTTTTTTTTCTTAAAACTAATTTCTTTTACCTGTCTTGTAGTTGTGCAATTGAAAACAGTGAAAGGCATTTTTGCCATTTTTGCTTTTTGTCTGGTAACAGAAACTGAAATTCTAATCTAAAGATTTTACTGTTTAGTCAAGGTACTTAGCCCAAAGCGCAGATTTCTCTTCCCCCTTCCTCCCCTCAATGAAAACATCACAAGACTTTCCATTTCTCTTCAAAGTATGACAAAATAAGATTCTGCAAAATCTTTTCTTTCATGGGAGCCACTGAAAAGACTTACGAATTGACAAGAGACTTATTTCATCATCTCTGTCTTGCCAATTAGGGCAATGAATTATAACTGCTTTCCTGAAAATCCCTTTCTGGAGAAAAGGAATAAATTTTTCTAACTCTACTAACGTATAACTAAATATACTCATGCATGTATATGAGAACTTTTCTAGATAAGCTAGTAAAAACCAACTGCACAGATTTCTAACCTACAATAATTTGCAATAAAAAATTTTACTAAGTGGGGAAAAAGTTAAATGCTTTCAAGCCTTTTTTTTAATGAAGTCATCAACAGTCACAAACATTTTAAAGGAATACCTCAATGTTTAATAACCCAGGATGGAAACATCAAAGCGCTCTACAAAGCAGTCACACTGAGGGAATGTTAGGCTAAGGCAGGTAAAGGCTGTTCTTCTTGTGGATTTTAGTAATTTCTTTGTTTCAGTTTTAAATCATACAGAGGAAAAACCCCTGTCCTCTAAACTTCTGTGCTTATTATTATGCCGATCTTACTATCACTTTACCTAAAAAGGAAGTAGCCTTTCCTTCATGCATATGCTTTGATTTGCTGTCCATTTGGCTGTTTTATACAGTATTTTGAACTGTAATCTAAGCATCAGACAACATTGTCACTGTCTTCAAAGAGAATATTTTATAGCTATAGCCTAAGTTTACCAACCATGCCAGACAAAGACAAGCCCCAAGCAGAGAAGGGAAACTGGGGACCCTAGTAACATCTGGTGCATTTTTCACAGGCTAAAATAGTTAAATTGAACAGCTCTTTGGAGAACCAGTCTTATTTGCTTCAATATCCAAAGACAATGCAAGCCAGAGAGAGACAGAAAGGTCAGGGATCCTGATAAAACAAATATTTAGAACAGTCTGTCTCTGCAGTGCTTATCAAAAACTTACTCAAGCCCTTGGGCAAAAAAAGACAAGGTACCACAAGGATCATTTGAACAAAGCACCCCTGAAAAAAATCTTCCAGCATGTGTATTTACTACACCTGGCTGTCTAAAAGCAACCAACCTTGAGAAGAGGTAAGTTCTCTCTAGTAATTTAGGAAGTGATACAGCTGGGTGATTTTCTATTCCTTCAGTAAGAACCAAATCTGATTCCAGATTTCCTGGAGATAGTGCAGTCCTTCCCTTTGAGTCTAGTGGGCTTTGGATTAAACTCTTGATTTAAGATTGGGGTATTTATTTTTTAAGTAACTTCCAGTATTTCAAGTTTCTCCATCATGTTTATGATTCAAATGTACCATAGGAAAAACAATCCCCTCCCCTCCAGAGCTAATGCTTAAAAAAACCCCACAACTTTCTTCCAAGTTACGCCTCCATTGCCAAATCCAATGAATGAATTAACTCAGTCTTCCTCATTCCCACTTACTTTGTTTCTAAAGAGGCAAAATTAGTAATACTTAGTGCTTTCTATTTTTCCCACTGTACTTTCTTGCCTCTGACTGAGGCAAGTGAGTTTATAAGGAAAGCAGAATACAGAAGCAAACTCTTTGTATTTCTTTTATTCTCAAGTTTGAGAGTTTATTATTTTCGTGCAGCTTCCATCCCTGCTTATGGGCCTCTCATACAAAAGAGCACAATCAAACCTCAGGCTCTCAAACAAGCCCCAAGAGCAGGGTTCTCATTCTCATTCCTATCTTGCAATAGACAAAAGCCTTTTGATTTTTCTGATCTTTCTTTCTAGTAGTACTTGCATAACCATTGCATTTTTCTTCCACTCTCATCTAGCACCAAGTATCATCCTTTTTTTTCCAGCCAGTTCAAATACTAAATCGATTATGCTCATCAGCCTCTTCAAATTAACCTATTCAAGTCTAATTGGTTGATTCTTTTCTTTCTAAGCTTTCATCTACAGGGATATTTCACTTTTGTGAATTAAGTTAGCTGAATGAGCCAAGTATGCTTCCTCATTAATTTATTTCTGCTTCTGGTTTTAAAACCACAGAAATCAGGTCTTCCTTGCGAGATTCCTCCCTTAAGACATAGGTCACTGAGTGCCAAGATTTTGTCATAACCCGACAGTAACAATCATTTGAGATGCCTATTACAGTGTAGCCAAAACCTGATTAATAGCACTGTTTTCATGATTATTATGGAACAAAACCTTCAGCTGTGAAATGCTTGTCTAGAGTGAAACCCTGTAATAATTAGAAGCTGTATGACCATTTATGAGAAAGATGAAGAACTTGAGAAAGCTTTAAACTACAGTTGCATATTTAATATTGCTTTAAGATACGAACTACAGTATTAAGGACTTTGGAACTTCTCATTTTTTCCTATTACCAGTCATCTGGGACTCCAGAACTATTTGAAATTAGATAATTTTGTTATTCCCTAAACTGCTGTCCAGACCAAAAAAACCCAACCAAACCAGTACCATATTAGCAGAAATTGAGATATAATCTTCCCAATTCCTAGAAAGCCACAAGCAAAAGCCCAGACAGTTAAACTTTACATGGCTTCCATAGTAAATAATTTTCCAAGAAAACAAAATCACCACATTAAATTCTTCAAGATGCTATCATGATTTTAAATACAGAGTTGTAAAATAACAACAATAATTTTTCTCATTGTAATGCCTCAGATAACACAAAGGTTTGAATTAGTCTTCTGGTGTAGGCATAGGAGTACGAGGACTTACTACTTACACCTCTTCGTACTAACAAAAGCCATTCCCCAGCAGTGCTGGGAACCCAGTGACACAGCAGTTAAGGGCTGCTTGTACACACACAAACTTGCACACAATGTGATTACAAAGATATAAGCAGGATTGATGTAGCTCAGAAAAGTTGATTTTATGCTACTATCTATTTTCACAAGCCTAAAGGTACTGCATATTTAAAGTCATTTTAATGGCTTAGGAGCTTTGGTTTTTGTTTACAAGTTAGTTGAATTAGAAGTTAGATTTCTTGATTTTTTTCTTTTCCAGTTCCAGTTCACATACTGCATTGCCACTTTATATTCCTGCAGTAACCTGTGAAGACTAATAGAAAGGGCAAAACAGGAGCTAAAAGAAATTAGCTTTAACCCTAATGAAATCAATGACTCATTCAGTGAGCTGCCACCAAGATACAGCCAGCTCAGCCAGAGGAAAGGGCTCAAAAGAGACATGGCCTGGGGACTCTGCACTACAGAAAAAGCATTACAGAAATAGTGAATTAAAGGACTTCTTCAAATGAAAAGCCTGAAACTATTTTCCAATTAAGCCAGAGTTCATTTATGCATTGCAACCTTTACCAATTGCAGTTACATTGCTGTACAAGAATAGCTGCAGATTCTTTGTCCTTCCTGTGTTCCTTGCTGTTATCCTTACATCTGATCTCACATTGAGCAATGTAAGGCATGACAATGATCAAAGGCATCAGAATGCTTCAAGGACAAACTTTATAGAACTATGGGCAGATAATTTAAATAGTTTTACTCACATAGCTTTACATCCTCTAGATTTTCCAGTCAAGAATGTACATTCCTGTATCTCTGGCTATAGGGAGAGGCAAACCTGTCCCCTGAATACCTAGTCTAAAAAATGACTGGCATGTTGTCATTGATTTGTGATCCCACAATTTGAACCAGTTTATCTTCTTTTGATTTACTGTGAAGAAACCAGTTTGATACCTGGCATGTAAGAAAGCAGGGTGACAAGAAGTTTTCACCTACTTATTGTCAGAAAAACAGAGTGCTGCAGTATATGGGCATACCCTACAAGGATGAAGCACTGTGTTGAGAGTTCACATGTTTTACATAGCATCGCTACCAGAACAGTTGAAAGCAGGGTAGCTTTATGCTTGCTTTAACCAGAAGCAGTCATGTTCAGGGTAGATACATATTCCACTTCCTTTAGCTGATAATTTTTTTCTTTGGCAATGTATTAATTTTTTCCTATGTATTCCAGCCACTTGACAGCACAGTGGCATTTTGCCTGCTCATGATGCAATATGCTAATCCACCAGATTATAATTAAAATGGCACAAACTGAAATAGTTGGTTACATCCTAAAACCTGGAAGTCTCTTCTGTGTATCATGTTGTATACACTTGTACGGCTGTCAAATTGTTCTTGCTTTAGGAAATCAGGGAAACAAATAGGGCAAACAAGTAGAATGATACCAAGTAAAAGAAGATCATTAAAATTATCAAGATTGAAAGGCAGTAAAAGACTGACTAAATTTTTGTCCATCCCAAGCAGAAGAGGATTCAGCCGTAAAAAACACAAACCAAAAATAAGCACCAAACCCTCCCCAAAACAAAAACCCCAACCCCCCAAAACTTAAACTCAGTAAGAAACCAAAGGTTTCGGTCTTTGAGGGCTGTGATCATACTACAAGCAAATACATATCTAAGTTTCACACAATCTCACAATACCATCCAAAATAATCTTTTGACAGTCCAAATATTACATGAGCTGTTCACAAAATTATTAATAGATAACTTTCAGGAGTTTCCCTATTTTTCCCCCCTTACTTTTCACCACTAATTTAGTTTTTAAAGTAAATTTTAATTCTTAGTTACATAATAAGATCTATACAGCGATGGACAGCATAAGATAAATCCAGAAAAATTCAAAAATCTGTAAAGTGAACATCAGGCAGCACCTCCCCCAACACACACACAAAAAAGACAGTCCAAATCCCAGCACAGCAGATCCTTAAAGGACACAGAGGAAGCCACCAGGAATTCTATCCTGTACAGCCTGTACACAGTACTGTACACAGGACTAGACAGATGCATACCAAAAGAAAAGCCTGAAATAGAACTGCCCACGTAACAACAGCAGTAAAGGTCAGAGGAGACATTATTCCTTACTCTCTTCACCATTATCCTATGGCACACAGCTGTTTTTTAAATAGTAACTGCATGAATATATCACATCATTGACTGAAGACCTCTCTGAAAAATCTATGCTATTTAGCAAAGCTAGAGCTTTAACTTCTAGGGAAAAAAATCCTCTAAGTGGCCTAAGGCACAGCTCACTGCTGCTATCCATCCAACACCATGGGGTACGCCAGGCGAAATGGGTTGGATGCATTAGTTTCATCATATCCTAAAGCACACAAGGCAATAATACCAGAGAAGATTGTTTTTTCTAAGAAAGTTTCAGAATAAGGCCAATACCTTTATAAAAAAGGGATTTCAAGCTCCTAATGCTAATATATCTGCTGTTCAAAAAGGAATCCATTAATGAAGAAATGCCTACAGGCTTTTTATTGATACCAGATTTGCTTTAACAGTTAATCGTCCTGAAAGGCTATTAGAGTAGCTATAATCACAAAAGCAGCTCCCTGTGCATATCAACTACTAGGATAATTGTACAAATTCAGTTGAAAAATGTTAACACTATATTTGCTTTATCTGCATCGAGAGAAAACTTAATTATATCTAAGTATCTGAAGTAAATCACCATTTGAACTGGGGTAGTGCTTCAATTCATGTTGGTGATTTTTTCCCCATGATTTTTTTTTTTAGAAGCCCCTTTTATTTATAGCTAAGTAATAGATAAATCAATGTTCACTATGATCAGCAGAAAGCAGTATGTTGCTGCAAGTCACCTGATACTAAAATAGGAGGGAAATGCTGACTTTTTAAAATTACACCATTGTTCCCGAGACCCTCTTCACACCCTGTCTTTGTGAAGTACCAGTCACGTGTTCCTGACAGCAGGCAGCACCGTTTCATAGTTTAGTTTGTTAGGTGCTTTCAAGCACCAATAGATGAAGATATAAATACAATTATATAATTCTGTCAAATATTCATAAATGTTTTCTGTAGAGCAGAAAAAACACCCAGGAGTGTGTGACCTCCCCATATTTAAAGCATATAAGTGAAAAGGTGAGATTATCAGCAAGTATTCATGTAGCACAGTGATGGACAAAGAATGCCTAAATTAATAGCTAGTTTAGCTAGAAAGGTAATCTAAGTCTGAAGTCATAAGTATGAGCACTAAAATCAATAAACTGTTCAACTGTTGTTTCAGTTATCCTGACACTTAACAAGTTCAGTACTTCTTTAGTCAAAGAATTTAAAGTTTACTTAGCCAGCTTAGTTCTGTAAGGGTTACTTCTTGTGTAGCTAGCACATACTAGCAGAATAGATGAAACAAGCTTTCTATCAGCATCAAGCATTTTTAATCCCATATCTTCATCACTGATGTGCTGAGGACAACACAATGGACTGTGTTTTGTTTCCATAAATGTCATAATATAGTCTAAATGGCAACAGTTCAATCCTAAATAGCTACCAAAGACAGTGACAGCATAAAACACTTTTAAGCCCTGATAGTAGTCGAGATGCCAAGTGCCCATTTAGATCATTTTTCTTCCAAAAACACTTGATGTCAAATCCATGATTGAAAATGTTTCCTCAAGTGACCTGGACAATTGAAGGAATTCTATTTTAAATACTTCCCAACAGAAGATTTACCAAGTTACTGGGATTCAGGCACAGAACTTCAGGACACTGCTT
The DNA here is from genome assembly GCA_020800305.1 of Porphyrio hochstetteri. Classification (NCBI taxonomy): domain Eukaryota; kingdom Metazoa; phylum Chordata; class Aves; order Gruiformes; family Rallidae; genus Porphyrio; species Porphyrio hochstetteri. The sequence goes on along the minus strand of CM036910.1, from coordinate 1,914,438 downwards.
AATGCTTCCCCTTTAGTGAGGAAACTGGTAAAAAGAGAAGCAGAAGCACACTGTCAGAAGTGACAAGCAATTTCAGGAATCTCAACTGGAGTTGACAGGTTACTGTATCCTGAAGATCTTAAACAACTGTACTAAATGCAGCAAACACAAACTTAATTAGCTGTTCCCTCATTTAGGGTTAGTATCCAAAACCTATCTTAACAAAGATCTTTTAGGCACTAATTGATAGTATGACTTTCTATAACAGAAGATGCCAACTAAATTCAGGGTAACCAAATGCAGCTGAAAGCTATTGTTTCACTAGGTGAAATAACTTTACAGTTCACAGGACAGGAACTGATTGTGATTCATTAGCCATATTAAAAAATAATTGATTCCACACAATTCCATTTCTAACAATAGAACAGTTTGAGGAAGAGGATACTCACCTTTCGGAAGAAATAGAAAGCAGAGTGTGCTCCAACCCAACATACTGAACAGGTTACAGACTGACTAATAACTAGAGAACAAAGAGCTTGAAATACCATTCTGTTTTTTAATTTTTTACCTAAACAATTCAGAGAAAAAATCATTTCAAGCTCGCTCAGTTCTCTAATTATTGCTTTACATAAAAATAAATATCCTCTAGATTAACTTTTCATCATCAACAGTGGTAACAGGTTTTTCTTCCTCAGTAGCTAAATAATTTGAGGGTTGTTTTTCAGATGAAAACCAGTACAGAAACTAATCCTTAGTCCAAGAACATCACAGCTTATAATAGCGCCCTAAACAGAGCAGGACTCAACTTTGAGCAAGTCCCCCAGTCCCCAGTGTTTTTCATTTTTCATGTCTTATTTCATATGCAAGATCCAGAAAGAAAATTACTCCACCTGCACCCCACAGGCAAAGACATATCCAGGAGATGAAAAACATGAGTAAAGCTGGATCCTTCAACAAGAAAATTCACATAAGCAACCAGACAGCTGTCATATCATATTGAAATATTACTGATGGGGACAACATCCAAATCTACGATACAGTGCTACAATATTCTTTCAGTATCCCATTATGAATCCCTGGAGCCTTTCATGCTTCATTCTTCACCACCATACTCATTTCAAAAAAATACATGTATTTGAAAAAAATCAACATGTCAATAAAAGCATTATACAAAATGCATACCTCTTGCATTTTCTCATGGAGCTTAAGTTGCAGTAACCAAAATTACTCTGGGAATTATTGGTTAACATGTGGTTTGTTTCTGACGCCTTTATTAGGCCAGGTAACTCACTAGCACATCCTAGCATATCACTGTATCATTTCTATACCTCATTACAGGAATTCTAACTTCCTTTGCTAACAGAATGTCCCCAACCTATTAATCCAGCCCACCTCTTTCTCCTCATCAAGTACAACAGTAAAGGGACATAGTTCAAAAACTATAACATCTTTGCTTCCTCAACTGTGGTCATCCTACAAAACTGATTAGCTTCACTATCAGTATGCTATCAAGAGTTACACAGACACACATGTGAGTAATATGCTGGTCATGGTAAAGTAGTTGGTGAAACTGTCTTGCCTCCAGTTTGGCTGCAGGAAAGGCAGGAAAATGCTAATTGAATGTTTCCAGTAACTAAAACTCCATATGTTATCATTGTTTCCAAATATATTGGGGTATTACATAAATCAATCTCTTTCTGGCAACTCCAAATAGCTGTTATGGCTGAAAACACTCTCTTCCTTACATGTACATAATAGCAGGGAAATTGTATGATAAAAGCTTCACCTTCCATTAGGCAATGTCTTAATGGTCATTGTTAATATATGGCATTCACGATATTACACTTAGTGTGTAAAACAAACAAAATTGACTTGCTATATGCTAATGTAGCATCTCTACATCTCTAATGTAGAGATGGCATGGAGCTAAAGAATTAATGCTCAATGGTTTTTCAGGTTATTAAAAATCAAAGTAATATCAAATACTATGTTATGAAATTTTAAACAAATATTTTTAGAGGCAAATATACAGAATATGAAACTTTTGTTATGACATGTGAAGGCTATATGGGTTTAGAAAGCAAGGGAAATATTGATAGATCTACCTAGGACTTAAACTGGTTTTGTTTGGGAAGGAATGCTCTTGTTTGCAGAACACTGGGGGAAAATTGAGGCAGGAGTACACCCCTGCACCTCCCTGTTCTGTAAGCAGCTTTGTGCACCAACCCTTCCCTGCTGAAGCAACACAACGTTAACTGGATCATTTTTTACATTCATGCAAAATGTGTCACCTTCTAAGACAGATGTATGGGTACTTGGCTATTAAAGGTATTAGGTATACAGAGATAGCTATTGGGTAATTTTGCTCTCCTGACTTGTTTGACATCCAAATGCCTTCATGCCAGCCTGTTAATACCCCATAAAATCTGGATGGACCTGAATTAGATTTAAGGATTTACATAAAGGAGCATTCTGATCACATCTGTTTTATAGCCTTTAATCAGAATAGGAGAACTAAGGAGCCTTCTCAGACTTTCACCAACTTTTGAGAAGAAAAAAATATTCCCACAGCATGCTCTGAAAACTTTCATATTGGTACTTTCAAGTGACTAAATTATACCACCAGTTTCACATATTACACCCTCATTTGCAGGTGATGGTTTCTAACTGGAAAGTCATTTCAGCAATTTAAGAGATGGTGGGTTTTGAAGTAATATTTTTCCATAAACTGTGATATGAGAAATGATGGCTATGCAATTTGTACCTAACAACCTAAGTGAAGGGAATTAAAGTGGGGTTTCATAGTTATTGAAAATCTATTGCCTATCTATATATCATCTAACTAAAAAAAAGACTGCAATAAAGCAAGCAGAAAAATTATGCATAATGATCTACAACAGTTGCAAACAAGTAAAAACCATAGAACCATATTGATATGGGCTGGATCAGAAATACCTATTTTCTTTAAATAAAGAGGCAAAACAGAGATTAGTTAGTTTAGCAGCCTTTTAAGGCTAGTTTAAGGATGAAAGACTTATGTCCTAGCCTTGGTCAATTACCACTGAAAGCTATTGCTATCATCTGGCTGCTTGATGGCTCCTGTGAGCCTGAGCCCTGATGCTGATGAGCAGTAAATGCCCATACATATCAGTTCTGTCATTGCAAGTGCAATCAGCTGGCTCGCTTGTTCCAGCAGTGAATCAGAAACCAGCACAGACTCAGACACTGACTTTTGTGTGATCTTGGGACTATTAAACACCATAAGCTGTAAGACTGCTCCTCCGGGCTGAGAGATAACAGAGCAGAAGAGGAAGCCACAGGAGGCTGAGTGGAAGTGGCAATGCCTCCGCAGCCACTGGCCATAGCACATCTGTTACCTTTAGCAGGCATTACAGGTCCATTTTCATATACTGAGTGTGAGAAACCTTCAAGACCCCATTCCTGTTCTGCGTTGAACTGTTAGTGATCTGAGAGCAAGTATGGGTACACACTTCATGGGATTCAAGCACCCATGTTTCAGTCTGTTAAGAGGGCATTATATCTTAGGACCTTGCTGACTTTCAGAAGAATTGGAATGACTCCACAAGATATAAACATGCAGATCTACATAAAAGACCAACTCACATGAAGGACTGATTCTATTCATTACAGCTGAGCATCCATCAGGGTACAGTGGAATAATTTCAACTGCACAGAACACTGACACAGGCTTCCATGGAATTAGTATTTCAAATCACTTGTTCTCTCAGCACCTTTCTGCATTTAATATGCTTCTTTTTATCAGTCTGAAAGAAAAGCTGTAGCTAATTTGCCTAGTGATGCTAATGAATGAATCAAATTATTCTATTTCCATGAGCAGCATTCTGATTCAACAGAAATTTTCTCAGCACAGCAATTTGATTACAGTTCCAGTGTACAGAAGTATTTTCAGTCAACATTTAGTCACTCACAACTATTATTAAATTTCAAGTCATATACCAGCCATCCATGTATCTTGCAACACTCCAATCTTGTGTGAAGAAATTAATGTGCTATGGGGAAAGATGAAAATATTAAAGACATTACTGAAAATTTAAGGGAGTCTAAACTGAATAACATCCCATAGTGTTAGCTGTTTTATCTTGTTTAATATTTACATTTTAAGTCTGAGTATTTTCTACAGTGACTAACATATTCCTTCATCCTTATGACTACCAAATAATACAAAAAGAATAATTGAATTAAAAAAACTTTGAGATTTCATTTAATTTATCCTCATGAAAGCAGAAATACTATTGCTAGGTTGGCAGGGATTTATATGACAACATGTTTGTCAGATATCTAGTTGTATAAACAAATTAAAAGGGAATTCAAAGCCAACTGCTGCTTTGGAAGTCAGTCAAAAGCAGCTTGTGTAAATGATAGGTATGATAAAAAGACTGGTTGCATGCAACAAGGTTTTCTCCATGCCAAAATAGATATGAGACACTGTTAGACAGTAATCCTGGAATTCATTATTTGACTAGTCCATCGGTGTCGGGGTATAGGTTTAAAGAAGTTAAGAGTAATTAATGATTTGGGCATAAAATTTTTTCTTAACCAACCAACAGTCTTAAAAATTTTAAAAACCTTCACTTATTACCACAGAACTGTACAGTTCTAATACACAGGTCGGGTTTTTTTCTCAAATCTGTTTTAAACAAATAACCTTAGGTTGAAATAAATATAACTTAATTTTGGTTTAAAATTCATTTATACTTATACTGAAATAAAAATATCCCCCACCTTAAGTAAAAATTAAATTCATGTTCAGTCATGTGCATTTTGCCCACCACAGCAAAGGCTGTCTTTTCAACAAAATCGCCTTCTACTGCTAAGATACATCTCAGACACTAAGTGGTACAGTGTTTTTATGCCTATCTCCTCTCTCTCCCTTCAGTCCTGCATCTCCACAAACCTTCAAAGGTGACATTAAAATATCACCCTAATTCTAAGAGATGACACTTCTTAAAAACAAAAATTGCTTCTTCTCATTGCCAGTGTTAGAAAGTTTGTGACTTTAATCATATCTGATATGAACTCTAGTCCCAACCTATATACTGAACACACGTTTGTATAGCTGAAAATTACTTTTGTGGGGTGTGGAATTACCAGTCATAAATAAGGGGAAAATCCTGGTTTCATCTACCTCTAGATGACAGGTACTTGCAAGGTCGTCCTTGAGGGTATCTTCATCTCTGTTTAGACATACTAACTTGCATCACAAAACACTGTCAATTGAACAGAAGACTATCATTTCAAGCTTTACAACTACTGAAATCATAGTTTCTGCCTCATTTTTTGACAAGAGGTTTTACAGATGGCTTTCAATGGATTTCTTATGTCATCTATACAGTTGGATCCCAGAGAGGTGCTGTAGACATACAAGAAAGTTTCCCTACCATAGGAACATATCTGAACTCCTCAGGTTCCTCAAAGCCTCAGCATTTTCTTTATACATTCCTGATATTTGTTAGCCCTCACCATTGCAAATAATTTAAAAATTAAAATCTAAGTATCATTTGTCATAAAAGCATTTGCACATGTAACAATGCACATTAAAATTCATTATTACTTATCCGCAGTTTGGTCCTTGGAAATCATAATCAAGTTAACCTTTAGTTGAAGAAATGGAAACACTAATTATTTGGACCTTCCCTCAAGTACCAGGCTCTAAAATGGAGGAGACCTTGACTCTTTGCTCAAATTTTGTATACCTTGCAAGTCACTGAAGACCCAAGAGAAATGCACATTCACCAAGCCAACAGCACAGTACAAGCTTACAGGGCATGCTTTGCCAAGAAATCCAATTGCATCCCATTGCAATTTCATTTAAATCTGCCAAGTAAAGTTTCCCTGGATGCAGGAAAACACGGCACAGCCCTGCCTGCTCCTTTCTGTAGCTAAGGCATGCAAAGCGACCAGGCTACCCAGACTTGCTTGTGGTTCCTGGCTGCTTTAGGGAGATTTGTCACTGCATAGACAAGGGTCTGAATATACAGCTAATGGAAATAATTCAAATTTGCAGGGCCAAAGACATGCAACAAACATCCAGCGAGACAAACATTCTTACAGTCTTACCCCAATGAACAGCAGAGCTAGAGACAGGTACAGCTATTTCAGACAGAAAAAGACTGCAATTTTCTGCTTAAAGCAAGCATTTGGAGCAGGATTTATTTGTCCTTTGTTGCACTGACAGCTGAACACACCCACATTTTGGAATTCTGAAAGTTCTGCTTGTTCTACTAAGAATATGTTTAATGTAGTTTGTAGTTGATCTAACCAAATGTAATTGAAGCTGCATCAGCTCACTAAACATTTTCTTCTAACTACTGATAATCAAAGCTCTTTTCATGTTCCCTCACATGTCCAGGAATGTGACCGGTAAGTCTGGTGTAAAACCCAGCATATTATTAAAGCCTTCACTGTGAAAGTATCATGGCAAGTTAGTTCAATATTATTGATAGGAGTATGACAATTAATTTGATGAGCAGATAGTAATCCAGTCTGAGCTCTAAAGGAAAGCTCTTTACATGATATTAAAAGAACTGATGCCAGGATAATTTTGATTTTAACTATCCTAATATATGATTGGTACATGACACCATTTAATGGATTTATTATCGGATTCTCTCAGAATGTTGAATCAAAGATTGGTATAGACATTTTACTAATTTCTTACTTAATGTTTGGCTCAAACAAAAGGATTGTGTTTCACTACTTCCATCTCAACAGGAATTTCCAAAGATAAGGAAGCTTGCTACCTTTTTGCAAGGCGTATCACTAAGTAAAACAAGGAAATCTTTCTAGTACTACACAGGTAGTTTTCCAATTTTTTCATTGAAACACACTTTAGTTGAATTAGTGATAAAGTGGCATCATTGAGCATTTTGTCATCTGGATTAACTGAATTAAAGGCTTCAGGACATTCTGAAAACCACTCCAAAACTTCCCATTCACACAACTCATGTTCCTACTGACATCATGGGCTTCTCAGACAGGGCAGAAGCCAGTTCTCCTCCTACTGAAGGCCTCTAGTATTTAGTGGACCTTTGTCACCATCAGCATTTGCTGGCCTTTCTACTTTCTTCAGTGTTCACCAGCTGTTCTTGGCACCTTAAGTTTCCCTAGCCTTTGCCAGTAATCTCAACTATCCCTATACTCAGATAGAAAATATAAACAGAAATATTTTTAATTACATTTAGTATTTTTGAAAGTTTATGTTTAGTCCAAAAGATCAATCTTGAGTAAAAAGTGTCAGCTGTTAATGTCTGCAGACTCAACACATAGCTGTCATATGTAGCCCTGGACGCTGTTCTCCATCTCAGGTATTCAAACCATAATTATTGAGCTTTCTAAAGGCAAGAAACTGTAAACAGTTTGAATTCACCCCACCCCCCAACATAAATATGGAGACAGCAATATGGACCATGTCCATTTTGGTGAATAAACCCACTGTCTCCATGTCACTCAACAGAAAATTACCACAGGAGATTGCTCTCTAACACAATTATCAGTCACTGTTCCTCTGTATTAAGAGCACGTGAGGTCCAGATTGAAAGACAAGATTCCAGGCTTCGCTTGTCATAAAGATCCACAAACAGCCAGCATTTTCCCCTAAACACATAAACATATAAAATATTTTTCTTCAATTCTATGCCAAGACATACTATATCAGGTCATGCAGTCCAAGCCTCTGAGCCATTACAGTATGCTATTCTCAACCACGTCACATACAGAAACACCTTGCTATACAAAAACTGACTTCAGAATTTATATAATTTATTAATGTGTTTACAAAGGCCCTTTCAAAAAACCATGAAGTAACTGATTTCTCTTACAGAGAACTTTATTTTGCAAATGGGGAGTAAAGAGCAAAGGATTCTGAAATTTTCATGGAGTTATATTTTCACATGAATCATGCTTCCCTTTGTTGCCTTGAGGCACAGTTGAAACAGCATGCAGCGACCCTTAATATCCAAGACTTACCAAAATAATTTGATTTCTTGTCTATGTCCACTTGCATTATTCTCTATCATGAAAGCAAACATATTATGCTTCTAAGACATATTTTTTCAAGAGTTGTTTGCTTACTTTTGGTTTCCTGGCATGAACAATTCCTATTACATATTTTTGGCTTTACTTCTGTTAATGTTCCTCCTAATGCTTTCATGTATTCTTCATTTCCTTTTTCTGTAGGTTATGTAGTAGATGTGAAAATTGGAGCACAGGAAATTCCGCACCAACATGCAGGAGAACTTTTACACAGTGAGGGTGAGGGAGCCCTGGGACAGGCTGCCCAGGGAGGTGGTGGAGTCTCCTTCTCTGGAGATATTCAAGACTCGTCTGGATGCCGACCTGTGCAATATGAGTTGGAGAGCTGCTTTGGCAGGGGGGTTGAACCCGATGATCTCTCAAGGTCCCTTCCAACCCCTATGATTCTGTGATTCTGTGTCAGATTAATTAAGTGAATAAAAGGAGAGGCCACTGCATGTTAGCAACTGGAAAACATTCAATTTTTTCCTTGTCTTATTCACATATACTTTTATATTTTACATCAGCAAACTATCTTTTTATTGACTTTTATAAGCCTTCAAAAACAAACCACTTTTAGACAATAACTTATGAACGGAAAGGTGAACTCGATTACATTGTAACTGTCTCAAGTAATGTAACACTTGCATACGTACAGCTACAGTATATATTGTCATAAAAGCTCTCCACTAGGAAACAGAGGACAATGTGGTAACGAGGCAGAAGATTTTGCAGTTTAGGTTTAGCTTATACTTATTACAACTAAATTCTTCCCAAGCCCTGTCACAACATTAGCCTATGCCATGGCCTTGTAGCCAACAACTGTGTCTCACATTAGGGCTCCAAGTGAAGGAAATGATGGACCGTTTCTTTTAATATCAGCTTCGAAGCAACAGCCAAGATCAGGGACAGCTGCATTAACTATTGAGAGCAAAGAAAAGACATTCTGAATCAAATGACTTAACGATTTTAGAATAAGTTCAGATGGTAGCCCTGGCAATAGTCCAACATTCTGCTCTTAGTCTGACACCAAATTCTACCGCAATGTTTAGGAGAGAAATAGTTGTGAACTTCCTGCCATGCTCTATATTAAAGTCTGCAAACCTGATAAAAACAACACAAACTGGAAAGCATAATTTTGTCCACAGGAGTTAATGTCCTATTGACTTGCACTTAAAAAATAACTTTTTTCCCCTGGAGAACCAGTTTCTTACAATTCCCTACATGCTTAGGAAAAAATAATCTTTTACATCACAAACTGTTAGTTTAAGGCCTTTCAGAGCTGACTGACTGTTTGTTGCCTGTGTGAAATTCCCCATTTCAGACATTTACAGCTAATGAATTCCATAGACTCTTTAATCACACCAATCAATGTGTTTTTAATGATTTTTAATGCTTTTAGTACTTATAGAAAATTCAGGGGGGGTGGTTATTATATTTCCAAGCACCAAAATTAATCTCATTGAAAACACCTAATTTCAAGTTCAGTTTACTCCAGACAGATTATCTTTTTACCTGCTGCTGTTTCTTTACTGATGCATTCTGCTCTGCAATGATGGACTGCTCAAGACTGATCACCCTCTCTACAAAAGCTGTCCAGCACATAACCCTGCAGACCCATGTCACTTGAAGGGTCCAGGCTTCCAGCCCTACAACAGCTAAGCACAATAAGAATATGCTAGCAAAGTATTTAACCATTTTTCAGATACAAATACTGAAGAAAAATTTATAACACGTGACCCAAGTCATCAAGACAGACCTTAATAAAAGTTGAAATCTGAGGCTTCTTTCAAACCTAGTCAGCTAACTAGATTTCCTAATGTCAAATGTTGAATCTATAGATAGTAAATTGGTTCCACCTTTAAAGCAAGAAGAGAAATAACATGCACTGAGAACTATTGTAGTTTGCCCTCAATAATCCAGAGGCTGGTGATTCTCATTTATCATCAGACTATTTTTAATTATTAATCTTCTTTCTTTATGATCCCAATCTAATGTCTGCTGAATTCAAAAGAAACAGATCAATGACTTCAAGGAGCATTCAATCAGCTGCAGAACTGAGATAAGGCTCATTTTGAAGTACAGGCAAACGCCAGAGTCAGAGTGAGGCAGCATCGCAATCAGCCTTAGCACTGCTAAGAGGGGGTGTCAAGATAGATAGTCTGACTAGGTCCTGCAATTTTTAGACCTTCCAGTAGATAAGCAAGATTCATATGCTCTCTCTCTGTTCCCTAACTTATGTATTGGGCTGGTTACATTGCCTGTCTGGCTCAAGTGGAAAGAAGCATAAGTCTTTATTCAGTACACAGCCTTGCCGCCATTAGACTGTTTTTGCACAATTAAATACCTGTTACAGCAGTTTTCCATGACTTACTACTATAAAGAGTATTTTTACTGGAATTTAAGGGTATTATATCAAATAGTATCCTTTTCATAACAGTCTTATTCCTGTTACCATAGCTTGGAGAGCGCAGTCAACAGTGATATTAATGAGTGTAAAGCAGAAGTATGAGATGAAAGAGCCATTTCATTCACACAGTGCTTGCCCACCAGAATAACCTACTAACACTGCACATAACATGTATCACACAATGAATACTTTAGCTAACCTATTTCAACCAAAGCACAGACTTTATATATAAACAAAACCATAGCTCTATATTCTTCTCCCTCAGAGTGCTAAGCAAAAAGAGCAGTTGCTACAATTACAGCAGTTAAAACTAAGCAACTCTTCCACATAAATAATTGGAAACTTCCCTCACATTTTAGTCTTGCAGCTGAAAGAAATAATCTGCATGGGACCAGAAACTAATTTCCAGTCTTTAAAGATCTATCAATGTCAAAAGAGAAAATTGTTGGTGATAGAGTGAAACAAGCTTAGCAATCACAGCCCAATGTTGTACCTGCCAGCAAGGAGAATACATGCATTGTGTCCTGTAGAACTATAATCCCAGTTGCATAAATTTTTATTTGAGACTAAGGTATTGGATTGTCTAAATTCACTAGAGTTCCATTTTGTTACATTCAAATTTCAACTGAATAGGATATTATATGTGGATTTCTTCAAAGAGGGATTAAAAAAGTGAATTTCTTGTTTGTAATGTCTAATTCGGAGTTCAGTGAAGATAAACTTATAACAATAGTAGTTTTCTTAATATATGACTGACTTCTGCAAGTTTTCATGTATTTTGAAAAGTATTTTCTTAGCCAAACTTCAGGGTTGATTGAAAAACATGACAACTTCTTTAACAGATTGACATATCATACTGGAATTGTTGAAATATCAAAATAATTCCCTTTTTTGAGATCTATTCGTTCATTAGAAATCACTGGAGTCTAATTCAAAGGCATGAACACTAGCACATACATCTTGGTTTTATGACACTGATGTACGAAACTTTTTAGATACAGAGAATCTTGTATATTTCCATCCATTAAGCATGGTTCAAATGTAACTCAAGTGTAAGTTTTACTATATTGGTTTCTAATGCTTCTGCGAATTGCTATTAATTGTTTAAATAAATATAAACCTGTATTAATATGTATTCAAAATATAAGCTTCAGTTCACATTCGTTTTACAATTACTTAATTGATTTCAGTGGCGCTTCCTAAGTTTACACTGTATAATGGAGATGAATTCTCGAGTCCAAATTCTGCTGAATTAACAGTCCTTTAGATCAAAACCTGTTTTTATTTGTCTAACAGGGAAAGCAAAACAACTATGCACTATGCTTGGTCATGGATTTGATCGTTATTCTTCACTTGCATCAGGCAAGAGACATGCTTTACAGACAGGAGAGAAACCACATCCTCACAGAGCTCAGTGAAACCAGAACTTTACATCAAATGGCTTGCTCTCAACTAATGAAGTTCCCAGGGAGCATGAAGCTAAGAAAGGTTCCATCAGTTGCAGATGTACCTTGACTACTTCTGGTCTAAAACTCATATCAAAATGTGTTTAAGGCAGTAACTTCCACTGAAAAATATGTTTGAAAACAGTGTATTATGGAACCTTCATAGCATCAGTAACCTTTCAACAGCAAGTGATGCTTTTCACTGACCATCTTTCTACAACAGAACCAGCTTAAATCTTTGCCAGCTCCTTGTGACAAAAACGTTACTAGTAAGATTTTTCCCATAGTCTCTTTGAATAACATTTAAAAGATTTCTCGGTGTGATGTCACACATTCCATCTCCTAGTAACCCAATGGACAATTACTTAAGTAAGTTAAATTCCCTAAGCCCAGAACTGGGACAGGGGAAACCATATTTGCATTCTGAAGTGCCACGAAGAAACTCTTGGTTCTTTCTCTCATGGTGACAATCCTGCAAAGGCTGTGATTGGCACAATTGCTTCCTGGCACATTTGCATGGCTGGAAATAATCGGACATGATTGCTTCGCATTTGCTCCTTCTTTGGAGTTATGAAAATAAAGCTACAACTGTGGGTGCAAATGTGGTAGCAGGGACAAAAAGCATTACTTAAAAACCTTAATAAAAGTCTTGTTTCTCTGCATAGAGTCCTGTGTGCATTGAAAGCCTGCGACTATTTAGAAAACATTACTGAGGACAGTTGAAAATACTGACTGGGGAACTGTGCCTGTTGTTGTGGCACAGGCATTGCTTTTTAGAGAGAACTATGTGAATGGTGTAAAAGAACCAGACATTTAGAAAAATTTTAAAATCCCTATACCCTATGTCTTAGATACTTTAGCTAGTGAGCAATACAGGAAATGGACACAAACTGCTAAATCGTTTGAATTCCGCATTCTGTAATGTCAGATACTCCAGAGAAGAAACCTTTTAAAGCTCAAGGGCACGAAAGGGAATATTCTACAAAGACCACCTGTGATATATGTCCATCTGATTCGTGTTAATATGAAATAATGTCGGGTCCACACAGTCAGACGTGACATTTGTGTACCCTGGTATGGCCGGGGGCAGTGTAACTAGTTTCTGGCGGGAAAAGGGGGTGTGAGCAGTCCTGCACGGAGCCGCCTGCATGAGGCACATGTGCAGTCCCTGTTGCCAGCCGACCAGTGTTACCTGAAGCCGCCTGTGAGGGGTGCCGCCGGGAGAGCACAGACCAATCACAGAAAGAAGCTTCTTCCAAAAAGTATATAAGCATGCAACAGAACTGTTCAGTGTGTGTTTTGGCGGAGCAAAGACTCTCAGCGCACCCAGCGCTGCCTGTGCACCTCAGCGCAGTTTGCTTGCTGCCATTCGTTTAATAAATGGTTTGGTTTGGTTATAATCCTGTTTGGGACCGAGTCATTCATCACATCACCTAAATCTTATTAGCAGAACATCATATCACACATGTTGCACACAAGAACTGAAGCACTGATAATCTCTAACCTATGTAAAGAACTTGGGGTGGAAGTATAGCTTTTCTGGCATGCTAACTTCATCCTGTCCATATAGTTCACTTTTAAAAAGCCATAGAGGAGTTACAGAATTCCATGATTTCTATTTAGATAAATGGTATCTCTGTACTATATTTCATAATACACCAAAACTTTCAGTAAATACAAGATATGAGAGAGGACATAACATGGACAGACAACAGAGTGGCAAAGCAGTCAGACAAAGTCTAAGTGACAAAACAGTCGCAGTATTTCTTTCCCCAGATCAATGCTAGGACTGCTGTTTACACCTTATATTAGGAAATAAGATGTACAACTGACAATAATAACCTACAGCATAGAGCTCTGTTTCCTGGAATAAAATTTTCCAGTAACAGCTTGAGACATGGTTCAGGAAGGAGGCCCTAGCAGGCAGCCCCGAAGGTGCATAACTACTGACCATCAACAGCAAAGTGGTGGGGCATCACAAAGAGGAACTGGTGAGTATCACAGTAGAAAACACAATAGCTAATAGGTTCAATCACACTGGCTGCCAATAGAGCAAATAAATACCTTGTCTCATGCTTAGTCTTTACAGTGAACACAAGCTCTGGATAGAATATTTGGCAACTATCAGTCATAGTGCTGCATAACAGGATAACGTTAGGTCAGAGATGAAAATCTAGCTTCCCAGTCTACTCCTCAGGGCTAGCAGAACACAGCACCTTCAAAAGCTGGTCACTCAGAGGACTCTTTCCCCTGAAACTGCTGAATCAGTAGGGACTAAGATAAGACTTGGAGAGGCACAAACTCCACAAGCAGAATAGCTCATAAGTTCAGCTGCTTTATGTATTGAAAAAGACTTGTCAACTTTCAAACCAAAATGAAATAATAGACACAAGGATCTCCTGGAAGAAGCTGTTTTGCATTCACAATTAAAAGGGATGAACAAAACATTCAGGCTACCTTTGTGTTAGATGCTTGTGTGAACAGTAGCATGTGTAGACTTGTGATATATTTGTGCCATATGTCATTTCCTCTTTCCATTACTGAAGTTGCTTGATGATAACAGTTTATTTCAGCCTTCATCTACTGGAGGAATGCTGCTCATTTTCATATTTATTTTCTCAATTGAATCCAGAAGTTCAGATATGCAAGATGGATTACATTGTGTGGGCCAGCTGCTGACAAGACAGCAGGACTCCAGCCAACCCAGAGGACTAATTCCACTGCGTATTATTGCAGATAAACACCCTGACTGTAGCCCTCTGCTCTCCCGGCCATAAGTCAATCACAAGAGCCAAAAGGCAGTTTGCTCTTTACCAGGCTAATAGCCCAGCAATTACAAGCTTCCTTCATCTCTCTATGCCAGGTGCATTCACAGGGAAAAATGAGCTGTGTAGAGTGCAGCCCAGCAGCTTTCATAGCTTCATTTCCATTCCTAGGAAGGCAAATGGTAATCCCGGGAGAAATGTTTTATTCCACACTGTTGCTCTGTAAGGAAAACCTGCCCACCTACTGCCTTTGCAGACCTTTCTATTCTCTTTTTTAATGAGTTGCATCAACTCTTATAATCAACACCTGATTAGCTGTTTATAGACTATGACACCTTAATAGGACTGTGACACCTTAATACTAACTACAGTAAAATGTAGCATGCCTGGTCATGAACAAATGTACAGCTTAATGTTTTAGTAACATGCACATGAACTTTAAACAAACACAAAGACCATAGAACAATCTCTCATATGCAAGCAACTTCATTCACAAAAGATATTCAATTTGGTACACCAAGGGCTTTCCAGGGGAATCCCCAGTATTTACTGGGCAGTTCACAGCCTGAACAAATCAGTGAAGATCTCTGCCTGGTTGCCAACCTTTACTTCGCCATTCATTACTGTTGTCATGTGGCATGTTTAGGAACAGTCTTTCTGAGGTATTTAAGCCTCAACTACATGCGAAGTTTAGGTGTATTTTAATGGCGTCTATGAAACCTTTTTATAGATTCGATACAAGTGGAACCAATAGTCTTTACTTAAGAGGTATAGAATAGCTGAAGAGAAATGAGTCAAAAATATATTAAAATAAATGCTGTATTGAAACCATAATCTGTACAAATATGTGTAAAATAAAGTAATTCTGCATTTTTCAGAAAAATGATTTAAATAATATCTTCTGAATAACCCTAGGTAGAAGCATAGATAGATATTCTTGAAAGGAAAAATTTAAACTGCTCAACTTTTTTTGTAGTCATACCTTTGTTAGTTTGTATTTTATAGCCCTGCATTTCCTCTCCCTTTGCTTCAAGGTTTTTTCTTTTTAGTCAGCCAGCTAACTGGGTTTCACACACGATGGGCTGGCTGGCAAGAAAGTGAATAAATCTTCTTGCCAACTTCAGTCACATATCTAGGTCAGTGGCTCAGGATCAAAAGCAGGAATGATACAAGTGCTCTAAGACCTCCAGTATATACACCTGAAAGTATATTATATTCTGAGTTCAGAAACAACAAGCACCAATTATCTTTCAATAAACCAGAAGTAAATTGCGGCCCCACCCCAAAAAGGCTTCTCAGCCCTCCACCACCAGCACCATTGCTGGAAAGCATGAGGCAGATGACACTAGTCACCAGGAATGCAGATGCCAGCTTTCCAGAAACATCCCGAGGCTCTGTTTGCAGCCATCTAGTTTACCTGGCCTAAAATACGACAAAGATCAGACTGGCATGGGCTTTTCCAGAACTGGTTTTATCTTTCCAACATGGGTTACATCATATCAAACAGTCACAACTGGCAAATGTTGTTTGATTCTGCCATCCTTACAAATGACTACTCGGAAGTAACTTTTTTGTCAGCTAGCAGAAAAGCACATCTACCCACAGATACCTATTGACTTTATTCATGTCTGTTAATCCCCCACAGTTATTTAAACACTTCAGCAAACAGGCTGAACTTTTTTTTCCTGCTAAGATAGTAATTGGTTTAGCTAACAAACTAACATTTGGAAGGAAAAACGTGTTAAAACAAATTCTCCGTTTATTTGAGTCTGTGTTTACAGCTGTAAAAGTAATACCATCTTTTTGTTCCGTGGAGAGTGCTCCCAAAAGCACAGTAAAGAGCAAGTCTTGACAGAATGAATAAAAGATAAAGCTCCAAGTCTCAACTCTTCAGGATACTGCACCACTAAGAGCTCAACTAGCTCCTCTAATTTAACTACTGAAGGATTCAACAGGCTCCCGTAAAGGAAGTACAGGTACGGATTTTGACTAAAACAAGCCTAAGCACATTTGTTGTTGTTTCAATGTCTTCCAGTTTCAACACCACCACAGATCTGATGCAAACTGTCATGAAATAAAACACAGCAAGCCTCACAAACACAGAAGCTCAAGTAGACAAAAAAAAAAATCAAAACTGATATTAATACTATGCTATTAGCATGAAATAAGTTAGATTCTTTAGACTGAAATATTCCTTGCCCACATTATCATCCGTTAACCCCAGACAGTCGCAGTTTCCACTGCAGGAACCTTTGTATTGATTTAAAAATGCAGTCAGAAACAGGGGAAATGCTCTGGAAGTAAGTGATCCATACTCTACAGTACTTTAGCACATCAAGTATTAGTAGTCCCAGGGGAAAATTGCCTTTGTAGCCAGCCTGCCCCCTTCCCTTTCCCTCCTGTTTTCCCAGTTGTACATCCTCATCATACTACTAGCAGGACTCATTGAAAGAAGTCATGTGGTAATACTGTCTTGACCTGTCTGTCCCTTGCTCAATTTCAAACTAACTGAAGGAATTTAGCGGTTCATTTTGCCAGAGGAAGAAAGGGTTAACCCTCCTCTAAGCAGCAATTAGACTTTAATTAAGTTGTTTCAGAGAGTCTTAGTAACACAGACTCAGCCAGTAAGGTACTACTTATTCATAACTATCACAAGGGTCTCTCTGTTTGGAAAGATTACATTCTTTTCTTTTTACTCCAATGGAGTAAGTTTCATAGACAATAATTTGTTGGTTTAGGATGGTCTGTACAGGCTATGGTAAAATGTCATTCTCCCAACTTAACAAGCATTTGTGTGTTTTAAGTATCACTTACTTGAAAATATATCTTCAAAACTGATCTGTGCTTTTCCAGTACTCAAAGGTAATACAATTATCTTAAGCAAGATTAATAGAAAGCTCATTTTTCCTGCTTGAATGTTAAAAGGTAATCATTTGAATTCTTATCTCAATTTTAACTATTTGCATGTGATTTATATGTATACACACACACACACTTCTCTAGCCTGCCTGATTTCAATGCACCATTGAGACTTCAGTGCCTTTTAATTACCATTTTGTCTTCCTTCATGGAAGGATTTTTACTGGGATAATTAAATTCTACCTTATCATGCAAATAATTCACAAGCCATTGCAATAATTAAAGTAACATATAATGACAAATTTAGAACTGCTTAAGAACTGGTATAAACATATTAAAAAAGAAAAATTGCCATCTACACGAGGTTTTCTGCCTATTAGGCAACTGATCAGGTGAACTATTGCATTTTGTTTACACACAGTGGGTCAAGCCTGCCATGTGAAGCCTGATACAGCTGCAGTTTCAGAAGGTAAAAGTCATGGTAAACTGAAAAGAAAAGGTTTTTTACAAATAGAACTGACTGGGTTTCAGTTCTGTAATAATCCAGAACCAGCAGGAGCTTTTCTGGGTATCCCATCCCCACTCCAGCTGGAGCTCAATTAAAAGCAACTTAAAGTTAGCAATAAATTTTAACTCATCAGGTTTGGTAGAAGTTTCACTAATCCAGGTAGATTTAAAATTAGTACTCAAGTATCCAGCCTACAGGCATCATCTAATACAAAGCTGCTTGTGAAGGAAGCACAGTTATGGTGTGTTTATCAGGTGACCCTTGTTCTGAGTCACTAACTGGCTTTCCAGCATCTTATGTGAAAATATTAATTATACATTATTTTCTGATCCAACACTTACCTTTAACTGGCAAATATTTGCAACAATTAACTCCTGCAGATTGACTCAAACAGGGTATGTCATGACCTTCCCTTGGGGATTTAACAATTCCATAACTCTTTATATCTACCACCACATGCAACACCTAGATGTCAAGTTACTGGAAGTGCTTCTATCCTTATAAATAATGCAACATCCTAGTGTTGCTAATTATGACATGTACATATTTTATTGCTCCCTCGTGCCAAAGGAAATCTCTCCCCTACAGAATGCATAACATTAGCTTTGCAGTGACAATGATTTTGAGAAAAATTATTTCACAGCAGGGAAGAGACTGAAATTCTTCTCTCCCTGCTTACATTACACCTCCATAAACACAATGGGAATTTTCAGTTATTGTCCAACGTCTGATTTACAACTCTATACTGTGTTAGTGACACAGATGCAAATAGGCAGAAAACAGGGTTTTCAGATAATTCAACTCAGTAGTATCAAATTAATCAGGTGCTTATTTGCATTTCTGAATGCTTAATGCCTCAATCTCATTTGTAACTATTCATTTGCACTTCGAAGTGCATTTGTTTTCAAAGAATTTACAGTGGTATGATTAGTGGTATCTGCCTTTGACAAGCAGATTGCCATTCTCTTGGGTAGTGATTCCCTTCAGTTTTTTTTTAAGTCATGAAGAACTTTGGTGTATGTGTACTTGGAGATCTGAAGAGATACTTGAAAGATCTAGATGACAAAATACATTTACGGATTAATTACATAAGAATTTCTAATGAATGTAGTAGGCTCCTGATGGCACTATGCAGTAAGTTTGAAAGGACTAGACACAGCAAGTAGCAAGGAATTCAGCTGTCTCAGATTTTCATTAAGTAGTAACAATTTAAGGCTTTTTTAGTGCTCAATATACAAGCTCAGATTTATTAAAGAAATTTGATTATTTATAGAGAATTTTTCCAGACATTTCTCATGCAGTATGAAAGATTTCATGTTGTTATTAACTCTTACAAGTTCTGACTACAAATTGACTATCCTCCCTTTCACTGAGTGGATTACATCGCCTTTCATTTATTTATTGGGGAGGAGAGAAATTTCATAGGCTATTAATTTGACTCTAAAGCTGAATTGATAAGATCACATCACACTTAATCTGCAAAAAATAACCCCACTCCACCAGAGCATTTCTTCACATAAGGTTCACAACATACGTTAGGTTGTTCTCCTTCAGCATCAAAGCACGTTTGAGCATATGTAAAACACCATATATTCTATATTTTTGAGGAAATTATGTTTCTATAGAAAAAGATTATTCTATGTGGAAGTGTTACTGGGTTCAGCCACAGTACAAGTGTCCAGATACCTAAAGCATTAGCTGGTTTTGTTGCTCTGCTTCATCTCAGAGAACACAAGCTTATGTAATTTGAGTAAAACATGCTAAGGTTATTTCAAAAACTGTATTTTCAGCCTCATGTTACATTATGACAGTATTTTATATTAACAGTTAATGACAAATCTTAAAATAAGCAGGAAGATTGTTACATCCACAGTTTTACTGAGTC
Organism: Porphyrio hochstetteri; assembly: GCA_020800305.1. Taxonomy (NCBI): domain Eukaryota; kingdom Metazoa; phylum Chordata; class Aves; order Gruiformes; family Rallidae; genus Porphyrio; species Porphyrio hochstetteri. The sequence continues at coordinate 1,894,535 of CM036910.1, read as the reverse complement.
CAAGTAGACAAATATCTAGTAAGCTAGAATAATTACCTAGTACATCTTTGGTAAAAAAGATCTGCTGCAGTAAAACTGTCTTTGCAGGTCTCAAAATACTTCATGCCAGCCTTTCCTTACAGAACAGTGAGCAACCACAGCAAAAAATTCAATGTTTGAAGTTTCATTAATAAAAAAATGAAGGTTTTAAAAATAGTCATTTTCCTCAGCAAATTAATATCACCTCAAGTGAACCCTGACACATTCTTTGAATATGTGTTCTTTTGGAAAGTGTCACAGCTATTGAATTTATGCTGTTGCTAGGTGGTGATATTTTATTCCACAAACTGTAATTTTCTCATTTTTAACAGAGCAGGTTGCTTTTTTTCCTTTGTTTGCTGAGAATTTAATGTAGTATCTCTCAGGTTCAGGGTTGGGGAAAAAAGAAGTGAAAAAGAGACAAAGAGTCACTAATGCTTTTCAAGCATAAAATCTCAGCCTTTACGATTTACTGAAAAATAAATGGCTGTTGGAAACCTTGATAGCATGAATCTTCCCATATACACGGTGTTAAGCTACCTAACTCTAATGCTCTTTCCACTTAGTTAAGCTGCTTTTATATACCATTCACATTTTCATGAAGGTTTGCACATATACTAATCTTTTTTCCACAATAAAATGTTTGTTAGGAAAGATACTATTTGCAGTACACACAAAGCCTACTTCCAAGCTCCAAGGTAAGCAGGAATTCTTAGTTTCACTCAGATTTTCTAGATAAATATTATCAAAACCAGTTAAAACACAGCTAAACCAGACCCTATAGGTATTTAAGCCTTCCATGTTTTCCAGATCCGGGAGAAGACATTTATTATGCACAGTATTTCTCCTATATGAAACATATATTCCTGCTTCTGGCAGGTGGACCACCACATCTGGTCTAATTATGTACCAATAATGCCTACAATTACAGCACAATTCAAATATCAAGCAAGATTTTCTTGCAGCAGGACCAGATGTCAAACGCAAGGGGGAAAAAATCCACCAACTTCCTTCTATCTATTGCTCTAAAGCCTGTGAGGCAGTTAAGTTCTTTTTTGACAGTATTATTACATTGTAATTAGCCACATACTATACCAAAAATGGGAGTGTAGTCACCTATGGTCCAAAAAAATTATTTCATAATGTTTAAAATCAAATTAATGCACTATTAATTTACAGCTCGTAAGTATAAAGACCTTGAAATAACCTCAGTAAAGAAACTTTGAAGGCAGTCTTAATTTTAAAATATATTAATAAGAAAGTTTTAGAAGCAGTAGGAGAGGTCAAGACAATTAATTTTTCTAGACTTTTATGCCTGCTTAATGTTACATAGAAATAAAATGATTCTGTGTATCAATACTGCTCTTTCTACATCCTTCTGTATATGAAAAGATCACAACTTGTTTCTGAAATGCATCTTGTAATCCTAAATGAAGGATTTTTCATCTACCCTAAAACAGACTGTTCATTTGGACAGCTTTTCCATCCATTCAATTAAATTTCCTTTCCCAGTGCATAATGCAATCAACCTCAATCAATTACTATTTCAGACCACATGTAAGAGACTGAAGTCAGTACTGGCTCAGGCTAAGGCAGCTGCTGTAGATCAAAATTTCTGAAGACAAGATTCTTCACTTCTGTGATTTGCCTAGCACTGCTGCAAATCATCTCCTGACAGATCATTTATAAGTATTTCTCTTTGCAATTACATTCCCAACTTGTTCAGCAAAATTGATTTTAAACTAAATAATTACTTTGGACAACGTCACACGTTTCTCCACTGTGACCAACACAGAGAGTGCCAACTGAATGGAAGACATCAATAAATTATCATTTTCTTTGAAGAAATTACATGCACTGTTAGATGGAAGATTTACAGCAATAGCAGATCTAATTAAGAGCAAAAACATTGGGCAACGTCAGCAACAAACACTGATCAGGACCAGTCGGAATACATCAAGGAATTAGCAGCTTGTGTGAGGCTGCAACTATTAAGACTGTTTTTTGATCCTTGCACATCATTACCAGAAGGACATAAGCAAACTGGACCCAGAAAATAAACCAACAAAGAACAGTATGGAGAGGCTAATTAAGGACTTCGCTGAAAAAGACTGCGACTTGACTGAAAAGAGAAGATAAGTGCCTCTGGAAGGTATAATTTTGAACAAAATAGGAAGCATAGTTTAACAGAATAAGACAAAACCTGCAGAGCCCTCAGCTTTTTCACCTAGAAAGACTACATTTCTCAGTGCTAGGTAGTTGAGTTGACTTGTAAAGGTTATACTATCTTTTATTGGTTCAATGGATTCATTTTTCTGAGATTATCTATTAGTAAAGTTAGCATCAATTTCCTCTTCATTTATTTTAAGTTAAGCCTACTACTGTTTAGGCTGACTTCCCATTGAGGTAGACCTACAAAGAAACCAGTTGCCAACTCAGAAACAATACAGGGAAGAAATTAAAGGGCTTTCTTGATCCAAAAGACATTGTAGGGCCAAGAATGTGTCTTCAGAGTAAAGAGTTCTTCTAAAAGAGCTAATTCAGTGGGAGTATAAACTTGTACCCTGTCTATTTTGACAACCATTTGGTGCAGTAGCAGAGAAAAGAGCTTCTGAAGGCATCACAAAAGCCTAAGTCAACAGGTCTTGAAGACAGATATAATTTCTTAGTAGAACACCAGTGTTGAGTATCATTGATTTTTCTTCCAGTATCCGCATATCCCAAAGGGTTTTCCAAGTCACGAAAGACAGAAGTATGCAAAATAAAAAAGATTTTAACCTCAGCCTTCAAACTGGGAAATGAAGCAGAGCCACCATGCACTGTCAAAAGTATGTAAGAAAAAGAGAGTTGATAATTTTAGAAAAAAATTTTCAGCCATGTTCCCCTGCCCCCATACTCTGGAGAAGAGTACAGCAGCACCGATCTACCATTGATCAGTGAGACACTTACTGGTTTAGAAATACTTCACCAACATTCGTGAGGTTGTAGTCTCACTTTGAGAGCAGGACTGAGGCTTTCCAGGCTTACAAAGCTGTGTCAGCCCTCTTGCTGCTAATTTACCTTCCCATGCTGACTGCAGATATCTGCATTGTGGTCTACTTCAGTCACCAGAGGGGCCCTCATTTTATACAGCGGCTGCATAGCACATGGAGATTTCTCTCCGCGTTCATCAAAACAATGATGTAGCTGAACTGCCACAGGGGTAGCTATCCTGTCAGACACTCCATCATTTATGATGGTAATGTTGAGCTGTGTGGACAAATGCAGCTGCAGACACCTTCCTTGTCTGCTGCTATTTCCAACTGTAATTAACAGCAGATGGAAATTTAGTACTACAGTTACATATTTTTAGCTAGGTTGGAGCTTTGATACTGAGGCTATGATAGGATGCAGTTCTACACATCTTACACAGGCAAGCTGGGGGCTTTTTAACCTTTCAGCATATACTGAATGGTGGGCTGGACTAGAAGAGTAGGCGCCACATGCATCACAACTGTGATGGGGCCCAGCATGGTTGAAAGTTTAAGAGACATTCAATCGACAGGTTTTTCCACAGCATTTTTGGACCCCAACTTTAAGGAATAAGAGGTCGTTTGTCTTGCATAGGTGTACTTCCCCTTGCCTACTTCTATGTGAAGGTGAATGAAAGATTTTTAGTCTGGGCATGATTTACCAACACACTGCAGTCCTGGCACTAGAAATATGTAAGTTGTAGAGACCCACTAATGCTCTCTTATGCACTTATCAAATTATTTAAATAAGCAAAGACCGTTTTTTCCCATCTTAGACAAATGGACATAAAGGTTGGATTTTTATATATACACTGGAAGTTGGTTCAAGTAAAGTATCAGTTTTTCACCAAAAGTTGTGGCCAAAGAGACATAAAACAATTGAACTTTAAAGACAAAAATTAAAACTCCCACTCTGTAGAATTCAGTAACAATCAGAAATATTGAAAAACTTAGACTGATTCACTATTTTGAGTTCACATTTAAGTAATTCTGACTCCATACTCTAACAACTTAAGTCAGTGAAAAAAAAATTCCTTGATTCCAATGAATTGTGGACTGGCTCTATAACAGGAGGCAAATGCCTCCTGTATTCATTGCACACAAGTGTTAAGCAAGAAGAATTACTCTGACCTATTATTGAAATCCACACTTCAGGGCATGATCAGTAGAAGAAATAAACAGCCAGACCCCTATTATGCTTTTTACCGGAAAGATGTGGATGCACAGTCTTCACATTAATTTAAAATGTGAAATAGAAATAAAATAGAAGCCATGTGACTCAAAAGCCCCTTCAGGTATGAAGGTCTAACCAATATCTTACTAAGGCAAGGTTATGAAGAGTATCATGGTATGCTTTTACAAAACCACCCTGTAAGTACAGATCATTGAAAAATATATGTATATGAATGTTTTAAAAGTCAAATTAGAGTTTTATGTGAGTACATTTTAAATGATCACGGTAGGAAAGTCACATGCTCCTCTATCCTTGTAAGAGCTGGATGACAGGGGTTTTTTTAACAGCAATAGTGACAGGTCTTGGTACAAGACTCAAAGGCAAAAAATGATACTATACATGCTTCTCAGACTCTAAAGTACTGAAAAGACAATTCCCCTTGTCTTCAGGTCTATGACTGTATATGTTCTGGGAAAGTGATACAGAAACATTGGGTATTGAAAAAGAGGTACCCAAAGTAACTGTAGCTTGGAATTTAAATGCAGACCAATTCTGAAAACAATGGCAAGAGCTTTCCTTTCTTAATTAATCCCCAAGTCTAGATTTAAACCCACAGTGGCCAAAGCGAAAATATTCAACAGCTTTTCACCTGTGAAGGGTGCCAGAAACAAATTACTGGTGCACTTGCACATTTGTTCCTCATCTCCCACTTGGTATAACACAATGAGCAATCTGTGCTCACCACGTCCACAAGCACAAGGGCAGACATACAGCTTGGGACAGAAAACCCCCTGAATTTTTGACTTATTCAGCTTCGCTATTTATATTTCTTCCAAGTTATTCAGCTCAAGGCATCCAAAATGTGACTTTTCCAAGACCAAGCATTTAAGTAATCCCTTAGTCAGGTGTTTAAAGTTATTTTCTGTAAACAACTAAAGTTACTTATCTCCTTCAGCTGTGTGACCATTTTCCATGATTCACTATTGTGTTACATCCTCTATTTCTAGTATACTTTTTCTGTCCCTCCTTCTGCTTTTAAACAGACCATAACACAAGTAAAGCCAGCTGGTCAGCTCTTCTTGCTGGCTCAGCATCCATGGTCTAAATTTCTTGATAGAACTACTTGGAACTAACCCAGCAATAATTTAATCAGAGATTGGGAAGACATATAGCCTTTGATGCCTTCTAAGGGGATGCAGGCCAAGTGCCAACCGCTTGGACTTCTTGCTCCCCCACACAGGTTGCTCTTGCAGAGCTCACTGTAGAGCCCACACTCTCACTGTGTGATGCTTTGTTGCTGCTGTGTCACATTTAAGTAGTACATACCCATTCCCAAGTGTTTCAAAAGGAGCTGTCCACAAGTGCTCCGTGTGAGGTTAAGGACTCTAACAACATTCAAAAGGGCCTTAATGAAATTAAGTTTAACAGAAAGGAAAGCACAGAATTTATCAGATCTGTCTAAATAAAAAAAGTTTTCAGCCCCAGGGATACTGAGAACCTTGTGAAGGGTGCATATTAAAACAGTCTTGAGCTCAGCATCAGGGTATTTTGGGTTTGGGGTTTTTTTACTACAGGATGCATTTTAGAGGGAACAGATTCCTATAGACTTGAGCAGTATTCACAACTAAAATACAGCTATGCTTTTCAAACATTCACCCACCTCATGACCTTGCATGATTCAGTCTCACATCAGATAAGCAGTGAAGCAACTTGTTTCACTGATGCTTCTGTTCTTCTAGGAATGCCTACAAGGCTAAGAAACCCAGTTCTATGTTTATTTTACAGTTCTTATTTCTATTTTAATCTCAATAGTAAGAAAAAGCTTTTGCCTTTCACAGCAAAAGCATTAGAATCAGTTATCCTAAATTTGAAGGATTTTGCTGTCACTGCTAGGTTATAAAGCAGCGATAGTCCTGGTAGGTTATAAAGCAGTCCTTGAATCTGAAGTAATTGGATATGCCACGACTCTCAAATTCATGGAAAAAAAAAATCTGAACATCACAGTGCACTAAAAGCAGATAACAGCAGCATCTCCTTGGAAAAAAAAATTGCAGGCTTTGTCATAATGATCTTCTGTAAAGTTTAATGTTGTCCATGTTAATTTAGATAGTAGGAATGAAACCCAGATAGGAGCTTTATAGCACAGCAACTACAGGTTTCTTAGAATCCATCTCCCTCAAATGCAGACACGTGTTCACTGGGTTCCCAGGTACTTTTATAGCTGCAAAGGAGGCAGCTTGCATTAAATGAGTTGAGGGGGCAAATGTTAATCTCATTTTACCTAATGTTTCACTCAGGAAACTTTTTATCTTTCAACAATTGACCATGCCAATCAGATATGGATGGCTAATGATGAAGGTCATTTTCTTCCTTTCTGAAGGAGATGCTTATTTCTCATCTAGCACAAACAAAATTAGGAAATTGTATAGCAGGAAGAATTTCGGGAAATAATGAACATTTGCAATTAAAAACCAAAAATACACTCACAAACAGGTTTTCACTAACTGAAATACAAGCACAGGTAGAAAAATAGCATTTAGTAACTTAAGTGTAAAAGATTTCATTCTTCAGTTATACAGATTTATATGGAGAAAGCAACTTTTTGACCTCAGTGTATTCTTTCTTGCCCAATAAAAAGGAAGTTTTATAAAGGTATCAAATGATTGTTACTGAGGGTACTCTAATATTTTTAACTGTAGGTTGACATAAAGATCACATTTAAGTTTCAGTGAAGTTTAAAAAGCCATTCTAATTACTTCAGTTAAAACCTAGTTGAAAATACAGCTTGTCAACAGTCAAATACAGAAGTGGGAAAAATCTGTTAGTACAAGTAATTAAAATCAAGTTTACTGTTTACCAAGTGACACACTGAAAGTTTTGAAGGAGGGTACGACTGTCTTTACACCCAGAGACTCAAAGAGTATATCAAATCATTCTATTTAATAAGCTTCATCTTCCTCTAATATTGTGCTCTTCAGACACTTACTAGGAGCTTTTTGTTGCAAATTGCAAAGGCTACAATACACCAAAGAGCTGAGAAAACATTTCCACTTGCAATCAAGGCAAGAGTCCTAGCTCTTAAAAATATCTCTTTTCTGAGACTAATGCTGTGAGAAGTGTTTCCAAGTAGTCCATTATAGCTGCTAGATACACCTTGTCTCAAAGACTACCATCTTCCCATCACAAGATGCAGGTTTGACATGACTTTTGGGACTCCCCATTAGCACAGAGACTCAGGTTGGCTCCACAGAAGCAAAGCAACACAGAAAGGCCCTGTTACAGGGGACTGCAGCATCACCAGCACCTAGACTTCTTCAGAAAGACCGAGATTCATTTTTAACTTCCACAAACATTTGTTTCCAATGCAGAGACACCATTCACTCTGCACAGCTGTGACCCTTACCCAGAATAGAGCTATGGCTGGCTGTTTCTCTGCCTCATCCAGTGAATAGAACAAAGTCAGAGTAGACATTTTTCATCACAGAGCAAGCCTATCCTACAGGTATGATTATATCAAAATGTGGGTTTTCCACTTGTTTCAGTAGGCTTGTAATAGTTCTGCTTGTTGTTTTGGGGTTGGGTTTTTTAGCAGAACCAAGTACCACAGAAAAGATCTGTGGATTAATTTTTCTCAGGTGATAGCTACATGCTGTCCTTCCCAGAGTGCATTGCATTACTATAAGCTAACATCCAAGCACACAAATTCTCTTAGAGCTCTATTTTCCATGTCTTGTACTTCTGTGGAACCATTGAAGTAGCAACATATCTCACAGGAAAAAGATTCTCCAAGACTAATATAATACTGCAGAAAAAAGCAGATTGCTAAATAAAGGCTGCTGTGATTTGCCAGTAACCATTTGTTGAGAAGACCACATCATCCTTCATTACCGTGTAATAGAAAAATACCCTTTGAGCCTGTGTAATGCCTTTAGTTTCTCAACTACTAGAAGAAAAACAGCAACAAATCAAATTTCTCAATTATTTGATGCAACAAAAGAGATTCAGGTAACCAGTTATTTATATATTGTCCTGTCCCATTTCAACCCAAAAGTCTTACTTTAGAGAATTGGTATTATAATACAGGATACTTATTCCCTATAATACATTTACTTAGTTCCATTAATACCGTTTTAAATATACCTTTAAGAATAATCAGTAGACATTCCTAAGATAAGCTTCAGAGTGTTTTATAAAAATTGACATATAAAAAGGCATTATTTTCCTGCACTTTCAGTGAGGAAATATTCAGAAAGAAATAAAGTCAACAGGTAACCATATGGTAACTCTATAGGGTTGACAGTTTAGCTTAAGAAGGAAAGAAATGAAAAGGTACAATTTGAGGTCTGTCAGATTGCTTTGATATTTATTTCTGAACTCTTGTTGTTTAAATACAGAAAGTTTACTTGAAACTTTCAGTCTTCCACCTGGATTTGTAGTACCATCTTTTCCATCTTTCTCTTGTGCAGGATTTCACAAATCCTGACAACTCATCTTGTAATTAATGTGGATCTAGCTTGCATGGTGTTTTTTTGCTTTACTGAACTGACAGCTTTCAAACCAGCTCTGCAGGGTAGCTGGGAGCTCCAGGGAAGAAAACATAGGCAAAGAAACAAGTAGTTGAATAAGCAAAATAAGTAAAAGAATAACGTTGGAGGTACAAATAATGATACTAAGTGCATGGGATAAAGGAAAATAAGCGATCAAATCCAGTGGCTACTAGCTTCACTTTCCAGAGCAGAGGACAGAAAGCACTTCCAGGTGCAGATATCCTTAAGTGAATTAAATTAGCAATAAAGCATCCTGTTCCACAGAGGTTGTAAATTCCTTTCATCCCTGAAATAGCTCTTTATACAAATGCTTTAAGTGGTGAAGTGCTAGTTTGAAAGAAACCACTTAGTACATATTTTGATTAGGTGGGGGCTAGAAAAATTGGGTGCCATGAACTACAGCAGCTAATTTTGAATTCAACTAGATCCTAGTTTCATGAAAATACAAAGTGACAAAATTCAATGCTGCTGAGGCAGCAGAAGATTGGAACTGAGACTGCAGTACCCCAGCAGTAACACTCACATGCAAATCTAAAGAAATATTTTTTTGAAAGTTCTTTTTCACTTGAAAAAAGCAGAAGAACATCTCAGAGGAGAAAATGTTTCATTAATAAACCCTCAACAAGCCTAAATGAGAGAAGCTGACAACATTCCTTTTATTCAGTATTGCACTCTGTGGTAACCTGCCACAGTCCACTGAATTGGTTTGAGTCCCTGCCTTCCACCAAGGGAATTTTAATCTGTGCCTGAGGCTCATGTGCTTCCTGGAGCAAGATACCACAACATAACTTATTTCAGTCCTCCTTCTTGATATCATCTTATTACATACAAATAATAGAATAGTTATTGGAGAAATAATTCATATTTAGACATTCAATATTTGAAGAAAGGTCATGTTTACACTTGCTTTCTTTGGTATAAATATTGCTATGCCTAACAAAGTGAAGCAGTGGGACTTAAAAGTCATGCCCAGCCAGACACCAAAAGGGTCATACTGTATGCAGCCTGATCTAAGGTAGAGAACAGCCCCGTTTCCAGTTCTCACTAAAGCTCACAGCTCCATACTCTTCATATTTACACTGTCCATATACACAACATCCATGTATTAGTTTTTAAAAGAAACTTCATAGTAAACCCTAACAAAGCTTTTGTTTGAAAGTTTTTTCAAAACACCCCTTGGCTATTTTATTCAGATTCCATCTTACAAGTAATTCAGTATTACTGCTTACAAAAAGTAAGAGAAGACTTCACATCTCAAATAGACATTTCTTTGCAAAAATTTTGGAAATCATAGTAGACTGTAGTAGAACTTTAAAGAACAACATTTGGTGAAAGCGTGACAAAACAACTCTATACAGCAAATTTCTTAAGAACATATTTCTTTCCTTTATCCTCAGTCTGTTCTAATAATTACCTTTAACCATCCTGCCTTCAATACCAATAAGCATTGAACTGTTCAAGCTAGAAGGTGGAGATGTCAGCACACACTTCATTCAGGATACTGTAGGATCTTTACACTTTGCTTTCCTAAGGCATCTACGCAGCTTTTTCCATGAAGCTACACATGTACAGCCTACGTTTTATGGTCTGGACAGTCTCATTGACATGACTTGTGTGACAAGCTCATTTTAGATTGAGAATTTTCAGGTCAACAGTGGCAAGATAGTAACATAAGGGAAACTGCAAATGCAAAACAAAATGTTGATGCTATACATATAGTCTGAAACTTTTTGGACCTTAATTGTTCACTATTTATCTAGTTCTGTTATTAATGTAATGTACCAGCAATTTACATTTATCTGTCAGATTTTAAGTACCATCTGGAATACAGTTGTATGTCTCATGTTACTAGCAAGAGGAGAATTCATTTGATATTCTTAACTTGTCCTTTTGGGATATTACAAGGACAGGTACTACAACAAAAAAAAAATTAGAGAAACAAGTGCATCACTAGTTTTAAGCTAAACCACAAAAATTGTCATATTGAAGTTCAAAAGATTAACATGTAGTAATTAATACATAATCATAATTCAAGTACATAATCTCACAATCAACACTATTATCCTGTAGAGCCCTAAGTTTAAGTAAAATGTTTTTTTGAGAACGACTTTTATTCTAATTATGCCAGGCAATTTCTTCATATAAGCAAAGCCATCAAAAGGAAGAGAACCTACTCAGCTTCGAGAAAGCCAATGGACTATCACACCCTTAGTGATCTTTTTGTAGTTTATTCACTTCCCTTTTTCTCTCAATGTTTCCACAACACAGCATGTGGAAGTGACTCCTTTGGCACTGATTTGGACACTTTCATCCCCCTGCCCCCCAACCATTAGAGAAAGTCTTTGTGTGTTACATATCAAACACTATCATCCTGACAGCTCTAGCCAAAGCCTAGCTACACCAAGACTGAGAACATATTCAGAGAATCTTCAAATGAGCAAGAAAAAGCAACAGAACACACCCAGGGACCAAAAGAGGGGCCAGTGGAACAGGGCATGATAAAGAAGCACACAATGATTAGTTAGTAGAAGAGCTAGTAACTATACAAGAATCAGTACTAGCTCAAAAAACCCAGCTGGTGGAAAAAAAGTGTCATGACAGTTTGTATCACAGAACCCAGGCAGGGAAAAAAAAAAAAAAAAAAAAAATATATATAAGTTTTCAGCCTAAATTCTAGTCCTACTTGGTGGCAGTACCAACAAAACTGTAGCTGCCTTCCTTGTTACACATGGTGGTTTCAGTTTTGCAGAACCTTTGAGGAGGCAACTGAAGATCTACCACAAGCTGAGCAAGAAGCTTTGGTAAATATTTCTCTGTAGCACATACTGTACCTCAGACAAAATCTCCGAGGTTAACCTTGTTAGTGAAGTGTGCTGCATGGTTCAGAGATTGAAGAGCACAGAACTAAAGCCTGGTGTGAACTAACAAACCTGTCTTCCAGATAAGTAATACTATTACTTAAGATAGTTTCTACAGTACTGATGGCCTCCACTGTCTATGTACTAAAGTTAATTTTAACTTGTAGTTACATATTAAAATAAAAGCATTAGTACAGATCCACTTATTAACATATAAAATATGTGACACATCAGAAAGATTAGACTTGCTATCTGAGTCTTCTGCAGCCCAATTTTCACACCATGGAGAAAACCTTTCAGCAATATGATTACCCACCTACTTGCATCTATATCTTAGAAAGGAGAAGCAAAAAGACTTTCCCTACCACATACCTTAGTGCCTGAAAACTGCAGTTGAAGATGCTTCAGCAGAGAATTGAAGAGGAATAATGATTCTGTGGGGTGCTGGATTACCTAAGCACAGTAATGATTCTCAACTGACCAACCCATATTAATAGCTGCATGATGCATTACACTTACTAATTGTCCAAGCAAGAGCCCACCTCCTGTAGGAAGCAACCTCAAGACTTTGCAAACATCTAGTGTTCAGATAAACCACAAATTCTTGCCATTCAGACAATGCTTTTAGCCACTGAATGCAATGCTGGAAGCTTGGTAAGATTTTTTTTCTGCCCTTTCTTATTAATTAATCTCCATGGGATTTTGTAAAACCATGAGAACAGTAACTAAGATAGCATTCTACAGTCAGAGATTTCTGAAGTGATGTGTTACTTTCCCAGCCACTGCAATTACAGAAATACCCATCTCATTAAAGAGCTAATAATGCAAAACAGTGACATCAGGATGTCACAGCACAGTAAGTCTTTTCAGATCCATAGGGTGACTGTGTTTGAGTAGAGAGGGAAAGTGGGTGTTTTTGGCAAGTCTGCTTTCAAACAGGTACTCTAAGTTCCCTCTCGAAGAAGGGCAGATAGAGTATTATATCATACTACTGCATGACTGCAGAATATCAGAGGCAGATACTTATTATGCTTAGGCTCAGGAAAAAACTGAACTATTGTAGATTAGGAGGAAAGGTATAAGTATGATTTACTCTAAGACTTTTGTCTTCCTCCTTCCTTAAATGAATTTTGTTCACCTTAACTCTATGTCTTGCAAGATCTATTTTCTATAAACATGGAAAAACTTACACATGCAGTTATACAGACCTTTCAGGACTGATGGTAATGCATAGGCATGTAGTTGCAGTGAGTTTTAACTGACAATCTTCAAATGATTTATCTGGGTTTTTAAACATTTTCTTATAATCACTGTTAGAAGCATTAGCTCATTTCAGGAGAGTTCTCATGACCACAGCTAGGGAAGACACTAGATAGGCAACCACTTACCATATTTACATCATAGGATTAACGATATTAGTATATAAGCTGAAGTGTAGAATTTTTCTCTTATTACAAGAAATATTAAGTTTCCTTCCAGCTGTTTTAGAACTCACTCAAATTAATTGTCTATTGACTGAAGTCACTATTAAAAGATTTTTGCAGTATTCTTGTTATTCCAGAACAGATGTTGGATCATGCAAATCCAACCCTATAAAGCATGGTAGAGTCACATCTACAGCAGCAAAATAGGGGGAAAATTCTAGAGTTTTGTGCAAAAGAATTAGAAACACAGGTGACAGATCTTCACAAATTCCATAAAATTTCCACTCTCCTCATCTTCTCTTTTGACATTGGAGAACACTGTTTAGATGCAAATCACATATGAAGATAAATACAGAGAACGAGAGTCCTAGGAGCCTGTAGTAACAGTAGACAAAAGCAGACTATGGGGAAATGTCAGTTTTACTGGCATCTTAAACTGACTTAAGTTCTCAGTTTAGAGGTTCAGTTGTGGCTGTAATTAAGGCTAATGAATAGGTTTTGATCCTGATACAGGTTTATCATAACTTTATTTACTGGTTAATCAATGCAGTGATACTATTGTCTGAAACCAGATGTAACATGTACTGGCAAAACTCTGCAGTAACCTTTTTAACAATGAAACATTAAGTCTTCTCGTAGGTTTAAATAAAATGTCCAAGTAGGCACTGCTTAAAATTCTTAACAGTATATGGCATGATTTTAATTTCATTTCAAGACAAAGTGGCTGTTTCAGTCACTGATAAAAATGTCTGCCACCAGCCTAGAACATTAATTACCTACAGATGTAACTCTGCCGTAGCTCTTGGGAATATAACATTTGGATAAATCAAAAGTGATAAAATACTCCAATATTGAGGTTTTTATTAACTTTACCAGTGGTTATTCTACTGGCTCTACCTAGTAGTTTTGCCAATGCTGACCAGCACAATTGATGACACCGATCCAAAATGCTACTTCAATTATGTCAAAATACCATTTTATTAGGTCTTGTGAATGTATTAGTATCACATTCAAATTAACATCTGCTTGTAGTTACTCCAGACTGAAATTGTCAAGTGACAATAATTTTTGCTGTCTTTTATATAAAGAAAAATGGATGGCTAGGCTGTTTTGCCATTACATTGGTACTTTTCCTTGCTCCCAACTTCATCCCCATGTTACTATAGCCAAAATAAAACTTTATGTAAATGTGTTATAAATGCATAGCACTCCGTCCTGACAGCTCTGTTGCTCCAAGTGACACAACATGAATAAAGTCACATACAAATAGAAGTTTACAAGCTATACGGTCAAAGAAGCTCTACACCTAATCTAGTTGCATGTCCTGGAGATTATATGCCTTAGACTGTTTGAATATTCCTTTATCCCATCTTAATTGTGTGTTTAAAGGAAGGAAATTGTGCAATGATTTATTGAACCAGCATCAGGAACTGTTGTCACAGTTTTTTCTGCCCTGGTGTTGAAGGTATGAGCATACATTACATCCGCATTGCATGAGATTGACTTTTAGCAGAGGATATAGATACCTGAGTTCTGAAGTAAGCAAACAGCAGCCAAGGGGCTTGAAAATTTAACTATGCAGAGTAAGCTCCAAATTCTTGTTTCTTGAATGCCATACCAACATTTGAGTAATTTCCTTTGAGCTCAAGGTAATCTATTAAAGCTTACGTTAATAGTAGGGAAACTTTAGGTTAAGATTTAGAAAAATAACATATTGTGGCACATTTGACAAGAACTCTGCATCTACTGCAAAGTAATTTGAGTGTAATGAAGTTTTCAATTAGCATTCCAAGGCTTCACTAACGCTTTATAATTCACTGACTCCCTTCAGGAGCAGCTGATGTAGGAGGAAAGGATCTAGTGCTAGCCTCTCTAAAACCTTCTTAATTTTCATTTCTGGGATGATTACTTCCAAGGGTGTGTGTTTCCCCCCACACCCCATTACTTACTTGCTTTTATCGTTAAAGTCCTATAGAGGATGAAATGTCATTTTAGTTCAGAAATCCAAAAGCAATTATGCATGACATGCCAATGACAACTTTAACAGTGCTTTGTAGTAGTTAAAATAGGCATATTAATATAAATCTGAAGTAAAATATAAAATTGATCTTTAAGTACCAAAGACAAATCCTGATTTCTTGATTGAATCCCCTATCTTAAAATCACTTCTAAACCCCCACCACAATACTAGTCAAAATATCACAGACCTTTGTATATCAGTAGTTAAAACCACACATGTGGTTTAGGATGGAACCGCAGGGGCAACGTTGTGAGCATCTGCTGTGCAGTGATGAGAAAGATAAAACAGTTGAGGCCTTCAGGGAAGTGAAAGAAACACCCCATTTTTAGGCCCCAGTCCTCAAAGGGGACTTTAGCCACCTGAATGCCACCTGCTGGAAGGACAACACTGCAGGGCATTCCCTGAAGGACTCAACGGCAGGGAAGTGACAGGGAAGCTGCTGAGTGGATGTGCTCCATCAGCCCAGTACTGGATAAGAGACAATAAGCAAGTAAGGACCAGACTAAACCCTGTCCAGTGAAAGGATGAGTCAATGGACACAGCTGAAATAGCAGAAAATCCACCTGGTCATAAACCAAAACCTCCTTATTCACTGCAACGGTGGTCAAGCATTAGACCAGATTGCCAGTCTGCATCCTTGGAGTCACTCAAAGCCCAGATGGAGACAGCTCTGATGAACCTGCTCTATTTGACTCTCTTGGAGCAACGAGATTACATTACATCTCCAGAGACCCCTTCCAACTTCAGTGATACTGTCATCACCCCAATTGCTTTGCTTCTGGTTGATTTAATGGATAGCAATCTGTCAATGATTGGATAGTGTGTGTAATTAAGAGGCCAGGGGATACATGCTGCAGACCTAGTGTTTCCATTATAGATATTCATTATGCAATTATCTATGCTGTACTAGCTTAGTGATTCTCATAACGATGTACCATGAACTTCCTTCACTTAATTTTCTTCTATTTCTCAGTAATGGTTAATGCTGAGCAATGCATAGCATGAAAGATAAATGGTTTTATTAATTAATACTGAGCTCTTCATAATGACAACACAGCTAAGGAAACTTGACAGGCTTTCAGTTAGACACAGGCTGCCTACAGGCATTTCATTCCTCTAGACATGCTATGACATCACTTGCACCCTGCTAATAAACCACCTCACTCGTGACTTTATCTCAAGATATATTGAAAGAAGACATATATCAAGCTATGTAGTATTCTTAATTTGACAGGCCCCAGTACCAACGATACCCATCTGATCCCCTGAAGGGGTCTTAACCTCATGATAAGTTGGGTGAGGTCAGGCGCCACAAAAATTGCTAGAAAGGCAAGCTGAGTCTTGCTGTGACCCATCATCAGCATACAGAAGATGTAACCGCAGCATCCAACCATTTAACGAGACTGGAAGCCAAGAGGTTATTGTACTTGAAGTTAGTTCATTATGTTTGGAAAATCTCAGAGCCTATGAAACAGCAACAACTAACCTTCAGTCATAAAATGCCAACTATTTGGTAGAAGCTTTTGTCAGGCATTTAGAAACTCATAAGTACCATATGTTTAAATCTTTCCCAAATAAGTTGTTGCACAGTTCACAAAACTTGAAAGATGGAATGCAATTCCCACCCAATAAATTAAAAAGCACAGACTCCTCTCCTCCAAAATGTAAAGACAGCTCCAATAGTAATTAACTTCTCTGGTGCTTTTCTGTTCCTAAGTTCAATAAAAGCTTACAAGAACTTTCTGAAGGGAAGTTCCAGTGCTGAAGAGAGAAAATGCTAACCTGAGTTTGATGCAAATTTGTCAACAGACCCAGGATTTTACTTAGCTGATTTTCATGAATACATTAATTTCTCTTCACAAGATTCACAACCATGTTCTTTAACCAATACAGAAAATGAGTTTTTCAGACAAAGGGAAACCGTTAATTGGTAAGCACATTTGAATCAGACCTCCATGTGTTAATATCTTTTAATACACAGAGTAAAAGAGCATTCAGTCAGCATTGATCAACTGGGAATTATCTACATTTCAAATGAAACCATGGGGAAAATGAGCCTAAAGCATCACCAAAATTCTTCTTTCTAGAGGCACAACAAGCAGCTGAACACTCAAGTAACTTTCCTAACAGCACCTTGATTCTGGAAATCCAGTGCAGGCTACACAGCCTTGATCATCACAACCAGTCAGTAGCAGAACACAAGGTGGATGCAAAGCCAACTCCATTCACACTGTTTGCTTTAATTCACTTCAGCAGGTGGTAGACAGGTTGGCTGGCAAAACAAAGTAACCTGGAAATTGTGTCCTGTCTTATGGAAATCTCAGCTGTGAAGGAGCACGGCACGTTACTACAAGGTCAATACAGCAGCTCACTATTATTCCTCCTTCAACATAATGCGAAGAAAGCAAGGCAAGGCTCAGTGTTTACCAAAAAGGCACCAAAAGATATGTCTTCTTTTGCGAATAGCTGTTCCAAGAGTCACAATTAAGATGTGAAGGAAAACATTTCACCTGTCAAAGATGAATTAATTTTTTTGATTTAAAGGTTTCAAAATAATTATCTTGACCTCTCTGGATATTACCTATGTAGTCAAGCAGTATTAGGACTGCAAACTGAAAGCATAAATACAATAATCAGGTACTAGACAATCAATTTTGCTAGCTTTTGGGGCAGCCCAGCTAGACCTGAAAGGCTTAATTTGTAAAGAAATCCAAACAAATATTTTTCATCTAACATGTTATCCTACCTACCAAATCTTCCCTTTACGTAATAGACCAAAGCTGAAGAGAAATAACTTAATCTTTCAAAAAAACTGCTTGCTTAGTTCTTTCAAAATGGAAAATAAACCACCTCCTGAACAGCAGCATATGCAATTTTCCCATTTCCAGTTATGATCATCTAAAGTTAAATGTTAACTAGGTTTTCTGGCAATTTTTTCCTTTATCATCCCATAGTACAAGATGACCATTCTCACACAGCTGTTTTTGGTATTGTATATTACTTTTGTTTTGCATTTAGGCACAATTTTCACATTTAGGCACTTATGCAGCTCAGTTCCATGGAGAGATTTCTAGATTGTTTCCTGATTCTGATAGATATTCTGTGAAAGTGATAATACTGTGTGTGTTTGACAGTTCCTGATTCTACCAATGAAGTCAACTAAACTTTCTGGAAGAGAGGTGCACCTTTACTGGGAACTAGAACAGTAGTAAATGTGAGGTGAATCAGTGCTGCACAGAAAGAAAACCCACCCACTTAATTGTCATATTTTACCAAGTTACACAAACTCAGTCAGTAGTCATGCATAAAGTATAACCAGTAACAAAAAAATTATTTGTATAAATCTTATAGGTTTGAATAATAAAATACTACACTCCTATGTAATGGGACCCTATTTTGTGGAACAAAAACTTGAGAATCAGACAAGAATTGTCAAAGATGCAATCTTCTCCCTCAGTAACTTTCTTCAATCTCATCCTATTTTACCGAGTTTCAAAACTCTTTTAATACAGTTCTACAATCAAGAGTATTCTTCCAAATTATCCTATTGACAAATCTGTTCTATACTATTTCTGCTCCACTTAACCTTCCCATGCCAAAAAAGGCATCACACGTATCCAGTGTTTTCCCAAGTGCCCTTACACTGTCTTCACCAATGCAAGACTAATAAAAAGAAAAGCTACATCAAAATCTATACTTAGTCCACTGAAGTAACATTCTTTGGGATGTTTTTTCATTATACCTACTGTTGGGGACAATCTTTGTCATACAAATTTATGGGCACATTAGCTATAACCATTCTATTTTGTATTTTATCTCTGCAGGAACAGTATTACACACTACTCCAATCATCTGAGTGCATTAAAGGTATCATGCTTTCCACACATCTTATTTGCCTATGAATAATTTTTAGCAAGATAACCACAGGTTCCTTTTTATCAGAACATTAACATTTAATGTATGTTTGGACTCATGACCTGCACGTTTCCAAGTGAGATGACATGAATATTTCAGAAGAACTTCACACTGATGTCAGTGGGGAGTGATTAAACATGACCAATGTAGTGTTGTGCCCATCAGCTTTACCCAAGTTTAGCTTCTGTGCAAGGCATTCACTTAAAGACTTCCAATACTTGCTGCTTGCTCACACTTGCTTGTGAAGAGAATGCTTTGTACACCCAAGCAAATCATCTCCATCCATTCTACCTGTGCAATCATCACCCTCTCTGGGCTAGATGTCAGTAATAGATTCCAAAAACATTCTTTCTTTTATTTCAAAGTCATCCAGGAACAAAGATCTGCTATTTATGGGCTTTAAAACAGCTTCTTTTGCCTGAAGTAAATAGTTACATGAACAATTCAAGCTGGCAGATTTGAGTTAGCGATTTTTACAGGGGACTAGGTATTAAAACAAGAGCAAGTCCTAGTCTTCCACTAACCCATTGATGGTAGAATATATGTGACCACAGGACAGGTAGATTTAGCCTGCAAAATAAGTATAAACACTACTAAAACACTATCATAGATATATGCAACAGTACACAACTCTGGAGGGACAGCAGCAGCCAGTATATTCTCAAGATAGCAAAACATTCATATGCTGAGATGTATTAACAGTAATAAAAATTTCAGTCCTTCCAAGGGAGGAATTCTGGCAGTAAAATTGCAGACAGTTAAGTCTACATCTATTTAAATTCAAAACTATTTTGCAAATATCACCCACATTTCTTTTTCATAGGCCAGAGTTTCTGCCAATTGATTTTGCATTCAAAGAGCACAAATGAAAGTAATTTTTGCTGCAAACAATCTCAATCTAAGATACTACATTATATATGAATATACATTCCATATTTTATATAAACTTTGCAAAGGCTGACCAAGTTAGCCATAAGCAGTCCCATAACTGAGTTTGACATGCTAGCTCTTTCTCTCTGGAATAGCCTTACAGCATTAGATAAATAGATCATTTGAACTGAAAAAGTGCGACTTAGATGTGCATTCACTCATCAGCCAAATGCATTTTGGCTAATAATCCCGCCCCAGGATTTAACATGCACTGCACATTCCTGTCATAAAGATTAAAAAGTTTAATTTCATTAAGGTGAAATTAAAACTGTTTGCAAACAGTAGTTACAGACCTGTCAAACTAAGCTAGCTTTAACAGAAGTGAAATGTTCAGCCATTCTAATCCTAATTTTGTGAGAAAAGTACAACATATCATCACTAATCATGTCATCAGGAAACTTATGACCACAGAACAATAGCTTAATACATTAGGGCAATTCAAAGCAATTCCATTAGAGCCTCAAATATTTGAGATGCAAACCTGTGCCTGCATACACGAGAATTACAATGTGGGTAGTGTGCTATGCATCACTATTCACTTCCTCTTGAGTTTTTCCACTTATGTCCCTTGCTGATTAAAATGACTAATTGGTGAAATATAGTAGTACCGAATATCATTCTTATCTGTCACATTTATAAAAACCGAGTTCAAGTCACTGTGGAAATTCAGAAGCCATCAGGGAAAGCCAATGGAATAATATTTGGTTTTAGTAAAGAAATGGATTTAATACTTATTTTCTTTCATTTTAAAAAAGGACCTTTAGAATTACATCAATGACAGTTACATTTTAGAAAATAAAGTCATTCTGCTGAGGTACCTTTCTAGTCTATTAGCAGAAGCTACTCTCCTGATTAACATTACATGAACATTTCCATTATCAGCTCACACTGACTGAGAAAAATGCTTTCATCTCTGCGTTCTAGCTCAGTGCACTCCTTGTCTTCCTTTTCTATAAGCAAACAGATTCCAGTGTCTGTCTTTTTAGAGACCCCACAGGGAAGCAGACCAATGCATATAAACACAAAGCTACTTCCCAATCCTTTTGCTTCCCAGATAGCTCTAATCTGTAAGCAACCTTGCAGTCAAGACTTTTCAGAATAACTGCCTATCCTCACCAGCTCCCATGGCTGCTCTGCATGAAGCTGTACAAAGAGGTTTACTTAGGCTTAACCCCTACGTATGTATGAAAGAGGCCCAGTATCCCCTCCAAAGGGTGATAAGACCAAGTTCTGCAACAACATTGAAGTCCACTGTGTATGTACACCTGTCCTGCTTTTTCTGATCAATACCCAGTATGCCAATACCTTTATCTTCCTCCAGTTTTACCACATCTTAGTGATCAATCATTCCTGCATTTGCTTTCTGACTTATTCACCACTCAGGTCTGTTCAAGTTGTAAAATATGTCTAAGACATTCTGTGTATTGCAAAGACATGAAGTCTTGTAGGAGTAGGGGCTAAACCTTCTGACTTATACAGGTGAATCAAGTTTAACAAAACCTCACGTGAAAGTACAGCTATTTGCACTTCTGATACAAAACTGTGTCCTAGAAAATAATCTACAGCACTTAAGTGGATGAAAATTTATATCAATTAGCCTTAACTCATTTATCTTTTAGGAGGAAGTCCTGTCTTTTTGCACTGTTTCCAGAAATAGGAGAGAACAGGATAATCAATCTTGAGGCAACAGTGGTGAAATTAATATTGCCCTTACACCCCTTTTTATTCTGCAATAGGGTAAAACATTTAATTGTGCACTCATCAGTTTTATTGTGTCTTACTTATTAATGCCCTAGAATGTCATTTTTGCAGTGAAAAAAGCAGGTTTTGTACAGGTGAAAGTAGCAACACACCTATGCTGTTTCCTGTTTTGTCTTCTTTGACAGCACACAGTGTCATGGTATTGTTAGCTGGCTTTAGCCTGTTTCTGAATATTCTAAATTTCTCATGAGCTAAGGTTCAACATAGCCATCTATTTCTATTGTCTCCAGAGTTTCATTTAACTGGAGGTTGTTCATTATAGATTTTTCTGCAATCTTATGTAATATTAGTACTAGTACAGCTTCTATAAGAGAATACTTTCATGTCTCTGAATACCACCAATTGAACTAGAAGCAGTTCAACACAGCCTTGCCCAACCAACAGAAAACCCCAAGCAGTTGTCCCACCAACTGATGGAAGCTGGCCCCCTCCAAGCTCAGGTCACAGGACTGTCTCCCTCTGCAGTTATAGAAGACATACAAGCACCTGAAAGGGAAGTGCAACAACTCCACCACTCAAAGTTCACTACCTAATTCCTTTCACACTTTCTAGGCAGCTTTGAGATGCCAAATATTTGCTGGCAATATGCGAGTACTGGGTCAACATTCATATGAGGAGAGAAACATGAAAGAGCAGGTAAAAGCAGCAGCAGATAAAGGTTTAAAGAACAGGACATACCCATTTGCAGTTTGTGATTAAACTGGTCCTGCAGTTACTGTTAAAGCTAAGCTTTGCCATGAAGCCATTCAAGATGTTCATGCACAGTCCCTCTATTCTTCCCTCACCGATAATGCAGTAACCAATATTAGTTCATGTTAGTATAAAGCAACACACTGTTTAAGTGCTAAAAAACGTCCACCTTTGAGTGTTCAGAGATTCCTACTTGTTATGCAGTTCAGCCATTATCAACACAGGGAGAGAAGTCAAACTTCTCTGTGCACCAGGGACCTCATTAAGAAATAAGACAAGGAACCAATATCCCATGGCAGAAGCAGTTTGAACGTTGGGGAATCATACAGACCAAAACCAAAAGGGATCTATTGTGACATGAAACAAGGCACTTTAAATAGGCACATTCTGATCACATCACGTCCAGAAAACATCAAATTGAACACAAGTGAGAAAATGACAGCAGCATTTACAGAGTTGAAATCCAATTTTTCCACATGAAGTGAAAGTAAGCTAGGAATAACGTGAAGTCATGGTTGAAAGAGGACATTTGTAAAGCAAGACTAAAAATGCTCTAAATGCACCAGCTGTAATTAGAAAACCAGAATCTGCAAAATTGATAAGAATCAAGATAAATACATCTAAATACACCCAAAGTAATATTTTTAACATTTTGACATTAGATGTTTAGCATAAAATCATTATGACAGACCTATGTACTGTCTGGAGTGTCTGTACTTGCTCCAAGTCTTTGTTATGAAGACCCACAACACAACAGAGCTTCAGCATTTAAAATGTAACGTCTAAAAATAATGCAAAGAGTTATTTTAGAGCAAACTTTCAGTGAGAATTAAAATGACACCATCAGGCAAAAGCTTTCGAGTCTTATAGAAGTGAATCCAGTGTTATGGCAAAGTCACATACAGAGTACATCTATATTGTTATAACTTCACTATTACCTCACAAAAATATTTTTCTCACCTGTTTTGGCCAATGTGGGAGTTGCTATAATAGCAATGAGACACAAAACAGCTGTATGAGAAGAGCCATTTCATAAAAGTAAATGGGAAGATGTTAGGGAACATTAACAAAAGAGTCAAGAACCACTGCACCCCAATTAGCTAAATACCTATCAGCATAGCTATACTAGAAGTTATTTGTACTAACCAATCCTTTTCAGTAACTTAAAGTATCACATTATAAGATGCTTTGAAATGGTACTGAGGCACTTTTTCCTGAAGTTCCTTACTATGTTACTGATTTTCTTTAAATCCACAGAATAGGTATTAAAATTTCTGATCACTGTTTTTCAAGTCACCCAGAACACTGTCCTAATGTTATCTGAGAAACACATATGATGTAGGTAGCTTCTTTTACCCATAACTTATGAAAACACCCTACACTTCTCACCCTACTTGCCCATTTGAAGACATTACTAGCTCCACACATAGTTGGGATGGAAAAGCGGGGTAACTGGTAGTAATCAGATTCACTTCATGTTCTTGGCATTTCAGTATTTTTAAACGCGTAGTGAATTAATCATTAAAGTTCATGAATAATCAGTATTAGAATGATAAGGCAGCAAAGCACAAATAAACCAGGCAAATATTTAACATTGATTTGCTAAGTGAAACTTATACTTCGTAAGTTGTCCCCTGAAGCTGAACAGGAGGCTAAGTGACATAATATGGAATCAAAGAGATATTAACATGTTTTGTACTATATAAGCTATCCAAATTGGTTGTTTGGTAGTTGTTGCAGGAAAAAAAAAAATAGTACCTAGAAGACAGCCTGGAATTTGAGGAGGAAGGACAGAACTAGAACAGGAAAAGAAGAGGAAGAAATACATCAAGTGTTTCACTCAAATTTAAAGTACTTCCTCCCTTATACTATTTTTGGAAAGGCAAATGATTAGAAGATTAACATCCCATCAAAGTAATTACATATTCTACATCTAGACAAAGTGCCTGATCTTAACAGCACTTGTGCTGATTAACTTATATATATAATTGAAACTGAACGTCAGTATTCTTCAGTCAGTGTCAATAAAATAGGTAAGGGAAAACTGCAGGCAATTGAGCAAATTAATCCTAGAATCAGATCTGATCATTGGCAATCCAAGCTGCATCACTTCTCAGTTCTATTTTGCACTAGATCTTATGGAAGTAAATGGCAAAGTAACAGACATGAATTAAACATTCTCATTTCACAATACTAAGCATTCACCCATCACCCATGACGCTCATTCCTCATCCCATGGGCTGCAATTGCAGCAGTGCCTGCTTAATAAATGAGCACTAATTATTCAAAATTATAAACAAGTTTAGTACTCAGCACGTATTCCCTTCGCTCACAGAGTCAAATTGTGTAACCACAGTCTGCCATACAGATTATCAAGAGGGCAATTACAACAGAATTTTAACACAGCGAAACAATAGTGCCAATAGCTATATCTGTAGGATTAGATACATTGATTTTGTAAAACACTAGTAAAGTTATTATTTTTCCAGCTCTGACTGTTTCTTAAAGTTTAAAATCAATAAAATTGTTGCTCAGAGGAGCAACAATTTTCTGGAAGTGCTGGAAATATATATCTTTCTTACGTCAGTGTTCACATGGAACTACAAACTGGACAATTGGAATTATCTATTGCTATATTTTTACACTCTTAGCATTACTTGAAATAGTTTCATTGACTTGACCTAACCACTAAGGCAGCTATTGTCAGCACCATCTGATCAAGTATTATATTGTCACTGCATCTCCCCAGCATGCTATGCACAGCAAAATACTGATACTGAAGAGAGAAGATTTAGATATTAAGGTCTACTAACACAATACTGGTGCTACTTTCAATTATTGTCACCTAACATGTTAGCATATCATACCTGAAATTCATGGGAGTAAAACAGAATTCTGTAAAGTGAAATGCATTAACATATTCAAAATCTCACAGTATGTCTGATGTGAAGTTTTAGATTTTGAAGTATTTCGCATAACGTTTTCTAGCACTTCAAGACCAAGAGGACTGAAATTCAGACACTATTGGGCACAAGTAAATGTGCCTGGACTCAATTACTTTGAGTGTGAAGCCATTTCACCAACACCAATTCCCAGCCATTTTGTTGGCTGTTTGTATATTGCCATGCATGACACACATCTGCTACCACAATAGTATAGAAACTGTAAAACACACAAACTTTAAAACCCAGCAAATTCTAGATTTCCAGGAGTTTACTGGGCAGGAAATTTGTGCAAGTCAAGCTTTCTCCAACATTAAATAAATTGTAAACTTAGCACAGAAAGCAGTAGATTTAGACCTGCACTTTTCTCTGCATGTCACATCCACGAAACACCTTTTTTTGCTACAATGCCTAGCGAAGATCAGAGGAGGCATTAGAACACCCTAACCTACATCAGTGGGCAGGTAGAATAAAGCTGTCATACAGCAGAAACAGTGGTATCATTTAACTGCAGCATTAAGGTTAACAGTGAGTACAAGCTATGGTCAACTGCACTACCTACATCATCTCCAACATAACTTCCTTTTCTCCTGGGGACCTTTTCTACACCTGGAACTTGACTTTCACCACAGCTAATGAAGCAAAAACATTCCTCTATATGCACTGCAGTGATTTCATTGACATCAGCCACTCACCCAGTCCTCCTAGGACATCATCTTTAATTCCACTCTAATTGCATCTTTTCAACTAGAAATACTGCAATATTTGGTGGATCATTTTGGACATAATTTCAAACAACTACCCTTGGGGATTTATAGGCATGTTTCAAATTAAGCTCTTCAAAGCTTTAGAAAGCATTCAAGTTAATATTACAGCTTCCCAAAGAGGGGATTTGTGGGTTTTGGAATGGAATGGTTCTTTAAGTAGGAAAGCCCACACATGCATCCTGATGGCATTTTGGGAGGCAGAGGGTAGAAAAATGGGGAAAGGAGTAATGATAAAGGTAATTGATAACGACAAAACAGTCAGGCCATTAAACACTGATGTGAGTACTTATATAGATCAAACCGAAGCCAATAGTTTCTGTTCTGATAATCAAGCTTCACATACTTAAAACTCATTTTCCTGAAACAACACATCAAGTAAAGAAACTCTTCACTACTTCTACTTCTTAACAGTGTACAGGCTTCCCCTATATAGTTTTATTTCTGGATAGTTTCTCACATAATATAATATTCCCAATTTAAATACTTGGCATTTGCTGATAGCTCTCTGCACCCAGACTGAATAAAGGAAAAATTTCAAATGGTCTATTTTCAATACAATCACATCTTTCCTAGCAGCGAATACACATAACATTAGTCTAATAAAACCATCACTACTTCCTGTAGGGAATAGTTTTGTCTGTCTTTAAAATCGTGATAGTTGTGGGGACAAAAAGAGTTAAAATTATTTCTCTCATTTTCTCTCCAAGAGGGTAATTTTTTTGTGAATTAAAAGCTTATTTCACACATACACTTCTGCACTAAGACTCCACCAAGCAGGAATTGTTTTAAGAAAACCCATTTGAAAAAATTTACAGTAATTTACAAATTCAAGTTCACAAGCATCTTATTACTCCCCTGCAAAGCAGCAACTAGCTATGAAGTGGTAGTGTCCTAAACCATAAACCTCTAATCTGCCAGTCCTTCCTCTGGAAAGGCTGGAAGTGACTGCATGCTTCACTCATTCGGTCTCTTCCCCAAACATCTGCCTGAGCCTGGATATTGGGCAAAAGAGAACCAATATGACCCTTACATTAGTAATCATTCAGCTGCTTTTCTCTTCATTTTTAGATATTTTGATGTAATTTGAGTTCCCCAGAGGATTAAAGGTGTGGAAGACAACCTTCATTTAGCAATTTGCTGAGATATTACTGCTAATGTCTTCTGCTTATCTAGCATATTCGCATATATACACAAATATGTTCAAAACAAAAACCAGCCAAATTGTGTCATTAAAAACACTACTACTGTTCAAATTTTATCTGATTCTTTGAAGAGAAAACCATCTCACGACTAACCAAAGAAATGCCAGCACAATTTCATTATGCTTTCCAGTTTAATTGAAGTATATTTTCTCGAAAGCTTGCTCAATCACAGGGGACTTCATTTTCAGTCATTCTATCCTCCTTGAATTAATTCACCTTTCCTTGCTTGCTCAATTTTCTTATTTTCAGCTGTGCCTATTCCTAATAAATACCTACAAATCAGCTTCTCCTGAGTAAGTCTCTAGAATACTGTTGCGTATTTCAATCACAATAGCCCTTACCTGAAAAAATCCCCAGAGATTGCTGTCTGATTTTAGGCATCCTGAGAAGGGCTATAAATGAAGTTATACTTTACCATTTCCCTATTTCTTACAGCCTGCATGCAGGAGGACTGGACTAGATGACCTCTGAAGGTCCCTTCCAACCCCAACAACTCCATGAGCTATTCTGTGAATGCACTGTAGCTTTGGGTCTCACTGCACCATCACACATAGGCAAAAGACTGTTCTCAACTGGCTAAATAGTGCCTTGGACTAACACAACACTCCAACCTTTGCCACAGATCAGGCTTAATCTATGACCTGCACTGCTTTTCTGTGTTATATGAAGTCCATCTATTATTCCAAGAACCAACAATACAGTTCCATATCAGAGGTTTGAGGTAACTCTCAGCCATATCAGTTCATTCCTACTGTAAGAATAATGCAGTTACACTGCTAGTAGTGCTTGGAGTTCTTTCATAATTAATTGGATGATGACTGTGCACACTAAATTAGCATAAATTAGTGTTAAGAAGCTTGTTATGTATTGGAGCAATTAATCAACAGTTACGCTTCATAAATATATGGGCACTGTTACAGTTTACCCTCTTAAGAAAAACGACAACCGATATTTACAGTAATAAACAAGTCTTGGGGTGTTTTTTTTTTTTTTGCCAGAGATCCCTTGCAAGTGGATTGAAAAGGAAAGAGTTAAATCCAACAGGACAAGTCCAAAGAAATTTTCCTTTGTTAATTTTCTTTAAAAAGATACCTACAGAAAATTCCTATCTCACCATTAGACATCCCTTGAAATCTTGCCTGGCAGAGCCACGGTGCTTAACTCATCACCCAGCTCAAATAACACCCCAGAGATCTAACTACTGCTAATGCTTACATTATTACAGCTTACACCTGCCTTGGTCCCACTGATGTTTAAAACTGAGGGTTCCCTGTAGGAATTTTTGAATGGACAAAGCACAGAGCTCAGTACAGAGCATTATCTTGAGCACCTTGACAGGGACTGCAAATAGAGCCTCCGTCCATGCAGGCTGCTGAGAGACATGAGGAAAGCATTCCTTTCTGCCTCTAACTGTCTGCAAACAACACATATTCTTCTTTTGCTCAAACATACACTAGTGTCTCCCATATAGTGTAATGGTTCAAATGCTTATGCTTTCCTTGCACTCCTTTCTTATTCCCACTCCCACATCTTACTTTTATCTGAACAGGAGCTTTATTACAGGGCTCTCAACATAGAGTAGCACGAGGAGACAAAAAATGTCTCTAGCAAATGCCCGAGTACTTAAAAACTTAGGATCATGTGTATTTTAAATTCAAGAGACAGCTGGAAATATTTTCAAAATCACAAGCTGCCAAAATACAATGCTCTGCCATTTAAGCATCTCTTCATATGACTGCTGAGGAGGCTCATCAGATAACAGGCTACACTGGAAATCCTATTGCTCTCAAGAGGACTGGAGTTCCATGCCTAGTTTAGATGTCTCTTATACTGATTAAAATTAGCATTTAAAATATACACACAGGGAACATTTTCTGAAAACTAATGGTTACATTAAGGCTTTGCCTTTGTCTGCATTTCCAGGTTTCACTGATGAAGTGGCATCCGTTCAATTCAAATCACATATAGCTCAGCAGGATTTGACTTCAGAATTTCCAGTATAGACAGATTTCCCTACAGAAGTGTTATTTTGTCTGATTGGTTTATGGGATTTGGGACATTCTGGTGGCATTTACACCATCTACCCTAGAGGGTTATCAGGGTTTGGCTGCCATGCATTTTGCAGCCTTACTTGTCTACATAAGATTGTCCAGGCAGTGCTCAACATTGCTCTGGCTGCTGGAAGGTAGTTAAATCATTTCCCAGCTTATCTAAAATTTATGCCAAGTTCAAGATTCATAAACATAGGTCCAAGCAATTTAAATTTAGGAAAACTTCTGTGAAAGTCCTATGATGTAGTTTAAAACCTGCCATTCAAGCGAGCCAACAGACATCCTACATCATGCATGATAACACACTCCACCTATACTTTCACTTGGCACAGGGTTACATGAATGCAACTCCTGGGTCAAATTCTGTGCTACAGAACAGATATGAAACTGAATTGGAGGAAGCACAAAGTCTACTGTCTACAAAGGATATAAGTATTCTGTAAGTGGTACAGGGCATAAAGGGCCTGTTGCTCTCATATCTTCCTCAATCTCTGGCAAATTCCACAACATATCCCTTTACCTATCAGATTCTTTACAAGACACCGTAAAGAAATTACCCAGGAGCATTTAATAGCTTAAACATCCATGTGTTGTCCATTCACAAACTTGCATTCATGTAGCAATATTGCTCTAAGTGGCCATGTCATACTTCCATCCATTTTCATGTCTTTGATTAGCAACAACAATTACTTCATTCCCTCAATAATATCTATTGAGGTCAATGGGAAACCAGAAATTAACAGAGGGGCAAGGAGTGGAAAGTGGAGTAAAATGCAGTCTCAGAAAGTATTCTGCAAAATCTTACAAGTATAGATCAATTCATACAATAGCCTGATGAGCAAGAGACATGTTATCCCATTTTATGGAAATCTAACAGAATTAGAGTGATTTGCCTCAAGCCAGAACTGGCAGATTGGGGATTATGGGTCTTGGCTCCCATTCTCTTCTATTTGCTATTCCAATTTATATTCTAACTGCAAAAAAGAAGGCACAGCATGATGCCAGAAGTGATATTGAAGAAAAACTAAAATTAATTCAGACTATCACATATGCTTTGCCTTCTTAAAGAAATTTATAAAAAGGTGAAGTATCAAATTACAGCTGTTGATTAGTATTTTTGCAAATGGGTGAAAAACAGGACCTCTCAAAAATCTAAACTCAGTGAACAGAAATTCAGACTGACATTTTATATATTGTCTCACATCTATATAAAGACAATAGGGAAAGAGGAGGAATTTGCATGCAAAACTGAAATTTGATCAAGATTGTGCAGGTTCTGAGAAAAGTGTTGGACATCACTTGAAACATACTCCCTGCACCACTCAGCATCTATTGTTTACTGTCAGCTATGTAAACCACCTGATGCTAGAACTAAAAACCAGTATGCAAATATGCTAAGAAGATTTTGACTGGGCTTCTCTCAGCCATGTTTCTTCAGGAAAGCAGCAACAGGGATCAGGGCATCTGTTTTCCATCTATGCTCTTCCATAATAGCTTTTTATAATTTATAAATAACCTTTAAGTGAATAATTCCATTTCACCAAGTGATAGAGCAGCACTAAGTAATTTTTCCCAAGGTCCCATAAAATGTTTTTAGACATTTGAGAAAGCACATGTTCCTTCCTAGTATCCATGTCAGGCAGAAAACTGGTTGACAGTTTGGGAACTGGAAAAATTAATACCATTCATGCTCTCATTAACAAAAGGCATGCGTTCTGCAACATTTTGTCCTTAATACACCTTTTCTGTTAAACGCTGCAAATGACCATCTCTAGAAGACTTCTTTGCATCTTTCCCTCCTGCTCATCATTGTATTAGCTAAAGGAGCCCACTCTCAAGCTGACTTTCTTATGGCCACAGCAAGTTATCAACAACTAACACATGGTTAGCACTCATTACAGCCCCTGTTACAATTGACACAACAGAAGGATCTGTTACTGGGGAAATAAGGTCTAAGTCCGTGCCATTGTGAAGAAAAAAACAAGGATCTTCTTATTCAAAAGCATACAAGTTTGCCTTTAAATTAAGATATAAAATGAGCTGGAGTGGGGCTTTCTGTAGCTGCTGATCATCTAACTCCAAACCCTTTTCCCAAAAGGGAAGCAAAAAAAAACCAACCTAACAGGTAGTCTAAGTTATGGCTCTTAACTGCTTCAGCCACCATTTCATCTGAAAGCAAAACAGCCTGTAATAAACTCAAGTATGACATCATAGCCTGAACAGCATACCAAGAACAGGAAATGAATGATCCATCTTTGCATTTAAAGTACATCCTGAAGTGATCATAGAAGCTTTTTGTTACATCTTTCAAAAGAAGCCAGTCATTGATATAAACAGCTCTGAAGAAGCTAAGTGCCTGCTTAAATTCTACTGACTTGAGGAAAAAGGGGGTTTTCCTCCATGAAACTGAACATGCCTTTACTCCCCACAGATGGGACCCCATCAGGGTGTTACACAGACTATTTTCAATAGACTTGCACTCTTGCCATAACAACAAAATCTAGAAATTTCACAGAATCACAAGGTTGGAAAAGACCTTTAAGATCATCAAGTCCAACCATTCACATCCTAAACTAAACCATATCCCTAAGTACTTCATCTACCCTTTTTTTGAACACATCCAGGGAAGGTGACTCAGCCCCTCCCTGGGCAGCCTGTTCCAGGCCCTGACAACTCTTGCAGTAAAAATTTTTTTCTAATGTCCAATCTAACCCTGCCCTGGCACAGCTTCATGCCATTCCCCCTTGTCCTATCACCTGTCACCTGACTGAAGAGACCATCACCTATCTCTCTATAAGCTCCCTTCAGGTAGTTGTAGGTGGTGAGAAGGTCTCCCCTCAGCCTCCTCTTCTCTAAGCTAAACAGCCCCAGCTCCCCCAGCTGCTCCTCAGAGGATTTGCCCTCCAGCCCCTTCACCAGCCTGGCTGCCCTTCCCTGGACTCGCTCCAGGACCTCCATGTCCTTGAGCAAGTCCAGAGAAGGGTAACCAGGCTTCCTCTCCAAACAAGACTTCTTGAAACTGAATTCCCCTGTTAATTCAGAGAAAGCCACACTCGAGTTACTGCAGGAAATAACGTCAGCATTCTGGAAAAAAAAAAATTGTCTGCTCCAAGGAAATGGGGAGGCATCACATTTTGTATTTAAGAACTACTACCAGATCTTATGAAAACAGCATCAGCCAGTGTTTTGTACAGTGCAGAGTGAGTTCCAATACTTCAACACCAACTGGAAAATAAGTTTTCAAAAATTCTGTCTTTCAAGTGCAGGTTTCCCTAAATTTCTGTCAGCATGTGGTAACTTAAAGAAAACTTTTATTTGTTAGTGAAGGCATTTTTAGTAGTCAGTGATATGAAGGCTGACAAACATTCCACAAAGCTGCAGAACATCTAACTTGTTAAGTGGGTCATGGACCAATGAGTCTAGTACATTATTTAACTGAAAAGATTAAGAGCACCAAAGCTACTTAATAAAAGAGCGCTGAAACCAATGCAGAGACTAAAATGACAATATTTTCAGAAGTTTTTGTTTTCTGATGTAGTTTTCTCCTTTATCTGTGGTAGAGGTTGAGAAAGGAAACTGAAGGTACTGTAGCAATTAAAGAAAATTCATGACAGACTGAAAGTTCAGCTAAGCATACATGTTAAGATAGAATGATTTTTTTTTTCCATATACCTCAAAATGAAAGTAGGTGCTCTAGGCACTCAAGATGTCATTATATAGAAGTAATCTAATGCTCAAATTATGTTCCAACTGCATGTGTGGATTAGGATCAGGAAGTCTTGAGACTGCACTAAACAGTACTAAGACACAAGACTTAAAATTCTGATCTGATGAAGCATTTTCTTATTTGCAGAGATTAACACTATTTAATTAATTTTTCCATTTATCATAGCTGTTATAACTGCTGCTTTATGGCCAAAGAGAGGTAAGCTTATGAACTGTGCCAGAATGTCAGATCAATTTGAAGTTTACTCTCCATGAAAGAGCAATCAAAAAATGCCACCTCAGACAAAAAAAGAAGCATAACAAATTATTTTTGGAATTCCACATAGTTCGAGTACAGAATGGATAAAACCCATTTTGTATAAAGTCAAAATACCTAACAGCCTAAATTTCCTACAATACCCCTATGACCAAGGAAGTATGATATATTTCCCTCTCAGATGTGTTACACAGTCCTTGCCACAATCTAACACAGGAACACATCCAAGATACTTCAGTAACTTGCCTCCTATGACAATGATGAGAACTGCTGTACCACAGAGCTCAGTCTACTCCCTTCCTATGCTTCACTGAGGTCTGCTGCTCCAGGACTAGTATTTGCCAGCACTACACAGCTACCTCAGGGCTAAATACAGATCTGCAGTTAGAAAACATGAGTGTTTGGCAACCCTAAACCACATATCAGCAGAACTAGGCATATGCCCCATCTTTAACGTCTGTCACCTATTTTTTTCATTTAAGTCAACCTTTCTAAAAAGCTATGTGTACTTTAAAACTGCATTTCCCTTCAGCTGATCATTAAAAATAGAACCTCAAAACTACAACGAGAATAAGCTCGCTGTTGACCTCTCTGCTCTATTCTTTCTGAAGACCATCCTTTTTCAAACACAACATTGCCTCAGAACTTAACCAAAAGCTGGTTTTAGTCATATATCAAATCAGATCCTTGTCACCTTCATAGGATCAGTGTTAAACAATGCAGGTCATGAACTACAGATAGAGCCATGAAGCAATTTAAACATCCAGTATTCCCTTTTCTGAAGTGCATACAACACACATTTCAATACTGTCTGCTAAAGCCTGATTAAATTTGAACAAATATCTACAAGTTCTTTAGTTGTAGTCATGTAAGTTTATTCTAAATCCTTAAACTTCCAGGGTTTGGGGGTTTTTATGGTTGTTTTGGTGTGGGTTTTTTCAAGCCCTCAATCAAACACACTGTCTTTAGTCAGTAAAATTGGATATTGCTTTTGGTAAAGCCCCACCTGAGCTTCAGAAAGTTACACTGACACAAGCATCAGCTTTCTCAGTTAATGCAAAAAATCCAAACACTGACCATGGCAATTTATCACTCATGAGAGCAAGACACAGAATTCCCAGAAATCTGGTTGTATTTATTCTAATCATCATTGTAAAAATCTAGGAGATAAACATAAAATTTTCAGGATTCCACTGAGATTTAGCTGGCTGAAGTGTCTATTTTAGAAGTTATTATAGCTGTAGCTTCAGGGTGTAACTTGTGACCAACTCAGGGAAAACACTAAACATGGATAAGTTGCTGATGGGTAAACAAAGACTCTGCTATTTTCAACTACATATTTTAATAGCTGAGCAACACAATGTAACAGAGTGAATTCAAGACAAATATTTGATATATTGCCACAGAAAGAGAGTATTGGGTTAATTTACGTCCTTAGAATGTATCTGAGGTACATTTATCCCATATACTGAGAATGTAAGTTAACTTTAGATACAACTGGCAGCCTGATTTTCTTTCTAACAGCTTTTCAAGTAGCTCCTTAAAGAAGTGTTCAATTATTCCAAATGACCTTTCTCAACATTATGAAGAGGACCAAGAAATTAGAATATCTAGTTATCCTGAAATGATTGAGGATTAACTTCAAATCCAACATCCTCCCAAAGAAACAGTAAAGAACTAAGAGTTTATAGTCAGAACAGCAGCAATTTCAGCAGTTTTGTATTTGTAAAACACACTCAGATCAGAAACAGGACTTTTAATCTTGATTATGATGCTTTACAAGTACATACATTGTATCTAGTATGGCTTTGTTACATAGTTAATGCTACTACTGTAACCATTTTATATAAATAACAACTTGAAGCCACAAGCAACAAGTCACCTATATTACACCTCAAGACTGCTGCACTTCACAGGCCCAGCAGGTTGGCAGCCTTATGAAAGCCTATCCAAAAATAGCCAAGTTCTGGAGTTGTTCAACAAGGGTTAAAGTATTTGCTCCAGTTTTTCTATGCTATGACATTTGTAGTGTGATTCTATGGAAATAAATTCATGTTCATAAGCTTCCTTTATCTGTCTGTCCACCAAGCTTCTGATAAAGTGCAGCCAATGGAGATCAAGATCTGAACCTGCTGCAGGCAAAGTTTCAAATTCTTTTGGCAGCTATTTGATGATTATCCACAGAGTGGATTGAAAGCAGAAGAAAACAGATTGATACTACATTCAGTGAAGCAGATTTCTAGTTTAAGAAAAAAATCTTCAGAACATGTAGAAATCCATTGCTTCTTGGAACAGTGAAGATGACTGTAGATAGAACTAATTGGCTTCTGCTCATTCCCAG
Organism: Porphyrio hochstetteri; assembly: GCA_020800305.1. Lineage (NCBI taxonomy): Eukaryota > Metazoa > Chordata > Aves > Gruiformes > Rallidae > Porphyrio > Porphyrio hochstetteri. Next base: position 1,858,902 of record CM036910.1, on the reverse strand, counting down.
TCCCTGTTACTGTATTCTCTCATTTAGAGGTGGCTTTGATGGAAGCTGTCTGCTTTCCTTTGTCTCCCTACAGGTCAGAGATGAGCTACAGGAAGACTACAGAATCAAATACCATCTATATACAAAAAACTACATTTCCTAGTCAGACCTATTCCCTGGGCTCTGATTACTAACCCACATCACAGCTCAGCAGGTCAGAAAGCCCATGGCCAACTGCTTTCATCCTCTAGCAGAAGACTTCCTGCTATCAGTGCTGTATGTCTGGATTCGAACCTTAGATACAGGTATGACTAAGGGAAACAGTACTCTGCAATAAATTACATTTTAGCATAAATGCCTACAGTTTTTCACTAAAAATTATAACATTAAATTTAACAAGCAAGCTAGCTAGGTTAGCAGGAGAGAACAAGACCCATCTTTGCCTTATTCTTCTCAAGTATCATTGTTACAGCAGTACTGAAGAGACATCATGCTTACACAGGTAAGGTGGTGAATACTTTCAGAGTTCAATAAACAGAAATATCTCAAACCTCTGATTTCTACTGTATCAGCTAGAAATAATGATGTAAAGAAAAAAAAAAAAAAACTTATGCTCCCTCCCCCAGGAAATGGTCATTAGCTCATTTGAGACTCTCCACCCTGTAGATGTATGCTTTAAGCACAGCAGTAGTTGGACTGAAAATTGTCACTGACAAAAGATTACATATAACAATGAACACTAATTCAGAGATGCAGTCTGTTCACCCAGTAATTGGTAATTGCTTTTCTTTTCATTGCACAACTATTCCTCCCAGAAACCTGTTGACATTTGTAGTATAGAAGTCTTTTCCAACCAAGCCCAGTTGCTCTGCTCTAACCCCTGTTAGCAGCTCTAAGTGGAACAAGCTGGACTTAGCTCTCAATATTGACACTATTCAAATACTATTCAAAGACTCTCAAACTCAGAGGTCTGCAAAGAAAACCAAGATTTCTTTAAGCAGCTGCTTAACCCCTTTTAATTGCAATTGTCTAAAAACAACCTCTAAGCCCTGTACAGCATTTTCAACTGATCTATTCTCTATTCATCACAGACACTTCAATAAGAATTATATCAGTTAATGATTATATCAATATAAAATCCATACTCTCATCTCTTTAGCACACTGGAGCACTTTGGGACCTTAATATCACATGATCAATACCAATAAGGAAAAATGCAGAAGGCCCAAGTTAAACTGTTAGTAGTCACAAAAGCAGTGTTGACAAGTGTTTATCACACATCAAATTTCCATGTCATACTTTGAGCTGTATATTTCCTATTCAGGCTCCCATTAGGGTACACAAGACATCAAAATAAGACAGTCTAAAAGCATGAGCCTTAACCTACTGTCATTGTCATTTTTTGGCAGTAAATTAACATGGTAATTCCATTACAAGCATATTTTTTCTACATTTGTTAGGTAGAGCAACCATTTAATTTGAAAAGTTAATACCGAAGGAAAATCTGTCTTAGAATACAATCTTTCAGAAATAAAAAATTAAAGTTATTTTGATTTATTGTGCTTTGAAGTGTTTACATTTATAGTACAGGAAGCAAGTCATCTTGAATGTATGTCTATTAAAGGACCAAAAATAAATGTTGTCTTATGAAAGAGCACCTCTTAGGATAGTGTATATATTTAAATCACAGAGGTCAAAGACATAACCCTGACAAAGACTTTGGTACAGTCATTACAAGCAGATTTGTCAGCTCTCAAATAGTATTTCAGCTGTTCCTAACATGAGGATACAACAGGTAAATTCAGTAGTTTTCTTTCTGAAAAAACCTGCAAGAAACATGTCTCCGTTAAAATTCAAACCTGAGTATTTGTCCACAGAGGACTTGTGTCAAGTACTGGAAGCATGCAGCTAGTAATTAGTATCAAAACAAGCTCCATACTTTAACAGGTGAAATTTTAGTTCCAGTGTGTTGACGGGAAAATGAGAAGCTTTTTTGAAACACCAGCTTTAACTATGTCTGGGTACTATCATACTACAATCAGTTTTAAACTGATTCAAGACTTTTTGAGGGTGAAAGTTCATTTTCTAGCATAAGAAACTACTGTACTATCATGCTGATGAGTCACAATCACGCTTGATTGAAATTAATTAGCAGAAGGATAAAATATAACAGTATCAATATAAAGTTACACTATTAGAGAAACTTCTTACAGGTATTTTAGAGGCTTTACTCAATGGCGTATTATAAAAATTTAATCTATTGATTTGGTTTTAGTTGTATCTACTGCTTTCACACTTTCCAGCATTTACTGTGTAAGGTACTGGAAACACGCCTTAACAATTGCCAACAGAACCGTTCCCCCTCTTTTTTCCTCTCATTCCTAGCACACTACATCACCACCACAGGCTCAGGCTTCCAAGGACCTAATGACTATTCAAGGAGCCACCCAAAAGATACCAGGAGCCACTCTCAGAAGAGACATCAGGAGAGCATTCCACTATCAGGAGCACACGTCGGGAGCCATTCACGCATCGGACATTCCGTCATCCACCCCGAAGCATTCCCACAGGCCAGGTGGAAGCTTGTGGCGATACAAAGGATCTGTATCGCTACAAGGGAGCATTCGGCCATGAAAAGAGCAAGCAACATGAGGGAAGGGAAGCAACGGAGAACGGACACATCGAGGGACAAAGGAGGGAACACTCTCCCCTTCCATCGGACCCGGAGACATTGCAGGATACGCTGCCATCGGACAGAGCGCCGCAGCCTCATGGTGGTAGATATAGCCCCCCGCCCCCGCTTCCTCTTTCCATTCCCTCTCTCTCCCTC